>OU015747.1:134485815-134498060 GCA_907169655.1 Acomys percivali
GTGTGTGTGTGTGTGTGTGTGTGTGTGTGTGTGTGTGTGTGTGTGTGAAGTTGTCTTAGGGTTTCATTGCTGTGAAGAGACACCATGACCAAGGCTGGCTTATAGTTTCAGAGTTCAGTCTGTTATTATCATGGTGGGAAGCATGGTAACACCCAGGCAGACATGGTGCTGGAGAAGGAGCTGAGAGTTCTACAACTTGATCTGTAGGCAGCAAGGAGACTGTGTGCCACACTGGGCATAGCTTGAGCATTTAGGACTTCAAAGCCCTGCCTCCACAGTGACATAGGTCCTGTAACAAGGCCACAACTCCTCTGATAAGGCCACACCTCCTAAGAGTGCCACTCCCTCTAGCCAAGCATTTGAGCACATGAATCCATGGGAGCCCTTCCCATTTAAACCAGCACAGAAGTGTGATGAGATGAGTAGACTGTGTGGTGATGCTCCTGAGCAGCATGGAGTCTCAGCTCAAGCACTGCATTAGTTCCTTTTCTACTGCTATGATAAAATGCCATGAGAGGTGACTTAAGGATACAGAGTTTATTTTGGATTATGGTTCCCAAGGGATAAGAGTCCATCATGTCAGAGAAGTACAGTACCAAGCAACAGGCATGGTGTCAGGAGCAGGATGCCGAGAGCTCATATATCAGCCATGAGCTCTAAGCAGAGAGAGAGAGGGAGGGAGGGGGGACTGGACATGTCTGGGCAGAAGTGTTAAACTCTCAAAGCCTGCTGCCCATACTTCCTCCAACAAGCTATGACTCCAAAACCTACCCAGACAGTGTCACCAACTGAGGACTAAGTGTTGAAATATTAACGCTCATGGGGGTACATTCTCATTCAAACTACCACAGCACTTACTTTTCCTGATCCTGAGTAACTGTTTATCTTCTGTGTGGTGGATTAGAGATGGCCACCTATTGATTTCTTCTCTCCTATCACAAAGAGGCATCTTAAATCTGGGCTGGTCTGAGATTGCTCTGACCAGTTGGAAACACCGGAAGTGATACTAAGCGAGTTCCGGGCCTTCCAAGCGCATTAGTCGCTTTGCCTTGTCATTGTGGGCATTGTCCATGTGTGCATTGTGTATGCATGGTTCATGTGTGGGAAGGTACACATGTGTGAGGAGGCCAGAGGGCAACCTTGTTGACGTCTTAAGTTACACTTGCTGTGTGGAGTTCTGACAAGTGCTGTAACTGGCAACTGAACAGAATGGTTCCCTGACTTTTGGTGACTGGGAATGAATGTAAGAGCAAGGCAAGAGGCTGGGCTTCATTTCACTAGTGCTTTCTAGACAGTACCTATAAAGGGAGAAAATTGGGCTTAGGCTTTAGCTCAGGGGTGAAGCCTTTGCTAAGCAACAGTGAGGGCTTGTGTTTGATTCCCAATACTAACAATAAAAAAAAATAAAAGAAATTACTTGTGACTAATGTTACCAAACACTGTTAATATATCTTCTCCAGTGTTAAGAGTCAGAGAATTTCATCGGCTCCTTAGTCTCTGAGCTTGTTCATATATATGGAAACAGTGTTTGTTAGATGAATGGACTCCTTTGCTAATAAGCATAATTAGCAAAGGTCACGTTCAGAGGCCATTGATTAGATATGAGCAAGGCATTCAGTTCAGAATCAGTAGCTCTCTCTCTCTCTCTCTCTCTCTCTGTCTCTCTCTCTCTCTCTCTCTCTCTCTCTCTCTCTCTCTCTCTCTCTCTCCAGGGTCTTTCTATGTAGCTTACACTGGCCTCAAACTCATGATTCTCTTGTCTCAGTCTCCCAGTGCTGAGGTCATAAGCACTCTCCACCATGCCTGCTTCTATTTGCTTCATAGTTTAAAGCTCTCCCGTGGGTGCTTCCATTTGCTCACATTTTAAAGCAGGCCCAGTTAGTCCTTCTGTGTATCTGTTCTTCTTCAGTGGCATGCGAGTGCTTGCAAATGGAGGCGGGCTTTTCCCAAAGTCAAATAGAGATCAGAACGTGTTTCTCCTTCTTCCCTCCAAAATGGTCATATATAGGCTGGGGAAGTGGCCCAGGCAGCTGAGTGCTCACTGTGCAAGCATGGAGACCTGAGCCTAAAGCCCCAGACATTCGCTTGGAAAGCTGGGCACGCAAGCATGTGCCTGCAATTCTAGTGCGGAGACAGATGGATTCCCAAAGGTCACTGCTCAACCAGCTCTGCTGTGGGTTCAACGAGAGGTCCTGTTTCAGAAAATATGGTTCGAGTGACTGAGGAACACATTTGATATTGCCTCTGGTCTCCATGTGTATCTTCACACATGTGCACATGTACCTGCACTGGCACACACACACATGCACACACCAAAGCTCTATAGGGCCACAGTGCTCAGCCCAAACGCCTGCCTTAATGAGGCAATTAAAGACCTGTTAATGCTGTTTGTTTTGTTTCTAAGCAGTAGGTGACAGCAGAGCTAAGTTTTCTCTTTCAGTTGATATGATGACACTACAGGCACAGGGACCAAATGGCTGCAGTGTGACCTTGCTTTCTATGTTCAATTAAATGGACCAGAGATACAATCGATATTGTTTCTGAAGTGTTGAGATGAGAGAGTTGAGTTTTCTTTCTTTCTTTCTTTTTTTTTTTTCTTTCTCCCGTGTCAATGGGAAGCACAAATGAAAGACACTGGGAATCCAAATGTCCTTTTGGGTCTCATTATTTAACTTATCCACCGAGACGCTTATAATTTGATGGCCAGGCTGGCTCAGGGTGGCACAAGGGCACAGCTAGTGATGCATGGGCTTATCACTATGTGAGGATAACATTACTGTCAAGCTCTCTGATGAACATCAATTCCTCCCGTGACACTGTGGTGGGTGCTAGAGGGAGTTGTAAAAAAGATGTAAGATGTCCCTGATTTCAAAGACTGTCAACTTTTCTGTGGAATTGAACCATCACTGCATGAGAGATTAGTGCTTGAGTAAACAGTCCAGTTTTGGGTGGGGGTGTGACGAATTGCTTCTTGTGCCCCTTCTCCGGATTTTAGGGGACAGAACTCATCCATGCAGTGGGAAATGTATTGATTCATAACTCTGTGAAAGCAGTTCATAACACTGATAAGCACTGCTTCTGCTAAATTGTACTGGTGGCCATGACATAGGTCTGAGATCACAGAGGGGACTCAGTGTCCCTACCCTCTGAAGCTTGGACCAATAGAAATGATTCTCAATGCACTTACTAATAAGCCTAGTGGATAAGGTGCCATGTTTTACAACGGCAGAAGGAAAAGCTGCCAGTGACCACAGGGAAGTGAGTAACAAGGCAACAGTTGGTCAGCTGACCATCCTTCCTAGTCACTCCCCAGCCGTTGGATGTCAATCTTCGGTTCATCAGAGAAAATCTATGTCTCCAGGCCACCAGTCATTCCAGATAGAGCATATCACTGTTTTCTGTGATAATCCCTTTTCACACGGGGAAGGAATTATTGAGTAGAAATCTCTTTGAAATATAGTTGGTTGGCAAAATATGTCTCCTTTGTCAACATTGAGTGTGAAATGTGCTATTAAGATGGCTTGGAGGAAAAAAGAGATATCCCTGTTAGCAGATCATCGAGGCAATCTGAGCGATCTCACATGCAGTGGCTTTTGAGTTGTCTTCCAGGGTGGCCTCGAACTCATGATCCTCCTGCCTCTGTCTCCTTCAGCAAATGCTACCAATGTACGCCACCACAACTGGCTAGCTTTTGAGTTGTCTTAAGAGTGAGATGTGAGCAGAAGAGAGAAACCTGCCACGTGAGTGAGGCTGAACAGGGACGGTCACACATCATGGGGAGATATGAAGGAAGGTGTTGTGAACAGAGGAACTCAGAGCAAGAAAACCATGGAAACCAACCCCATGCATTTGCATTTGATTTCATCCTCATCCTCCATCATTTGGAGAGGGCCCGGGGAAAAGGCTGTTTTTAAGAATGACTTAAAGTGGATGCTTACAGAACTTCTGGGGTCCTCCCACCCAGAAGATGGAAGGGACCTAGAGCAGTTGGGGGCTACTTCATAAACAAATATCATCAAATTATTGCACACCTCCTTTTAGGAAGTTTACGGTGAGGCAAAGAGGGAAGCTTTGAGCAGAGGCAGTGCTACATGGATGGGGCCTTTTCTCATGTCTCTCACAGCCTGGGGGTTGAACATCTCTGCTCAAACGGTCCTAGAGATCTGATGACTGTATATGTAATTTTGTTCTTCGGGCTCAATAGTTGTCTGTGAGGCTTACTGCCTCCTTCTGCTAACCTAGGCCTAGTTCTGGAAGCTTCTAGCCTCCATGCAATTTAACCTAGGCCTAGCATGTTTTCAGCCTCTGAGACTTACTGCTTAATAAGCTCACCCTTACTTGTTCTTTCTGAGCTCTGGGCTGGCTGGTTCAACTCAGCTGTTCTGGCTCCAACTCTTCTCCCAGCTGACTTGTTCAATCTGGCTTCTCTCTCAGGCCAGAATTGCTCTGCTAGGCCTCCAACTAACTCAGCAATCTGCTCTAACCTTCTGGCTTCTTCTCATTTTCTGGCCTGTTCCATCTCTACCTGAGTTCTTTCTCTGCTACCCATCTCTCTATTACTGTCCTGGTAAAAGTGCCCCCTCCTCTCTCTGAAAAACTGCCTCTTAAGTAGCTTCCCTTTCCACTCACCTCTAGTGAGAGTTGGGTGTAACCTAGTCTGTCAAATCTTCTCTGATTCATCATCTTTTCTGCCACTCAATTAGACATGACTTTCAAACATGGATGCTTCCTTCTACAAACTACCTTTGTTTGGGATTAAAGGCATGTATCACCACACCTGGATCTAAACTTTTCTTTACCTGATTCTTGCTCTATACCAGGCTGGCCTTGAACTCTGATCTGTTTGCCTCTTTCTTCTGGATTCAAGGTGTGTTTGTATTCCAGCTGGATCACACAGACCTAGGAAATGTTCGGATGTGATCTCTTGCCAGAGCAGCCATGTTCTGAATGAACATCCTTCTTCAGATGACATCATTGCTCCATCTCTCTTCTCATAGAACACTAATTCTAAAACTTCCCTGTCTCTAATTTCCAATTCCAAGAATAATAATCTATTTACATCTTACTATTCCTTTTCAAATCCTCTGTGATCCCTTTAGGCATTTGCATCTTGTATCCCATAATCTATTTCGTTTGTCGCAATTCTTACTAATGTCACTCAATCTCTTCATCTTTTCCCATCTAGAGTCTTGAATTTCAGCAACCCTTCAATTGTAGAAGCACCCCACAACTGATCATTACCCCTCACCCTTCTGACACCCTTAACTCCATAGCAGCCAGATTCCACCAGCATTCCTTACATCTACTGTCTTCTGTCCCTACAACCTTCCCCACTTGATGCTTTTGCTGGCAGCATCACCCTACCTGCACTTCTACCTATTCTGTGCACATACCTCTACAGACGAATGCAGCCGGGGGGAAAAATCACACTCTTGATGCCTGGTTTGACTTTATATTCATGACTATGAACTTGAAATGAGAACTTAATGTTGCCCAGGATCGTTATCTTGCTCCATTTCCCCGACTCATTCACCCTCTTGCATTCCTCGATAGCTGTTTCATCATTTCAAACTTCATAGCCTTCTCTCACCCCTTTCTCACCCGCTGACCTTGAGCCCTGCTTTACTAAGACGTTGAAGTAGCCGGAAGGGAATGCTGCAGACTTTCCTCTCTGAGTTCCATGAACTTGGGAGCATCGATCGGGACTCTTGCTCTGCCTCCTCCCAGTGCTGTGTTGAGTGCTCTCATCTAAAACCTGCTAACCGCTCTCTCCACTTGCAAGTTGAGGACCATACTTCCACAGTTCCTTACTCACCAGCATTTTCTTTTTCTCCTCGCTTGGATCCAAGCCCAGTGTTATTCCTCACATTTAAAATAATTCCTCACAGGTGCATAAGTGTTTATGGAACACTCAGCCACAAATGAGACAGTTATGTCACACTCTCTCTGCAAGGCTCAGAGACCATCATGCAAGAGGAAGGGGACAGACTGTAAGAGCTGGAGGCTTGGGATGACCATGGCAAAAATAATGTCTCCTGGACATAACAGAGCTGCTTGCATTCATAAGCTTAAACAAAAACCAAACAAACAACTCAAACAGCAGCAGCAGCGGCCACCGCTGCCCTAGCAGCAGCCGCAGCAGCCGCAACAACATCTGCACATGATCAAGACAATCAACATTGAAGCATTTAGGGGACGAGCGTATCAGTCCCAGCTCCCATTGATCATTGGTGGCTTCTGGGGAGGGAGGGTCAGTCATCTACTAATTGGTCTTCCTACTGCCTTCTAAGTTCTCCTTCACAACTTGGTACCTGCAAAGCTCCTTTAGAGACTCAATTCAGGCTGCCACAGGCCTGCACCCCCAGCTGTTGGGGAGCTTGAGGTTTATCTGGGCTGCAGAGTGAGTTCAAGGCCAGCCTGGGTAACTTAACAAAAGCAAAGAGGGGGCTAGTGGGAATACAGTAGGTTGTGAGGTTGCTTTCAATCTGTAGTACTGACTCCTGCTTGTGATGGCTTCTCATTTCTTCTCAGGGTTAGAGGTCTACACTGCCCCACTGGCTAGTCCTTACTGTCACAGGAGAACTTTTTGGCTTCACGTCTTTCATTTCTTCCTTTGTTTAATTGCCTTCCCATCAGTCTCGCTCTCATCCCCTAAGGATGCCAACCCGATATCCTACTTGGGGACCTTTGTTCTACTGGTTACCTCTGTTAGTAGATTTCTTCCTCCAGGAGGCCTCCTAGCCTATTGGTGTACCATCTTCAAGCCTGCGCTCAAAGGTCACCTCTTCAATAATGCACATACCCACCATCCTGTTCAGCATCTCCACCTGCACTTCCCTCTGAGGATTTCTGTTCTTTCTTTTTCCTTTTCCTACTTGATTATACCTATAGAACTTTCAAGTTTTTTTTTTTCAATCACAGTTCAATTAATTTGTTTATTTTAGCTGGCAGTCTTCACCATTGACAATAAGCTTAGCAATGGCTTAGATGATTAATATTAAAAGAAAAAAATTGTGTGTGTGTGTTTGTGTGTGTGTGTGTTTGTGTGTGTGTGTGTGTGTGTGTGTGTGTGTGTGTGTGTGTGTGTAAGCATGTATGTGGAGGTCAGAGGACAAGCTGCAAGTGTTGGTTTTCTCTTTCTACTACCACGTGACTCTCCCTGGGATTGAAGTTAGCCTGTCAGTCTTGGCAGCAAGCACCTTTACCCTCTGAACTAGGTCACTGGCCCTCACATTTGAGATATTTAACAATTAAAACTTAAATAATCAAAATGGACATTTCTTATTATCACTCCCAGAGATTAGCTGTCTAGTAAATCCTTCATGCATTAATAATATTTGTGTTTGATAGAGGTGGGGTGTTACGCATGTAGCTATACCTATTTCAACTGTGTTGAAGCTTGTGACGCAACCGTGGCACCATTCTCCTGCAGCACTCTTGTGATAAACGACAACTGTCTTAAAGTCAAAGTCCTTGTTAGCCGGACTTCCTTTCTTCAGGTCAAATGCATCTTAATGGGATGTTTCTCTTTTCTTGATTTGCTATACTGTAGAACATTTAATCAGAAAGACATTTATAGTTATTTTCTGTTTTAAAAAGGCAACTTTTAAAATGTCATTTCAATTGAGCCTGGTGGTGCACACCTATCATCCCAGCTTTTGGGGGGCAGAGGCAGGAGGATCAGGAGTCCAGGCTTACCTCTGCGTATATAGAGAATTTGAAGACACTCTGAACTACATGAGATCCTGTCCTAGTAATCAAAAAAGACATTTTAAATGATGAAAATATCCATCATTTCGGTTACATTTCTTTTCTCACGTGCAGAAAATGTGTGATTTGATTTGTGTGCGTATCCACGTGAATATGTATGTGGTGTGTGAGGTCTGTGCATGTGTGAGTGTGCACATCTGTGTATGCATGGAGGCCAGAGGAGAGCAGAGTGTCCTGCTTCACCACTCTCATCTCAGCCCTGAGACAGGTGTCTCCCTGAACCCGGAGCTAGGCTGGTAGCCAGCAAGCCCCCGTCTTCTTGTCTTGGCCACCCGGCCCTGGGATGCAGGGGTGCAAGGCCACACCCAGGTGTTACAGAGGTGCTGGGATTCAAACTCAGGTTCTCAAGCTTGGTCAGCAAGCTCTCTTAGCTGTAGAGCCACCTCCCCAGCTGCAGTGAGCCCTTTTGAGTGTTTACTCCATATCATGAATCGAATGACAAAACAAAACAAGCAGGACAGTGACCATGGTGGACAGAGGCTGTCCTGGGGGTCTAGTGGGGGAAGAAACAGATGTTTACCCAGCTTTATCTCATTTTAGCTCTCTTTTCATGGGCTACCTGCTGCTGCTTTCTACTGTCTCCACCCACTTCTAATTTTGGTTAGAATAAAAACTAGTCACGGTTCCAGTTGTTGCTGCCTCTGCCAGCGGAGGGATAAAATGACCAGTGGGATGAATGCAGAACTCAGTGTCCTTACTCCATCTATGCTACCCGGCAGGGCAGATAGGGACACATGGCTGAACACTGTCCTCGAACGTCAGAACCGTTCCACCTAATTTCCTTCATGTGAGACGTCCATCAGATAAGAGAGGCCTCTACCAGCCTTGGAATCTATTTGGTTCATTATATTGAATCGCTTCAATTCCCTTTTCTAAGAGAAACCAGATTTTTATTGCTTAAGACAGATTAAACCCACAAAATAACCCCACGAAAGAGCTGGCTAGCGTGAAGAGACACATTAAAATGCTCATGCTGTCTTCTGGGTGGCGACTGAGTCTACCGAGCTGTGCAGTGGCTGTCGAGTGGACAGGGCACACACAGATGGCTCAGGGTTACTTTGAAATGTCCTGACTGTGAGAAAGAAGAGACTTGGTGCTTAGTCCTTTAGATCATGCCAAACCCACACAAACAAGGATCTCTGGACATTCAGCCCGAGCTCTGCACTGTGCTAAACAGACCCACCTAGCCTGTGATCTCTGGTACCTACGTAGTGTTTGATGGAATAACGGCATGAGTGTATCCAGAGCTCTGGTTAGTGGTCCTCCTCCTGTGCAAATGCCAATCTCCTCTGTGCTCTTGTTTATCCATCACATTTCTTCTGGCTCCTTCTGTTTGAGCTATATCAAAGGATTGGTGCCTCCTTGTCTCCTGTCCCCCTCCCTTGCTCTCTCACATCATCCCCCACTCTCTGCTTCTCTCTGCCCTCTATCTCCATCCCTTCTTGTCTCCACCCCCTAATCCCCCTCTGTCTTCCTGGTTCTCTCTCTCCTCTCCACCTCTCTGCTGCCCCTCTATTTCTATGTTCTTTCTCTTGGTTTTTTCCTTTTTCTTTGCAACTCTTCAAGGCATAGAAATATCAGTCATGTGATGTAACCAGGAAGGCTACTCTCACCTTTTTACAAATTCCTGGAGTTGGGAGAGTGTGAAGATGTCATTTCTTTAATCTTCCTGCTTTCAGGTGGTACCTTGGTCAGATCATCAGAGATGAGGGCCCAACAGCCTTATCTATAAGCACAGTCAAGGGCATCACAAATATTGACTATTGGAAAATATGTCCTGACATTTAACTCCAAACTTTCACACTTGTGCTATATGAGTTTACCCTATGAATTTTATCTCTTCTATTAAAACTATCCTTAATATTTACTTAAAGGACACCTGATAGTAATAATCTTCAACTGGGGGAAGCGTTGTCTTCTAGAGATATTTAGCCATGACTGGAAAGGACAGTAGTGAGGATGCTACTGGCATTGAGAAGCAGTGTTCAAGATTTGGACCACATCTATAGCTATCCTGGAATGCATATAGCAATAGAGTAGCCATATCTGACAGAGAGAAAAAAAGATCAGTGACACTGCTAAATATCTCCCAGTGGTCAAGACCACCCCCCCCAAAAAAATGACTGCACTAAAACTTCCAGTGATGCTGAGGCTGAGGAACTCTCTTCTATAGTAAAGAAAGCTGTAGGGTTTGTGTTTTGTTTTTAATATTGAGAAGAAACAAAGGCCATTCTTAAAATTCAACTCTGATTACCTAGTGGCATGGAGTTGTAAACTTGCTGGGTGTAGGTCTTTCTGTAGGTGACACTGTTGCTACTCCACTCACTGTGAACACTAGTGTCATGTGTACCCTCTGTCTGTAGCAAGGACCAGGTAATGGATATTCAATTAATGTCAAACATGGCTGCATTAAAATTTTACTGCTAAAAAGAATCATCAATTTCAGGAGTCTTTGGATATAGCAACATCTGCAGATATGCCTTTAAGCATAGTTACTCTGGGGTTGTTTCTCTTGGTCAGGGTGAGTAACTGGAAAAGTCCAGCTTAAGTGTGCTCCGTATGGAATGTCCTGATTGCCCCAAATGTGGCTCCCACCCCCTCAACATTGACTTTCTGTGGTTATCAGTATACCAGGATCAGAGGGGAAGAATGGCTCCCTATCGTTTCCTGACTGACAGTTCAAAGCCCGTTTCTTTCTGCAAATGCTTCTGAAGAGACACTTCAGGGTGTCAACTCTTCCATGTCCACGTGTGGAGTCCACTGTGCCAGGTCTTAGGCATGGCTGGTGAGCTCTCATTCCACCCAGTGCTCCTAATGGAACCCCAGTTTGCCTGGGAGAGAGTCCCAGTGAATGATTAACATAGCCGAATAACATTTACTGTATTGTACAAAGAAGTGGCTTGTTGCCCCCACATTGGAAATGTGAACATGCCTTTGTGGGATAGTTGGGAGGAAGTGGGTAAAATCAACCTTAAGCAGGCTCATCAATAGCAGCAGTGTGTGGAATAAGCCACCTGCTTCTGTGGACAAAATTAAGTTTGCTTGGAGGTGAATGAGTGTGTACATATGATGGCATATATGTCACACATGTGCTGCACACCACAGCATGGGTCTTTATATCCTAAGCACGCTTTGCAGATGTCCACTCATTTCATCTTATGAGAATCTTTTCTTTTCCCACCAAGAGCTTATTCTGTTGAACCAAAAACAAACAAACAAACAAACAAACGAACAAAAAAACAAAACAAAAAAAACCAAAAACAAAACACATTTTAGCAACATAAAAATCTGGGCTCCTCTCCATCCTCACTAAATAAAGCAAAAGACTTTACATGGCCATTTATGTGAGAAGTGAAGGTCTTTACCTGAACAACAGAGGCCTGGAGCAGATTCATTCTCAATCCAGTTTTGGTTTCCTTTGTGGACAAAGCTGGAGGTGAATAGAGAAAAAAGGGAGAAGTCCCAGCCAGTGACAGGGAGAGCCCTTGGGGACAGGGTCTGCTCTTCAAGGTAGAGGTGTAAAGCAGTGCTGTTGTGTTCCACAGGAAGTCCTGCAGTCTCCACAATGCCCAGGAGGCAATCAAGGTCTGGAAAGTGATGTATACATGGGAAGTTGGCGGTAGAACCGGGTTTTGGGGCCTTCCTGTCACACTCCTCTGTCTCTCGGGTTTCAACTTTGGGTGCATATGTGAACCAGCCTGGCAGAAGGTACCCACGGATCGAGGTGTTCTGTTGCCCCTCTTCCATCAGCTGTTCTACAATGGTGACACAGCTGGCTGCTACCCCCACAAGCTCCCCTGGCCCTATCTCGGTCCCAGGAATGTTGGTCATCATTTTCACCTTTCCTAAGAACCCCCATTTACTGCATGCTGTAGGGTTTGAACTCTCCCTATATGCTAGCCGCCGCCTCCCCGCCCCAGCCCTCCCACAAACAAAAATGTGGCCACATCTCTAATTTCTTGAATTTTCTTTTGTTTATAGTCTCACAGTCACCTGGCTTATTTGTCACCATCTTCTCCTACAAGGTATATCCTCTTTGACTCAGATCCATGGCTAATGTTACTGCCACCAGGCTTGTGTCTATTTCCTAGCTGATCCAACCCCTAGTCCAATTTTCATCGCTCTTATTTGACTGGGAATTGCTTGAGTCTTGGGACTCAATTCTCAGTAATTAATTTATTCCCTCATTAAACATTTTGTTCAGGTTTCGTGGAGCTGATAAATCACATCTGTCCTTAGAGTCTGAAGAGCCCATTGAGAGGTAGATGTGGGAATCAGAGATAGAGATAAAGATATCTCTCTTATTACTGAAAGATTGGTGGGAGAGCACAGCTTTGCGACTGTTGCCAATTCCCTCCTACAGTTGGTGCCAAAGTATATGTGACCCCTCTCAAAAGAAGGATCCCAAGAAACCAAACAAAACACATACACACACACACACACACACACACACACACACACACACACACACACAC
>OU015747.1:134507252-134523940 GCA_907169655.1 Acomys percivali
ATAATCAGGAATTATATGAATGTTACATTCTTAGTGTTTTGGCTATTTGTATTTGACAGCCTTGAAGAAGACATCTTTTCTACCTTTTTTTTTTTTTCTGATGGGACTATAGCTCAGTTTAAAGCCTGTTGACTCCAGGGATCTGGAGCATGTCTAAGTACTTGTACCCAGTGTCACCTGGACATATCACAGTGAGGTAGAGAGAGCTGGAGGTGGGGCATCGTTGCATCTGACTTAAGGAGTTTCTTACCTGCCAGCATGCTCTGCCTATGCTGTCACACATTAGGTTCAGAACTGGGGGGAGGGAGCTCTCTTTTATGGCATCACTGAACAGATGTAGACATAGTGGTTAGCCAGGCTCCCGCTTCATACAGCTGCCAGGAGGTGGCTTTGGAGAAGACAGAAATCCTCCTCTCAAACTCTCTCATTAGTGCATCTGCCAAAAGACTCATCTGCACCCCCTTCACCACAGGCAGTTTAATCCATAGTTAGATTGTCCAGCATCCTCACTTCTCAAAGGCGGTTCTGTGTCAGGAGGATTTTCTGGTTCTGACTATGGGAGGCATTTGAATTGTCCAAATTTCTCCGTAGGAAAGATGTGAAACAGGAGAATAAATGCTACTCTTCTGGAAAGAGAAAATGTGAAACAGTTAAACCTTAAAACTAGTTAATCCAGGGATCTCAAATCTTCTGCCCTCTGTGGCATGGCCATGGGTAGTTCTAGTGCTCTGTCTCAAATGTGTATGTACATATGCATGTAGGGGTATTGTACATGAATATACACATTGACATACATTCTTATGTGTGTTGTTTTCCATAAAGTTTATATTACTTTAAAGTGAGTAACAGCATCAATTTCATTTAAATTAAATGGCTTCCTTTAAAGTTAGTTCACACCCCACCCCCGCAATAACTCTATCTCATAGCAACTCACAATCCTTTCAAGGAGCTTATTGGCTTCTTTGTCTGGTCAATCTACTTTCCCTAATGCCTGGGCTCTGGCAGCCATCACAAACTAGGCCACCTGCCCTCAATCAGCCAACCAAATAGACTAGTAATGGGGAAAGCCGACATTTATTCAATATGGCTACCATGGGAGAGGAACAAGGTATCTAACAAAGAAGGCATGCATAGTTAAGTAGTCCTGGTCAAAGCGTGGCCCTGCCTCTCTATGACCCATCATTGTCTCTGTCCCAGTTGCTTCTGCAAGATGGTCTGACAGTTTGCCAGAACTGTGTGCCATCTCTTTCCGGGAGTCAAGTAGCACTCTGGTTGGCACCTAGGTCCCTGTTTCTTTCTTCCAGCATGGGAAATTCCAGTTTCTTGGGGTATAAGGTTTGAGCAGACTGACAGCTAGAATATGCCACTTCTGACAGGATGGTTACAAATAAAGCATTAGCAGAAGAGAACATTGGGCTTTTTATTTTTTAAATATAGTTTATTAATTTATTCACATTACATCTCAATGGTTATCCCATCCCTTGTATCCTCTCATTCCTCCCTCCCTCCCATTTTCCCCTTACTCCCTTCCCCTATGTCTGTGACTGAGGGGGACCTCTTCCCCCTGTATATGCTCATAGGCTATTATAAACACCCAGAAAAAGATATAGTCGGTCACGCATCAGAGCCAGGTGGATGACACCCTGCATTCTGGGGTCGGCCAGTGCTGTATTTGCCCCTGACATCCAAGGCTTTGTTGAGTTACTTGACTTCTCAACGACTTAGCTGCTCCTTGTGTAGAAAGAATGATATCAACCGCTGTGAGGATTGTTATGAAAATAATGAGTCAATGGATACAATGCCCTGAGCAGTCTATGCTTAGCAGGAGTGAGTGCTTGGTAAGTGGCACTGCACAAAGAGGGACCCTGGAAGCACAGCATGCTGCTGCCATTAGAAGAATGCATGGAGAGGTTGGACTGTAACAGCCCTGAGCTGTGCGGCCTGCACGATTGTGCTTCCATGTGTTCCAGGCCTAGTCAGAGGAAGTGAAACAGTGCTAGAAGAGGAAGTGAGTCTTCATTCAAAAGATCTGAAATTAACACACCCCCTGTCAGCCTGCTTCAGCGACTAGTGTAACAATGACCAGGGATCTCTCTTTTTAAAAAATTAATTTATTCACTTTACGTCCCAGTTGTAGCCCCCTCCCTCCTCTCCTCTCCTCTCCTCCTGGTCTTTCCCTTCCTCCTTCTCAACCACCCCTTTCCCCCCGAGTTTTGAAGCTTTCCTTTCCTTTTCTTCCTCTTTTTAAAAATTTTCTTTTTTACATATACATTTATATTATTACATATATACAATAAACTACCTACAGCAAGAAGAACCATGAAACAACCAGGAATTATATAAATGTTACATTCATAGTGCTTTAGTTATTTGCAATTGGAATCCTTGAAGAAAACATCTTTCCTATGTTGGTGTGTCTAATATTCTAACTGCAAATCAATATCTATCATATCTCATCTTTATCAACTTAAAACATCTATCTAGACCTAAAAACATCATAACCACTAAACAATTAAGCTTAATTGTAAAACTAAACTAACTGGTCTTTAACACCATCAGAGACTTGAGAAGGAATAAAATTAATTACCTGACTAGACAGGAAGTGCTTAGTATCTTCTAAAATGAGAAAATGACAGAGACAGTTTGCTGCATGAACAGTCACCCAAAACTCTCTATAATGTTGGAACATCATCTTTAGCCTTCTGGCCAATATATCTGACAGACATATTTGAGAGGCAGGAACTACTGAGGTCTTGCTTAGCCTGGCTTGGCAGAGTTTGGCTGTCGACTCTGCCTGCATCTAAGCTTGTCCTTTTTTAAGCAGAATTCTGTCTGTGGCCAAAACAAGGACATTTTGTCCAGTGGCTGGTTTGCCACATTTGAAGCCATCTCCATAAGGGGATTCATCGATGCTCATCATCTTCTTTGAGGTAGGGTGGGTGTTGTCAGGAGTTAACTTGTCTTATTGTCAAAGAATCTTTAAATAATAAAAACATCTTTAAATGCCATATTCTGTAGATCTCTGAGGTTTTTGAAGACCTTATTTATCTATAGAATCATATCTATCTGTTAAACCTAGGATGTATATTCTTGTAATAAGAATAGACTAGTAATTAGCATGACCATGATTTGATCAACTAATAATTAACTTGTATAATTTAATTATCATAAGCAGCCTTCAATAATACTTTCAAAGTATTGGGATTAAACTTTGCATTATAACTGAGTTTTATGGTTACAATACTTCAAATTAGAGTAAAAAATATAATGTGTGTGAATAATAATCTTAAATTTTTAATTCTATTCCAATGTATCAAAGTTAAACTATTTTACATCAGTATCTAATATTCTATATTAATGAATTAAAAATAGTCTTGTGAGTAACACTTAAGGCCTTAAGTTGAGGAGTAGATTCAATAATCTACTTTTTTTCCTATCATCCCTATATATTTCTATGTCCCCCTTCTTTCTTTTCAACCCCTATCTTCAAACCTAAGAAAGAAAGATAAGGAAAAGAGAGACATCCTGAGTCCAGCCTTGTTTTCTCTCTGAATAAGACCAATAACTTATAACCAACTCCCAGTAAAAATAAACATCTATTACCCAAGGAAGCAACCAAAAACTTACCCAACCCCCTTAAGGGAAATGGGGTGTTGTTCTTTTAAGGTTTTTTCTGGCTGATTTGGGATAAATAATACTTTTGTAGGGGTCCAAATAAAATTGGGGAAAATGAAAATGGTTAAACAAGTTAGGAATAGCATTTGTGGTCCAGTTTCTAAATGTCGAGAAATTCAAGGCTTAATTAATGTCCTGTGTGGGACAGTCTGAAATGCTAAACAAGTTGGGATCAGAAGGTTTTTTAAAACTGTTCTGAGAGCTGTCTTGTCCTGATGAGGAACATCAAGTGAAGCACTCGGGGCTGCAACATGAAGGATGCAGGATGTCAGTGGCCAGCATGCTGAGAGGAACGAACCATGTCAGGTCTGATCCAGCATCAGTGTCTGGTTCTTTTTTTCTGAAAACATATAATTTCTTATAATCATTATATAGTCCTAAAATTATACATCTATGAGGTATGCATGATGCTCAGAACAATTAAGGCTGGTTCTCTGCTCTTTGTATTAGCAGAACAAAGACATCAGTAAATCTTCATTCATGCCATATGAAGAGTAGCATCTAATAATCAGAGGGATTCTGTAAGCAACAAGAAACATTGCCTATACATAGACAATCATGTCTAAGCCAGTCTTGGAGATATTCACATATAGTGGGATTAGCAATATAAGTTATGTGCTTGTTCTGCAGTTTGAATTCTTCACATCCAATTATACCCACCTCTCTCATCACCTCCCACCTCCCTCCCTCATCCCCTCTCTCTCGCTCCTCTAGTCCTCAGAAAGGAGAGCCCCCCTCCCTTGACATCTGACCTCAGCCTATCAAGTCTCATCTGTACTACCTGTATTCTCTTCTTCTGTGTCCTGGCAAGGCCACCCTGCCAGGAGGAAGTGATCAACATTGGGGGGCCAGAGTCCATGTTAGAAGTAGTCCTTACTCCCCATATTGTGGGACCCACAAGGAGCTCCATCTTCTCTTTATCCCCTCTCCCCCCTCAGAAAAGGGGAGCCCCTACTAACCTACCCCAGCACATCAAGTCTCATCAGGACTAAGCACATCCTCTTCCACTGAGGCCAGGTAAGGCAGCTTCACCATGGGGAAGTGATAGAAGCAAGTAACAGAGTCCATGTCAGAGACAACCCCCACTCTGTCCCCATATTAGAGAACCCACAAGAAGACAAAGCTGCCCATGGGTTACATATGTGTAGGGGGCCTAGGTACAGTCCATGCATAGTCCTTGGCTGGTGCTTTAGTCTCTGAAAGCCCCTCTGGACCCAGGTTAGTTGGCTCTGTTGGTCTTCTTGTGGAGCTCCTGTCCCCTATGGGTCCTTCTATCCTCCCTCACCCCCACTCTTCCACAGGGCTTCCTGTGCTCTGCCCAATGTTTGGCTGTGAGTCTCAGCATCTATTTCAATCTGCTGCTGGGTGGAGCCTCTCTGAGGACAGCTATGCTAGGCTCCCATCTGCAAATATAGCAGAGTGTCATTAATAGTGTCAGGGTTTGGCTCTGTCCCATGGGATGGGTCTCAGGTTGGGCTACGCCTTGGTTGGACATTCCCTCCATCTCTACTGTATCTTTATCCCTGCACATCTTGTAGACAGGGTAAATTTTGGGTAGAAGTTCTGTGGATGGCTTGGTGTTCCCCTCCCTCCACTAGGAGTGCTGTCTAAGACTTAGCTTCTTCATCTATAAAATAAGAGAATTCAATATACCTGCTTAGGACCTATTTACCTACTACCAGGAACTCTGTCAGTTCCCCCAGTTATACCTTGGGGGTATAACACTGAGCCTATCGGTGTCCTCTTATCCTTCCTGGAGTTCAAGACAGTGGTGAAAATCAACACAAAGGGTCATGAAAGCAATTGGAAAATTGCCGCTGTGAGAGAAGCTTCAAAGGGAAGGTGGGCCTAGGTTTTATGTGTGTGAAAGGAAGACCCAGATGTGACCTTAGAGATCTGTCAGAGTTTCCCAAAGAAAGAGATTCTTGATTGACATGCCCCATTGCCCCATGAATGTGGTCTGAAGGATTTATATAGTTTGTTCTGGCTGTTTTGTGTCACTGTGGTTTAATACACAGACCTATGGCATCCTCTGTAGGTACCATCAATTATGCCATTTTAACCAGATCCCACCCAGCAACACCTATCCTCTTCCTCCTCTTCACTGTGTTATGGATTTACTCCCATGGACCAGGTACCCTCTAATCCACTTCTCCTTAAGTTTGACTTACAAGCTGTTCATAAGCCCCCTTTGGTAAATGGATGGCCTTCGGTCTTTATTTTAACATCTGGGCAGCTTTGGATACTGGGTGAAACTCCTTGAAGCCTTCTATTCTGCTCTGGGAATAGCCTTCCCTTCCATACCTCTGTCTCCTCGTCTCTTCTTTCATTCTATCTTCAATTGGTGTATTTTTCCAAGGGTTGAGTCTTTGTCCTTATCTACACACATGTATTAACTGACCCTATCCATTAGCAGGTGTACTGGCTGGTTTTGTGTGTCAGCTTGACACAAAGTGGAATCATCAAGTAGGAGAAAACCTCAGATGAGAAAATGTTTCCATGAATCCAGCTGTAAGGCATTTTCTCAATTAGAGATCAATGGGGGAGGACACAGACAATTGTGGATTGTGCCATCTCTGGCCTGGTGGTCCTGGCTTCTATAAGAAATCAGGCTGAGTAATCCATGGGAAGCAAGCCAGTTTGCATCCACTCCACCCCATGGTTTCTGCATCAGCTCCTGCCTCCAGGTTCCTGCCCTGCTTGAGTTCCTGTCTTGACTTCCTCCAATAATGGATTATGATCTGGAAGTATAAGCCAAATAAACCCTTTCCTCCCCCAGCTTGCTTTTTGGTCATGGTGTTCCATCACAGTAAAAGCCCTAATGAAGACACCAGGGTTTAATTATTGACTCTGAAGGATAGCATCCACAACTGGACCATTTATTCCAGCCTTCTTTTCTCTGGGTGTCACAGATTGACAGACACCATCCTTGTTCTTTGACCATAGACATCAATGCATCTAGTGATGCACTTATATCTCTCCCTGAAGTCCTATCTGTGGAGGGACCCCCTCATCTGCTGGGCAGTCCAGCCAGAAAGAGAGGGAACCTGGCCCTTTCATTGAGTGCCCTGTGATATTCTCATTGTTGACGCTGCGCTTATTGGGGACTTTAACTGAACAGTCTCTTCCCCTCCTGGCACCCCTAACTTCCTGCATCCTCATCTCTCTGCATCCCTATCTATTTGCGTTCTTCCACTTACTCTTGAGTCTTTTCTATTAGGATGCCGTTGAAAGTTCTATTGTGGGTTAGGTGCCTAGAGAGGGAGAAGTCTACCCAGGGTTTTACTCTTGTGTGTATATATATACCTTATAAATTGCCCTGCCTTTGTGTGTGTGTGGGTAAATATGATGAAATAGTCCCTGGATTAGGTTATATTATATGGAAATGAGAACTTTTGCAGATGTAATAATATTGGCTTTTAATTAAAACAAAAGGAAGATTATCCCAGAGGGTCTGGTTAATCGGGGCAAAGATCTAGAGGAAGAGGGGAAACTAAAATGTGAGATGGTTTCTGACAGGGCTGTATCACCAGGACCTGTTAGGGACAGAAGAGATGAGAACAGCCCCAGATGACAGCCAGAGAGAGAGAGGCCTTTAGTTCTTTCTTACATTCATACGCTCTCAGACAATGACCCAGTCTCCAGACAGGAATACGTACAACCTGGCCCTAATGATCAACTTCGTGGCAATTTATAGTTCCATAGTGTTTGAGAGTTGGTTTCTCATCAACACTTGGTATCATCGGTCTCTTTAATTTTATTACTATGTGCACATGCAGTACACTCTTTGGATTTTAATTAGTATTTCATTAATGCCTAATAAAGCTAATCTTCTTTGCTAGTTTATTGACCAACTTGAAATCTTTTGAGTAGGGGTGTTCAAGCTGTTTAATTCTTTGAGCCTATTGTCTTCTATTGGATCATTAATTTTAGTCTTACTGTATTGAAGTTTTAAAAAACTTGATTACATATCTATATTTGAATTGTTTTCTCCCCTCAGCTTATTGGTAACATATTATTTTAGTAGTTGCCTTATCTATAACTTCATAGTGTTTCACACTAAGGAATAACTTCATAGACTATTTTGATATTGACTTAAAATTATATATTTATGCCCATCCATCGTCTCTCTCAATCATCTATCATCTTCTATATCAATAAAACATCTATTATCTATGTAGCTATTATATTACCACCTCCATCTGTATTATCTATGTGTCTATTATATTATCATCATAATCCTCTCTATTATATAGTATATATTCATCATCTATCAATCAAACATCTGCCTAGTTTTTGCATTTTTTGCAAGTCTCATAGGATCTTATGGCTATTACTATCAGTGATCGTTTGTATTTGTCCATCCATTTATCTTTATTGTTATTTATTTCTTGTTGTTTCCCCATCTTTTCCCTGAGGTTATTTTTCTTTGCTTGAAGAAATTTCGTTATAATTTCCCTTAGTGAGATTACTCTGCTGAAAAATTTAGTTGCCTGTCTCAGAATTCCTTTACTGAGTCCTCTTCATGGAGCAACAATATCTTGTACAGAATTTTAAGGTCTCAGACATTTCCTTTAACTCTTTGAAGATGCTGTGCCACTGTCTTCTGGGATTCCATTGTTGATGCAGAAGAGTCAGCTGCTAGCCTTACTTTGGCTTTTTTCGAGTGGTCTTTCTTGTTTGGTTGCTTTTTCTTTATACTTAGTGTTCTATAATGTGCCTGAACACGACTTTCTTTTGATTAAGATTAATATTCTTTTTGATTAAAGTAATAATTTTCTTTTGCCTCCTTTTTGTAGTTTTCAGTACTCTCCTTTAACTTCCTCTCTTGCTGCTTGCTTTCTTGTATATCTTTCATCATGGTCACGATATGTAAGTGTGACACGGGCCTCTTAAGTGTCTGTCTGAATGTATGTAGGTTCATTCTACTGTATGGCTGCCCCTTAGCTTTATCGTGTTTTCCTTTTCTTATAAGAGTGGTTGGATAACATACTGGAAATGTGCAGCAATGAGCTGAGTTTGCGGATGGCACATGCCTACAGAAGAGTTGCTTTTGCCTCTGACAGGATGTCAAGAGTTTGTTATCCGGATCCACATGGGAAGCGGGCTGCTCTTACTTCATTTTATTCCTCATGTGTCTATCTTGATGTCATCCTCATTCCTTGGCTGTTGTCATTCTGTATCACAACCACAGTTCTGACACACTTTGCAGGGACTCTTCTTGTTTGAAACCCTAAGCTCCAATTCTTAGCCTCATTCCTGGGAGAACTACAGAACTCCTATCTAATTGCCAAAACTCTCCACTGTTGCTTTTGAATTAATGAACACCTTTGGGAGAGACTATAGTGTGTCTCAGGCTGATTCCTCTGAGCTCCTCTTCCCCATGGGGGTATTGAACTCACAGCCCTCACTGCTCTTGTTGCTAAGGTGCTTAAAACAGATATTTCAAAGTATTTTTTTTATCAGTGTGTTCTTAATTGTTTATGAATGCTATGATCTCACCAAGTCAACTCCTCATCAGAACCCTATTAATTTAATTCTTTGTATGGGTATGATGCTGGGCAATCAAATACTAAGGCATTATATATGCTAGGATCATTCTCTGCTACTGGATAGTATTCCCACGAGTTATTTCATTCAACTTCAAATTGACAAAGAAGGGCCAGAGGCAGGAAAATGGGAAGTAGTTTGTGCACATGTGTGGGACGGTAAGGGGCACACTAGGCATGGACACACTGGAGATAGTGGTGCGGTTGATGGTGTAACTATAGCTCTTTCATAAGAAGGATTTGATTTTCCATCTTCCTAGGAGAGACTCTTTGGAAGGTGGAACCTCCCCCCCTCATCGGTGGGAATGTACCTCTGATGACCAATTCTTTTTATTCATTTATTTATTTTTATTTTTTATTTTTGGTTTTTCAAGACAGGGTCTCTCTGTGTTAGCCTTGGCTGTTCTGGACTCACTTTGTAGACCAGGCTGGCCTCGAACTCACAGACATCTGCCTGCTTCTGCCTCCCGAGTGGTGGGATTAAAGGCATGTGCCACCACACCTTTCTTGATGACCAATTCTTATCACAATCTTAATAACCTTAAAACTCATTATCAAAATGTAAAATTACAAAAGTGGTATATGTGTACTTACCTTTATGCTTGGCTAGTAAAGGACTAAGTAAGATAATAAGTGTAGAAATACTGAACATTTTAGAGAGACATTCAGATATGAAGATTTGTTATTGATGTATTTTTCTTGAATGTTCCTCGATTTCCTCAACTTTCTTTGTAAAAAGGTACTACCTTAAGCAGCAATAATACTTGCCCACCAAGATTTCCCAGGCACACAAAACCTACTGGATCACATAACTGTCAAGGGTTTCAGCAACATTTGGCAATTTACTTTTCAAATCTATGAAACATATCTTTTTTTCATTTTGAAAATGTTGTCACATGAGAGCAGAGTTTAAATCTGCTCTTGCCATGCTCAGTCTGCCGCATCGCAGCTGCAGGGTGACTGCTTGCTCAAGTCACTTAAGCAGAATGAGAAGTCAGCATGAATGAGCATCACAACTTGGGCTCTGGAAATAAGTCGTAAAGGCAGTCCATTCACCGAGACAGCTCACAGTAGATATCTGAGTGACACTTCAGACCGACCAGGAGAACTGGCTCTTTGTAACCTCCAATGAATTAAAACTGCTACCAGTGAAAACAGCCCTTTCCATGAAAGACGTCCCTGCTTTATTTACTGGTCCTTTGTGCCAGACAGAAGGAACCAATACTTTCTCATTTGTTTCCATTCCAGCCAACTGCCACTGTTTCTGTTGTTCCCTTTTCACATAGGGCATTCTTTTGAGTGCTGGGATTTAAAAACAAATTTGACTTCGCAGTCCCTGTCATCTTTAATATATGATAATTATGGAAATAGGATTCACATATTGACAGATATAAAAGATTGTTGGCATATATTTTTTTAATCTATTTTATTGGGGTTCCTATAACTCTACCTTCCTTCTCCACCTCAATCCCTACCAAAACCCCAACATCAGGCAGGAGAGAAAGAAGGTTAGTGTGGAGAGGGGCGTAGTTCTCTTTTGGCTACTTCCGGCTGATTAGGGTTGTGGGATTCCTTGGGGCAAGCCCAATCTTTGTTTCAGGATACCTCCAACTTCTCATCAAACTGCATCAACAGCAAACAGGAGCAGCAGGGGGAGCAGCAGCTGCCTTTCCTCAGAGTGCCCCCCCATCCTTTTCTGGGCTCTTGCATTTATTCCCTCTTAGAGTCCCGAGAATTAGTTATCTGCTGCTGGCAAAGACCATGTGGGCTCTTAGAGACAACTAGTTTGTTCCTGTTGACAATTTGAAGCAGCCCCATGTCCCACACCTGGGGTTAAAAACAAAAACATGTTTATATGGCATAATTGAACTTTTAAACAAACCAAAACCCCAACTACAAAAGATAAAGTGTTAAGGTCTAAATAGCTGGTGTTGGTTGTAGGCCAAAGATACTTAAACTAGAGAAATCTAGAGAGACGTCATGGAAGAGTTTGACTTGGGTTAGTCTTTGAAGAATGCTTGAATTAGCTAAATGGAAATGGTAAGGAGTGGGAATCTGAGCAGCTGGAAGAGGACAAAGAACCTAGAGGTGGGAATCCACATGGCACAGGATAAACCCTACAGAACCAAAGCAATAAGGTACTGGGCACATGGATCAGTTGATAAAATACCTGCCAAGTATCCACAAATCCCTGGGTCTGGTCCTCTGAACCTCATGAACTGGGTGTAGTGATGTACACCTCTAGTCCCAGTACTCTGGAAAGCAGAGACAGGCAGATGAAGGTCATTCTTGGATACACAGCAAGTTCAAGACTGGCCTGAGATATGTAAGCCCCTGACACGAAACGATACAACCAGAGAGGTGGAATGTGAACCCCAAGAGTTGCTTATTTTGTTCATTGTCTTATTTCTAACTCCTAGGTCAGAGTCTGACACAGTGTGTGATTAATGCAGACTGACTGCTGAATATGTCTTAGGTGGAGTCATTTGCTGTGTGCAGACTGGGGAAGTGGAAAGATCATTTAACTAGAGTTTTCTATCCCATGGAAACCTTTCTGCAGGCTGTCCTCTTATCCAAATTTGGGTTTCTATAATAAAGTACTGGAGACAAATAGCTTATAAAGAGGAAAGGTTTATTTGGTTCCTGGTTCTGGAGGTTGCAGTATAAGGCTGAGCAGCCATATTGCTTTGGGCCTCTGATGAGGGGACTGAATGGCTGTGGTGCAGAATTAAGGGCAAGAGCAGACAATATGTGCCATCAGTCAGGAAAAAAAAAAAAGGAGAGGAAGAAGAAACACACATGGGCTGTTGGCAAATGCTCAACCAAATCATAACAGCATGATTAATCAGAAACCAAGGTGCCACTCTTTGTCTTTCCCAAGGTCCTATGCGGGAAGACAGTCTCAGGGAGAAAGCAGGAGGTTGAAGGAAGTGCCCTGATGATTGGGTCTGACATCCATGTGGAAGGACCCCGAGGAGCTTGTGTTATGGCTCACATCCATGGTCTGTGTCTTAGGTGGAGTCATTTGCTTTGTGCAGCCGGGGAAGTGGAAAAGTCATTTAGGTACAACTTTCCACCCATGGAGACCTTTCTGAAATTTGCTCTCTGGAGTCATGCCCTCCCTTGTCGTTCTGAGGTTTTTGTCACTTCCAGTGTTTTGGGTTATATATGAGATTTCATGGAAAGTAGTCTAAAAATGAAAGACGGGTCAGCTAAAGACATCTCTTGGGAAAGGGAGAAGTTGGAGAAACAGCTAAGTACGATCCCTTTGAATGGTTGAATCTCCAAAAGAACCCTCGGTAACAGTAGAAGCTTACACAATTCTCTTAGTTACATTTCTACTGCTGTGATGAAACACCACGATCCTGAGCAACCGGGGGGAGGGAGGGCTGAGCTCAATTTCAGATAACAGTGCCTCATGAAAGAAAATCAGGGCAGGGACCTGGAGGCAGGAACTGGAGCAAAGACTGACAGTGTAGGAGGGCTGCTTACTGGCTTTCTCAGTCACTTTTTTGTATACCCCAAGACCACTTGCTTTGAGATGGCACCACCTAGAATGGGCTGTGCTCTCCCATATCAGTCATCAATCAAGAAGATGCCCCACAGGTTTCCCCACAGGCCAATCTAATGGGAGCATTTTCTCAATGGAGGTTCTTTTTTTCCAAGATGACCCCAGCTTGTGTCAAGTTGACAAAAAACTGAGCAGGACACCCTACATCAACCTTGCTTGGGATAGGCTCAGTAGACTGATATACCAGCCAATGGCCAACACCCCTTGCTTTAATTTTTTTTTTTTTTTTTTTTTTTTTGCCTAAAAGCCTATGAGCAGAAAGGGAGAAGCCCAGAAGCAGAGATTCAAATGGTATATACTTACTTATATCTGCATACTAGCCCAAGGGGCATGTCCCATGAAAGCCTTCACTTACTTGGAAGCTGGGACAGAGGGGAGGACATCCTATTGGGACTCTAGATGAGAGAAGCATGGGAGAATAGCAAAGTAGAAGGATCCAGTGGATCCTAGAAGCCTACAAGTAGAACATTATGATAGGCAGATTTGGGCCAAGGGGTCCCGCTCAAATTAAGGCACCAGCCAAGGACAATACAGGTGGTAAACTTTAAACCCCTACGCAGATCTAGCCAATGGTCAGAACAGTCTCCACACTTGAGTGGAGAGTGGGATATGACTTTCTCACATACTCTGGTGTCTCACATTTGACCATGTCCCCTGGAGGGGGAGACCTGGTGGCACTCAGAGGAAGGACAGCAGGTTACCGAGAAGAGACTTGATACCCTATGAGCGTATACAGAGGGAGGTAATCCCCCTCAGGAACAGTCATAGGGGAGGGGAATAAGGGGAAAATGGGAGGGATGGAAGAATGGGAGGATACAAGGGATGGGATAACCATTGAGATGTAACAAGAATAAATTAATAAAAAAAAAGGGAGAAGCATTGAGCATTAGTTCCACTTTAGACTGACCCTGGAGAGTCATTTGTGGGATTGATGGCACCCCCTGTTTCAGAGCTTAAGGCCTAGGACTCAATGAGAAAGTCTATGGATAACTAGAACCCGTTCTGTTGTATATCAGGAGTGTTGGCTTGGAATCAGCATGGTCCCTGCCATCCCTTGGGAGTTTTCCTGTCCTTCCCTTCTCCTAATGACACTTGTGTATTTTCATAAGTTGGAAGCACCACAGATTCCAGTGAGTTATACTGGAGGCTGCATGTGAGGAGATGTACATAATTTTATGTTATTTCCTTAGGCTTATTTTTTGACATAAAATATATTGTAGCTATATTGTATAAAACCAATATGTAGTGGGTTGGAGTCTGTGGGTTGCAGTTCTGCCCACTTCCCTCAGTCATTGTAAATAATTGGTGCCATGTGTCCCTGGTACCTGGACCCACAGATCAGTGTCTGGATCAAGGGGAACTTGGGTGGCTCGGAAGAATTCTAACAAAGATCATTTTCTGTTATTGTGATGAAATATCTAAGACTGGAAATCTCTCTAACTTTGGTGGCTGTATCTATATATACACAAATATACACCTGAACATGTATGTGTCCCTTCACACCCGCTTGTACCATCCCTACAAACAAATAAAGTAATAATAAGTAGAGACTCGCATGGCTAGTGAGTATGGTTTGTCCAATACAGACTTTGTCTGGTAGAGAAGAA
Source organism: Acomys percivali (assembly GCA_907169655.1). NCBI lineage: Eukaryota > Metazoa > Chordata > Mammalia > Rodentia > Muridae > Acomys > Acomys percivali. The sequence continues at coordinate 134,521,655 of OU015747.1, forward strand.
AGCAATGTGTGTGTGTGTAGGGGGGGTGGACTTCTTGGGGGACAGTGTTCAACTGCTCTGATATAAAACCTCAGAATTCAGTAAGAGCTCTTGTAGCACTGCTTACACAGCCATCATCACCAAGGCACCAGTGAGCCACAGCACAAAGTGACCTTGGTTGTTACTCTCAGGCGACATTGTCATCTCTCAGTTTCTGCAGCATGGAATTTCAGAGTCATGAAGGAGGATAAATAATGAGTCAGTCGGCAATGGAACTTCCATGTACTGTCTTTGTCTGTATGTGAGTGACCCTGTCTCTAAAACGAAAAAACCTTAACTTGAAAAAGTTGAAAGCATGTATAATTACATGCGCCATTTGCCATGGTCTTTCCTACATCCTTGGAAGGCATGCATGAAAATCAGGACCACAGTCCCGTGGCCTCTTTAACTTGGCAATTAACCTGCCTATGAGTACACTGAGGGTGAGGATGGTTCTGTTGGTCTCTGCCCAGCCTCTCATTTCCTGGACTTGGGTGGATGCTGCACACCTGCAGCTCCCTCACAGGCACTGTCAGAGCTTTTAAGTTCTAGAACCCCGATCTTCTGTCCTCAGATCTTCCTGCTTCTCTTCCTTCACCTTGATCAATGAATCAACTAAGAATTAGCACAAATGTACTATTTTTTTTCTTCCCATGATTGGTCCTTATACCAGTGAAGAGTCTAGCGAGCTACCAGAAGGCTTACTTGACTGAGACTTGTGATCGGTATTGGTTTCAGCATGAGCTAATAGAACCCATGTGGGGAAGAGAGGCTGTGGCTGCCTTGCAGAGGGCCTGGTGGCAGGGATATGGTTCTGAACCTTGACACAAGGACATCTGGCTATGCTGTGGGATGCCTCTCCTTTGTACTGTAGGTTGGTCAGCAACATCCTTAGCATCTCCCCATACCACGTAGGTGGCACACACTTACTTATTGAGGTAGTACACTGTGTCCCACCATGATCTCTAGCCTCACTGTGAAGGCTGCACACATCTACTGTGTCCCATAAGGGCCCATTCAACACTGTCATAAAGTGATAGAGTCTCAGCCAGGCAGGGGCGATGGTGAGGAGAGAAAGGAAATAACCAGGTGTCCTTCTCAGCCTTTGCCTGTTTATCTTCTGCCTGCATCTCATCCCTAAGCCTAAACAGAAGCCAGCAGGGAGGTTTGCCGCCACCCCAGTGCTCTTTAATATTAAGACTCAGCCCACATCAGGCAGTGAGAGCCAAGTCTCCCTAGCTGGAGCATAGTCACAATGGCTCCATGTCCATCACCACTGACAGAGGCTGCCTTTGGCAGCCCAGAAATTAGTCATTAAAGTCACTGCGGGGTCCAGGTGCCTACCACTAGCCTTCACTTTTTTTCCCGTTCCACTCTAACCCATTGTTTATTTATTTCCCATCATCTCTGATTTTACATCTTCATTCAGAGTTGCCTGTCCACTTCTCAGCGCCTCAGGAAGGCCTTTGGGAATAGGGAAGAAGTCACTGCCACCCCAATGCACAGCTGGGCTCCTAGCACTTCTTTTGAGACCAGTCCCTAGAGATCAGAGCTGCCTTTCATTTGTCCCAGGGTGGTGTGTGCCATCTCCCTGGGTGGGGGCACTATTCCAGGCCTTTATTCCCTCGATGCTATTTTACTTTACATTCTGTGCAGTGGTTCAGGCTGGCACAGCACACGGGACTGGCTGTCAGGCAGCGTTCTGTTGATTGATAGATTGACTAAGCCCTCAGCCATCTTAGGGGCAGAGTTTCTATATTTTGTTAAGAGCGTCTGTTTAGAACAGTGTTCATCAAATTTTAATAAGTATATGAATCACCTAGGATCTTGTTAAGATTCAGTCTGTAGTTAGGTTTAGGGAGGGGCCTGAGCCAACATTTCAAGTAAGTTCCCAGGAGGCAGCAGCTGCTGCTGCTGCTCTACAGATGACAGTGTGAGCAGCGAGACTAGATCACAGCCAGTGTGGGGCCTTTCTGACATAGCAACTCACTCAGTAATGCCATGGTGGGCTAGATGTTGCAAGGGGGACCAATGGAAACGTCTCATTCTACAGACAGAAATATTGAGTCTTGGTGGCTGCCATGTTCCTTGAGAGGCATTTCTTTGACAGATGTGGACAAAACTTTCAGTTCTACTAAATCTCAGTATTTCCCAAATAACCAATAAAGGCTTCCATTATATTTTTTGTGTGTGCATGCATATTTGGATATATATTTGTATACTTTTATTTACATATTTGTGTGTGTGTGTGTGTGTGTGTGTGTGTGT
>OU015747.1:134552499-134595717 GCA_907169655.1 Acomys percivali
TCCTTCCTTCCTTCCTTCCTTCCTTCCTTCCTTCCTTCCTTCCTTTTCTCTCCCTGGGTAGAAGAAATCTTGGGTAGACAAGAAGCTGTTCTTAAAACGCATCTCTGGAGACTTTCTAAGCATCAGCAAGTGGCGCCCTCTAGTGTTGGGTCCCCATGTGGGCCTCAGGTGTACCGCACCCTCAGATCCACAAATGTTACAGACTAGGTACAGGCCTTAGGCATTTGGTACCCTTAGCTCTTGGCAGTGGCTGATGATAGAGCTCTGAGCCTGAGGTCTGAGGCCCATGACACTCTGGAATTCTGGAGGCCATGCCCTGTAGCTTCTCTTTTCTGGCTCCTTATAGCCTTCTATCCTCCTATAATCCAAGCACCCTCTTGGCATCTCTCCATTTCTGCCAATCTCCATCTTGCCCTGGCTGTACTTACCTGCCTCTTCTTTAGCCGTCAGGAAGCTAGGTTTGCATTGGTGCTTTTTCAGCTAGGCCCCCCTGTGACTATATGTCTATTTTTGACGTCTTCTTCCTGCCGTGATTGCTCCTGGACTGTACAGCTGACCATCATCTGACCATTCTATAACCCAGCGAGACTGGCGTGACTTGGGGCATCAAACACAACTGGGACTGATTGAGACACCTCGCCAGGCTTCGTGGGAGCTGGAAACCTGCTGTGCCTTTAGCTGCACTGTAGCTGGCTACCATGTCGCGTTCACAGCTTATCCTGCCAACTCCCTCGCTCTCTCTGTCACTGCTCTTCTGATGCTGCCACCGAGCTCCGCTGTCTCTTTCTTCATGTTACCAGCTCAGCCCAAACCATGGAGTGTAAGCAAGAGAAAAGCATCTCATCTGAGAGAAGCTTTTTATCAGGCTAAAGCTTTAAGACAAAGGTGGGTAACAGAAGTGAGTGTTTCCTCACTGAATCACCAACTGGGCCTTAGCAATCTGCTTATATAGCCCAGCCGCTTGCCTGGTTCAGTCACAGCCGCTCTTTACCCAGCACAGACATTGCCTTGGGCTGATCAGAGCCTTGCTTCATAGCATTGGTAGAATTCATTGATGGGTTTAGGCCACCACAGCCTCCATTCGGTCATAGCAGTCTGTCTGCTATACCGTTGCAGGAGGCATGCTCCTCTCTGGTCAGGGTCCTCCAGAGTTCATCCGTATTTGTGATATAAAAAACCAGGTGCAAACTGTCTCAAATAGCCCTGGCTGACACCGAACCTTCCAGAAGTTAAGCAGTAAGCTAAGGTCATCACCTATGCTGTTTTCTTGAGTTTTCTGTAGAGTGTTTAAGATGGCTCTGGCTGGCAGAAAGGTAGCCTGGCTGGCTGAGACTGGTAATTCTGTTTGTTCAAGGTTAACCAAGGCTAACAAAGAAGAGCCCAGCGGCTGCTCTCTCCACATGCTCGCCATTTTTTTAAAATAGGAAAATGAACATGTCATTAACACAAGTAGTGAGTTTAATTGCTTTTGGCAGGGCTTTCACGGTGTTCACAATTGTCTCATGCTCTGTGAGAGGTGTTTTCTCACCTCTCTTTTCTGGTATAGAGCCAGGCCTGGCCTGTGCCTCCAGGCAGCCCCCACCCCACTGAGTTGTCCATTGAATTCCCCTCTGAATTGTTGTCTATGACAAGACTTGGAACCTGCATCCGTGTCACCCTGGAACTACTAGAAATGCAGGTCACCAAGGCAGATCAGAAACCCGTGTCCCTGAAACCTAGAGTTCAAAGGGTTTGTTCTACTACCAATGGGAAATAAAGTCATTAAAGGGTGGTCTATGAGAAATGGAGATTTTTCTGTCATATCTATGGGAGGCAAGGAAGGGTCGGGGTACCAGGAGCTCTTAAGGGACATGGAGAAGTTATGGTGTGGTAGTGGATGAGCGGTCCTCGCACTGAGCTGTATCTCTCTGGAAGGCAGCTTTCTTTGCTTCTTTGGTCTGACCTTTGAACCTTGACCTTTGGGAGCAGCATCTGCATTTTCTTTGCAGACAAACGCATGTACTTTTCTGCAAGTTGATTTGTTTGAAATGAGGAGAAGACACTACAGAGACTTCTGTAGCGCCCTCTGTAGTGCCACGTGAAAGGGTTAAGGAAAGGGCTTTGGAGGGAAGAAAAGGTCCCATAAGTGTGACCTTGAGTGGGCTTGAGCCATGCTCCCTCCTGGCAGTCCCCGGCTAATGGTGTACGTTAGTCACGTCCTTCTCAGAAAGCCTGCTCTGCTCGGGCTCACGTGCCACTACAGCTTGTCCCCACTCTGCGTTGCTTTTCCCGCTTCATGCAGGGTGCTGTCTGCACAAGCCGCTCTCCAGCTTACTCGCCACTGTTTGCTCCACCAGGCTCTCTTGGCTGTCAGTCTCCCTCCAGAGGCCTCAGCAGAAGAGACGTTTCAGCTGTCCTCTGCTTCCTGCCCCATTATGGGTCCCTCAGTGTCTTGTGCCCATGTCAGGATTAGCTATAAACTCATTACAATGTATTTTTCTCTTCATACTTACATATACAACTAGATCAATTTCCTTTTTACCAGGGACTGTGCTATCTATCTATCTATCTATCTATCTATCTATCTATCTATCTATCTATCTATCATCTATCTAATCTATTTATTTATCTATAGTTCCTATCCCTGTGTGTGTTTTAGCCTTGACATGTAGTCAGCTATTTGATAAGCACCGGCTGACTTATGAATGAGTGAAGTCATGAATGGATAGATACCTGTCAACATTTCTATCTTATCTATGGGTCTATTCCTGCATTCTCCCATGCGGAATAGAATTCTCCTTCATTCTCCAGACACAGCAAGCTTGGAAAATATTAATTCCCCCCTCTTTACTCTTTCAGTTCAGGAGACACAAGGCAAATCCTTCCAGTCTTATGACTTTGATTCTATGACATCCCATACTTGATCCGAGGACCAATCATAGCTCCCTTCCGGCCGGTGACATCGTCCTCCTGAGAATTTGGCAGTGGCAGAGTTACGTGACTTGTTTCTGTTCAGTGGATGCTAATCTTGGGGTACCATTGGAAAGCTCAGATTGTACCAGTCTCTGGATGGCTTTATCTCCTCAGTGCTCCCTCAGGGCTTCTCTCTGCTGCCAGGGAAGAAGCACCGATCTAAAAGAACACAGAAGCATCTTGCTACTGTTTGCTGTCCTCCTGTCTCTTCACTTATCTAGGAGCCAGGTGTCCTGCTGTATCAAAAGCCTGTGTATTTGAGTCAATTGGAAAATAAGACATCAATGGGTCCTGGTATGAGGTAACACAAGCGGTAAACTTGCCTGCTTCCCAAAGGCAATTTTCTTCATCACCATCCTCTGTATCCACACATTACCGATCAATCCTCACATTACTAATCAGGCCTGCTTCCCACAGCCCACCTTCCCACCAGCTGCCAAATATGCACACTGGCTCTGTGGGTGCAGCTACTGGCCTGTGGCCCTGGGTCACACAGCTCTGCCCCTTCCCTTGGTTATCACCAAACATGCATCAAAGTGACTCTCTAGCCTTTGGGTCTGGACAGAAAAATAATGACATCTGCTAGGGACACCAGGGGTAATTCCCTCTTTTAGGTGTTTCCTATTTATTGGCGTATTCTTTTAGTCTTATAGGTGAGGTATGTCTGTGACATGTGTCCGTTTTTCAAGTGTGTTTGAAAAGGGAACTGTTGGAGCCAATATTAAAGCTCTTCCCTCCCGCCCCCCCCTCCCGCCCCAGGGACAAGGTAAGTCACTTGTGGTGAGGACTGTGGTGAGAGATTAGTGGAAGGAAGCAGGCTAACTCAAAGCTGACCTTGAACAAGTAGACGGGAGAAACTTTCCTCATTCTCTGTCTTGGGGGGATATGACAGCACTAGCAGTTGGGACCAAATGTTTATATTGGAGTGTGTAGGGTGCTGACAATGTAGTGTGTAGGGTACTGTTCGGTGCTGCGTGTAGGTGTGTGCACACACATGGGCCTTGGAACTGTGAAGTTCATAGTGGCACTCTGGGGTCTGAGCTTCCTTATCCATGGTGTCTCCTTTCCTTTGCTCTGGGACCCTCACAATGGACTTTGCTCCCTTGTTTCTATAAACTAAACTCCAAAGGACCAGCAAGGGAAGCATCAGGGGGAAGTCCTGGACTCTCCTGACTCTCATTTACTTACTGGATAAGATGGAGTCACGATGGACAAGTGCGGTACCCACTGCTTTCCTCACTGCTGAGACCAAACACTGGACAAGAAGCAAGTTAAGGGAGAAGGGATTTATTTGGGCTTTCAATTTGAGGGCACATCCGTCATGGTGGGAAGGTGAGGTGGAGGGACTGTGAGCATGCTGTTTGGCATTGCTGTGAGTCAAGATCAGAGAGACTGAGCGCAGAAGTAAGACTGGGCATCTGCAGCAGTCTCTCTCCTTTGAACCTGGTTCAAGAGGCAGTTGATTATTTATTTATTTTTGGTGTGTGTATTTGTGTGTGTGTGTGTGTGTGTTGTATATTGTATATATGAACATGTATGTCTACCTATGTGTCTGTGCATGCATGCCGAGGCCAGTGGAGGAGGTTTGGTGTCCTGGCCTATCATTCTCAACTTTATTTGCTTGAGGCAGCGCCTTTCACTGAACCTTGAGCTAGGCTGGTGGCCATTAAGCTGATCTTCCTGTCTCTGCCTCCTATAATGCTGGGTTACAGGAGTATGTGGCCATATAGCCTCCCCAGCCCTGAACTTTTTTAATGACACACTTCAATGGTCCAAACTATGCTTGTTAATACTCTTGAATAATTACTAAAGGTATACTTGGCTCACCTCCCTAATCATCTTGCAAACTGCAGAGGCACACTCTGCTATGTGCACCTTGTGAAGCACTGCCAAGCTTTTAATTAACATTGGATCTTCCGACACAATGGCTTATGTTAGACTGTTTTCCCTGTTTCAAGCTCTTGTTTATTTCAAAAGACAGACTGCCCCATATGTGAGGCTTTTACATGCTTTAATGTACATTGGATCATTTACATTTTAGCATGACGCTGTTTGGGTGAGAAAACTGTCTGATGCTCTGTTTATGGGTGGTAAATACAAACATCTGGGCATTTGAATGATGTAATTCTTAAAGTTCCTGGCCCACATTTAGAACTTAGGTCCTTTGGCTGTGATGCATAATCTACACTTATACACACACACACACACACACACACACACACACACACACATATACATATAATGTATGTATGTATGTATGTATGTATGTATGTATGTATGTATGTATCCTCCCTCCATTAAGTGGTGCTAAATTCAGACTTGACTAGCTGGCCAGAAGCCACCTGTTTTTACAGATTTCTTTTTGTGTTTCCTGTTTGGAGGTGTCTACTTGGGACATTAAAACAGATAACTGCAGAAAGGGCTCCAGGTCAAGAGCCACACAAATCGATCTGACCCTGTGGTCGTGTAAGCCCTCTTAGGCCTCCGAATGAAGAGCAAGTGGCCTGCAGAGGTGGGGACAGATATCACTGTTTTCCTTCCTGGCCCCATCTACAGAGAATTAATATTTTAGTAACATAGCAAGGGATAGTATTTTATTGACTTAAACAGTTAAAAATCAATGAGAAGAAAGCACAACATTTCATAATAATCTCAAAATGCTTGTTAGGGCGTATCACAATGAATGCCTGTTAAATGCGAGACTGATCTTGCAGCTACTGCACTGAAATAAAAATAGGCACTAATTTCAGTTTTCTATGTCCAGCAGAGATGGACAACAATCTTTCCTCCTAATTGCACATCGGGAATATTCTAGAACGACAGTTATTCTGGGGGACAGGTCCTCGGAGCTATGACCCACAGTGTCGACTGACTGAGCTGCAGAGCCCTGATTTCCACCCAGGCTCCTCAGTCGGTCTCTCAGTTTGTCCTCTTCACCTGTAGCATCAGAGGCTTGGCAACAGAAGGGGACCGGATGTCCGACTGTTGAAGGGAGCTTATATATAATTGTTCTCAGGTTATTGGGCGAAGCAGAGAAAATCATGGGAGTGATTCAGTGCACTGGAAAAACAATGGTGGGCAGAGGGACTTGTGGGGGGCACTGAGGACAGGGTAGGGAAGGGTATGTGCGGGGTGAGCAGTTACTGTAACGCAGGGACAGAAGGTAGGTAGGTGTGGAGAGATCCCTGATGCTGCATGGAGGGAGGGCAGGGGTGCCAACCATGCCTCCCCACCGTCCGTCCTTCTATTTTATATCGCTGTTCCCCTTAGCCAGACTCAAGTAGGAACCAGAGAGCCCATCGATGCTGACAGTACAATAGAGAAAACAGTTAAATGCTAAGGCTGCGGGTGGAGGAAGCGCAGTGCTGGGGGGTGGGGCATGCTGACAAGGGCAACTGGAAGGCAGCCAGCGTACTTTAGTGAGTCTTTGTCAGACATGAGTGTTTTTTTTTTTTTTTTCCTGAGGCACAAGGCTCCAAAAGGTCAGCAAATTTCGCTTTCTGTTCGGATGCCTTTCCTGGGTAGGCAGTGGGATTCTCTGCTTGCAATTTGTTCTGGAAGAATGGCTCTCTGGCAGAGCAGGGTGAGGAACAGAGTAGGCGAATCGCTGAAACCGCTGCCCTCAGAGGTGTCTGTGGTTTCTAAGAAGTCTGCTGTGAGGGGTGATCATGAGCCCAGAGGAACGCGGTGCCTTTCTTGTGGTTAGATGAGGGGTTCAGATGCCACACCCCCTGGAACTATCTCCTTTTCCTTAAGCGCCCATAGCATCCTGGGTGCTCTTTTTCTGAATGCCTCTTCCCATCTTTGTACCATGCACAGTTGCATCCATTTGCCTGCACATGACATAACTCCACTTTTTCATGGCTGGAAAGCATTCCGTGGCTCACATGCATCACAGTTTCTTATGGATCCCTCTGTCGACGGACAGCTGGGTTGTTTCCATAACTCAGCGGTAGTGAACATAACTCAGAGGTGCACAGCACTACACTGAGGTTATATCCCTTGGTTCCCTTGCTTGTGGTTTCTTCCTCAGCTGCCTGTTCTAACCTTGGCATGTTCTGCTAGGCTTGCCGGTGGCTCTGGGGACCACACACCTCTTGGCACATTGTCTGCAGGACAATGTCAGGTCTTGTCTATGTTTACCATACAGACACACGACGGCTGCCTCGGATGGAAAGAGCAGGCTCTCAATTACTTGTAGAGAGCCTTGAGAAGGTTCTTAGTTCTAGCTAACTGTGACGTTAACACAGACTGGCCAATGCGTATTCCATCAATGTCTTTGGAGATTGGTATAATTTTTTTTTCCCTCTGATTTTGTTATCCATTTGAGTTAGGATTTCTATTGCTGTGAAAAGATGCCATGATCACCAAGATGCTTATAAAAGAAAAGATTTAATTGGAGCTGTCTGACAGTTCAGAGGTTTAGTTAATTATCATCATGGCAGGAAAGCATGGCAGCATGCAGGCAGACACGGTGCTGGAGAAGGAGCTGAGAGCTCTACATCTGGATTGGCAGGCAGCAGGAAGAGATAGTGATACTGGGCCTGGCTTGAGCATTTGAAACCCCAAACCCCCCCCCACCCCCCCCCCCCCCCCCCCCCCCCCCCGTGACATACTTCCTCCAACAAGGCGCACCTACTCCAAAAAGGGCACACCTCCCAATAGTGCCACCCCCTATGGTCCTATGGGGGCCATTGTCATTCAAACCACTGCTTTATCTATTTCAAAAATGTTTTGAAGAAAACTTGAAGCCTTCCTTCCAGGCCTTGAGATTTTTAAATGAGTCATTACAAATTTTTGGTATATGGCCACATTTCTTGTCCATTTCTTTTTATTTTTCCCCAAAAAATTTTACGTACATTTTATAAGTTGGCTTATTAAATGCTTTATTTGTTTCATCTAAATTCTTATTGTTTTTTTGTATAACATTGCTTATAAATAGCAGTTTTGTCTTTAAATTTGTTTGTTTTACCTGTGTTTTTTAAATATCTGTAATTTATTTTTATCCTTTGTTTATTGATACAGATGTTCAGCACTACACATTCCCTGCAGTCGCTTCTTTAGTGTACCCCATGAATTGGTAGACAGTGTTTTCATTGTAATTGTTTTCATCATTTTAAATTTCTGTTTGTATTCTTATTTGCCCAAAGTCTAGGAGGGGTTTTTTTTTTTTAAATGCCTTTAATTTTATTTTCTTCTACATCTTTGCAGTTTAATTAAACAGGACTGCAGGTTATTTTTCCATTGTATGGAACTATTGATTTTAACTAAAATGTGTGGACAATTCTGATTCTATGTCTGCTTCAGGAGAAGGTATAACATACGGCTGGAGAGTAGTATCTAATGCATGTATGAAAGGGCCACTCCATGGTAAACATTTTGTAGCTATGCCTCTTTCATCTGTTAGATCCATATTGTTGAGACAGATATGTCAAGGATCCTCTTATTGATTTTTTAAAATTTACTTTACTTACTTAGTTCTTGCATCGCCCATAATTTGTATTTTATGTAGATGATTACTGGGTTACCTGCTGCCTAGACTGATAAATCTTCATGTGAAAAATAGCTTTTAAAAGTACACTACTTTTTTCCTTATTGAGTGACTTTTGGACTGAAGTCTAATTTGATATAAGGACTATGGTCTATGGTGTCTTTCTTCCTTTCTTTCTTTCTTTCTTTCTTTCTTTCTTTCTTTCTTTCTTTCTCTCCCTCCTTCCCTTTCTCCCTCTTTTCCTTCTTTTCTTCTTTTTTCCTATTAATTTATTTATTCAGTTTACACCCTGATCTCAGCCCCTCCCTTCTCTCCTCTCCATCCCATTCTCCCCCTTCCTGCACCTCCATTTCCCCGTGCCCATGGGTACCAACCTTCCCTGGCACATCAAGTCAAAGCAGGTCTAAGTACATCCTCTCCTACTGAGGCCAGACAAGGCAGTCCAGCTAGAAGCAAGGTATCCCAAGGTAATAAGCCTAGTATATTTTTGATCACTCTCTAGTTTTAAAAAGTATTCACTTAATGTGTATCTCATGTATATACTATAGAGTTAGGTTATGTTTTTTGTAACAACTTGGAAATATTTTGTACTAATAGATCATTTTAGCTTATCCATATTTGTTGATATGACTGTTTAATTTCAATTTTGCCTTACAATATACTACTTTATGATTACCATGTCTACACTTCTAAAGTTATTGTTACTCCTTTCTATTTGTTGTACCTGTTTTAAAGTTTTAAGATATATTTATTTATTTTTATTTTATGTGTATAAGTGTTTTGCCTGTATATATGTATATGCACCACATGTGTGCAGTGCCCACGGAGGGCTGAGGAAGTCACCAGAACCTCTAAGATTACAGTTACAGGTGTTTCCGAGCCACCATGTGGTGCTGGGCACTGAACCTGCATCCAATGTAAGAGCAGCAGGTGCTCTTCACTGCTGTGGCATCTCCTCAGCCTTGTTACACCTTATTTAATAATTAAAAGAAAGGTACTTGGGTATTTAGGATGTTTTAAATTGTTTTTCAGGTGATTATATTTATATTAGTATCTTTTATAGAAAACAGTCCATTTTATTCTACTTCCTGTCCCCCCGCCCATGAAATGCTTTGGCTAGGTGTTTCTCAAGGCCTACATGAGGAAGGCTTTATAGACAGCTATGGTGTAACAATCATTAATCCAGCCTCTTTCTCCTCACTCTTACATACTCCTCCCAGCTTCCAATAATCACATTTCTACTTTAAGTAGAACCTTTAGCTTTCACATATGAGAGAAAGCATGTAACACTTGGCTTTCTGTGTCTGGCTTAATTCACTTAACATAATAGCCTTCAGTTACATCCATTTTGCTGAAAATGAGGACTTCATTCTTTTTGGCTGTGTGTGTGTGTGTGTGTGTGTGTGTGTGTGTGTGTGTGTGTACACACATATATACATATATTTATATATATAGACACACACATACACACACATACATACACACACACACACACACACACACACATACACACACACACACACCACAGTCTGTATCCATTCATTTGCTTATAGTCATGGAGGCTGATGCTTAACTTTTGCTGTTACAAATAATTTACCAGAATATATGAACAACTCAGGAAACAACTGCAGAAAAATCCCAGCAATCCAATTAACAACAAGAATAGATTCTTTTTGTTTGTTTGTTTTTCAAGACAGGTTTTCTCTGTGTTAGCCTTGGCTGTCCTGGACTAACTTTGTAGACCAGGCTGGCCTCGAACTCACAGCGACCCACCTGCCTCTGCCTCCCGAGTGCTGGGATTAAAGGGGTGCGCCACCATGCCCAGCCAGGAATAGATTCTTTAAGAAAATAATACAAGTGGCCATTTTTAGGAAGTGCCCTTAAAAATGTTCCATATCATTAACTACTAAGGAGGCACAACAAGAGGGCGTCTCACTGCAAGCTGACCGCTGCCTCTCAGATGTCTCCTTCGCAGGGAACTGGTAACAGGATGCTGAGCGCCTTTGCCTCTCCTGCTACCCATGGCCTCCTCATCAGTCCTTGTATTCCTAGCTAGCTCATCTCTATATTTTTGCTTTCTTTGCAATATTTCTTTATGACTCTCTTGAGTACCTTCTATTTTAGTTTTGTTTTCTGATGCTGTTTTCTTTTCCCTCTTTTCCTGTTTCTTATCTAAGCTCATGGTTCACCCAGTGGCTTGAATACAGAAACCCAGGGATTCTGTGAATTCTTTATCACTTTCCTAGTCCCCTTATGAGGCAGTGAAGTCCCTATCATAATGTTTTAATTTGCTTCACATGAACATATTTCTTGCAATAACAGTGTCTACCTATCAGGGTTGTGAAAAAGATGAGATGAAGTGCTGACTATAAAAGTCTTGGTATAGAAGTTTCTAGCCTTCTGTAAGGAGCCTGGGGGCCATATCTTCACCTTTGTGAGCTATGTGTTTCTCATCACAACCATTTTAATATGAAAAAGAAAAGCCATTACAATACATAAAGAAATGAGTACAATTGTGTGTCTCAACAAAACTTTATTAACAGAGCCAGGCATGGGCTATAATTTGATTATTAATTTAAACAAAATGTGGCACATGGTAAGTGATAAGATAAATGTTGATGAATTAGCACAGTAAAGATGAAATGCTATTTTAAAGATGATTATTTAACACACTTACATCATACTTTTGTATGTCAGTAAACAGGGTGAACTCCAGATACACATAGGTATGCATGCAGACGGACATACACATCACATCCATGCATTCCTTTCTCTATACTTTTTCATTCTCATGATTCAATATTCAATGAAGCTGCATATTCGTGTTTATTTATTTACTAATGTTTTGCTTTCTGAGGCAGGATAAAGCTGTACAGCCCAGTCTGGCTTCAAAGTCACCATCCTCCTGAATGCTGAAATTGCAAGTGTGTGCCATTATGCCTAGATATTTGTTTCATTTACCACTGACTGTCCCTTGCCACTCAGGACATGCTAGTTATAATCCCTGTGGCTTGGCTTAGTGTGCCTTGGAAAGCCAAACATTTTGTGGTATCTGAGCATGTACCCTGCTGCTCTGCACGAATCATAGAGTGTTTCTAAGGCACTCATCAACGGTGTCTTGACTCACTCTACCTGTGATTACTGTTTCACAAATAAGAATAAGGCCTATATATTCATAATCTGTGTAATTTTTATAAACATGTAATTGTCAAAGTGTCTTAAGGTTTTTTTTCTCCTAATCACTTTGATGCTGTATGTTGGGTGGTGTGTGTGTGGCTTATCCCCACTCACAGCGTCTGTGGAGTCCTCCTTGGATTGGGTATCGTGCACAGGTTAGGATGAGAAGCAAAAAGCAGTGCCTCAGTCACAAAGTCTCCAATGCAGGGACTCACGGGCTGATGAGTGCAGGAGTGCACACACCTGTGCCACTAATTCCCAGGGGGTGACCAGTTGGACTCAGGAAGGAGTCAGGGAGCGCTTGGATAGAGTTCAGTTGATAAAGTGCTTGCTGTACAAACATGAAGGTCTAGATTCAAGCTCCAGGCCCTAACCTACTTTTTAAAAAGCCAGGTATGGTGGCTCATGTTTGTAATCTCAATGCTGAAGAGGCAGAGGCAGAGGCAGGCAGATCCTTGGGGCTCTCTGGCCAGCCAGCCCAGTCTACTTGGTGAGCCCAATCACACTTGGGATTGGTCCCTGGTCTCTGTGTATACACATGGCATGTGCATGCATGTACACATGTGTGTACACACACACACACACACACACACACACCTTGGTTCAACTCCAGATACTGCTCTGAATACAAGTGGGAGTTTGATTAATGCCCTTGGGTGATGCTGTGACACTGATAATGACAATGAAGAATAATTAGTTTTTCCCAGTTGTCTGACTTCCGACACAGGGACGTGCTATGGGATGAGTTTGGGCCGCCGGGGGACTTGAATGTCTAAGGATTTTTGGCTTCCTGCTGGTTTTTGAAGTCCCACCTGCCCCAGAATGTCTGCTTCCCAGGTTGCCATCCCAGGAAGGTCCTGACACAGCAACGAGATTTGCTGACCGTAGTCAGTGAGTGAGACAGCTGTTCATAAAGCAAGCAGTCCATAACCCGCCCACAGCAGAGTCTGTGCTGTCAAGGATGCACAGCCCTCCCTCAGAGCAAAGAGGAGGTAAAACAGAGCAACCTCTTCCCCGGTCACGCTCGGCTTTGAAAAGATGAATCACCATCTCCTTGGTACTCAGGGGCCTCTAGTAAGGGCTGAATTAGTTCGCAGACTAATTCTGTGCAGAAATTGTGACCTGACAGCAGATGGATATCACCCTGTGTGTTTGCCCTGGTGAAGACAAAATGGTCCCTGTCCTTCTGACCCAGAGAAAGAATGGATTATTGTTTCTCTGGAATATTACTGCAAACGTTTCCTGCACATATAAGTCAAATGGTCTCATAGTATCCCTTAAAAAAAAAAGCTGCCACAGTCTGCAGTAGGGCTTAAGTAAGCCTTTGTTGATACCCTAAAGCCAACCCGTGCCCTCTCTTTAGTCACTTGAGATTGTAGTTTGTGATTTCCTGGTTCTCGGGTTGTCTTCATTTATCTCTTTTGCCCTGGATGAGGAGTCTGGAGTGAAAGCAGGAGCTGTTCAAAGTCGTGAGCAGACCTTGAGAAGCGTAAGTCACTCAAGCACTCATCCACTTAGCTTTGGCTGCTGGGGCAGACTGCATGATAGAAACTTGTGCTGCAGCAGTGGTTCTCAACCTGTGGGTCATGACCCCCTTGAGGGGGTGAACGGGGGAAGGAGTCAAATGGACTTTTCACAGGGGCCACACACCAGGTACCCTGCAGATCCGATATTTACATCATGACTCACGATAGTAGTAAGACTATAGTTATGAAGTAACACCAAAAATAATTTTATGGTTGGGGTCACCACAACATGAGGCACTGTATAAAAGGGTTGCAGTGTTAGGAAAGTTGAGAACCACGCAGCTACAGGAATCATCTTTAAGGGCTGAAGGGGTGGCTGAGGTTGCCAGTTATGCAGGAAGCCCTGGGCTCGATCCCCAGCACCACCCCTGTGAAAAAAGCAAACTATCTTACTTCCCAGTGTAAGCTATGGAAAGGACTGACTGGTGGAATGTTTTATTGAACTTTAGATAAAATGTGAGTAAAATTAATTATTCATATCAATCTTTATTAAGACAGACTGGCTACTGTTAGCTGATTAGAATATTGGGTATTTATTTGTTTGCATTTGAGGACAGTAGTTGGCATGTTAGGACCATAGTTTCAAGAGACTTGTTTGAAGAGCTCCAGGCCTTGGGCCCACCTGTGTCTTGTGTGGCTCAGCAAGGAGTGGACCATGCTTTACCCCGGTTACTAACTGTTTCGGTGGCCCTGTTGGCTATGAATTAGTTTGCCCTTCTGCTTGTCCAGGTAAAAGCCCCTGTTGCATCATTACTTTCTCTGTTTCAATGAGCTCTTGCTGTTGTTTCCCCTCTCCCAGTACTATAACTGCAACAGATAGATGATGCTGGCATTTGAATGTCCCCTCCGAAGTTCCTGTTGAGTCTGGATGTCACTGTGACAGTTTGGGGAGGTAGGACCTTTAAGAGTAGATTAGGTCTTAGGGGGTCCCACCCTCCTGAATGGATTAATAGCATCATCCTGAGAGTGGGTTAATTCTCCTGAGAGAGCGGTAGTTACTGTGAGAGTGGTTTTGTGAATAAAGCCAGCCCTCTGCTCTGCATGTGCTACCTTTCCTGGGCTATAAGAAAGCCGCAAGAAGCCCTTACCTAATGTTAGCACCTTGACATCGGACTCCCCAGATCCTACAATTTTTTTTTTCTTTATAAGTTTGCAGTTTTTTTTTTATTTATATATATATTCTGTCATAACAACACAAAATTGACTGAGACACGTGGGGACTCTCTGAAAATTCATCATGCAGCTTGGACTGACGTCACCCAAGCTTGACTAGCTCCTAACCTGTGTTGTGAACTCCAGCCCGAGGGTGTCCTCTGAAGGATATGGAAAATGGCACTGCTTCCTAATCCATCACAAAGTGTGACTCAGCCATCCCGAAGGCAGCCAAGTCACAAACCCTTAAAGGGGCAGAGGCTGGACAGTGACTCAAAAAAGATAGAAACAGACCTAGAGACAGCATAAGGTCTGTTCCCCGAAGCTCTCCCTTCCCCCTCCCTCCCTCCCTCCCTCCCTCCCTTCCTCCCTCCCTCCCTCCCTCCCTCCCTCTGACTCTCTGTTCCTCTGTTCCTCCTTTCCTCTCCCTTTCTTTCTCCCTCTCTCTGCCCTTCTTTCAGATTCCATGATCTAAGATTTGGAGGATGTATCTGTTGTCCAATTTGACATCGCCCAGAGAGTCCAGGGTAAATAACTAACATCTTTCTTCCAAGGCAAGGCTTACTTGCGCAGGAGAACAGCCGTCTTGCTTTTCTTTTATACTTCTCCAGTGTCCCTGCCTGTATCTAGAGATCCCCATCTCCAGCAGTTTCCTGCAAAGACGGGTCAGTTGGCATACCCTGATCTGATTTGATCTACAGCTTTTGCCACTTCCCCTCAGATCAGACGGCTCAAATTGTTGAATGAGGTTCTGCTGGTCATTCAGTTCCACAGTGGTCCTTAGACCTCAAGTGGGGAGTGCAGGGGGTGCCCGGTGCTTTACTAACAAAAGTTCTGTAAGTTCTGGCTAGGGTAGCTTTGCACCCACTAGGTCTCCCCTCTCGTCTCCCTAGCAGAGGTAACTGGAATTGAGTAGAGAGCCACAAGTGATTGCTGGCCTGGCCTGCTAGCTATCCCGATTCCTTCCATCATTAAATTAATTGCAGTTCACGAGGCAATTGTTTAAATGGCAGGGAACATTTAGAACCTAGAGGGAAAGGCTGGAATGCTGGGAGAGAATTACAGACTTCAGAGAGCTTGGTCTATTCAGGTCACAACCATTACACGGCTCTTAAAAGACAAGTGCTGCCGGACCTGGCTGAGGGAGCTGCACAGATGCCAGGGAGAGGTCGGAAGAGGGCAGAACCTTCAAGGGCGGTCATGGGACCAGAAGCAGATCAGAGCGGCAACAGTGCAAGAAGGACAAATGCTGTGTTGGACCAGGGGAGTAAATGATTTCACAATGTTGATTGATTTTGTTGTTCGTGTTGGTTACTTTGGGGGGGGGCGGTTGGTTGGGAGCAGAGAGGGTGGAGGATGGGAATTTGAGGATCTGGAGCCATGGTTTTTTTTCAGGAACACTAAGTCAGTGGAACGTTAGTGAGCATTAAGAAAAAGAAGTCCGTTGTTCAGTTTAGGAGATTCCACGACAGACAACCAAACTGCTTCTCAAATTTTTAACATCTACCCAGGCAATGTGACTCCATGGGGATGTATGTGGTGTAGGGTTTCCATAATTTCTCTGAGTATAAAGCTATCTACAGATACCTAACTCCCACAATTAGTCTCCTGGGAGTAAATTTTGAGGATTGTTGGCCAAGTATATGGAATTCTATTCTGGACATCAGCTAGGTGGGAGGTATCCCAT
Source organism: Acomys percivali (assembly GCA_907169655.1). NCBI lineage: Eukaryota > Metazoa > Chordata > Mammalia > Rodentia > Muridae > Acomys > Acomys percivali. Next base: position 134,568,485 of record OU015747.1, read on the forward strand.
TCTGATTTCTGCCTACAATAGCTAGGATTAAAGAAAATCACAAAAACGGGTGTTTATCAATATCAGAATCCTCTCTAAACCCAAGCCCAGCACTGGAAATGAGAACACTAGATGATAGTGAAGGCCAAATAAGCTCTACAATTAAAATTTAATTTCTGCACTCAGGACTTATGGGAGTGTCAAGACTCTGGGCTATTTGTTTCATGATTATTTCTTGGTTGTTGTCTGGGAGTTAGGAGGTCTGTGGGTATTTGGGATGGAAGGAATGAGTAAATACATTCATTGTAGTTGCTCTAAGTCTTGACTGGTTTTTCAGTCAGATAAAGATGTTGCTAGAGTGTGAGGTGAGGGCACCTCAAGTGTGGTCAGCATGTGGGGCCATTTCTTTCTAGCAGTCAAGCGTACCTGGAGTGTATTTTAGAATGAACGAGAAGATGTGACAGCCCATGGTTGACTGTTTCCCTCTATTGAGGTTTGAAGTTTTATCAACAATGTTTAGCAGTTTATGGTCTTTGTATTTCTTGAACTTGGTTCTCTCATGGGAACTTTATCAAAATTGTGCAAGAAGATGGTACACTGGAAAAAAACTCAGAAAAGCTGGGCCAATCTAATTTTTGCCATTGCTTAGGACTTTGGGAAGACACGCAGTCAATCTGTGCATTAGTCTTGCCTTACATGCGTGGCACAAGGACTTAACCTGCTTCACTTCTATCATGGGTTCATTGATTCGTTCAAGAAACACTTCCGAAGACTCTGCCTTGTACTGCATGTAAGCAGGGCACATCGATAAACAAAATGAGCATTTAGCATTTCTTGCAGAGGAATTTCATTGCAAATAACTAAACAAGCAAATTAATAAGTCCATAATGTAAAAAAAGAAGTCCATAATGTAATAGAATGAGCCTGTGGGGGGCATTTTGCCTTCAACCCAGGACAGGTGGTAATCCATTGTTAAGCAGACAGTCAGGCAAGGAGAGGGACTGGAGGGCCATGAAGGCCACGGACGACTCGTCTGAGCATGTGCTGTTTGAGTGTAGCTCTACATGATGATGAAGGACTGGGAATCTGAGTGGCTGGGAGAAGAAGAAACACCAGGTAAAGAGACATGGTAACCTTTGAAACCATGATGCCAATGCAGCAAAGCATGCCACATCTCATTGTCTTGATACGATTAAAGCCTTGATTTGATTAAGGCTTGATTGACAGCAAGCATCAATTGGTATCACTTTTTTGTTCCAATCAGACAAGGACACCAGATATGCACTGGTGGATGGGGGGGGGTCTTCTATGATTATCAGTGACTCCTCAGATATGCACTGGTGGATGGGGGGGTCTTCTGTGATTATCAGTGATTCCTCAAAATTGTCCTGGGAGTCACCATGAGGCCAGTAGGAAGAGGGTTCTGAGGCAGAGTTGAATTATTACACAGGTGTTGGAGGTGGCTACATCAGTCCCACCCAAGTTCATTGATGGTGACTGGTACACATGAGCTCACGCCATTACAAAGGCCTGGGTTTGTCATCTTGTCATGTTCCCTGGAATGAAAAGAGAAGAACAGAGGTCGCCAGCACCAGGATGCTCGGCCACGTGTCTGAGTCACTTCAGAAAGGCTGACAGTCTTCCTGGAATGTGGAGAATGGGGTGTGAGTTGTATGAAAAAACTATTGCAGGGATTCCAATAAAATTATGGACCTCACACAAAGGGGAATATGTTTATTTCATTAAGTGTAAAATTCTCTCAACTTTTAAGATACTATGTTTTGTGTATTAGCAATTTTCAAATTTAGTGACATAACACTGATTTTTTTTTATACTATGTGGAATCTAGTTTATCTAAAACTTTTAGCTAACACATATTTATATTTATTTTGTGGGTATAGCATGAGCATTTACTACATGTACATAATGTACAACTTCAAATTTAGTGAAAGAATTCTCTGAGATTTATTTAGATACTACATATATATTTAAATTATATCAGTATTTAGATTGTTTGATATTACACATGTACATTTTGGTGTGCACAGCCCATAGAAAATGAGACATAAGCAAAATAAATTAGTAATGTGTTTGCCCTGAGAGTTTGGGTTTTCCACATCACTTTTCAGGCCTGTTGTCCCTGTTCACCATTCCCTGCCACATCCTAAAGAAGCCCCCAAAGCAAGCAAGCAAGCAAGCAAGCAAGCAAGCAAGCAAGCAAGCAAGCAAGTAAGCAAGCAGACATTCTTCACCCAGTTTCTTGTGTTTTCTCATCTTTTCCACATATTTTCATGTACTCATTTTCTCTGTCTTAGTAGAAAATAACAACCAGGAAGTCAGGCTTCTCCAAGCAATCCTTAAATGCTGTGTGAGTGGAAAGTCTTATTGTTTGTAGCTGACTAGACAAGCCAGTGAATCAGGTACATGTGTTTTCAGATGGTCTACCATGAACCATTTGGCCAACAGTGGTGTGGAGCATTACCGGTGGCCATGTGAATCCTGACTAAAGAGATATTAGGATGTGAAAACTCATGCCTGCATTTGACTAAATAACATATGTAAAATGTAAAGGATAAATGGGTCTCTTCAAGATGATAAAGACTTCAGCTACTGACTTAATGGCATATTTCTTTCTCTTTTTGTTTTTGTTTGAATTTTCAAGGCAGGGTTTCTCTGTGTAATCCTAACTACCCTGAAACTCACTCTGTAGACCAGGCTGGCCTTGAACTCAGAGATCTACCTGCCTCTGCCTCCCAAGTACTGAGATTAAAGGCTAGAGCTGCCATCCCTGGATTAATGGTATATTTCTAAAGGAGCCATATAAAGTGGGATTTTAGGAAGAACCATTTGTGAGTGAGTCATGGTCTTGACCTTGGGCTTAAGACACGGGTTACTCTTCCTCGTTATTCACCTCAGAGGCTTAGTGGGCAGAAGGGAACTGCATCCCTGTCATCTCCACCTAATGCAGGTATGCACTTTTGTCTTTTACATGGCCTTTCCTCTTGGCTTAGGATGTAAGTTAGGCACATTCTGAGAGATGAACATTGTTCGGCTCTGATCCCTCAGCCAATGGAATGGAAATTGTGTCTTTCTGATTTGCATTTCTGGTAGCCCAAGGAGGACCATGGGTACTATAGCCTATGATGTTATAGCCCTTCCCCAAGCTGGGGCACTTCCTCACTCTGCAAGACTGGGTTGGGCTTATTTCTTATTCAACTTCAAAGGTCATCTTAATACTTTGGCCCAGACCTCAGTATAACTCCCATTAGCTCAGACCTGGAAAACACATTTCTCTGATATCTCTCCTGGCTCCTGCTTACTCGCGGTCTCTGGATTTTGGTCTCCTGCATATGCCATGCATGCATGGGCATGGGGAGAAGTCCATGCATAGAGATGCCTGTAATGGACATCTCTGGTCATTGGGAGGCAATTATATGGGAGTCCGTGTTTCCCAGAGGTCTTAATTGGTTTTCTCAGTCTTATCACGGTGACTTACCCTTTTGGCAACTGAAGGTCTGAGAAGACTTGAGTGAGATTGCATCATCCAAGCCGAGCTCCATGGTAGATGAACACAGACGAAGCATTCAGACTCCAAACACACGGTACCTCTGGTGAGCCCTGTGCCCAGAGCAGAGCCCTCTGAGGTTTTCAGAGACTCCAAAGTCATATTAAAATGAGAGAATGTCAAGATGGTAATGTTTTAAAGATGAGACAGGACTTGAGAGAGTCATTAACTTCCATATTGAATGGTTGGTGACCATTTAATTTTGTCTTACCTGAGGAATTTATAGCCATTATAAGTGGACTGTTAAATTGTGCTCCCTAAAGCCCGTAACTGGGAACTGTTCAGGTTAAATTATTAACAAGAAGCCATATTTATAGAATGGATGAGGTTGTTAAAATCAGGCTTTCTGGAATGTTTAATTAAAATGGCCTATTTAATTATTTTTCTTTCTTGCTTTGTTCCTTAGATTATCATCTTAAATTAAAAGATCTTGGCTCTATGATTTTGTTTTATTGGATTCACATTCATTTGACTTTAAGTCATTCCTGTGATTTGGGGAGATAATAGTGACCACTTGGTTGCTGTTGCCATAACTCTACAGGGCTGTCACCATTTCTCTGGGGGATTTCCCCTCCACAGCACTGGGTATGTAGCAATCCCTTCCTAAATGTTTTATAGGAATTTTATGATGGCTTTTTTTTTTCTTCTGGGGGGAGGGAATTTCATTTAACTGCTATATGAGAGGGAGGTCCCTCTCCAGGTGTAGGCAATGTAAATTAGGTTTAATTCCTAGCAGAGCTGGAAGACGTGAGGGTTAGGGCAACCGTAGCTTGTGTGTGTATGTGTGATATATGCACATGTATGTGTGGGGATACTTACGTGGCCTCCATGTAGAGGCCAGAGGAGAATAATTGAGTGTCCTGCTCTGTCACCCTCCACTTTATTCCTTTGAGGCAAGGTCTCTCACTGAACCTAGAGCTAGGCTGGGAGTCTACAAGCCCCACTGATTTTCTTATTTCTGCCCCTGATAGTGCTGGGGTTTACTGGTGCATATAGCTGTGACTAACTTCTTACATGAGTGCTGGGGATTTGAACTCAGGTCCTTATGCTTGTACACCAACTGCTCTTATTAAACCATCCTTCCATCCTCAACAGTGATGTAATATAAATATGCATTTATTTTTTCTTTGTGTTAGTAAGTTACAATAGAAGATCTGACTTATATATTCAAACATAGATGGTCTAGTGTTTACAAACAAGACTGTCTCATTTGAGTTTAGGATGATGGGGGGTCCGAGATTGGGAGTTTGTGATGGCTAGCTTTACAATGTCAACTTGTCACAATCTAGAAGCAAGCGGGAAGAGAGACTGAATGAGGGATTGTCTTGATCAGGTCGGCCTGTGGGGGTGATCTTGATTGCCTTAGTTAGTGGGAAGAAACACCCCATATGTGTGCATGGCACCGTTCCTAGGCTGGGTCCCAAACTGTGTAAGAATAAAGGAAGCTAGCTGAATAGCAGTAAGCTGGGAGAATGGGTGTGTTTGCCCTTCCCTGCTCTTGGCTCTGGACGTAACGTGACTGGCTGTCTCAAGGTCCTGCCTCTCTGACCTCCTTGCAACGATGGACAGTAACCTGGAATAGTCACTCTCCCTCTTCTAAGCTGCGTTTGGTCAGGGCATTTCATCACAGTGACAAAGTGACACTAGGGCAGGGCTGTGTGTTAGTTCTCTTGAGTTTCCTTTTTTCTCTTCTGGTGAAGACATATTTTTCTTTTGTGTTTGATTTTGCTTCACTTCTTTCTTACTTTGTGGGAAACACCCTGAGAGATGGGTGTTTGTACTATCGCTCTATGAACACCAAGGAATGGTTATGCCCACATAAGGAGAATGCTGGAGGCAGGGACCATTAAACTTCAAGTGCAGATCCTGGGAATCCTGGGAAACCGTTGAGTGTAAAACCCAAGCCAGGGAACTCTGAGGGGAGACATAATCCTGGGGAGCAGGGGGAACAGAGGGACAGTTTGAAGAGGGGAGTTTGTCTAAATCCTGTCATGAGAATTTAAGCCATGGCTGATGGGAGATTGTGGAGGACAGGAATGGGTGTTGTGTGAACTTATGCAACCAGCACAGGGGTGGGGGGTGGGGGTGGTGCACACACTCAGGCTGGCTTCAGACCAGCATCTCTCTGAGGAGAGCCGTCAGGATTAATCAGAGTTTGCATGGAGACTGTAAAAATGAGAAACCCCTGTGAGTGCCAAATGCTATCACTTTGCATCACAACTTAGGCATTTGGTGGCGCAGCGTGAGGATGAGACATTTGCAGGAAATGGTAAAGGTTTCTAGACCTCTTTTTTTTCCTCCCAGACTTGGTTGTGATTTCGTTGAGGGTCAGTGGCTCATGGTCCTTTGTCACAGTTTTGTTGTCTTACTTACCTCCTCAGGGCACTGATTCCCTCAGATGCCTCGCTTTGGTCTCTGTTCTTATTCACTCATCGTTTCAAGTTAAATGTATTTTATAGATGGAAAGATGAAGGAAACTTCAGGGCGGGTCTCAGAAACTGTCTTAATTGTGACTGACAGACAAACTGTTTCCCCACCTAACCCTCAGGCAGTGTCCTTGTAGAGAGCCTGCTTTATATAAATATCTGCATGCTTATGGTCCTATCGCAAATGCAGACTCCCTTCATCCCACACCAACATGTTGTCAGTCCTGTGTTCAGAGCCACCTTCTACCAGCTACAGTGGAGTGGACAGATGCAACGCGGTGACAGAGTTTGGAAAAGCCTGGCCCACATGATAGCGAGGCAGATGGAATGGGATCGATTTCTTTGTTTTAAATGGATGAGGATAGATGCATGATAGAAAGATAAAAAGAAAGCCAAGACTCACCACATTATGTTACAAGGGCCATACTGGACACACAGACAGAGGCCAGCTCGGCCATAGCAGCTCCTATAATGATGGCTTTTCTTCAGCGTTTGGATTGCTGTCAGTCATTGAATACAGAGAAAAAGCTATCTTCCTGCTGGTGTCTACTGTCCCTTCCTGGAGAATGTATCAGTGTCCTTTCTAGCCTCTGTGCATATTTTGAAGTCTTTCCTTTGTTTATACTTTATGCTTCTGTGGTGGTTTGAATAGGTATGGCCCCCATAGACTCTTGTGTTTGAATGCTAGAGAGTAGCACCATTAGGAGGTGTGGCCTTGTTGGAGTAGGTGTGGCCTTGTTGGGGTAGGCGTGGCCTTGTTGGGGTAGGTGTGGCCTTGTTGGAGTAGGCGTGGCCTTGTTAGAGGACGTGTGGCCCTGTGGAGGCGGGGCTTTGAGGTGTAAGAAGGTCAGGTCTGGCCCTTTTGCTGCGTGCAGATCAAGATTAGAACTCAGCTCCTTCTCCAGCGCCATGTCCGCCTGCATGCTGCCGTGCTTCCTGACATGAAGATAATGGACTAAACCTCTGAATTGTAAGCCAGCCCCAATTAAATATTTTCTTTTAAAGAGATGCCTTGGTCATGATGTCTTTTCACAGCAATAAAATCCTAAGTAAGACAGCTGCCCTCTTGGATCTCCTTAGATCTCCTTTTCAATCACATCTTTGCATTAATCTATCAATTGTAGCACTTCCCCGATCCCCTGTGGAATATATAAAATTATAATAAATTATTTATTTCCTCATATGAAGTTAAAGGGCTTCAGAAACTATTTATTGTTACCAAACCAAATAAACAAATTAAAACAAAAAGTAAGAAAACCAAAAAATTCAGAATTTGCAAGAGTAGGGAATTTCCCTTGGGAATTTGTTAGGATGAGGGCCGTTTCTTTTGTATAGTACTCAACAGTGAAGGCCTGCCTGACCAAAAACTTCTATAACAAAAATTCTTCTTTTGTTGAAAGAAAACTTAGCCAAGATTACACCCCAGCCAAGGCTGAGGGCTGCTCACTCCTGCGTTGAATGGAGGACGCCATGTTGGGAAAGAAACCAGGTGAGAGCTCCTCTCTCAGGTGCATCCTTCCTCAAATACTTACTTACTTCCTCAATCCTCAATTCCTTACCTGGATAGACCAAACACTTTCTTTTATTGAAAATTATTACTCTTAAAAGAGTGAAAGATGTTGCCGTTACACTGTCTGTTCTGTCAAGTTGTTAATGACTGATCTCACTTTTGTTAGTGAGCATAATTTTGCCAGTTCAATACTTTTACGTTGGTGAAGATCTTACTTCAGTGCGTTCTTGAATCCGCAGCTGCTTTAGCAAAACCCACTGCCGTTGTTGCCTTTCCCGGATAGATGATCATTCCTTTCTCTCTGGGTGCTTTAAGAATCTTTACTTTGTCCTCATTGCTAGGTTTGGCATGGGTTCCCTCCTCCTGCCTCCTCCTGCCTCTTCCTTCTTCCTTCTGGAATATATTGGGTATCCAATATCTTATCCAATGTACCCAATGTCCAGTGCAGGCTTATGTCATCTAATTATAATAGATAAAAATTCACATTATTTTGAAAAGTTGCCTCTATTTTTTTAAATTCTGCCTTGGGGAAGAAATTGATTCAATGTATGACACAATGTTTCAATTTATGCCTATATCTTTTAACTCCTTTTTACAGTTCTCTTAGCACTATTTAGTAATATGCAAATTTTTATATATGTTTTACTAATTACTCTTTTAGCTGGACCTAATCTGTTTTTTTTTTTTAACCATTTAATTTTTTTTCTAGTGTTGGTGATGGAACCTTGTATTAGGCAAGTACATATAAACCACTGAACTACATCCCAGCCTCTGTTAATTCAAACAAGGAAATGTCCATTTATGTCCTTCTATGTGGATACTATATTCACACAGAGGGAAATGCAGAAGGCAGTAGTGTGATAGGCAAGTAAAATGCTGTCCTCCTGCCTCCTGCCCCAGCCACACGATCCCTTCAGCTGAGCTTTTGATGCCATCTGTATGATTCCTTCTAACAAGAAAATCTTAGTCCTTATATTGTTTAAGTGACTGTGGCACTAGACATGGGCACTTACCCCTCCTTGGTTGCTGTGACAGCACCCTCTGTTCTCTTCTACTCCCCACATCGCCCATTCCAGTCGTTCTTTTCCCATCTTTCTTTCAACTCTTCAGATGTAATGTAGTTCAGTGGTTTATAAGCCCTTGCCTAGCCCAAGGTTCCATCTCCAACTCCAGAATTTAGGAAATTCCAGCTCTGAGCTTTTGACCTTTTAAAAAAGGGATTTATTTGTGTGTGTGTGTGTGTGTGTGTGTGTGTGTGTGTGTGTGTGTATAGTGTGTGTGTGTGTCTGTCCATGTGGCCTCAGAGACTAGAAAGGTTATTAGATCCCTGGAAAAAAATATGTGTGTGTGTGTGTGTGTGTGTGTGTGTGTGCATGTGACACACACACACACACACACACACACACACACACAAAGTTGGTGATAAGCTGCTCCTTGCAGGTCCTGGGAACTGAACTTGGGCCCTTTGGAAGAGCAATGGACACTCGTAGCTGCTGAGTCATCTCTTGGGACTCAGGCTTAGATCTGATTCTCTATTTCATCCTCACGTAATCCCTTGTGGAGCTAATCTAAGATCATGGATTTAGATACCATCTCCAGATTAATACCAGTGAAAGTTATGTCTCTCTCTTAAATCCTAACTCAATCCCCAGTCTTGCATAACCAGTTGCCTGCCTGGCATGGCACTTGACTCTCCTAGAGACACCTCAAAATTAAGATGTTCAAACCAGAACTCTGTATTTTCCTTCACAAGCCTGCTCTCGCTGTATCCTCCTAGCTCTCAGGGGAAAGCAATCTCATCCTTCTTAATGCCTCAGGTGAAAAATCCCACATCCCTGCCTAAATCTTGGAGTTACTTTAGCTTTAAAGTTTTTGCAGTCTACTTGCTTGAAGGTTACATTGTTTGGTTTTCACTTGATTTCTCTGATTTTTAATACTTTGCGTTTATTAACAAGTAGTTTGTAGCTGGTTCATCTTAATAATTTTTACCCTTCTTTTTCCTCTAATCAGCACTCTTTTTGTTTATTTACTTCTATTTATGCAGAGAGCTCTGAGCCTGATTCTAGATTGAATTATTTGAAATCTAAAAGATAGGCTAGCAACTCAACTAGGAGAAAATATATGGTAATGATTCGGACACCACGAAGGCATCTTGTTCTTTTTCTACCTGTATTAAATCTCTAGCCACCAAGTGTAGGTTACCCAGCAGTGCCAGAGACATGGGCCAGAGGAGACCCCTATTTCCTGCCCTGTGAAGCTGAGCTCTTTGTACAGTTTCTGAATGTGTGTGAGCAGCATGCCTTCAGACTTCCTGCTGAGGCTCCAGCTTTTGGGTTCTTTTGTCACAGTCAGCCTTTTTATTACCACAAAAGATGCCTGCAATAAACATGTGGAGAAGAAAAACATTATTTTGGCTTATGATCTTGGAAATTTCAAGCCATTGTCCTTGGGTCCCATTGCTTTGGTGCCTATGGTGTGGCAGTAGACCATGAGAGGAGACTCATGGTGGGGTAAAGCTGGCATGAAAAAGAGACAGAAGGGAGCAAGGCTACCTCTATCCCTTCCAGAGAATAAGCAATGGCCTGAGGACTTTTTATTAGGCACCACGTCTTAAAGGTTCCCCTCTGCTGGGACCCAGCCTCTAACATACCCATCTGGAGGACATTTTAGGCCCAAACTGTAGGCCTCTGTTTCTCTCTTTTCGTCAACTTTAATTTCTAGGCAGCTGTAAACTCCAAATCAGAATAATAAAATGGATCGTAATTAACTTTCTAATTTCAGCTCTGCTTCATTGCACTTGAAATGATATAGTCTAAATTGATATTTTAATTAGGATAACACCGAGTTCATTTTTATATTCATGCTGATGCTGAACGGCTTGAAATCCCCTTCTTTATCCACACTTGTAGAGAATTGCTTTGGAAATAGACTTTAGGCATTTACTCCTGGCTATTACCTATCTGAGATTAGGCGATGTTAGAACCTTGCCTTCCTCAGTTTGTCATGGTTTCTAGCTTTCCTGTTGAGGCCAGACAATGGAGGAGGTGTTGGTTATTCTAGGAGTTTAAGTCCTGACTGGGTTATTTCCCGGCAGTCTAGTTGTAGTTCTCATAGTAATTATTACTCCAGCAGTACTGTGTGATATCAGGAGGTTCAAAGGCGGAGGCTCGGGGACTGTTGTACATCCATGCAGGGCCGGGCAGAAGCAATTCATCTTTACCATGCCTCCCCTGCAGCAGTTTCATTTACGTTGCTTGTTATATTGGGGTTGCACAAAAGATTCAGTTTGACAGATGGTTTCTGTAGTTTTTGTCAATTATTTAGTTATGTTTTCCTAAAAGTAGTAAAGTGGGCAGGTAATTGAAACTGTTTTAGGAGGAGGGACTATCAGTTCCAGCTGGCTGGTTACAATGTTACTTTCTTGTGTCTTATTTGGAGGTTGACAATGCTATCAGCCGCGGTTGATACTTTTACAGTTACTCTGAGGGAGTACGGATACCCTTGCCTGTTGGGTATTCTGACAGTACAATAGGAAATCCAGTCCACATTCACAGTGGAAAACCTCTATGATACAGAGAACAATATCTAAATAAAGTAAGTGTGACCATGTGTGTCACTAGTGTGTCACCATAGGCAACAGCTAGGATTTTGAAGTCCACGAGATCTAGGCTTCTCCTGACCATGAGAACTTGGTGTGAAGCTTAGAAGAGACAGTCCCCACGAGGAACGGTTACTGCCGTCTGTGGATGCCCGAAAAAATGTTCTTTTTCATTCTCTACTGGTTTTCTCTGTTTCTCATACATACCAGCTCCCCACATTCTCAAGCTCCAACCTTGGCCACTTCCCAGTATATATTCATATACATGTTTGAGCATAAACATATACTATATTTCTTACTAGACTGAAAATGCCTCAAAGCCAAGCACATGCTGTCTCCACCCTGACATCTGAAGCACAGATTAGACTTTGTCCAAACTCATATACTTTCAAACATTAAAAAAAAAAAAAACCCAGGAAGACAGCAATATATTGGACTAATACATTCCCAGAACCTTGAGAATTTTTTTTCTTCACTAAATTTTAGGATATTTCAGTCTCTATTAGGAATGGAGAAACGACAAAGCACAAGAGAGACACTTTCCTCATTCCAGCAAGTCTAGGGGCTGTATGGCTGAACATCCCTTTGGAGAAGGTTGGCAGTGGGCCGCCGGGAGCCTTAATGGTTTTCATCTGCAAGTCATTTCTTAGCATTCTACTCTATGTGGTGAGGCTTGAGCTAAAGCTGACACTATGTCAACAAAGTTTAAAAGTTTGGAGTGAAACCAAGGAGAGGTTTTCTTGGAGAAATGGAAAAAAAAAAATAAAGTGGAGACCTAGGAGTGTATGGGCCTTCAGCCTCTCCGAAGGAATATCCATATTATCTGCTAGGCATGGCATCAGGTATGTTCTAAACACCGTGCAATCTTCTAGATAAAATAGTGAGCTTCATCCAAATATGTGTTTAAGTGAATTACAATGAGCCTAATGGCCAGCAACACATTTTGTACAGCATACGATCAAAAGGAAACCTTTCAGCAACTGCTGGAACGTGTTTACTGTTTCTCACAACCTCTTAGGAACTTGAGTAGCAATTAATTGATGGTGGCACTGCGTTTCCAAGGCCACACAGAGAAAGCCTGAGATGAAACACCACAACCAAGAGCAACCTGGGGGAGGGGGAGGTGTTTATTTGGCTTACTCTTGCACATCACAGCTCATCAGAGGAAGTCAGGACAGGAACTCAGGGCAGGAACCTGGAGGCAGAAGCTGATGCAGAGGCCATGGAGGGGGTGTTGCTTCCTGGTTTGATCAGCCTTCTCACTGAACCTAGGACCACCAGCCCATGAATGACACCACCCACAATGGGCTGGGCTCTTCCCTATCAATCACTGATTAAGAAAATACCTTCTAGGCTTGCCTGCAACCCTACCTTATGGAGACATTTTATCAATTGAGATTCCCTCTTCTCAGATGACTTTTGTAGCTGAACTTTTGGCTACTTTATTGGGTTCTTTTTCCTACATCCCTACACCACCTCTGTCCCTTCCAACCCTCAACTCTGGATAGGAGAGAAAGGATGCTGAGGGAAAGGGAGCATCGATACATCATTAGACTACTTCCTGCTGATTAGGGATGTGGAGTTCCTTGGGGCAAATTTAGTCTTCCTTGTCAGGATATTTCCAACTAGCAATTTAGCAACCAGCAACAGCAGCAGGAGAGGCACCAGGGGGAGTAGCAGCCACTGTGCCTCTAAGGGCTCTGGCACTATATACCTCTCAAGAGTCCCCAGAATTCTAAACATAAACTTTCTTCAGCTGGAAAACATCATGCCCCTTCCAGAGCATGAGACACATCATAATCAACAGCTGTGGTCAATCTGAAGCAGCCTCATATCCCACACCTGGGATTAAAACAAAATCATATTTACATAACACAACTGGGCTTTTTAAAGAAACCAAAAATTCTTACTACAGACTTTAGCTTGTGTCGTGTTGACATAAAACTATCCAGCACAATTGCTGAGTCACCCGGCAGCACCTGAAGGTGGACTTCGTAAGAAAAATGTTCTAAGGGCCCAGTGTGTCCTCTTTTCTATGTAGTTGCCTAGTGGCCTGACTGATGGGAAGATAAACTTAGCAGGAAAGCTGAAGCTATGGGACTTGTGTTCAATTTGTGTCTCATGAGAGGAGACAAACCCCAGAGTTGCCTTGGGAGGAACTGTGATTAAGTTTGGAAGATAGCAGCTCACCTTCATAAGAATGCCAGGACTGTGATCTCGGTCTCCAGTCCTGGTCTCCCACCCATCTTTGTTCTTTGAACCCAGGTGAGCAATGTAGTTGAGTTTTACTGATGTTTTAGAACCACCAGGCTTGGGGTGGGGAGATGGCTCAGTGATTAAAGCACTGGTTGCACAGGAGTTTCGATCCCCAGAACTCATGCAAATGGTGATGGGTGTGGTGGTCCAGCACAATTCTAGTCTCTGTAGGTAGGGACAGGAATTCCCAGAGTAGCCAGCTATGGAGGCTAGCTCTATTACTGAGCTCTGAGTTGAACTGAGAGACCCTGACTCAATGCAAAAGACAGAAGAATAACAGAGGATGATTTCTCACTTCAACCTTGGGCTCTCACACACACACATGCACACACATATCATCACACACAAACCCATGCACACGGACACTTGCATACCACAATCACACATGTGAAAAATAGGAAAAGCTCCTTCTGTGTTAACATTCGCAAATACTCTGGCCTTGTAGCCAAAGTCAGCATTCTTATGGGAATCTCAGTACACGCAGATGTCCCACAGTTGCACTGCCAAGTGTGCAGATAGGGCTTTTCATCCTGGGTCTGTGCATGTTAGTGTTACACTCAGCTGTTGACAGTGAGTTTGTTTCTGTGGAGACTCCGAATGTGCTACAATCGGATGTGCAGTTGGACCCGAATCTTTCTAAATTCCACACTTCTGGCCTCATAAACAACTAGATGAGATTTATTCCTGTCTGGAGAAATTAACAAATCTAATCTGAAGAGGAGGCTGGAAAAAGCATGCCTAAAAACTGATGCTACAGATGAAAAAGCCCTTATTAGGTCATTTAGTCTGCAGCTGGGTTTTTCTCAGCATAGCTTCCTGCATTTAAACAGGGCCAGACTCAGATTCCAGTGACTGGAGAGGCTCTGCTTCTGTCTGATACAGCTGGACAGTGGTACTCCTCCAGGGGCTCTTACACACAGGTGGTAAGATGGGCACCTTGTGGTCTAAAACAAACAAACAAACAAACCAAACTAGGAGGGAAAGATCTGGTGCAAGGGCCATTGGGAAAAAAAGAATGCTGGAGACCCACTGTGAATGGAGGCATGGTACGTGCAAGTGTGGTGTGCAGGCTTTGAACTTTTTCAAACCAAAAAACATGTTTACATCCACTACAGTAGTGATCCAAGCAAAATAAATCTCTAGAGTGCTGAGGACCAGGCAGGAAGGATGCTAAAGAGGAAAGTGTTGGAATAGTTTGTACACTACAGACCTTATTGTGGAATAGGTTTAATGAAAAAAGAATCTAAATTTGGATTTCAGAATAACCCTGGACCACCCACTTGTTTATCCTTCTCATTGGTACATGCTAAAAACCCAATTCTGTCAGAGCTATGTTGAATATATTCCCCAGAGCCCATGTACATGTGTTAATTCTAAAGATCTGAGTTGAAAAATCACTGACCCAAATCATCATGGCCAAATTAATCAGAGCAAGCTTTTTTATTTGTGTACACAGACTGCCTCCCCTTAATGCAGGTTTCAAGAAGTTAGTCTTGGACATGGGAAAGATAAAAGTTTTTATAGCTCGGGGTTAGAGGGTTCATAAAAGGAGGATTTGCCAGGCAAATAGGCGGGGTTTCAGGAGCAGAACATAACAAGGTGGTCATACCAAGGTTTGTTTCAAAAAAGCTTTGAAACAAAGGTAGGGTTGCAGTATGGCCGTAACAATTCTTTGAAACAAAGACATTGTTGCCATTTCCTGGAACAGACAGAACAGACCCATTTGTAGTTAAGGTTATGGGGGCATGGGTGGGTGGACATAGACCAATCCTTGAGAAACAAATACTTAATCATAAACAGGGATGAACCTAGTTTTGTCTTTCCTATAAAATGGCTTTCAAGCCCAAGATGGAGGCAGGCTGGTTTGTCATTGGGAACCTAGTCTTCAGGACATCACTGTGGAGAGCTGTGACCTTCAGGCATCAATTGAGACACGGGGCTGGGGTGTGTGAATGAATCGGTGTCTCCATCATGGGAGCAGGCTTCTTATTGTGAGAGGGTGGGCTTGCAATGAAAGGACAATGGCCTTCCCTTGTCCTGTTCTGTCTTGTGCCCTGATGCCTGCCTCGAACCTTCTGCTATGGAATAATAAAGCAAGAAACAAAACAAAACAGAAAAACACTTATCATATGCCAGGCCCCCAAATTTGGATTTTCTGGTCTCTAGAGCCAGGAAACATATATCTTTGCTTTTTTTACAAATTACCTACTTTAGGTATTCTGTGATAGTAGCAGGAAACAGGTCAGCAGACCAACACAGTTGCCTTTTGTTTCTAATGTTATTCACCCACTTGATAGTAAACAATATATCTTTCCATCCCAAAGAATAGGGTTACCAGATCTAGGCTGTGCTAATAAGAAACTAGTAGTTAGACAGACTCCCTGGTAGACAGACAGACAGGCAGGCAACGGGAATCTGGCAAACTTCCAAGATGGCTGGCTGCTTCCTCATTCTCTTGATCTGAATGTAACTATCAAACAGAACCAACTACAGTGTATGCCAATGGCTATTTTAGAGTGCTGTCAGGAAAGAGCGGGTTTTCTGGCCTTCTGTAGGGAGAAGCAATGTTATAGGATAAGATGGGAGAATGGGGAAATAGAAAGATCCAGAGGGTCCTAGAAACTTACAAGAAGAACATTATGATGGGCGGATCTGGGCCCAGAGGTTCTGCTCAAACTACTGCACCAACCAAGGACAATACATGCAGTAAACATCGAATCCCTACTCAGATCTAGCCAATGGACAGGACATTCTCCACAGTTGAGTGGAGAGTGGGGAATGACTCTCACACGAACTCTGGTGCCTCATATTTGACCACGTCCCCTTGGTGGGGAGGCCCGGTGGCACTCAGAGGAAGGATAGCCGACTACCAAGATGAGACTTTATAGCCTATGATCATATAGAGGGGAAGGAGGTCCCCCTCAGTCACAGACATGGGGAGGGGGAATAGGGTGAAAGCGAGAGGGAGGGAGGAACATAAGGATACAAGAGATGAGTTAACAATTGAGGTGTAATCTGAATAAATTAAGTAAATAAAAAAAAGATGAGGAGCTAAAGGGCCAAAGGATGAATGAATGCCCTTGTTTAGGAAGAGAAAAGAGAGAGAGAGGGGGGAGGAGTGGGATCAGTCTAGAAACCAGACATTTAAGATAGGCTGGGGGTGAAAGAGCTCCGTGGATGACACAGAAGGGGCCACAGCTCTCTGTTCTCCGGCAGACCTGGAAAGCAGGAACAGGTCGGGGAGGAAAGTGTGTAAGAGAATTAGCTCCTCAGAAAAGCTGATGTCTTTGAATAATGACCCCAGGCATAGATTGTTGGTAGGGAAATTGGAAATAAATTGTTCATGAGTGTTTAACAGGTGCGTTAATGTCCTATGGGCACTATGACAAAGCACATGATGACTGCAAACGATGTGTCTTCTTAGGTTCCTAGAGGCCAGAGGTCTGAAATAAGTTTTATCAGTTCCTGTCAGAGTTGTTGTGGGCCCTTCCCCTGCCGATGCTTTAGAGCACTGGTTCTCAGCCTTCCAAATGCTGCGGCCTTTTAATACAATTTCTTGTGGTGTGGTGACCCATAACTGTAATTTTGCAACTGTTATGAATTGTATTATAAATATCTAGCGTGCAGGACATCTGATATGGGACCCATGAGGGGGTTGTGACCTGCAGGTTGAGAACCTCTGTTTTGGAGGAAAAAGTCCTTTCTTATGTGCTCTGTCTTCTGTGGCCCTGTCCTGCCTCTTGGGCTCAAGGTCTAGTGATGGCAGTAGGGCCCTCCTGCACGGCACAGGACGCTTTCTCTACTTTGGTCTGAATGCGGCACCCTCCCCAAATCCACACATTGAAATTAAATCATTATTGTGATGGACTGAGAAGAGGGAGCCTCTGGGAGCTGAATATGTGATGATTCAGGAACAGTTCATGACCTTTGTCTTTCCACCAAATGAGGACCTAGCACTGCCCCCTTCTGGAGGAAGCAGCAGTTAAGGTGCCTTTTGGAAGTCGAAGCTGGCCTTTACCAATAATTGATCCCACCGTGCCCTGACCATGGACTCCCCCACCAGAACCATGAACAATAATTTTTTTTGTGTGTGTTTATGGATTACTCAGTATGAAGTGGTTTTTTTTTTGTTTTGTTTTGTTTTTTTGTTTTTGTTTTTGTAGAAACAGGACAGACTCAAGCACTAGGTATCGTGTGTATTGGAGGCCAGAGGATCATCGAAGGTGCTGTCCTGTCCACTTTTTTCTTTGGCGCCACCTGTCTTAACACCCATAATTTATCATATTGCAAAGTATCTTTTGCCATGAAAGATTCTGTTAGTTTCCAGGCATTACAGCCTAGGTATTTTTTTTAGAGCTGTTCTTAAGCCTATTATGAATATTATATTTCATAAATTAAATATTATGATGTTAAAAATGAAGCAATTCTTTTTAAAGATTATTTCCCTTAAAGATTTATTCAATTTTATGTGTATCATGTGCATGTCTGGTCCCCATGAATGCCAGAAAGGGAGTTAGATTTCCTAGAACTGGAGTTACAGATTCCTGTGAGCTAGCATGTGGGTGCTGGGAACTGAACCAGGGTCCTGAGTAAGAGTGGAAAGAGCTTTCAAAGCAGCTCCTGAGCCTTCTCCCCAGCCCTTGTCTGAGAAATTCCTAAGTCAAAGCACAGCATGAGAAAGAAATGGTAGCTGTGGGGTGCTGCATGACGTACTAGGGATATTTCTATGTGTTTTCATCATATAAAACTTAATCATGAGCTCAATCTCATATTTGATATAACTGTTTCAGAGGCTGATAAGAGGAAAAGTGTGTATGTGTATCTAATCAGTGTGGACTGGGAGAGAATTGTGAATATAGCTACATATTTCCTGTGATAGGAATGTACTAGATAACAAAAGGGAAGAAAGTCAAGAAACAGTGATATAGGGGCTGGGGGATGGCTCAGTGGTTAGGAGCACTTCCTGCCACAGAACATGTAGGTTTAGTTCCCAGAATCCACAGGTGGCTCACAACCACTTGTAACTCCAGTGCCTGGGGATCCAATGCCCTCTACTGGTCTCTGTGGGCACTGCATGCATGCATGTAGTGCACAGACATACTTGCAGGCAAAACACTTATGCATATACAATAATCAATGTTTAAAAATAAAAATAAATGGTAATATAAATATGCCATTATAAGATATTTTAGTAAATACCAACATAGCTAAAAGGAGGGGAAAGTAATTGCCTTTGAGCACTAAAATGAGAAGAGATAGTAGGTATTTTTTTCAATAAATCTTATAAAATTCTACTAATTTTTTTTTCATTCTAGTAGTTGGAAGTAAAAAGTCTATGTTATCTTTCCATAAAATTCTACTAATATTTTTTTTCATTCTAGTAGTTGAAAGTAAAAAGTCTATGTTATCTTCTCGGTGTGGTTAAGATGATTAAACATGGAGACAGGAGGAAAATGCACCCTTTCAACTGAAGTGTGAAAAGAGATTGGAAAGATGGGGCAGGGCTTAGGAGACAGGGGAGCGGGAACATGGAGAAGAGGAGGTTATGAGACACTTAAATGGCTGTCTTGATAGACATTGCTGAGTTATCACGGCCTACAGATGAGGGAAGAAGCCATGTCAGGGCTGACCCTTGGCTTTCTGACCATGGATTCGGAGCTGCTAGTATCTATGATGGCTAACCTTCCCTAGCAGCTGCCCTAGGTGTGCGGTCACCTAGGATGGCGTTGCCAGAGCAGCTGACATAAGAGAGATGCTTGGCCCTGAATGGAGGTGGCATTATCCCATGGGGGAAGGGGCAGGCGCTGAATATAAAGCGAAAAGGAGAAAGTGGGCTGAGCAGTGACACCCCTCCTCCTGCTTCCTGATTGTGGATGCACCAGGAGCAGATGCTTCTTGCTCCTGCTGCCAGGACTTCAGTAGATTTTACTCTGAGACTGTGAGGCAAAACAAGAACCCTTCCTTCTTTAAGTGGCTTATGCTTTTTGCATAATTCAACAGCTAATTCAACATCATACAGTGAAGAAGAGGAGCTTGGGGGAGGGGCAGCTGGAGCCAGGGTTAGAGATGTGTGAGTGTCTGCTCAGGACTGGCTGTTCATGTCGTGTCAGGGATTGCTAGCACAGTAAGGGACTGGGAAGGAGAGTAAGGATTCTCCAAGGAAAGCCTCGCTCTGTAGGGACTCTGAGGCAGGGCAGGGAGGGGCAGGTTGCCTAATCCTTCCTGCCTGTCTCTACTATTTTACTTTTTAAATAGATAAAGGAGCTGAATGGCTAGTTAACACTTCAGTACTTAAAACCTTATAAAATCTTTTTTCTCTTTCCTTTCCAACAGTCTCATAAATTCCAGGAAGGCCTATATGAATACTTTCCAAGATTAATATTTGGGTATAAAATGCAGCCCATGAGAGGCCACACATCAGATGTGATCTGCTCTACAATCAATGTTAAAAGTGCTGTCTGCCAGAGGGCTCTTTGAAATAAGACTCGGTGTTACTGGGGTGTGTAAAGACACTCGTCCTAGCATCTTGGGGTGTGAGGAATAAGGCCTAGGATAAATTTCATGGAACCCAGTTTCCCTTCTAATGCCTGGGCAGAGGATGCGTGACATTAAAGCATGACCGGCAGACTGAGTGACGCTGGAAGGCAGTCTCAGTGCAGCCGATGCCATAAGCCAACTATGTGGCTGCTGTACTTTTTCCCTTCTTCTACACATATGTTTGGTATCTGAGAGCTTTGGGGATTTTTTTTTTCTGTTAACACTTATATTTTAAATTTTGATTGTGACACGCTTTGGTGTTTATTGCAGCTTTGAGCTAGGGTCTCTGTATTAGTGTTTTCTAGGGGAACAAGACCTATAGAATAAACATATATTTACAAAAAAACATATCAGATTAGCTTAGTTTGGATTTCCATTGTGGTGAAGAGACATCATGACCACGGCAACTCTTATAGAGGAAACATTTAATTGGGGCTGGCTTACAGTTTCAGAGGTTTAGTTTCTTATTATCAGAGCGGAAAGTATGGCAGCGTGCAGGCAGACATGGTGCTGGAGAAGGAGCTGAGAGTTCTATGTCTTGATCTGTAGGCAGCAGAAAGGAGACGGTGCACCACCCTGGGTGTAGCATGAGCAGAGCAGACCTCAAATCCGACCCCCACAATGACACACTTCCTAATAGTGCCACTCTCTGTGGACAAGCATTCAAACCCATGAGTCTATGGGGCCATATCTATTCAAACCACCACACTTACATAATATGGGCTGATGGCCCAGCAAGTGATGCTTACACTGGAGAGAATGAGAACCCAGTAGCTGCTACCCAGTACACGAGGCTGCATGCCTCAGTAGTTCCAATCTCGCATTGAAGGCCTGATGAAGTCCTGGAGAGGTGGTACTTTTTAGTCTTCCTTGGGAGTCTGAAGAATCTGTGTTCTGATAACAATGAAGGAAGGCAACACCAGCAGTAGAGTAGATGCACTCACAAGCAAGAGGTGAAAGCGCACAGGCAAAAGCAGCACTGCTTTTCCCTTGGACATTTTTATATGTGGGCCACTGACAGAAGGTGCTACCCACCCCGAGGGTATCATTCCCTCTCAGGTAATCCTTCCTGCAAATTCCCTCACAAACCCCACACCCTACAGAGGTGTGTCTCTGAATTGATTCCACTTCCAATTTGTAAAAGTATCTTTTATTCACCTGATGTAATCATTGTCTCCTGGAAGCTTCTTGGCCACCCTTTCTAGTTCTTTCTGAACTCTGGCTGGCTGGTTCAACTCAGCTGCTCCAGCTCAAACTTTTCTCCTATTTGGCTTCTCTCAGCTTCTAACTGAATTGCTCTGCTTGGTCTCAAACTAACTCTAGCAATCTGTTCTAATCTTCTGGCTTCTTCTCATTCTCTGGCTCATTCTGTCTTCACCTGTGTCTAGATTGTTCTCTCTTCAACGTGTCTCTGTAGAACTATCCTGGTAAAACTGCCTCCCCTCTTTCTCCCTCTGTACCATTCTCTCTTAAATCGCCTCTCTTTCCTCTCTGTTCTAATAAGGCTTGAGGATATTCCATTCTGTAAATCTTTAGCACCTCACTTTGTCTGCCTCTCAATTAGATATCACTTTCAAACATTTGTGGTGCTTTCTTCTACAAACTCACTTTACCTTCATTGCTTTGGATTAAAGGGATGTAGGAAGGACGTGTCTGCATTCCAGCCAGATCATAGAGGCCTAGAAGGTCTTTGGATGTGATCAGAGCAGCCATGTTGCTGGATTAAAATTCCTCTACACAACCAAATTTAGAATCAGGATTAATGATTGCTGCTTCCACCCCCATAGCATTACCTGGAGCCTACCTCAGAGAATGTCACCTTTTCAACTCAGGACTGCTTTCACTTTGAACTCCTGGCTCTATAGCTTTACACTCTCATGTGCCGGGATTATAAGGACCAGCCACCATGCCTGACTAAGAGACTTTATTTTCTGGGGATACATTGCTTGTGGGTTTCTCTGATACCAATGGTGCTTACTTTCAACTTTGATGTCAAGAGTTTAGGGTAATCATTACTCTGGCGCTGAGGTAGCACTAGTATTGAGGCTCGGTCTTTCTGAAGACAGGACCCAATGTCCCCTGTAGCCCAAGGACTTTCACCCAAATTAAGAGACAGTAAGTAAGTTTCAGATTGGTGTGCACTGTGGGAATTGTTCAGACTGCTCTTCCTGGTGTTTCCTCCTCTGACCTTGTCACCTTAGCCTGTCTATGTGTTAAATACTCAATGGTAACTGCAAGTTTTATAGGATCTGTAGCATCTGTTTCCCTTTTCTCAAGGATAGCAGTCCTCCACTGTTTATTCCCAATGTCTGAGAGTAATGTTAAAGCGTTGCCTGTTTGTTTTTTTTTTTTGTTACAGTCCACAGAATGGCAACTCTTACAACATTTAACTCATTTCTAGATGAATGGAAAAGTAAGATACTTGTAGGATATAGGGGCATTTTAATGTCTAGAGCACAAACTATATTACAATAAAAAAATAAAATAAAATTTTATTTATTCTTTGTGATTTCATAGATATAGACAATGCATTTTGACCACATCCCTCTCTGCTTCCCTCCCCCAAGTCCTTTGAAATATTCCCTACGGAATACCTTCCTCTCAAACTCATGTCCTTTTTTTTTTTGTACTTCAGTGAGTCCAATTGGTGCTGCCTATGTGGGGTGGGACCAACCAAGGGAGCATAGGGAACTCACCAGGTGCCACAGCCCTGAAGAAAATGACTGTGTCTCCCCCAAAACCATTAACTGCCAGTAGGGTCTGAGCCAAGGCTGAGGATTCAGGAGTGCCTCCACATCCATTCTGGACTGTTGGCTGACTTGATGTTAGGCGCACGCTCACACAGACACATAGACACACACACACAGACACACACAGACACATAGACACACAGACACACACACACACACACACACATGGAAAATTGAAATGAAAAGAAATGGACTCATTTCAGAACACTCAGGTGTTCTCTGGCTGTAGCCGCTGGTGGCAGGTCATTATTGCATTTTCCACCTACAAAATAAAAGGTTCCAGCCAATTTTCTTTTATCTCTAAAACTTGATGGATTCAATTCAGCTCCTGGTCTGTTACCACAAACAAATCCTATGCCTTGCTGTCTGTTTGCCTCTGTTTGCCTGCATGTTATTGCTTATGCCTGAAAGTCCCAACATCTTTCATTTCTCCAAGTTCTGCCAGTATTCCAAGACCAAAGCTGAATTACAGAATTGCCAGGACCCTTTCAGATGAAGTCAATATATATATATATATATATATATATATATATTTACTTTGAATAGCAACCCAAAACAATAATGTATAGGGAAAATCCTTGCTAGAAGTATGATGCTGTAAATAAGTGTAAGTATAGTTGGTTTTGAGATCTTTAGAAAAATGAGTTACATAAGCAAAGAAAGCCATCAGACCTGTGAGAGGTACACTAGCCAGGGTTCTTCATATCCCACGGCCCACGCAGAAGTTCCACATATCTTCCTGGCTGTAGCTCCTATGCAGCAATGTCTGTTGTAGCCTCTGACACTCTGCTGTAACTGAGTCACTAAAAAAAAATCACAACCAACATACTAGGTGTGAAGACTTGATTTTATTGCCTTCCTTTTACAGTGTTAATATTTGCATGTTCTCATTTGCATTTCTGTGGTGAATAGAACACTCTAAACTTTTAAGGTAAGCCATTTGCTTCTTCTTTTGTAAGTTGCATTCATGTGTTAGTATACATGCATAATTCATATCAATTTATCTCTTATAGTTCATTTTTAATGCTTTCTAGTTCAGCATCCATATTCCCCTTTCTCAAATCAACATAACCTACACCTAGCACCGAGTCTGGTGGAGAGTAGAAAGCAAATATTTGTTGAGTTTTTTTTTTTTTTTTAGCTAAGGGAAAGAGAAACAAACTGCTATTTCATGTTAGCGATGTATGGGAAAAGGGAACCTGGAAAAATTAAATCAGACGCCTCAATTTGAGCTTCAAATTCCAGGTGGATTGCGGTGGTAAAACATGAACTGTAACTGTAAATATAACTGCAAGTATCCAGACTATAAGAAATTAGTATTTGAAAATAAAGGGCTTTAGTATAAAAATTGGGACAGCCACAGATAGGTGACATGGCCCAGCAGGTGCGGGGCTGCTCCTGTGGCATGCAGTGCTCACAAAGTACAAAGGGGAAGGTGCCGGCCAGTTCAGCACGTCATTGTTGGCATGAGTGTGCTGTGCCAGATGCATGGATGAGCATGTTCTGCTCTTCCACAGTATCAGGCTTTGTTAAGTAGTTGGATGATGATGATGATGATGATGATGATGATGATGATGATGATGATGATATCACAAGGTCCAGGGGTTTCAAAGGTAATCTGGACAAGGCAAACACAGGTTCTTTTATTTCAATCATAATATCAATGCTTCTATGCATGTGATATGTCACGTGGTGAAGCTATTTCTCTGCCTGTGTAAATGTGGGCTACAGAGCACCTAGGAAGGGAGTCAATAGCTCCAGGAAAGGCTCAGTCTGAATGTGCCCCCCCCCTTCTTCTGAAGTGTCTCCTCTCCTGCTCTTTGAGATAACATGGATCAGGCACAGCCTGACCTCAACAACTGTGCTGGTTATACAGACAGATTTACAAATTCACTAAGAAACTGTGGACACCAGAAAAACCCAGGCTTCAATTCTGCAATTTACAAGAGAAATAAAAATAGCTAATTTAGAAAGTTCAAAAGTCATATGAAAAACAGGATGGCTTAGCTTAAGGCATCAAAGTAGCAAACCATCAAAGGAAGTAGTTATGAAGTTAACATTATTTCCTCCGAGCCAGTCCCTGGGCTGTGATGATGCAGGGACTGGGTCCCAGAGCAGGGTCAGGGCAGTGGTGTCGGCCCCCGGAGGCTGCAGGCAGAGATGACTCTACAAAGAAGGCGAGGTCTGAATTTTTACTCATGTTGTGATTATCTCATTGTTTCAAATGTCTGCACTACACTGTAAGAGGACCCTTCGCACCAGTACAACGATGAGACGGCTGCCTATGCTCCTGAGCATCTGTGCAAAGAGCAATGATTGCTTTTGTTGGCAGGGAGCACCACCGGTCTTCGGTTCTGCTGGATTTCAATGCTTTTCCATTGCCTGCCCCTTGGATTTCTTTTCTTTTCTTTTCTTTTCTTTTCTTTTCTTTTCTTTTCTTTTCTTTTCTTTTCTTTCCTTTTTCTTTTTCCTTCTTCTCCTTCTTCTCCTCCTCCTCCTCCTCCTCCTCCTCCTCCTCCTCCTCCTCCTCCTTCTTCTTCTTCTTCTTCTTCTTCTTCTTCTTTTAATATTCAGATTATTTGACTAGAGACACCATAGCCAAATCTCCTGTTCCCTGGCTCTCCTTTTCGATTATCCACAGCAGACCCTGAATATAAGGAGTTTACTGAGAGGCTTGTATTATTTCCTCTAGGCAATGAAGAGTGGCCAGAAAGGCCTGGTGAAGTTTCTCTGGTGTTTCCAGGCCTTTGGCAGGCGAAGCTGGACACTTTACTATGCAGTGGCCATGGAGGGAGGATGGGCCAAAGTTCAACTGTGAGATGGCTCACACAGAATGGAGCTGTTTGTGTTGAGATATCATAGCGAGTGGTGGAGAATAAAGACCTTATGCTTGGCGTCCGGGGCAGCTTGGTTTGGCTCTGGTTAGTGCAGGAGAATCCAGGCTGACTCATATCCATCTTGCGAATGCTCAAAAGACGTTGGAGGCTTCCGTCTTTAAATACTGGCTACCAAAAGTGAAAACAAAAACGATACAATCCTACGTTCCAACAACATTCAGACCTGCTTGGCCTTGATGTTGCAATCTCTGAGTTAGACTTGTTTTAGGAAGTAGGGGACATTTGAGGGGTCCTCATGCTGACTTACAGCTGTTTGTGTCAGGGACTGTGAAGTAGACATAGAGGCCTCCCTCTCCTCCCTCAGAGATGAGCATATATTTTCTTGTCAACACAAGAGGGGTGTCATGGGGGGGCCTCTTCTTTGGGAAAGCTCAGGAGTGGAATATGTGCATCTCTTCTCCCGAGGCAGCTGAGTCCAGACTTGCAAGATTGGTAGTCATACCCTCTGCACCTTACCGCCATGCCCTGCCCTTCTGAAATGTGCCTAGTGGGTGTGGCTTCTGCTCTCTGTGGGGTTGTTGGAAACAGGAAGTGGCAGGGTGCACTAGAAGGGACAAGTGGCCTTTGTACTAGTGTCCCGAGACAGTCATACCATGTTACAACAGACTGAGGGGCTTAAAATGTCAGAGGTTTGTCATTGTAGTTATGGTGGCTAGAATTCTGCAGGACTGAAAATCTGGGGCTCTGAGGGTTAGCCGCATCCAGGGCTCCTCCGGGGGAATCTGTTGCTGCCGCCTTTAGTTTCTGGTGGCCAAGCACTCTGACTTGTGGCTGAATTGCCCCAACCCCTGCTACTATCACCACGTTGCCTCTCTCCTCTGTAAAGCCTCCTTTGTAGCCTTTTTCTTTCTCATTACAGTGAGGACCGATCTGTGCTTCAGGGTCATGTCCTCGACTTTGCTTATACTTTCAAAGCTCCTTTTACCATATACAGTAACACGCAGTGTGGAAGTCATTTTTTTTTTTTTTTTTTGTACATGGGTGCTTTGCCAGCATGTATGTCTATGTATCATGTGCATGCAATGCCCCCAGAGTCCAGAAGAGGGCACTGAACCCTCTGGAATTGGTGTTAGAGATGGCTGAGAGCCACAGTGTGGGTGCTGGGAATTGAAGTCAGGTCTTCTGGAAAAGGAGCCAGTGCTCCTAACTGCTGAGCCACCTCCCTAGCCATCTTTTCAGTATCCTTGATTTAATATTCCTGACTCGGAAATTTTGCTTTGCTATCCTAGGCCACACCTGCTCCTCCAACACAAGTTCATCATTTTATCAGGCTCCAGGTGGTGGTGGTGGTGGGGTATGTGTGTGTGTATGTGTGTGTGTGTGTGTCTCTGTGTGTGTGTGTGTGTGTGTGTGTGTGTGTGTGCTTTCTGTCCTTGTCTGTGAGTTGGGAACTTCTGACACTTGTTACCATGAGGCTCTGTGTCACAGGATTTGTGACAACTGACTTTGAGTTCTTGTTCTGTAGGCAAATATGTTTTGAGCTTTCACATGTATGTACTGGCTTATTCTGAATTTACTCAGCAAGTGTTTCTTAAACATTGCCAGAGACCAGGTGTTTGACTAGTTCTAAGAGAGTAAGATGGATGAGGCATGGAAGGTGTTTGTAATCCAAAAGTAAGAGAGCTGATGTTTATTGTGTGTGCTAGGTAGTGGGTACTGAGTAATGTGTGCTAGGTAGTGGGTACTGAGTAACGTGTGCTAGGTAGTGGGTACTG
>OU015747.1:134624725-134642636 GCA_907169655.1 Acomys percivali
TCTCTCTCTCTCTCTCTCTCTCTCTCTCTCTGTCTCTCTCTCCCCATGCACACATGTGTATGCCTATGTGTGGAAGCCAGAGTTCAACCTCTCAGGTGTGGTTCCACCATTTATGTTTTGAGACAGAGTCTCTCACTTTCTTGAACCATGCTGAGTGGGTGGGGCTGACTTGTCAGTGAACCCTAGAGAATGGCTTGTCTCCTCCCAATCACTTGGACTATGAGCACAAACCTTACACTGAGCTTTAAAACAAAAACAACAAACAAAGCCTGGCTTTTGGAGATCAAACACAGTCTTCATGCTCACGATGGAAGTTCTTTACTGAAGGAATTTCTGCTTCAGCCCCAGGTCTTTCATCTTTAACATCCCTGCATAAAGGAAATGAAAAGCATTAAGCCATTGTCCCTGCCCTGTGAGACCATGTTGCATTGTCACAGAGAATCTAAAGGTCTGAGCTGCTCACCCCAGGTTATCTCCAACTTGGAAAACATCAGCAGCCTTTCATCTAGCAATAGCAGTGGGAGTGCAGCACTCCGGCAGGTGGTGGCAAGCGATCTGAGTTAGTGAATTGAGATGTTACTTATCACCAGACTGTAGAATTATGGCAGCTACTTGAAATTGTGAACACTACATTAGGTTGAGGACTTAAAGAAATGTGGCCCATGGCAAACATTCAGAAAGTGACCACATTGGACTACTGTGTTTTTGCATCATAGCATCTTCATCTAGACCTCCTTCCCCACTATCTGCTTGGCCTTTTGTGCCTTTTGTCCTTACTGACTCCCACCTGCCTAATGGTCTTTTTGATTGTGTCATTACTGCTTGGAAATGCATGCTGCTATCCAAAATTTACTTACCAGGGTATTTAGTTGGCATCATCTTGGTAATCTCAGCTTCTCCTCTATCTAGGAACTTCCAGCAAAGAGTAAATGTGGCTCTTCACTCCACTCCTCAGAGATGACAGCTGCTCAGCTCCATACTAATCACTGGCCTTGCCCAGCGAGGGGAAGGTGAGTCCAGTGGGAGAGCGCTGACTCAGTGGGGTTCCCATTCCTTGTCAGTACTCTGCTGCATCATCACACAGCATCCCGAGAAAGGGGGTGATTTTGGTCTGTTCTGCTCTAAAACTTTGCAGTTTAATACATTTTTTATGTGTGTGAGCCAGTGATAAAAGTTCTAATCTCTGAAAAGCACGAGAAGTGTTAATACGGCTCAGGAAAATACCCGTGTGTCCTCAATTTCCTGGCATGTTCTCATCTCTCACCAATTCAGAGCTTATCTCAAACAGGCAGGGGATGCTGAGTGACACTCTTCAGGCCAAGAAATGGAATATATATATATATATATATATATATATATATATATATATATGTGAAGTACTTTGTGGAAGGAGTCAGCGTCTCAGAGGGAAAACATTATTGATTTGGACAGCTGCTTTCCTGCTTGTGTTTTTGGCAGTTTTATTAGTCACTGGTTTTATAAGAGCATCATCATAAGAGAATTTAATTTTGAGAGAGGAAGGGGAAAGGGTTGAGATTTTTCCAGAAGGACATCATGTTATGTAGCTGGTGAGCTAGACTCCTCAGGACCCCTGTGTATTTCACTAAGATTCTCAGCCAGTAGACGCTCACATGAGGGTTCATCAAGAGCAGATCTTTAAAACTGGACAGTGTACAGAAAGTGGGAGACTTTGGAACACTCAGCTCTAAGTGGAATGTCTCCAGTAGGACCCTCCCCTCAAGGCTTAGGGATCTATGTGGAAGAAGAATTGGAAAGATTATAAGAGCCAGCAGTGGTAGATGACTTCAAGTAAGTTATGTCTTCCAGATGTAGCAGGCCTGATGCACATATGAACCCACAGAGACAGTGGCAGCATGCACAGGACCTACACAGGATCAAACCGGATACAGCAGGGCTGATGCACATGTGAACTCACAGAGACTGTGGCAGCATGTACAGGACCCACACAGGATCAAACCAGACATAGCAGGGCTGATGCACATATGAACTCACAGAGACTGTGGCAGCATGCACAGGGCCTGCACAGGTTCAAACAGACAAAATTCCAACACTGAGAGGGGAAGTGGACACAGTGTCCCACCCCTAACCAAGAAGTCATTTGTAATGCTACTTGCCGGGAAAGGGAAAACCAATGTTCTTCAATAGGCACATCAACTATGTTCCAGGGTAGGGGCACATGCCCAGGAGTAGGTGGCCAACACAAAAGGGATTCCATGGTTTTTTTTATGTGCTTTTGGCTTGGTGTGTGGTTTGTTTATTTGTTTGAGAGAGAGCACAGGTGCACGAAATTGAACGAATAGGGAGGTAGAAAGGATCTGGGAGGAACTGTGCAAAGAGGAAGAGTATGATAAAATATGTTGTATGAAAAAATTTAATGAAAAAAAAAAAGCAGGGGTCTCAACTTGTTATCTGGGTCCTCTATGACACTCAGCTTTTGTTGATTGAAATAGTCCATATCATGCTTGAACAAAGAGGAGCAGCAGAGCTTTCAAAGATGAATGACTTGTCTCTTGAAGTGCCCGGCTCTCCTTTCCCGTGAAGTGTTTAAACTGAAGGCAAGCTCCTGTTCATGTGTCATCACCAGTGAGCCCAAGGCATGGGATATGGACTGGGGTCAGGTGACCCTGAAGGAGTCTGAGAGTTATCAGAGAGTCTGAGAGCCTCCAGTAACCAATACTTCCCCACAGGAAGCTAGCACCTCAGACTGCGTAAGTCAGAGTAGAATTGAAGAGCCAAGAGAGCACAGTCAGTCTTGGATGTTGGGAATGAAGTACAATTAGAAATACTAGGCCTAGTTTATGGGAAGGGGAACTAAGACTCAGAAAGGGTAAGTAGTTTTCCTAAGGCCACAGTTAAAGATTAGAGAGCATCTCTTCAAAATCCCTGATAAAGGAAAGGAACTATTTGAAAAGGATGACAAGGGAGACCCTTAACTCCACCTACTGCTGGCTCATCAGCACTAGGCTGGAAAGGGAGAGACTCTTGCTGATGCCACACTGTACATAGGCACGTCTTTCTCCACACTCCACCCCTGCCTGCCCAGCACAAATAAGAATCTGTTTTAATCTCCCTCTCCGACTACAGCCCTGCTCTGTGTAGCACATTGCTTCACCTCTCGTGGGTGATTTAACCACTTTGGTCTCCATCTCCGTGCAACCCAGCCTGTAAAAGCTGCTTCTTCCCTTGGTTTACAGTTTCTAAGTCCTCTTTTATGGTACGACATTTAAGGAAAAGCCTGTGTGTCCCCTCGTCTTCCTCACCTTACCCATTGTAGGCATTACTACTTCCGCCTTGTTGGGTGACAGTCTCCTGAGCTCTCCCTTGTGTAAATGGCCTCCCTTAGATACTCAGATCTATCAGCATCCTTCTCTCTCTGGAGTCTGGGGGGCCATAAATGTTCAGAAGTGCCACATCTGGAAAGTGGTCAAGAGGACTCACTTTTCCCTCTATTTACATATTCTGTGCCTATTTAATGTATTCATAGCCCAGGTAGCAGCAGGGATGGAGAGATTGCCCAATCTTTGGACAGGTAATAACAATCATTTGTTTTTATGGGGTTTAGCTGGATGATTGGTACATTTCTAGCCTGCACAGACAGTGATTCAAGATACTTGGGCTCTGCACAAGTGCTTACTGTTTTTTTCTTGATAGAAACATTCAGAATCATTGCTCTTTGGCAGCTTGAATGATGCAATACAATATTCTTCAGATTGAAATTACCCTCTGGGCATCAGAATGCCAAGCTTACTCTGCCTGTCTAGTGTGACATTGGACTAATTTCTTCCAAGACTCAACTCTTCCTGGCTTCTAGAAAATGAGTTTGACTCTGTGCTTTTCTGAGCACAGCTGATATACGTCCCACATGTGCATGAAACTGTGTGATGTTTGTCTTTCTGCTTTACTTAATGATGCCTTCCATACCCACACATATGTGCCTTCTACATCCATCCATATTGCAACAAAAGCCAAGATATTATTTCTCTTTCCCCCTCCCCCAGCTAAATAGTATTCCAGTGTGTGTATGAGTCACATTTTCTTAATCCATGTATCACCTTATGGCATTTAGTTGGTGAACATTCCTTTATGTGATTGCTGGCCATTTGTACATTGTCTCTTATGAAATATCTATTTGAGCATTAAATTTTTTTGCCCACTTAATAATTAGATTATCACAGATATTTTAAATTACTGTTGGACTTTTAGCTCCTCCTGTGGTCTGCAGACTAGTGCCATGACACCCGAGCAGTCTACACATGGAAGGTACCTCTAAATCTGAACATAGGATTGCCATATGACTCATTCCACTTCTAGGACTATACACGAAGAACTAAAGAGCTAGGAATTAAACAAAGGTTTACAAATTCATAATAACCAAAAAAAGAACCCCACAGGCCTTTTACAGTTCTGGAGTAACTCTCAAACTTAAATTTTATACCCAGCTAAAGTGACTTAGGAGTCAAAGGCATTGCTTAATGTTTATAAACATATCTCTAATAACATTTATTTGATATTCATTCACTAAGTGGTATAATCAGACATAACTGTATATATATAACAATTTCATTGTAGTAGTTGATCTGATAAATATCTGCAGAGACTCACACCCAGGTCCTCTGTAAGATTAGCAAGTGCTCTTAATCACTGAACCATCTCTTTGGCCCCTTTATTATATTTTTGTAGATTTCATATCATTTGAAGAATGCAAGGGAAAAACACGTTTTCATTTTTGTCTGTCTGCATTTGAAAAGCTATTTATCACATAGGAGATGTTCAAAAGACAACTAATAAATAAATAAAAATTTAAACTCACCTAATGCCTTATGGCATGAGAAATCAACCCAGACTGTAGCCTGAACTTGGCTTATTTCTATCTCAGTCATTTGTTTTTCCAAAGCCACTTAAGAAAATAGACCGTATAACTGGCAAAAATGACTTAAGAGAGGGAGGGTTTGTCCTGGTTCAAGAGGAACACCGTCCTCCAGGCAGAAAAGGAGGTGGCAGGGACAGCTTGGGCTATGGCACCAACCAGCAAACAAAGAAAGGAGGACACAGGCTCTCTGATGGTTTTTTCTCTCTCTGCTTCTGATTTGGTTGGAGGCCCCAGCTCAGAGAAGAGTGCAGCCCACATTTCACATTTCATTCTTAAGAGTCAGCTGGTTTCAACCTGAAACCTACTCCATGGGAGAGAGCCAAGCCTTGACACTCTGCTATGCTTGCAGATGGGAGCCTTGTACAGCTGTCCTCTGAGTGGCTCCACCCAGAAGCTCATGGGAACAGATGCAGACTCACAGCCAAACACTGAGTAGAGTGCAGGGAGTATTGTGAAGAAGTGGGGTGGGGAGAGGAAGTGGGGAAGGATAGAAAGACTCAGAGGTGACAGGAGCTCTACAAGAAGATCAACAGAGCCAACTGACCAGGGCCCAGAGGTGGCTGTGAAGACTGAAGCTCCAACCAAGGACCATGCATGAACTGGACCTAGGCCTTCTACACAGATTTAACTGATGGGCAGCTTGGTCCTCATATGGGTCCCCCAGTAAGGGGAATGGGAGATAACTCTGCCATGGACTCTGTTGCCTTACTTTCTATCACTTTCTCATGGCTGGGCTACCTTACCAGGCCAAAGAGGAAGAGGATGCACCCAGTCCTGATGTGCCTTGATATGCTGGGGTGTGTGGGTATGGGGGCTCCCCTTCTCTGAGGAGTAGGGGAACTAGGAAAGGAAGGTGGACCAGGAGAAGAGGAGGGAGGGGGCTATGACCGGGATGTAAAGTGAATAATAATAATTAAAAAAAAGGAGTCAGCGGGCTTCAGGTTGATCTTCAGCCTTGATGGTCTCTGTGTGTACACTGGAACGTGCAGGGGAGGATGAGAGCCATTAAAAACAGGAATGACAGGGAGTAAATGGAAGCTGACAACCCTCAAGGCCATCTTGTCCACCATCTTTAGAGTGATGAAGCAGATGTCCCCATTCCCAGACAGCCTTGATAAAGCCACCTCTTTCCCAGAAGTGTCAATTCAGAACTGCAGCTGTGTGTCACCAGCAGAGGGTCTTATTTATCTTTCTGAACATCAGCCATATTTCCCTGCCACAGCCTCTTTTTTCTGTAAGTCCAGAGGCTTGTAGTAGGCTGTGCCTTCCTGTGTTGAGTATTGCATGTGGCTCTGGCCACAGCTAATGGGTCCACAGGGAATGCCTGTGACTCCGCCTCAGTCACTCTTTTCTCCCATAAGCTTTCCTGGGCCCTCCTGAGGCAAGCTTTGAGGACAAAGGTTCATAAAAGAAAACATCTGTGTGTTTTGGGGTATCAGGTCCTACCTACAGCATGCTTGCTCCAAGAGGGGAGTGAATCTCACCCCCTTCCTGGCTTTCTGGGGTTCCCTCAGCATTGGCTGGGGGGCTGGGCAGGCCAGCTCTTTAGTCAGGGAACTGTAGGAGAGTTCATTGTTGGTGGCCATCATTCAATATTTCCTTAAGCAGCCAAGAGCTGCAGCAAGTTTACAAAGAACTCATATGCATTGTGTAGTCAGGTGTGTCCCACACAGGCCACACAAATTTCCATATGGTCTAAGAAATGTCACAACTGAGAATTTAACTGCTGCGTTTGGGTTCCACGGTATTTAAACCAGAGTAATATCCTTTCCCATGAGCCTAGGATTTTTAAATTAATGCAGTATTTCAAAATATATTCGTTCTTGCTATATTTTTTATTTACATGATCTGTGAGGTGTGTATCACATGTTACTTTGTCTGAGAACTGAGCCTAGGAAAAGTACCCATTGCTCCCCAGTTCATGGACACCCCCTCTCCAGAGAGCTGAAAGGGACCCCTGAGACCATCACGTGGTACCCATGTTCAGATAAGCATGCCACTAGTTATTCCAAGTCGAGCTTTGATCACAAAGGGGGCACATGTTTAATAATTTCCAGAACAAGATGTGTAAGCTGGGACTGCTATAGAAAATCTGAGACGCAGAGCCCTTCTCAGCATTAGGCAAAAGGGAAAGGGAGGAAATTACCATATTTAAACAAAGTGGTACGTGTGCTGCCCTAAGCGTATTTTAGCTGATGGTAGATGTGGAGGCTGAGAGAAGTCAGTGCATTTGCCCACAGTGAGGGCCAGTGATTAAGAGTACAGTCTGAAAGTACTTGTCTAGCATATTCATTCATAAGACAAATATTTACTGAGCACATACATATTTTATTAATTTATTCAGATTACATACCAATTTTTATGCCCTTGCTTGTCTCCTCCCATTCCTCCCTCCCTCCCTCTTTCACTCTATTCCCATCCCCTAGGTCTGTGACAGAAGGCGACCTCCTCCCCCAACATATGGTCACAGCCTATCAAGTCTCATCTTGGTAACCTTCCTATTCTTTCTCTGAGGAGCACATACATATTCCACACCCATGATTAACTGTTAGGATTGAGCAATGCGATGGTGCTCTTATATTAGCAGGAGCCTAAAACTAAGCAACTAAAAGCTAAGTCTACCCATCCATCCATCCATCCATCCATCCACCCATCCATCTATCCATCATTTAACTATCCATATTTTAATACTAAATATGTTATGTGTATACCTATTTATCACCTATATATCCACTCATCTCTCGTCTATCTCTCTCTTATCTATCTATCTATCCATCTATCACCTAATATTTAATATGGTAAGTGATTATCTGGTTCTTTATCATCTATCTATTTATCTTCTATCATTTATGTATATATGTATGTGTATATATATGTATATATATAATGTCAGGATGTCATGTAGCCATATTTGCCCTCAAACTTGTGAGGTGGCTGAAAATGACCTTGAACTCATAATCCTCTTGTTTCTACCAGTGAAAGATAGGATTATAACATTTGCCACCATGCCTAGTTTATGCTGCATCGGAGCTAGAGCCAAAGAATGTCTATGAGCTAGGCAAGTGCTGTACCCACCAAGCCACACCCTACCCTCATATTTATTCTCTAAGCTGTAATTATGCACCATTTTCCATGTGAAATACAACTCTAATAAAACAAGAATTTCAGAGCAAGCAGACCACAATTAGAAATGGCAATTACAAACCTTTTGAAAGACTTTTCCTATACATTGGGAGAGAAAATAAACAGTTACTTATAAGAGCTCGAGGGTGCCAAGTGGGCTTTTAAATTTCCTTTTTGTTTTGTAGAAAGAGAAATGGGTTTGTGCAACACCTTTGAAGTGGATGCATCTGGCATGGGTAAAGCTCTGGGCTCTGCCCTGACTTGAGTTACATAAAGAAGAGTCACATAAAGAAGAATGTTGATCCAGAAATGGCAAAGGCAGGTGGCAGCTTACCAGAGCAGTAACCTGGTCAGGCAAGAAGGATGGGGTCTTAAAGGGCATAGTGCGGTGCTGGAAGACTGGCCCACAGGGAACCCAGGGAGCGTGCGGATGGGCACAGATGCTGGCAGGTAGGTGGAGATTACAGGGGTGACTCCCATACGTTCAAGTTGATTTCTTTCATTGTCTCTGTGAAATAGGAAGCACGTTATCAACTGACTGAGGGACGGGGAAGAAACAGGTTGAAGGAGGCTAGAAGGTTTGGAATGGAATGTTGGAGAGAAGGAAGGCCAGTGGACTAGGGTTACATCCAAGCTGTTCAGGTAGCTGTGCACTGCTCTCTAACTGTGTAAGATCACAGAAGAAGTGCATAGTCCTGTACAGTCATGTTTGAGGAATTTCCAGGAAAAAGGAAGGTGAGAGAACTGAAGGCCCGTTCAGTTGGTGGATTCAAAACTCAGGTTAACTGAGGAACAAACACATGGGGAGAGTTATGGAGTGGCGGCGGCTTTGGGATAGGAAGAAAGTGATATGTGTAGTAGATATTGTCCTCAGAGGAGGACGGTGCTGTTAGAAGTAGGGGACTGACATGAGCAAGCAAAGGCAGGAGCAATGAGGCAGTAAGGTAAGAACACAGCAGAACTATGTCCATAGCTAATGACAAAGAGCTGAAAAGTGAGGAGAGGGATAAGTCAAGGCAATACAAGCCAAAGAAGTGAGAAGCCACGGTTTGGAAAGAACGTTGACACAGTTGTTAAAACAGCCAAGAATAATGAACCGAGTAGTGTTGGAGATAAGGATGTTGACCCAGGTCATACACAGGTCATAGTGTTATCACGGGACCACAAAGA
This sequence comes from Acomys percivali, assembly GCA_907169655.1. NCBI lineage: Eukaryota > Metazoa > Chordata > Mammalia > Rodentia > Muridae > Acomys > Acomys percivali. Next base: position 134,633,910 of record OU015747.1, read on the forward strand.
GTGGCTCAGACCTCCATGTCTTTCTCCTGGGCAAGCAGCACTTACACCATCAGGATGCTGGTTGGAGATGTGGAATCTGTAGCTTTTTTTTATTTAAATTTTTTATTAATTTATTCTTGTAACATCTCAATGGTTATCCCACCCCTTGTATCCTCCCATTCTTCCCTCCCTCCAATTTTCCCCTTATTCCCCTCCCCTATGACTGTTCCTGAGGGGGATTTCCTCCCCCTGGATATGCCCATAGGGTATCAAGTCTCTTCTTGGTAACCTGCTATCTTTTCTCTGAGTGCCACCAGGTCTTCCCCTCCAGGGGACATGGTCAAATATGAGGCACCAGAGTACATGAGAAAGTCATATCCCACTCTCCACTCAACTGTGGAGAATGTTCTGTCCATTGGCTATATCTGGGTAGGGGTTTAAAGTTTACCACCTGTATTGTCCTTGGCTGGTGCCTTAGTTTGAGTGGGCCCCTGGGCCCATATCTGCCTATCATAATGTTCTACTTGTAGGTTTCTAGGACCCTCTGGATCCTTCTACTTTGCTATTCTCCCATGCTTCTCTCATCTAGAGTCCCAATAGGATGTCCTCACCTCTGTCCCAGTTTCCTGGTAAGTGAAGGCTTTCATGAGACATGCCCCTTGGGCTAGTGTCCAGATATAAGTGAGTATATACCATTTGAGTCTTTCTGCTTCTGGGTTTACTCACTCATTATGATCATTTCTAGTTCAATCCATTTATCCACAAATTTTGGGAATTCCTTGTTTTTAATAGCTGAGTAGTATTCCATAGTGTATATGTACCTCAGTTTCTTTATCCATTCTTCTACTGAGGGACACTTAGGTTGTTTCCATGATCTGGCTATTATGAATAAGGCTGCTATGAACATGGTTAAGCAAATTTTTTTGTTGTGTGCTGGAGCATCTTCTGGGTATATTCCAAGGAGTGGAATAGCTGGGTCTTGAGGAAACCCTATTCCCAGTTTTCTGAGATAGCCCCAGATAGATTTCCAAAGTGGCTGTACTAGTTTGCATTCCCACCAGCAATGAAGGAGTGTTCCTCTCTCTCCACATCCTCACCAGCATGTGGTGTCAATTGAATTTTTGATCTTAGCCATTCTGATGGGTGTAAGATGGAATCTCAGAGTTGTTTTGATTTGCATTTCCCTGATGACTAAGGAGGCTGAGCATTTCTTTAAGTGTTTCTCAGCCATTTGATATTCCTCTGTTGAGAATTCTCTGTTTAGTTCCAAGCCCCATTTCTCAATTGGGTTATTTGGTTTGGTGGTGTTAAATTTCTTGAGTTCTTTATATATTTTGGATATTAGACCTTTGTCAGATGTAGGGTTGGTGAAGATCTTTTCCCAGTCTGTAGGCTGTCGCTTTGTTCTCTTGACAGTGTCTCCTGCCTTACAGAAACTGCTCAGCCTCATGAGGTCCCATTTATTAATTGTTGACATTAAGGCCTGGGCTGTTGGTGTTCTGTTCAGGAAGTTGTCTCCTGTGCCAATATGTTCCAGGCTCTTTCCCACTTTTTCTTCTAACTGACTTAGTGTCTCTGGTTTTATGTTGAAGTCTTTGATCCACTTGGATTTGAGTTTTGTGCAAGGTGACAAATATGGGTCCAGTTGCATTTTTTTACACATAGACCTCCAGTTAGACCAGCACCATTTGTTGAAGATGCTATCCTTTTTCCATTGAATGGATTTGGCTTCTTTGTCAAAAATCAAGTGACCATATGTGTGTGGATTCATATGTGGGTCTTCGATTCGTGGAATCTGTAGCTTTACGTAGGATTTGCGTGCACATTGAACCTTAAGATGACCGCTTTCAAGCCTTCCATCGATGATGAAAGAGGTAGCCCGTGGTCTGAAAGCATCAGTGAGGAGCAAGGGCACCTCGTGTCTAGAATGAAAAAGGGAGAGGAAAGAACCACTGTCTGAAAAGGCTGCACATGTGCTCAGGTCCTCAGCGGGTAAATCCGGGTCTCAGCTAGGGGAGGTTGAGGTGTTGGGTGGACAGGATAATTTGCTAATGACCAACATTCAAGTGGCACAAAGGGATGGAAACCATGGAATTCTGATGTAATGGGACAATGGTTTACAAAACAAAGAATGGCAGATGTCTTCAACAAGCATCCAGAGTTGAGATACACTTTGCATAATGATTTTCATGTTGGGAGGGTGAGTTGCTTCTGTGTGCAAGGCCAGGCTTATCCTGGAATACACCTAAACTTGTGTGTTTTGTTTGGTTATCTTGTTGCTGTGACCAAATACCCAACAAGAAGCAACTTTTCAAAGTAACTTTTAGAAAATGTCACAGAAAATGAAATGAGCAAAATCAATCAGTGACAGGGAGGGAAAAGATGTTCTAGAAGGAGGAAGCTTCAGAAAGAACCAAAGGAGTCTGTATATGTTTGAGGAGGGCTCTCTCTCTCACTGGACCCAGTGAGTTTGGGAGACCTGGCATTCAGAGTGAGATCATGCCTGACAGAAACGCTGCTCTTGTCAGTGGGAGACACAGCTGCCTTTGATGCAGGCTCTCCCAGCTCTGTTCTCTACACTCTGGGTCCATGGCAAGAATGGAGGCATCAATCTTAGAATGAGGTTAGCAACAGCCGAGATGGCCTAGCATTGGCCTGCTCCTCCTGAGCCATTTCCTCCTTTTCTCTGAGAGCTTTCTGGAAAGAACCTGGAAGCTACTTTTCCTTCTCTTATTCCTACCAATTCTCTGTTGGGGTTTAAATCTGATATGACCTTGACTCTGCCACTCTGTCCAGAGTCTGTCTGTCTCTTCTCCACCAGTGTGAGTGATATATTTCTTTTTAATGGAAATCTTGATAGTGGCTCCCCCTACCATAAGTAGGCACACCATACCACCAACCATCCCTGCTTCAGGAAAACAATTAATTTTGATTCTCTGAATGGCAAAGTTATCTGAGCTTACAGTTTCTTGTAGCCCAGAGAGGAAGATATAAAATAGGCTGGCTGGAGCTATTTGGAGCATATTCTGGGGCTGTGAAATTAAAGATCAGCAAAGGGGAAAGGGCTACAGTAACTGGACCCCCAGATCCTCTGGCAGATCATATGGCATCTCTAACCTCACTCTTTTGACAGGACTCCTTGCTGAGTGGAATGGCCCAGCATGTGTCCTGTATCTTTCCTCCTAAGTGACCTTCCTCTAGGGTAACCTCATTTCTGCCCAGGGCACCAGTGAGCCTCTGAATGCAAATGAAATCATGCATATGCAAGCACTTGGTAAACAGCACAGCACCCTGTGCATGCAAATCATCTTCACAAATTGCACACAATTATAGTTGTTTACTGTGAACTTTCTTCTATGGTCCAGCTCTGCCTAGAAATCCATCAACCTGGTATCTCAAGTGAGGTGGCTCACTCACACAATTGCTCAGATACGGTAGACACAGCAGAGGCGTGGGTACCAAGTTCATCAAATGCATACATCTTCCTGTCCCCAGCCCTGTCATTTGACTAAACTTTGTCTCTTCTCTATTTGTAACAATCTCTATTTGCATATATAATCATTTGACAGATATGTTTTGCTTTTCTTTCAACAACTCCTTACATCCCAAGACTGACAAGTTAGTTAATTATTCTGAACCAAATTTTCCTTATGTGTAAAATGATTTATGCTTCATGGAATTATAAGGACTAAATAGTTTTAAATATCTAAAATGTATAAATTCATTCACGTGTAAAATAGCTAATATATGAAGCTTGGTACATTAGGTTGTTTAGCTTGCTGTAAGAGTGGACTGAGTCCAGAGAACTTGAATCACTGAAAGACATGCCAGAAGAAGTCGCTGAACCTAGATCAGCATGCTGGAGTTAGTATCGAATATGCCTGTTTACATATACTGTTTTCACCATGTTTAGGCTGCTCTCCTGGAGCCAGCCAACCCCATTGCTGCCTTCAGGCCCTTTGCATTTGGGGATCCTTTTACTCAAAGCCTTCTCCCTCTGTGTATCAGGGTACCATCCTTACAAAGATCCTCTTGGCTGTGTGAAGCATCACCACCATTACTGCCTCGACCTGCATCTTTCTTCATAGGCTTTGTCACCACCTGGTGTGCAGCTATGACCGTCTTGGCTCAGCCACTTCTCCAAGCAGCCTGCGGCCTGCCTGAGGCTTTGAGTGGTCCATCCTTCAAGTATTTCTGACAAACAGGAATCAGGAAGCTATTGGATGGGTAGGTGTACTCTGCAGATAAGAACAAGGGTCAGAGACTACACAGCCTACCCTGGCCACTGAGAGTAAAGTACCAAGGCAAGCCTGTCCTGTGACTCTCCTAGACTGGCACAGCTCCAACTCTTTTGACCCATGCCTCAGCTGAATTTCTGGATATACGTGTGTGATGGGTCCACACTCAACTGAGGCTCCCCAGTCAGGCATCTGAGTCTACTGCAGCTCTTCTTTACATGGTTATCCTTCTTACAATGAAGTGGGGCTCTGTAGGGAACCCCATTTGGGCTACTCTCTGGAAGCATGATCTTAGGAGAGTAGAAGAGAAATGGGGTGTGGTTCTACCTCTCCCCCTCATATCTAGAAACAGAGAAAAACAGGGCTGGGGGCATGTGTGTGTCTACGGTCCTGCCTGCAGTTGTGGGGGAATTAGTATTATGGAGGATGATGGTGAGGTCACTGTCAGCCTGGCAGCCAGCATTGTCACTGAGGGCACCTACTGTTGCCACAGCATCAGCTCTTCCTTCCTACTTTTTCCTCCTTGCACTTTGTGTGTCTTTTGATCTTCCAGATGAACACAGCCGTCAGGTCGGAGCAGGACAGCATGATGGAGGAAGACGGGGGCTCAGTCATGAATTCCCCCAACCTCCAGGCTTCATACAGGCACTGGGGGCATTCATGGAAGGGCAGCTTGCATCTTACACAGTCAACCACAAACTGCTCCTTGAGAGGTTCAGCAGCAAGATCATCATGTACATTCTAGAATAATCTCTGAGGTTAAGTGAAGAGGGTGGCAGCAGGAAGATATGCTAACTTTAAATATCTGCTTTGGTTTTCTCTGCTCATAGGCCAGACTTTGGACACATAGATTCAGACAGTCAAGATTAACACAGCAGTGGCTGGGCACTGCCATTGGTTATCTTAATGAACGCTTTCAGTCATTAAGATGCCTGGATTGGATTTATCACCAAAGAATGGATTGATTACTTGGTGCTCAACTGCAATCTAAGTCTTTCTGTGCCTCCACTTCAGTTATTTCATTAAGATGGATGGGCTGGTAGCGCCACGCCCCCCCCTCCACCCCCCCTCTCCCCGCCCCCTGGGAAGCTAGGCTGGAGAATGCAGCCTGAATGGGGTTTTAGAGATAAAAATAAACTGGGTACTCGGTGCACAGAGGGTAGAGAGGCAGAAGAACAGGGCTCCAGGGCTCTTTGTTTGCATTGCATGGTGCCAGGTGAGCCACTCAGTGTGCAGCTGGTGGTGACAGCTCATGCTGAGGAACTGGTGGCCTTCCAGTGGGGCTGCCCACATTTGCTGAGTGTGGATGTAGCTTTGCAGAGGGTTTTAGGACTCTATTCTCCAGGCGTGGGCTGTCTTTCGGCAACAGAATCTGTCTTTGTTCTAATGTGGTCTAGAATCCCTGTCAGGTTTTAGTAGGGCCACTCTACCATGACTGACTTTTCTGGGGGAAGTTAAATGCCCTCATGCCATGTCAGTGCGCCCTCTGGAAGGAGCTGTGATAGGAAGGCATAGTGTGGGCCTTGTGGAGATTTGGGTGGCAATGGTCCTGCATTGGCTCATAGATTTGAATACTTGATCATAAGGGAGTGCCACTATTGGAGGTGTGGCCTTGTTGGAAAAAGTGTGTCACGGGGGAGGGGGTGTTGGCCTTGAGGTTTCAAAAAGATCATCCCAAGCCCAGACTTTCTCTCTTCCTGCTGCCTCTGGATCCAGATGTAAGACTCTCAGCTCCTTCCCTAGCACCATGACAATGGACTAAACCTTTGAAACTGTGAACCAGTCCTAATGAAATGTTTTCCTTTATGAGAGTTGTCATGGTGTCTCTTCACAGCAACAGAACACTGACTAAGACAACCCCCCATAGGATCATATGTTTAAATGCTTCGTCCTTAATTAGTGGAACTATTTGGAGAGGATTAGGTGTGGCCTTATTGGAAAAGGTATGCCAGTGGGGGTGGGCTTTGAGGTTTCCAAAGGCCACACCATGCTCAGTCTCTCTCTCTATGCCTGCTGACTGGGGATCAGGATGCCATTGCTTCAGCTACTGCCATGCCTGTTTGCCTCCTACCATGGAGTCCATGCATAACCTCCTAAAATTGTAAGCAAGGCCCCAACTAAATGCTTCCTTTTGTTAAGGATTGTCTTGGACATGGTATCTCTTTTCATCACTAGAACAGGGACAGATGAGCCTCTCCCTCTGCTGAAGGGTTGCCTCTACTGGGCCAGCACCCTAACCGGCTCCTGTCCTGTCACCTGCTTTGCAATGCTCTGATCACACCCGCCTCCAGTCTGCTTTCACTGAGACATTCAAGGGACCGTTGATCTATTCATGTCATTATTTCCCTAATCTTGCAGACTTTCAGGGTCCCAAGAGGCTTCATGTGGCCCTCTGGGTGTGTCCTCGAGTAAGTAACATTGCCTTTTCCTTTGCTGTGACATCCTCTGATTTCTCGGCAGACTTTAATGCTCTGGATGTCTGGTGTCTGGGGCCTTGACAACCCCAAGAAGACACTGTCTGCATTTCCAAGGACTTCACTGCGGCTTGAAGTTGCTTTGAGTCTTTTCAGGTTGCCCTTTGCAGGACCCCTTTACTCAAGAGGATCCCAAGCCCTAGGATTCAATGGTCCAAAGTCTTCTTGACCCAGGGGCTTCCCTCCCATGCACTGGCCCCAGTGCTCCAACTCACCCCTGCACTTCTGTTTTCAGGGGTGTATCTTATTCACAGTTTTATCTGGATATGATGTGCATCTTTCTTCCCTTTCTGGAACCTGTAATTCAGAAACTCTATGTAAATTACTTGTAAAGCTCTGATTGGCTTTACCTGGCCCTGCCTGGCCCTGCCCGGTCCTACCTGGCTCTAACTGACCCTGCCTGGCCCTGCCTGGTCCTACCTGGCTCTAACTGACCCTGCCTGGCCCTGCCTCGTCTTTCCTGGTTTTGCCTGGTCTTTACTGGCCCTGCTTGGCCCTGGCTGCTTCCCTTAGCACACAGCCAGTGAATTCACCAACACCCCATACATTTATGAAAGGAGCAGCCCAGTTTCTCCCACGTGTGTGTATCCTTGACCCTTCAGTCATAGGTGGGTACTGTGCTTCTTATCTTTCATTTATTCTTTTTATTTTCACCTAAGGAAGAAAGCATTTAATCTCCGTGGCTTCATTTCTTACCCCTCAGTGCAGGAAATATTGATTACAATCATCCATTTGATGTTCTCACAGCCACTGAAACTTTTTAATGAGCTTCTCAAAGTTCGTCTGTGCTGAATCTGTGTATCCCTTTTTGAAAGGGGTTGGAGCTGAGGCCTTGCACAGGTCTAGCAGAGATGTTTGGTAGAGGCAGGCGACACCCCTGTGAGGAGTATAATGGAGGGTTGTGAAGCAGTTTAGGGTGCTATCTCAGTTTTATTCCTTGTAGCTGTGACAAAATGCCCTGACAAAAGCAACTCAAGGGTGAGAGAATTTACTCGGCTCACAATTTCAGATCACACTCGCTCATTGCAGGGAAGTCAAGGCCACAGGAACTTGAAGCGCTTGGCCAGATCACATCTACAGGGAGAGTAGAGAGCAGTGAGTTTGTTTTCTCTACTCTCGCACAGCTCAGGACCCCACGCTCAGAGAGCGGTACTGCCCACAGTGGCTGGGTCCTTTTACATCATGTAATTAAGATAATGCTTCACAGATCCTCTCAGAGGCCTTTCTGAGGAGATCTGTGACTAGATTCTTCGTTGGCCCTAGAAGGTGTATATGTAACTACAGTCCAACTCCTGGGGCAGAGAAATGTATGTGTACCTCATTCTGGGACAACTGAACTCAGCAGCTCACTGCCCTATACCTCAGACAATAGAGCTTTCTCTCTCTCTCTCTCTCTCTCTCTCTCTCCATATATATATATATATATATATATATATATATATATATATATATATAATGTGTGTGTCTGTGTGTGTACATATATACATATGTGTGTACACAGACACATATGTATGCATACACATATATAATTAAGCCTTATAATATAGACACTGTACAAAGACTCTCAATGGAAATTGCTCTTGTTATGGGATCTCTGTTTGCTTCCTTTCTCTTAATCTCTCTTCTACAATAAAACATCTTTCTGAAACTCATGCTCAGGTTGACTATGATATTCATTCTTCAAATTCATGAGACTTCCAGGGTGGCTTTGGTGGATGCTGATCATCTAGTGCCCTAGCCCCTGAATTACAGTTTAAAGGGGTCCAGGGAGATGCTGAGGCCTGGAGGGACTCTGGAAAGAAGTGCTGACTGACACTGACCAAACATGGCCAAGGGTGTTCACACCAAATGTCTCACCAAATATATATTTGGTGTGTGTGTGTGTGTGTGTGTGTGTGTGTGTGTGTGTATTTCCAATGGCTATGGTGTAAATACTGCCACTGAGGCTAATGTTAAATTGGCAGCATGATATCACTAAGTATGGAGCTCAGGGAGAGATATACATCACAAGTCATCATGACCCTGGCCCAGTATTA
>OU015747.1:134642646-134661542 GCA_907169655.1 Acomys percivali
ACACACACACACACACACAAAGTTTAAATGAAATGTTTGAAACAAAATTTTTGTCTTAGAAATAAAAATACTTTTTCTAAGGGAAACCTGTTTAATTCATTTGTAGGGCTTAGAGGTGCCATGCCTCCCCCCCTCTGTGTGTGTGTGTGTGTGTGTGTGTGTGTGTGTGTAAGTGTACAACTTCAGTGTCTGCTGCCTATAAGAGAAATCAATATCTGGCCACTGGCAGTTGTGGGCTGTTTCTGCTTGCTGACAGCTGATATAGTGGCAGTTGGCAATGAGGAGAAAGGCTGGTATGCAAGCTATCAATTTTTAGAGCATATTTTATCTGTGCCAATACCAGCGACCCAACATTCCATTTATCATTCCTGCCCATGGAAGAAACAGTTGATAAAGGACAATAGCTTTTAGCCTACATAATTCATGTGCTTTTCTGTGTGCCCATTGTGGGATAGAGAAAGAAAAAGTTCTCATGGAGGTTGGGGGGTGGGGCATACTTGGCAATGCATTTCAGTTGGTAGAGGACTTGCCTGCCATACAGAAAGCCACAGCTTCAGTGCCCAGCAGTGCACAAATGGGGCACGGGCGCACCCTTGTAATCCTAGCACTTGGGGGATACAGGAAGAAAGAGCAGAAGTTCAGGGTTACTCTTCAGCTGCCCAGTGAGTTTGAGAGACATAGCCCACCTTGAGATACAGGAGACTGTTTCCAAAGGGTGGGTGGGGGGTGGGGGGGAGAATCCTTTAGTTTCGTGGCCTGAGCTCCCAAAACCTAAGCAGTGACTGCCCCAGCTTTACCTTCAGCATGTTGTATCTTCTTCTCTTGTTCCTGTTTGTCTGCCTTCATCACCATTCTGGGCTGTACTACCTCACTGAGAGATGCATACACCACTCCCATTCTTGGTAATGAGAATACTCTTGATATCTAGTACCTGAAAGCAGACTGCAGAACACTTGCCGGAGGGCGGCTCCTACCTTGTGCCTTGTTCTGCTTAGCCCCAGAGCATCCCTGTGAAATTGGAAATGGAGGCTTGGAGTGGCTGAGTCGTGGCCCTGAACCTCCTCAGATTAAGTAAGGAAGAACCTCTGCTCTGATCCCAAATGAAGTGCACTGCCACCACCCAGGCGCGGCCCGTGCATCTCTGTGTTCTTACTTTCTCCTTGTTCTGATATAATGTATACGTAATAGCCAGAATGATCTCCCTATATATCCTCACTTTCCTGGAAGGTCTCCTCACAGACCCTCCCCGAACACTTTGACCTTTTTCTTCTGAAAACTCTGAGAACTCAGCTGCACGCCAAACAAAGCCCAGGCCACTGGTTTCTTTCTGAATCGAGTGACATCTTCTTTAGTGCATAGCAAGTGTGTGATCAGTGACACACCCCATTGATTTTCATGGACATCTGCATGGTTTTTTTTCCTGTGGCAGCAGGTTTCAGTAAGATTAAGAAGAAAACTGCCAGGAAGAAAAGCAAGACAAGTGATGATGCCTACAGATGCCATTCCTGTCTTTACCAGCCAGATAACAAATAAACTCATTCTTCAAGGTTTATCTCAAATTACACAACTCTTTTCATGTCATCTATCTTGCTATTTTCTATCATCCATCCATGCATGTATCATCTATCTGTCTGTCTATTGTCTATCATCTATACATCTTTCTATCATCTACTCACCTATCATTTAGCCATCTAATCTTGACCTAAAATTGATCTCCATTGTTAATTATATGTCATTTATTCATTTATGATTTATCTGTCATTTTCTGTCATCCATCCATCCATCACCTCTTCTTCTTCTTCATCATCATCATCATCATCATTGTCATCATCATGTGTCATTGTGTGAACAGTTTTCTGATTTTTCTTTTAAAATTTTATGTCCACGAGTGCTTTGCTTACGTCTGCATATGCACACCACATGTGTGCAGTGTCTGGAGTGCCTAAAGGGGCGGTTGAATCCCTGGACCTGGATTGCCAGATTGTTGTGAGCCACCACGTTGAACCTGAGCCCACATCTTTTGAAGGAGCAGCAGGTGCTCTTAACTGATGAGCCATCTCTCCAGCCTTATTTTTCTGAATGTTTTCAGTCAAACACAATCTATTTTGTGGATTTTTAAAGTTACTTGTCCCAATTCTTTTTATTTTTATTTTTGTATCTAGCTCCTTAATAACCTTTTAATTCCTTGGCAATGACAACAAAGAATTTTACAAATAGGAGATACTCCTTACTTATCTGCTGAAGTTCAATTAAATTAATTAGTGTGAAGACACTGCAGGGCAACAGAAATTCTTTAAACAGTGTGATTACTATAGTGTTTATTTTTTGTTAATTAAAAAGACAAGCACTAAGGAAACATTTCTTTTTAAAAAAACAGCTACTTTGTGTGCTGTAAACAATTTAACTTAACATCTGCATTCATTTGTTAGCACCTGTATACATCTGCTAATATCGTCAGTGTCGAGCCTGTGATTGCTGTTTGAGCATGGTTCACTGATTTTGGTTCCTGGTTTTCCTTCTTGCATTAATCATACTCATAACAAATAATTTAACATTTCCAATTTGACTTTCTTCGGTGTGGAAGGAAAGCTTTGAAGCATCTGGGATGCAATTTGAGGATACTGCTTCTATTCAAAAGTTTCTCTGGTGCTTACGAATTGTCTCCTGTGCCAATGAGTTCAAGGCTCTTCCTCGTGTCTTCTGATAGATTTAGTATATCTGGGTTTATGTTGAGGTTCTTAATCCACTTGAACTTTGGTTTTGTGTAGGGCGATAAATATGGATCTATTCACATTTTTCTACATGTAGACATCCATCACCATTTGTTGAAGATGCTTTCTTTTGTCCCCCATTGTATGGTTTTGGCTCCTTTGTCAAAAATCAAGTATCTGTAGGTGTGTGGGTTTATTTCTGGGTCTTTGATTTGATTCCGTTGATCAATCAGTCTATTTCTATGCCAGTATCATGCTGTTTTAATTACTGTTGCTCTGTAGTATAGTTTGAAGTCAGGGATGGAGATACCTCCAGAAGCTCTTTTATTGTACAGGATTGTTTTGGCTATTCTGTTTTATTTTTCATTGTTGTTTTTCTGTGTGAAGTTTAGAATTATTATTTTAAGGTTTTTAAAGAATGGTGTTGGTATTTTGACAGGGATTGCATTGAATCTATAGATTGCTTTCGGTAAGATGACCATTTTTACTATGTTAATCCTACCAATCCACGAGCATTGGAAATCTTTCCATCTTTTGATATCTTCTTCAATTTCTTCCTTTAGAGACTTGAAATCCTTTTCATACAGGTCTTTGACTTGCTTGGTTAGAGTTACACCAAGATATTTTATATTATTCATGGTTATTGTGAAGAATGCTATTTCCTTGATTTCTTTCTTAGCCCATTTGTCATTTGTATATAGGAGAGCTACTATTTTTTGAATTAATTTTGTATCTAGCCATTTTGTTGAAGGTGTTCAAGGTCAGCTATAGGAGTTCTCTGGTGGAATTTTTGGGGTCAGTTATGTATACTATCATATCATCTGCAAACAGTGACACTTTGACATCTTCCTTTCCAATTTGTGTCCCCTTGTTCTCAGTTAGTTGTCTTATAGCTCTAGCTATGACTTTAAGTACTATATTGAAGATACAGGGAAAGAGTGGACAGCTTTGTCTTGTCCCTGATTTCAGTGGAGTAGCTTTAAGTTTCTCTCCATTTAATTTGATGTTGGCTATTGGCTTGCTGTACATTGCCTTTATTGTATTTAGGTATTTGTCTTGTATCCCTGATCTTTCCAAGACTTCCAACAAGAAAGGGCTGTTGGATTTTGTCCAACACTTTTTTGGCAACTAATGAGTTGATCATGTGGTTTTTTTTCTTTCATTTTGTTTATATGGTGAATTATGTTGATAGATTTTCATATATTGAGCCACCCCTGCATGACTGGGATGAATCTTACTTGATCATAGTGGATGATATTTTTGATGTATTCTGGATTTTGTTTGTGAGTATTTTTGCACCAACATTCATTCATAAGAGAAATTGGTCTGAAATTCTTTTTCTTTGTTGGATCTTTGTGTGCTTTAGGTATCAGGGTGACAGTGACATCATAGAATGAGTTTGGCAATGTTCTTCTGTTTCTATTTTATGGAATACCTTGAGGAATAGTGGTATTAGCTCTTCTTTGAAAGTCTGGTAGAATTCTGCACTCAAACCATCTGGCCCTATGCTTTTTAGGGGGTAGGGGAGTTGGTAGACTTTTGTGTATATGACTGCTTCTATTCCCTTAGAGATTATAGAACTATTTAACTTGTTTACCTGATCTTGATGTAATATTGGTAAGTGGAATCTATCAAGAAAATAGTCCAGAGAAAGTAGGGGAAGATCCTTGAACTCACTGGCACAGGAGACAACTTCCTGAACAGAACACCAACAGCTCAGACTCTAAGATCAACAATTAATAAATGAGAACTTATGAAACCAAAAAGCTTCTGTAAGGCAAAAGACACTGTCAATACAATGAAATGGCAGTCTATAGATTGGGAAAAGACCTTCACCAGTCCTATATCTGGCAAATGCTAATATCCAAAATATATAAAGAACTCAAGAAATTAAACACCACCAAACCAAATAACCCAATTAAAAATGGGGTAGGGAGTTAAACAAGGAATTCGCAACAGAGGCATCTCTAATGGCCAAGAAGCACTTTCAGAAACGCTCAATGTCTTTAGTTATCAGGGAAATGCAAATCAACATGACTCTGAGATTCCATCTTACACCTGTCAGAATGGCTAAAATAAAAATCTCAAATAATGGCACATGCTGGCAAGGATATGAAGAAAGAGGAACACTCCTCCATTGCTGGTGGGAGTACAAACTTGTACAACCACGTTGGAAATCAATCTGGTTCTTTCTCAGAAAATTGGCAGTAGTTTTATCTCAAGACCCAGCTATACTATTCCAAGGACACTAGCTCAATTATGTTCATAGCAGCTTTATTTATTATAGCCAGAATCTGGAAATAACATATATGTCCCTCAACCAAAGGATGGATAAAGAAACTGGTACACTTACACAATGGAATAATACTCAGCTATTAAAAACAAGGAAATCTTGAAATTTGCATGTAAATGGATGGAACCAGAAAACATCATTCTGAGTGAGGTAACCCAGACCCAGAAAGACACACATGGTATGTACTCACTTATAAGTGGATTTTAATTACATAGTACATGATAAACATACAACAATTCACAGACCCAAATGTTGGGCCCTATGGCCAAATCTGTCAGCCCTCTGAGGCATTGAAGAAAGAACCAAGCCTGGCTCGAGTTTCAGCAATAGTCTTTGGTAAATGCTTCCACATAGGAATGACTCAGCATGGTCCATCCAGGCACATCCTGCTGCGAGCCCTGCCTGCTACCAGCCATGTAACACAAACCAATTGGTCCCAAATATCAGGCCACTTTACATCCTGGGAGAGGCCATATCTCCTGACACCTTATGCCCTGCCCACTCCCTATACTCTATATAAGAAAACCCGCCATAATAAAGTTGAGACCTTGCTCCGATGAGACTCCCAACTTAGTGTATTTTTCCTCCGGGTGTTCTAGAAGGAGGCTGGGTTGCCGACACTCACCATCCCACTCAGCCTCCAGGGAGAGGAAACAGAGGGCATGAATCCTTTCCCGTTCCAGCCCTACCTGCCAGCATATGAGACCCAACACCCAAAGAAGATAAGAAACAAGGAGAAACCAAGAGAGGATACTTAAATCTCACCAAGGAGAAGTAGAATAGACAGTGGAAGTGGTTGAAGAGAGGGAACATAGTAGGAGAGGGAACACAGAGAGAAATGAGGGAGGAGACGAGACCTGGGGAGAGCGGGGAGGGGGGATGTGGGGTGGAGGATGGTAGAACAGAAGTCCTACAGAGAGAAGAGAAACCATGGGTGGAGGCATCTCTGTGACAAACCAGAGACCTAAGACAGGGTAGCTTCTGGGAGGATATAGCCGAGACTCCTAGTAGCAGGGGTCATGGACACTAACAAGGATATCCTCTAACTAGACAGGACTCCTAAGCGGAGGAAGGCAAACGCCACCCTACCCACAAAAACTTTGACCCAAAATTTACCCTGCCTACAAGATGTGCAGGGATAAAGATAGAACAGAGATTGAGAGAATGCCTAACCAGTGCCTGGCCCAACCTGAGACCCATTCCATGGGAGAGGGCCAACCCCTGACACTACTAACAATATTCTGCTGTGCTCACAGACAGGAGCCTAGCATAGCTGTCCTCTGAGAGGCTCCACCCAGAAGTGACTCCAAACAGATGTGGAGACTCATAGCCACACATTGGGTGAAGGATAGGGAGTCTTGTGGAAAAATGTGTGTGTGTGTGTGTGTGTGTGTGTGTGTGTGTGTGTATAGTAGGACCTGGAGGTGAAAGGACCTCCACAAGAAGACCAACAGAGCCAACTAACCAGGGCCTAGAGGGACTTGTGGAGACTGAAGTAGCAATCAAGGGCCATTTATAGACTGGGCCTAGGTCCCCTAGCTGTGGGGCAGCTCAAGCTTCATGTGGGTCCCCTAGTAAGGGGATTTGGGGGGAGGTGTCTCTAACATGGATTCTTTTGACTGTGTTTTGATCATTTCCTCCTGGTGGGACTCACTTGTCAGGCCACAGTGGAAGAAAAGAGGAAGAGCTCAGGCCTGAGGTGACTTGATGAGCTGGGGTGGGTGTGAGAGTGGGTAAGGCTCCCCTCTTTTGAGGAATAGAGGAGGGGACATGGTGAAAAGGGATGGAGGGTAGGACAAGGAGGAGAGGAGGGAGCAGGCTACAATTGGGATGTAAAGTGAATAAATAAGTTAATTAAGTAAAAGAGAGAATTGCTTCAAGGGGCTGGAGAGATGTTTCAGAGGCTAAGAGTATTTGCTGCTCGTGTAGAGTCCTAGAGTTTGGTTCCCAGCACCCATGTCTTGGTGATGGCTTACGAGGGAATATGATGCTCTCTTCTGGTCTCCACAGATACCCACAGACCTGTGGCACACACATACACAGAGACATATACACAAACATAAAGAGAAAAATCCTTAAAAACCACAATTCTTTAGTACCTCATTGCCCACTATGGTATGATGTTATAAAGGTTATCTATGCTTTCTGTATGACATTAGGAAGATTCCATAGCAGTGGGTTTCAGGATGACTTTCCAAAAAATCTTTTAGTTCTACTTATCCCTTCTTGTATTCCTTCTACTATTCTTCCCTCTTCCCTCCTTTCCTCTTCCCCCTGTCCTAATTTAACCCTTCCTGTTCCATTATTCTCCTTTAAACCTTCGTACCACTGCATTCTATCACCCCTCAAGGGAGCCTCTCGCCCCAGCCCCTTACTAATTCTCTGACCTCTCTTTGTATCTCAAATGAAGCATGTACCTGAAAACTCAAAGTGAACATTAACAAATGAGAGGAAATAAGTGGCTTGACTCTCTGAGTTCCGGTTATGTTACTCGGAGTGATTGCTTCCAACTCCATCACTTACCTGTGGATTTAATAATCTCATTTTTCTTAAGAGCTGAATAAAACTCCGTTGTGTACATTTACCACAATTTTGTTTTCCATGCATTAGCTGATAGACATGTAGGCCGTTTCCATTTCCTGCATATTGTGACTAGAACAGCAATGAACATGGATGAGCAAGTGTCTGTACAGCAGGATGCATAGTCCTTTGGGTGTGTGTCCAATAATGATATAGGTGAATGCAGAATGTCTATTTCTAGCTTCCTGAGGAACTGCCCCACTGGTTTCCATAGCAGCTGCACCTATCCCACCAGCAAGGAGTAAGTATCCTCCCTTCCTCAAGTGCACTACAGCATTTGTTGTCATCAGTTTTTTTTTTTTGTTTTTGTTTTTTTTTAGCGTAGCCATTCTGATTAGTGTAAAATGAAATATCAAAACAATTTTGATTTGCATTTCCCTAATGGCTAAGGATGTTGAAGTTTTTTTTTCCCAAATGTTTCTCAGTCATTTGTGTTTCATCTTTTGAGAATTCTGTTTAGTTCTATGTACCTTTCTTAAATCGAATTGCTTTGTTTCCTCAGTGTTAGTTATTTTAGTTCTTTGTATATTCTGTTTACTAGCTCTCTGTATAGGTGGCAAAGGTGTGTCCCCCATTCTATAAGCTGCCTCTTAAAATTAAGGATGGCTTTCTTATGCTACTGGGGTTTTATTCAGAAATCCTTCCTGCCAATGGTTTCAAGTTTATTTCCTACTTTATCCTCTAACAGATTCAGGTGCCAGACCATTTTATTATTTAAAGTGACTGACTAAGACCATACTTGAAAAGGTGGAGAACAAAACAGCCTTCTAAAAGATTATGCCCACAACATTTATTCTCCTTGGGTACTGTATGACTTTCCCCCATAGTGAAGTTAGAGTCCCAGCTCATCCATTTAAGACCAAAATAGAGCCAGGCATGGTAAAACATTCCTGTAACCACAGAACACAGACTGTGGTAGGAGTGAGAACTTGACTTAAAAAACAACAACAACAACAACAAAACAAAACAAAAAACCAAAACCAAAAAAAAGCAAAGCAAAACAAAACAACAACAACAAAACCAACAACCAAACCAAATCAAACCAACTAAACAAACAAAATTTTAAAATACTGATTACTATAATAAACATGGAAATAGATGGCTTCAACAAAACCATCCAGTTTTTTATAATAAACTGGCAACAATTATCATCATCTCATCATCATCATCATCATCATCATCATCATCATCATTATTATTACTATTATTATTACCACCATTTATTGTCTTCTAGGACTGTATGTACAAACTCTATCATCTATCTATTTACCTCTCTGCTTATCTACCATCTACTTTTTTTCTTTTGAGACAAGTTCTGGTTACATTGCTTAGAATGCTACAAGCTCACAAAATTTTGCCCTCAAACAATCCTCTTGCCTCAGCCTCCTTAGGACCTGAGACTAAAGTTAATCTTTAAAACAGTCAAAAGAGTTGTCACCTCCGTTATTCACAGAAAGGATGAAGGTTCAGGCAAGGTCACTTGCCAAATGTCACCAAACTTGCAAATGATAGAATTCAGCTTCTTACTTGCCAAATGTCACCAAACTTGCAAATGATAGAATTCAGCTTCTTAATAATTTCTCTGAGTTTTATAATACTGGCTTTGGACTGGGTATATGGAAGATATACAATAAATGTTTGAAGAAAGAAATTTAGATTACATCCAACCAATACCTGGCCCAACCTGAAACCCACCTTGTGGGAGAGAGGCAACCCCTGATACTATTAAAGATATTCTGCTATGCTCACAGACAGGAGCCTAGCATAGCCATCTTTTGAGAGCCTCTACCCAGCAGCAGATCCAAACAGATCCTGAGACTCACAGCTAATGGAAAAGGGGAGAGGGGGCTGTTTCTGACCTGGACTTGGTTGCCTGCTTTTTGATCACTCCCCTCTGGCAGGGCTGCCTTGCCAGGCCACGGGGGAAGAGGACTAGCTCAGTCCTGGTGTCACTTGATATGATGGGGTGGATTGTTAGGGGGGCTGGCTCGCTCTTTCTGAGGAATAGGGGGAGATGAGGGAAGAGGGAGAGAGGGTGGGACTGGAAGGAGAGGAGGGGGGTGGCTTCGATCAGGATGTAAAGTGAATAAGTAAATAAATTATAAAAAAATTAAATTACATCTATTTACTTAGGAGGATGGTACATGCCATGACACGCATGTGGAAGTCAGAGGACAGCTTGAGGGAGCCTTTTATTCTTCTCCCACCATGAGGGTTGCCCGGGATTGAGCTCACGTCATCACGCTTATTGGCAAGCACATTTGTCTGCTGAGTCTTTTCACAGGCCCATGAGCTTTAAGTTGAAGTTATTAAAAACAGGTTTGTTTAGAAACTAGTGTTTCAAAAAGAGTAAAAAAAAATAAAATAAAATAAAAAAACTTGAAAAAAAAATCCTTGGGGCCAATATGCAACTTCTTGGCCTTCAGATAATGCTGAATAAAGTTGCTGAGACATCAGTTTAAAAGAGGCTTTAGGAATGCAGTACAGAAGAAACCTTGTTGCCAGGAGTTGTGTCATGTTCGCTTTAGCTACAAGGGCTCAGAGCTCCAGCCCGAGTCAGATTTATGCATCGCAGGTTACGTGCCAGGAACTGCAGTCCCAATGGAAAGTGCCGGCTTCACGGTTGACGAAGCACACTTGCTTACATAAATCTCCACGCCTGACCTGGAGATAATTTGGTATATGCATCAGAGTAGGAAACTCAGGTTCATAAAAATTAAGATCCAGGCTTAGAATGTGTAAAACAGATCAGGCTGATGAGATTGTCCCTCGTCCTGAGGGCCGGCTGTGCTCATGGCTGCGTCTCCACAACAGATGTGCTCAGGGGTCGCGCATCCCTTGTCGGCTTTCCTATTGCACGTTCAACTTCTTATCTGTAATCACCTTGCTTCCTAATTTCTGTTGCTTTCATATATATCATTTTAATTTGTTTCCCTGGCACACACAGTGCTGCTCTGAACTTCCTTACTTGGTATGGTAACACTTTAAAAAATTCTAGTTAGAATCACTGGATGGTGCATATATATATAAAATCTCTCTGTAGGATCTAAGAAGGATTACAAACTGCTTCACTAATTGCTTTTAGAACGAGTCTCTGAGAGACCAAGAAATTATTGAGCATACCAAGGAATACTGGATGTCCTGTAAGGATTTTTGTTGCCACCCAAGTTTATGTCCACCTCACCTTCTGGCTTCATTAAATTCATATACCTCCTTCAATGGGCGTAACATTCTTCCAGGGAATTTCTTTCAGTATCTGTTTGGTTATATATTTCTTTTTAAATTTTTTTTACTGTGTTCAATATTGCAACATTTATAAGAATAACTATGTGGTGGTCACCAGCCTCAGTGGGTATCAGCTCATAGACTGAAGCCCTTCAGACACATTCCAGAGTGCTCTCCCAGGGGCCTTATTTAAAAGTTAAATCCAAAATTCACATTATCTCATCTGAAATTATTTTAAGTTATAGCTCTAGAGAATGAAGACTATTTCTTTTTTTAAAAATACATTTTATTAATTTATTCATATTACATCTAAATTGTTATCCCATCCCTTGTATCCTCCCATTCCTCCCTCCCTCCCATTTTCCCCTCACTCCTCTCCCCTATGACTGTGACTGAGGGGGACCTCCTCCCTCTGTATATGCTCATAGGGTATCAAGTCTCTTCTTGGTAGCTTGCTACCCTTCCTCTGAGTGCCACCGGGTCTCCCCATCCAGGGGATGTGGTCAAATATGGGGCACCAGAGTTCATGTGAAAGTCAGACCTCACTCTCCACTCAACTGCAGAGAATATCCTGTCCATTGGCCAGATCTGTGTAGGGGTTTGAAGTTTACTGCACGTATTATCCTTGGCTGGTGCCATAGTTTGAGCAGGACCCCTGGGCCCAGATCAGCCCATCATAATGTTCTTCTTATAGGTTTCTATGACCCTCTGGATCATTCTATTTCCCCATTCTCCCTTGCTTCTCTTACCTAGAGTCCCAATCGGATGTCCTCCCCTCTGTCCCACTGTCCTGGTGAGTGAAGACTTTCATGGGACATGCCCCTTGGGCTAGTGTCCAGATATAAGTGAGTATATACCACTTGACTATTTCTGCTTCTGCTTAACTCACTCATTATGATCATTTCTAGTTCAATCCATTTGTCCACAAATTTAAGGAATTCCTTGTTTTTAATAGCTGAGTAGTATTCCATAGTGTATATGTACCACAGTTTCTTTATCCATTCTTCTACTGAGGGACACTTAGGCTGTTTCCATGATCTGGCTATTATGAATAAGGCTGCTATGAACATGGTTGAGCAAATTTTTTTGTTGTGTGCTGGAGCATCTTCTGGGTATATTCCAAGGAGTGGAATAGCTGGGTCTTGAGGAAGCCCTATTCCCAGTTTTCTGAGATAGCACCAGATAGATTTCCAAAGTGGCTGTACTAATGTGCATTCCCACCAGCAATGAAGGAGTGTTCCTCTCTCTCCACATCCTTGCCAGCATGTGGTGTCACTTGAATTTTTGATCTTAGCCATTCTGATGGGTGTAAGATGAATCTCAGAGTTGTTTTGATTTGCATTTCCCTGATGACTAAGCAGGCTGAGCATTTCTTTAAGTGTTTCTCAGCCATTTGATATTTCTCTGTTGATAATTCTCTGTTTAGTTCTGAGCCCCACTTCTTAATTGGGTTATTTGGTTTGGTGGTGTTAAATTTCTTGAGTTCTTTATATATTTTGGATATTAGACCTTTGTCAGATGTAGGGTTGGTGAAGATCTTTTCCAAAAGTGTGTGGCTGGAGCGAGTGAGATGGCTTTGTGGGAGGGAGTATTTGCTGAGCAAGCACGAGGACTCGCAAGTCCTCAGCACCTCTGTGAAAGTCCACACATGTCCCAGTGTCCCTGTAACCCCAGCACTGGAGACAGACAGAGCCTAGGAGCCTCTTGACTGGCCAGCCTAGCTGAAATGGTTTCGTGAGAGACCCTGTCTCAGAAACGTGATCGAATGGAATAGAGAGGGGCCACCTAATGTCCTCCTCTGGCCTCTGCATCCACACATGGAAACACGCACGCACACACACACACACACACACACACACACACACACATACAGGAACCATACGCACATACTCACATACACACTCACCACACAACATACAAACATTTAAAAGAAGGCATGGTCATGATATTATCAGCACATCTAAACAAATGATTCCTTAAAGTAATCAAATATCTGTTCACTGTTCATATCTCACTAGCTATATTTTTAAAATATGTCTTAATTGGTTTATTTAAATTAGTTCTCCCAAAAGGCTCCATCTGTCTCTTTGGCTGATATGTCTCTTTAAATGTCTTTTTACTTTATAGATTTCCTCTCCATCTCATTTATTGCTGTGTTGGTAATTGAAGAGCCTGGCTGCTACTGCTGCAGCCTCCATAATGGATTAGCCTCGGCAGGAATCCCACGGAGCTGACAAGTGCCCACCACAGTGTCTGCTTTTCAGGGCTGTCTAAAGCCAACTCACCTTCCCTCTGTGCTTCTTGCACAAAGGCTTGTTCTGGGAGGATTTGCAGCTCACTGAGCAGTTCCCACAATGCTTTTCCTTAAGGCCTTGTGGGGAGATATGCTCCCCGTATTTGTCATGGCAGTCCTTAATGAGTCTTTGGCATTGCTGTTCTGTGTTACAGACCAGATCACACGAGAGAAGACCAAAACTGCAAAACTCACATAGATCTCCAAGGAGTCAAAGGATGAGACATGAGATCCTTTGATATCAATCAGAATGTTTGCAATGTTACAGTTTGCCAGAACCTAGTTAGAAAAAAAAAAAAAGCAGACTGAATATTAAGATATATGAAGAAAACTTTGCTGAGATTAGAAAAAATATTTTTTAAAAGGCACATTGGAAACAGGTTGCACTGAGAAATGGCTTGGCAGATAAAGTACAGGCAGACTGTGCGAGCCTGATGAACTGAGTTTAGTGCCTGAGACTTGTGGAGGAAAGATGTGCTTATTTCCCAAACTCTCTCCCAAACTTGCCTCTGAGCTCTGTGTGCATCTGTATGCACTCTACACACACAATAACATCAAATGTATTGATGTTTATAAAAAGAGCGTAAAGAAAAACATGTTGAATAGTGGAGAATAACAACTTGGATGGACAAACACCTTGACACAAAATAAAGCAACATTTAAAACAATCAAAGAAGAAAACATGAACCAAATATTCTGTAACAGCCAAAAAAACCCATTTTCAAATACAAAGTAGAAAAAAAAATGTTATCATTATGCAAAAACTTGGGACATTGTTCTTTTAAAAATATGTATTTATTTTTTAATTTATGTGTCTATGTAAGTATTGGTCCTGTGTGCTGCAGGTGCCTGTGGAAGCCTGGAGAGGGTGTCAGATGCCCTGGAGCTGGAGTTTCAGGTGGTTATGAGCCACCTGCTGTGGGGACTGAGAGCAGAAGTCAGGTCCTCTTGAAGAGCAGCAGGTGTTCTTGATCACTAAGCCCTCTCTAGCGTGGGCATATCACTCTTACCCTTCAACTTAGACACCAACAATATCTAGAACAGCATCAGTATTGTTGGCTGGTGATGACCATTAAACATTTACTCATAAAACTTACACGGAGGGACAGTACAATATGTAGTGCTTGCAATATGGCAGATCATAAACAGATGCATATTGGTGATGGGAAATACAGAATTGTAATTATTTTGTGCTAGAATAATTTTCTTGAAGCTATAGAGTATTTAATGTGAGGTGTTTGCATGAGTCATTATGGACGACTTAATTCTGTCACCCATACAGCCTTAAAACCCAGGAGTCTTGACCTGGAACACAGTAGACACATATGCTGTGTAGAAGAGTACGGGTTGATGGAATATTTTCTAAAAATATAAGTGTAAACATCTGCTTTTAGCTCTTTCTCTGCAAGAGCTTGGAAGGGATGGCTAACCTAATGCAGCTAACTCCCTAGTGAATGGCAACCAGAGACCCCGGAAGAATCCCGCTCTGGTGCAAGAAGTGCAGAAGATGGACTGCAACCACCCTTCACAGTGGATCTCAGGGAAGCTGTTAAAGGCCATGGAGTGAGTGTGAAAAGCACTTAGGATCAGCTGTGATTCCCTAAAGGCCTAGTTGAAGGCATGCCTGCCAGCTCAGGGTACTGTCAGGAGGCTGAAGGAAGTAACAGAGGGTGTGCCCTGCAAGTGGTTAGCCTGTCCCTGCACGCTTCCTTGTTCACCATGTGCATTTCCTGGCTGCCAGGAGGCGAATAGCTTCCCTTTGCCATATCCCTCTGCCAGAATGGTATGCTTCACCTTAGGGCCAAAAGCATGGAGCCAAGCGATGTTGGGTTTTGAAGCCACAGCAAGAAATAAAATTTCCCTCCCTTTCTCCCTCGGGTATTTTTGTCACAGCCTTGGAAAAGCTAAGACAAGAGATGAATGAAGGCCCCACAGACACAGGGCAATATTTGAACCAAATAAGAATAATGATTTTGTTCAAATAAGACTCACTGACACGTGACATCATGAATTCATGGTGATAACAACATCACCTTTCATATTTGAAGGCTGATAGAAGGCAAGTACGTTGCTTTCAAAGCTCAAGGAGGAAAACATCAAGCACTTTTTAAAAATAATTTTCCCTTGTGAAATATAATATTGGGTGGATATATAGTAGATGGAAAGTGTTTTATTATAATTTCCTTATGATGGCATCTTAGTTAATGGATAAAAAAAAAAGAATGACAGGACTAGAACATCACCATTAAGAGATGCAGTCATTGAGTACAAAAGATTGCTAACATCAGGAAAAGAGACGTATAATATGCTCCCTCCTGAAAACCATGCATACCACTCTTCCTATAGTTTGCACAAAGAATTGAACCCAAGTCTGATGAATTGTTTTAGACCTAACTTGTTAGGAAATGCAGAGGACACAGACAAAGACAAAGGTTAAACCACATTGTGAGCCATCACAGATAACCCGGGCTGACACAAGGTAAAAGAAGTGAAGACATTTTGATTTGGGAAGTGTAACTGATAATAAGAGAATGCGATTCTGGGGGTGAAAATGAGCTCCCTTCTGCCCACAAGGACAAGCAGGGGTTTATATATGAAGAGGACAGTGAAGAAGGATGGGTGCAGCGGATGGAAAATTACTGAGACCTCAAGCTTGAGGAGAGACTATTGCTTTTAAAAAATGATTTAACAGGATTCTTGTTGAAAAGGCGCCAGAATGATGAGAAATCACCTCAAAGGTAAAAGATAAGAACTTTGGTCAGATTATCAAAGGCATCTTAGTAAATTTTCTGTCACTGTAACAAAACACCAGAGACTAGATACTTGATGAAGAATTGAAGTCTGTTTGGCCTTATGATCCTGCTGCTGAGGCCTGTGTGTAGCATCATAACATGAAGAAGGCATCACACAGGGAGGCACAGTAAGTCAGTGTTCCATCTCTGGCTCCCAATTCTCTCTAAGGAACTGTGTATCCCATCAAAGGTTATGTGACAAGATAACCAACTTGCTTCCCAAGTCCTGAATCCTGGTCTCCAAGTAACAGTAGCACATGAGTTCAGAGATGGCGTTTCCATTCTAGGGAGATTTGAGGGCCACATTCAAAGCAGAGGGTGGTCAGAGATCAGGGTTGGGAGGACCTTTGCCAGGCCCTAACTGCACAAGCCGAAATCGGGGTCTTAGGTGTGATTCTAATGGGAGGGGGGCTTCTGTTGGCCTGTATAAACCCAGTCAAGGACAATGTTTGAGAGTCAGACATCCCGAGCTACACTTAGGTTATGGAAACTGCAGCTTAATGGTACTAAGTAGCTTTAAAAGTGTGTGTGTTTGTGGGGGGGGGGGGAGGGGGGGGGGGCGGGGATTGTCACACGTACATGCGTGAGGTGTGTGTAGCTGTGTGTGAATGTATACCATGGTGGCTGTGTGGAGGTCAGAGGACTTTTGAGTGTCAGCTCTATTCTATGGACTCAGGAGCTGGATCTTGGTCTCCAGGCTTGCACCATAGCCTTTATCAGTAGCTAAGTCCTAACCTTTCAACTTACATATTATAAAGAAGAAAGGAAAGGAAAGGAAAGGAAAGGAAAGGAAAGGAAAGGAAAGGAAAGGAAAGGAAAGGAAAGGAAAGGAAAGATAGACTTGTAAACTAAGAGGCTTAAAAGACACAGCCAATTAAAAACAATGAGATGAAACTATCAAAATTACAAGTATGCACATGGTATCATGGTTAAATATTATTTGCCCCAGAAACATACCCAAACTTTCACGTCTGAGTACCGTGGAAGCGATGTTACTTGAATACGTGGTCTTTGCAGATGTAGTTAAGGTTTTGGGGATGGCCTAATCCTGGATCCCTGGTGATTTGGCCTTTCAATGGCCAGTGTTCTGATAAGAGAAAGGGGTCAGAATTTGGACACTGGCACGGAGGGAAGGACCACATGGAGACAATGACACGACCAGGGGACTACCCCAGCCAAGGGTGGCCTAAGGTCATCAGCAGCCAGCAGAGGCCAGGTGACAGGGGATAAAGTGCCTACTAGAGGGGCTGAGCGCTTCAGCTCTGGTCTAGACAGAGGGGATCATAATAGCCACCTTGTAACACCCCTACTTTCTGTAACCGTGTGCGCTTCTCTTCTTCTGTCTTCCCCTTTCAATGAAAAAGGACTTAAAGCCCCCAAGTAGGCCACCTGTGGCTTCACACATCACACAGGTCCTTCATTCTTCCATATGGAAATCACACTTGGTAATTTATTCTTGATGGAATCAGGTTATTTTTGCCAATTAATATTTTGACATTTATTTTGCCCTGGGTATAAGTCATTTTTTCAATCTGCTGTCACAAATACCTGAAATAAAACAACTTAGAAGGAGGAAAGGTTTTGAAGGACAGAAAGAAGGTTGTATGTGGTCATGTGGTCTTGTTGTGTTGGGCCTGTGATGGCACAGTGCATCCTTGTGGGAGCAGACAGGGAGGAACTGCTCACCTCTTTGTGGCTGGGATGGAGATGACATGGGGCAGAGGAGCCACTGTCCCTTTTAAATGCCCCAGCTGCCTTCTACTAGCCTGCACCTCTTAATGATTTCATCACCTTCCAATAGTACCTCAGGTTGGCCACCAAGTGTTAGGATTCTGCTCCAGTCTGCCTACCTGTGATGTCATTGCCTACCTGCCACTGGGCGTGGCCCTGTCCAGTATGTAAAAGGACAGACTCACCTCGTCCCTTTCTCTTATCTCTTACCTCTACTTACCTCTTCCCTCTCTCTTTTTGTTTTTTTCTTCTGTCTCTCTCTCTCTCTGTCTCTCTTTCTCTCTGTCTCTGTCTCTGTCTGTCTCTCTGTCTCTCTCTCTCTCTCATTCCTTCCCCTTCCTTTTCTCCCTATGTTCATATAATAGGCATCTCCATCTACTACTACTACTACTACTAATAATAATAATACAGACCTTCAGTTTTCCTGATAGAAGAACAGTGGCAACCACACAGCATTTCCTTGGAACCATGCTGAATTTTGACAGTTGCTTTTGTAGCTCATGACTGACTTGCCAGTCTTTGGATACCAGCAGTCTGTGTATCAGACCTTCTGCTTGTTCCAAATAGTCTGTAATTGTCCCGTCCTGGGAGGATCTTCTGAGAATGAACACACACTGATCACAGAACTGCATCAAAACTTTCCAGCTTTGATACGAGACTGGACCGCTGCAACCTATTGCTTAGACTATAAATGCTGTATGGAATACTTATACAAATATTTGAGCTTTTTGTCTAGCTAGAGTTAGGAAATGTAGAATGTCATACTAGCTATAAAGTCAATTATAAAGGTAGCAAGAGATAAATGTGACTAACATATTTAAAGATCACACAGTATATGTGTAGATATATTTAAATATTGCATGTTCTCTTTCGGACTTGTATAATTTTCTGTGGTGTGTGTGTTCATGTGTATGTGTATTTGTATTTGTATATGCATGTGTGTACATATAAGTATGAAAGTCTGAGGTCAATACTGAGGTATCTTTCATAGTCACTCTCCTGTCTTCACTTCTACAGCAGTGGGGTTATAGATACATGAAGCCATGCATTTACACACATTTGTGCAATTCATGCATACACACATATGCACAATACAGACCACACCCTGCACACACACAGAGACACACACACCATACACCACATACACATGACACACACAGAGACATAGGCACATACACCACACACCCATACACATGTGTGTGTGTGCATGCGCGTGCGCGCGCGCACACACACACACACACACACACACACACACACACACACACACACAC
>OU015747.1:134661552-134675311 GCA_907169655.1 Acomys percivali
CACACACACACACACACACACACACACACACACACACACACACACACACGAGAATTCCCGAGGATCAAACTCAGTTCCCTCTGCTTATATTGCAACCACTTGACTGACTGAGCCATTTCTCTAATCCCAATATGTATAATTTTTATGCTTTTATCATGTAAAAAAGTTAAAGCTTGTCCCCAAAGTTTCATGAGTGTGTAGAATTTGTAATGATTACTGTATTTGGGATAATAATTCACTATAACTTAATTACTAAGAATTTGCTAAAGTCCCGTGAATAGGCTCTCCTTTTCTCTCTCTTTCTCCCTCACTCCCTCCCTCCCTTCCTCTCTCCCTTCCTCTGTCTTTTTTCCCCCTTTATAGATTAACTTTATTTTTTTTTGACTTTTAATTGGAAAATAACATTTTCTATATTCATGATGTATTTGAATTTACATATATAATATATATTAGACCAGCTAAATCAAACTACTTAGCATAAGCACTACCTCACCCTATTATTACTTCTGAAAATTTACTCTTTTAGCATGACATGTAATTGGGCTCCTCAACTTTACACCGTCTATGTAGCTAAGTTTATTGTCCTTTGAGTAACACACCCAGAGATATTTCTACATCAGGGAATTCAGTCGTGATTCATTTGTACCCAGAGTGTAGTGGTAGGTAAGGGTGGCATTGCAGTCCCTGCAGCACGGTGTGGGATGCCAGGGTTCCATTGTAGCATTTCTGTCCCTGTGGTACAGTGTGGGATGCCAGGGTTCCATTGTAGCATTTCTGTCCCTGTGGTACAGTGTGGGATGCCAGAGTTTCATTGTAGCATTTCTGTCCCTGTGGTACAGTGTGGGATGCCAGGGTTTCATTGTAGCATTTCTATCCCTGCAGTATGGTGTGGGATGCCAGGGTTCCATCGTAGCATCTCTGTTCCTGCGATACAGTGTGGGATGCCAGGGTTCCATTTACACCACCTCATTCTGTAACCTGATTCCCTCCCTAGGCTGTTTATCTTCTGAAAACCAGGAAATGCTGTAGGGCTTGGCTGATGCTGTCGAGTGAGAGTAAATGCACCTGACCCTCGTCGTACTTCATGGATTCGGCATCTGCAAACTCATTTGCTTGCTAAATAATGAGTCAATTTGAGAATCAGCGCTCACTACTTTCTTGGCCACTCATGGGTTTGTGCAGAGTGGGGACAAGGGAGCCACTTAGGTGAAAATCATGGACATACTGTGCCTTTTTGCCAACCATTCAGGATCTTTTTCTTTTTCCCCTTTCTGCATTTGTGGGCTTTCTGTTGGTGAGTTTCTTGTTTAAAAAAAGGGGGGGGGCAGGTATCATACTGATGTGCTAATGAATATGGACTGTGTGGGCCTCGTGGAGAAAATATGAACGAGGTAAGCTGTGTTCAGACACAAATTACTGCACATTTGGCCTTGAGTTCAATGTTTATGAATCATCATCGTACATTAAGCAAGATGTCTATAAGCAGAAACACACATCAAATAAGGTTATATATCGATCTGTTGGTGAAATTATTGTTGCCAGACAACCATAACAGGCTGCTCTGTATTTCTCCTGCAGCAACGACTCAGAATTCATTAATTCAGTTTTCCTGGAAATTTTCTAGAGCCAGGCTGCCGTGAGGACCAGGAATCAGCTGTCTAATGGGACGTTTACTAACAAGTGGCTAAAGGAAACAAACGTGTATGTTTCCATGTTAAGCTCATGTTAAAAACTACCCAGTGCGGCCAGTGTTGTTATACTTCCCATTTCACAGGTGGAAAAAAAAACTGAAGGAGAAAGAGAGCATATACCTGCTTTCTGTGCCCACCAAGGAGGAAGAAAGATGTCAGGAGCATGGGCAGGCGGGGTCAAGACCCTGCAGCTTCAGTGTCTGTGCTGTGACCTCACATGGGCCAGGCTGGCAAGAGAGTGAGTGAGAGCAAATCCTAGAGAGCAAAGGATCTCTGTGGTAGAAAGCTTACTGAGCCATTATAGATGGCAGCCAGGACAGGAATGGACCAGGCCCTGGGATGAGGACTGGGCAGCAGGACCAGGTGGCAGTTGGGAAACACCCATTGGGCTAGAGCTAGGAGCTCATTTTATATACCCTTGGGAGAGGAAGGAAAGCATTGACCTATCCACCTGTAGGGAGACACGGGCTGAGCTTTGGGACGGGAAGGGAGCTTAGAGGGAGAAAAGCATGCTCTTCCTGGATTCCTCAGGGCTAACAGTTCAGGAAGCCTGTGTCCCGAGCAGGGTGTGGTGGCCAGCTGCGATGAAAGTCAGCATTTCAGGGTACACGCTCCCCTAGTTGCCTTTGCCTGCGGTTGTTTCCTCCTAATTAACTCCCCTTATCTTCTACCTCACCCCACTTTATAACCTTTGTGATTCTGTGGGGGCACACAGTAGTTTCCCTTGTATCAGATGCCATGGAAATATACATACATACATACATACATACATACATACATACATACATGACTCAGGAATGTTTGGTTTATAGTATATAAATTTGTATGCAAAAAAATCTCTGGCCATTGGCAGCACATGCTGTAGTCTCAACACCTGAAAGATGAAGGCAGGAGGGTTAAGAGTTCAATATTATCCTCTGGTGCTTTGTCAATTGAAGGCCAGCCTGGGCTACATGAGACTCTCTGTCTCAGAAAGCTAAGAATATAAAATGACTGACCACGACAGCAAAAACAATAGATTTATTAATTCTCAAACAATTCCTAAACATGTCTGATTTTCTTGTCACCAAGACGGCACAATGCTTCAAGTTTCCAGTTAGAGTGACCCAGGCCTGCCCCTGCAAAGGACTCGGTGATCTTAGACTCTGATGATAAGAGTTTGAAATGCCAGCGGAGCTGGTCTGAGGCTCAGCTGTGCCATGGCTGCCTTGTGAGAAAAGGGGATGACATCCGGAAGCAGCTCCTAGCCCTGTCCCCGAGGGTTACTCCTTTCCAGACTCTGTCCCTTCCCCTGCCTTCCCATCCCGAGCCTTTCAAAAGCCACATGTTGTCAGCAATTTATGACTGTGAATAATGTGATGTACATTCCTTTGATTTAATATAGTGATTAAGTGTCTTTGTAGTCTGTTCCAAGTCACTGAAATGAAACAATATGTTTTCTTTAAAATCCTTTATCCTTTATTAGTAATTTTCCCCTTCCAAATTTGCTCGGCTTTTGCAAATAAAAGAAAGATAAATTTTGCTTTGATTCTGGTAGTGTGGTGAGCACAGGGGGATTAAGACATTGGTTGGAAAGCATGAGGGAGCTGACTGGGAATAGGAATTAAGTCAGTTGAGGCAAATTACTTTATGTTTGTAAATCAACAGGGGCTCAGACAGATGCAAGGAATTTGCTTTTGCTCCAAATAATTATTCTTGGTTTTCAACAATAACGCTTTCTCCAGCGTAGCCCGCTGAGCCTTTGGTTTCTCTGGAGCCAGTCCTAAATGACAGTGGGAGCTGACCCCTCTGTGATGGCCTGAGGATAGCCACAGCCTGTCTCAGTTTCTGTCCTTGCCTTGGGGTGACACCAAACTCATCCCTTAGTGAATTTCCTACTCAAGAAAATAGAGAAGCGAAGAGATTTGAAGAGTTTTAGAAAAGGTTAGCAAGAGTCACCCCCTCAAAAGGCTTTATTGTGATGGAGAATAAGGAAATGGGGACAGAGCTTATACTGGGACTCAAGACAGAAGCAGGAGAGCTGGGGATGTGGCTCAGCTGGGAGTGCATGCCTAGAACACATCCTCAGCTCGCGCTATACACTGAGTGCCGTGATGCACACCTGACATGGCATCGCTCTGGGGGGAGGGGTAAGAGGGTCAGAAGGTCAGCATCAGCTGTTAGGCCAAGGCCATCCCAGACTTCATGAGAATAAGACTCATGAAACAACAACAAAAAAGAAAGGATTGGCGTATTTCTTCTGGGGACGCTGTGTGTGTGTGTGTGTGTGTGTGTGTGTGTGTGTGTGTGTTTGTGTGTACTCTTTGGCTCTTAGAAGAACAGGTAGGTGAAGGGAGGGTACTTCTAAACACTTGTGCAGAGGTAGAGCTCAGACACACATTTATCAACAGGACTGTGCCTTCCAGATCTTAGAAGGAAGGTAGACATGGCCTCAGAAGAGAGCCTAGTGCCTGGTCTGTGCATCTCAACAAAGCTAAGGAGTCTTGTTCTCGTCCCCTTGCCTGCAGGCTAAGATTGGTTTT
Source organism: Acomys percivali (assembly GCA_907169655.1). Lineage (NCBI taxonomy): Eukaryota > Metazoa > Chordata > Mammalia > Rodentia > Muridae > Acomys > Acomys percivali. The sequence continues at coordinate 134,665,766 of OU015747.1, forward strand.
CTGTGCTCTGCATAGCTCTAAGCTTTTTGGAGAGGATCAATTAAGATCCCATGTGAGAAAATGCTTTGGGAAACGTGAAATGTTTGCAAAAGTGAGAATTTAAATGACCTTTCACAAGAATGGAGTTTCTGAACTGGGCTTTTTGTCCAACTCAGCTAGTGGAAACTTCACACACATACACACACACACACAAACTCACAATGCACCTGTTCAGGTTCAGTCTCCAAATTGCAAATGGTGGGACTTAAACATGTTTTTAAAAATCAGAGTCATGGAAATGAAGGAACAGAAATATTAAGAAAAAGTATCCAGTGATGGTGGTGATGAATACAACCACTAACCGGAGTTTGAATTGGAAGCAATGTTATTTTTGCTAATGCAGTGAACATATATGGAGCTTTGTATCCCCTGGGTTGTGGCTGGTAAGGGAGTGACAGGCTTTCCTCCTCCCTCTCTCCCTCCCTCCCTCTCTCCCTCCCTCCCTCCCTCTCTCCCTCCCTTCCTTCCTTTCTCTCTTTCCCTCTTCCCTCTTTCCTTTTTTCTTCCTTCCTTTTTTTGGGAACAGGTTGTGACTAGTAAGAGCAGTTCTTTCATGAAAAGAAAAGTAAAAACTAAAGATATTTTAAGAGTCTTTTTTGGGACAAGAACAGGTATAGACATGTTTTGTTTTTTAGTGTCCAAGTGGTCCCCACAAACTTCCAGGCTTCTGGACAAATAAATTCTTAGTTGGTCTGGGTTGTCTGGCTTTTCCAGGGGAGACATGAAGGCATGTCTATTCATTCCAAATGCAGAACTATATAAGTTCTAATTGGTGCACTATTGACTTTTAGGGAGTAACTTACAAAAATAGAGGTAACTCAAAGGCAGACACATCACCAGAAAATGGTCAAGAAATCCAACCCTAGTCAATTAATTGGCTCTGCTGTGAAACCAAGGATGGCTTTGAAACGCTGGTCACCCTGTGTCTACTTTGCAGGTGCTAGGATTTCAGGCAGACCCCCCAATACCTGGTTTATTCAGTGATGGAGAGCAAGCTCAGGGAATAATATATGCTAGGCAGTGGGTTCCTCAGCATAGCACCTGGCTAAAATTATTATTATTATTATTATTATTATTATTATCATCATCATCATCATCATCATCATCATCATCATCATCGGCATTAACATTAGCATTGACCTTTTCCCTGAATATTTGTCAGTGCAAGGGAGTCAAATCCTCTGGAACAGGAATTATAGACAGTTGTGAACTGCCGTGGGGAATTGAACCCAGGTCCTCTGGAAGGGCAGCCAGTGCTCTTAACCACTTGACCCATTTCTCTACCCCTATGGTGAATGGAATCTTTGGGAGAACAGACCTTGTGAGGGGTTCCTGAAGGCTTTGTGGGGCTTATGATTTCCCTCTTCCTCCCATGAAGATTTTGTGAAGGTCATTATAATCACTTCACTTCAAGCTGAGGATGAGCTGCACTCTGGTCTCAGACAGTAAAAGGGGCCTGTGTCTCTCTGATGAGAGCTCATTGGAGGTTCTGTTGAGCAATGGTAGCTTTTGGTAGGGAGGCTGCATCCTGACACTTCTCTGTTGAGGAGGCACATCTGCCTTCTTGTATGGGTGTCTTAAGTAACCCCCCTCCACAGAGTAAGACAGGGCTTAATCAGCTAATGCTGTTAAAAAACTTGGACGGGGAGACAGGGTATTGTGATTGAAGTTCCTGCAATCCCAAGGAGAGAAAGCAACAGAAGTGTGTGGCCTCAGCTTTAGTCTAAAGATCAATGCAGAATTAATGTGAACAGTCTTGCCAGGAACACTGCAGTAGCATGCGGGCCTGTGCTTGCAAATCGCCTTCCCTTTACATCCAAAGATCAGAGCAGCTAAGAAATGTTTGGTCTGTATTTCTGCTCACGTCGTCCTTAGGGACCACAGCTGACTGTTTCAGAGGAACCAAAAACATCTGCCTATTCTTCTGTTCCTTCAGCTTGTGATTGGTTCCTACACGGCATCTCTCCAAACCACTTCTCTTAAGATTGCCAGGGTCACAGCAGGACATATGAAAGCAGCGTTCCTTCATTCTCCAAGAACATTTGCAAACAGGTAGCAAATGTACACTGATTTCAAAAAACACCGGTGCAATTTTAATCTCTCCACTGTTTTTCCTTTTAATAAAATAGCCAACATTTAAACATCATCCCTTAATAATAGTTTTTTAAAAGTCCTTTTTTTTTTTTTTTTTTTTAAGACAGGGAAATGTTTAGGAAGCACTCTAGCATAGTGGGCAGGTCTGAAGACCTTGCTGCTCCTCGAAGATGCACTTATTGAGGAACCATGGATGTGTGAGAGCTGACGACCACACCATGAGCCGTAAGGTCTTGCCCCATGTTTTACAACCTCCCCAAGTCTTTCACAGCTATTGGCAATCAAATACATAGAATTTTTCACGTGTCCCTGATCTGAATGATCACCAGACCAACACAGTATGTGCGTTTGGTAAGTCCGTATGCAAACTTTGTGATATCTGTGGTCCAACTCAACTTTCCTTGTTCACTATCTTTTCTGCTTAAGAATCACCATTTTAACCATCCATTCTCCTCTTTACTACAGACGACTTGGCTTCTCGTTTCTCATTTGGAGCAGAGCCATAACCTTATGATTACTTTATCTTTGCTTGCCTTAAACCATACCATGGTCACTTAACCAGCTACCTAAGCTGTAAATACCTCTTTCAAAGATGAGTTTCCCTTATCCCACTCACAGGACCACTTCGTCTCAGCTTTACATGCCAGATGTTGTATAAACAGATTGCTCTGTGCATCTGGAGACTTCCCTGACCCCCATCTGTTTGCGATGTGCCTTCTTGCTTTTCTAGACACAGTGCACGCTGAGGACTTTCACTCCTCTTTCATGGCTGAGGTTTGTTTATCCTCCTAGTTTAGGGGAGCACTGTTCTCATAAGGTAGCCAATGAGCCCTATTTTCAGTTATTCCTATGGGGCTAAAGAGAGCTCTGAGCTTAAGACTTCTTCCTTTGGGGGGGTCATCCGCATCTCCTGCCTGACTCTCCTTCACCCAGTGAAGCGTAACTAGGCCAGTTCAGTTCCATCAAGGAGAAAAGAGGGTGAGTTGAGACCTTCACTGTGGCTGCACCATGGCCCAAATTTCCCTTCTGCCAAATCTCGTCTCTCTGAGTTAGGCCTCTCAGGGAGGTTCTTACATTCCAATGGCTGTCTACTCAAGTCCAGCCTCTAACACGAGCCATTTTTGAATTTTCTATGAACTCTTGAGGTCTAGTCTAAATAGCTCTAGTATTTTGTTTATATGATAGAATAGCATGCGTACCATTTAACTGTCTTACCCTGCCTCCAAGAAGGCAACGTGCTTCCCAACATTTCCTCAGAATTGGCCTCACAGCATCAGCAATGCATGCTTGACTCTTCCTGGTGAAGAAATCACATGCCACATCTCTACTTTAGGGACAAGTTTCTTCTGCCCACTCCCACCCTCACCCCTCAGCCAGTTGTCTCATGTACCAGTCAGGCTGGGAAACAACTCAGAGATACACGGTTTTAACAAGCTAAGACCTGCTTCTGACTCCCACTTTGAGCCGAATGCAGCTCACTCTAGATTTTGTTCTGTTTTATTTCTTTGAGGACTCTAGCTGATAGAAGAGACACTATCTAAAGCCTCCCTAGTCTTCATGGCCAAGATAAAAAGGTCTCCCAAGGGTCTGATTACGTCAATGAAATGGTCTGGCTTGGCATGATCACATGACACTTCTGTACACATGCCATTGGTTGCAAGTGGTCACATTGTCCTGTTAAATCCTAAGAAGGTTGGAGTCCATGTACCTGGAAGACTGAAATCTGAGATCATTCAGTGAATGTTCCAAGACTACCATGGCTCAATAGAAAACTGAGCCCTTGCTCTGAGCCTGAGCCTGTCTCTCACCTCTTGTCTCTCAGGGGCCATCACCCATGGTTAAAGTCTACAGCTGCAGACATAGTTCCTTATTATACCCAGCACAGGGCTCATAAAGAGCTTAGAGAAGAAGTGGAAGAAGAAAACCCTGAAAGAAGGAGGCTACCTTGTCCTGCATACCTTGCAAACAAAAGAGAATCTTCCTTGTATTTAGATAGGCCTCTGTTGAAGGATAAAAGCATTTGTCAAAAGCCTGTCTTGTATAAGGGAAATACCCATTTACTGTTGGGGACCTCCTAATCTTGTTGCATGCACATGCACACACACACACACATGCATACACACATACCATGCACACATATGTATACAAAGCAGTTCTAAGTGGCATATTTGGACACATTATGGACTTATAATAGTCTAAGTAGCACAGTAAGGCTCGTTAGGGACCTGTGTCAGTGACAAGCAATTGGTATAGCCATTGTTGCTTATTATTGTTATCAGTCATCAACCCCAGCACTGTATCTACCAAGTGCTATGGCGCACACCTGCAGTCCTTACTACTTAGGAAGTGGAGGCAGGAGATCAGGAGTTCAAGGCTGTTCTTAGCTATGAAGCACACCTGAGACCAGTCAGGTGATACATGAGACCCTATTTCAAAGCTAAATAAGCAAACAAACAACTAAAACAAAAGCTGAGATGAGGGACCTGGCTTTCTGAATGTCATTCATGTGGCGATTTCATGCAGTTCACTCAGAGTTCCTTAAAGCCCTAAAATTAGCTGGGCTGCTGGAACAGTGTGCCGCAGTGAGCTGAAAGGTCCTGCTAAGATTCACAGCCTCAGGGTGGGGTTTGGGGGGGGGTGGTGGTCTGATGTTCTAGCCTTGAATCCTCAGCCCCCTCACATTCCGAGTCAGAATTCTGTTTCTTCTGTCTGCAACATTGGTTCTACATATAAAAAGGAAATCTCTCCTTAGGTTCCTCACTTGGACATTCTGGGTATACTGTAGGCAGGCACATTGTCCTTTCTCCCTTTTCATACATGGTGGGAGTAGAGAGACCTTTAGGAAACATGTAAAGAGGTAATGTCTCCTAAGGGGGAATACAATGAAGGACCACTCTGTGTCCTCAATTCTTATCATCCCAACTCCAGTTAACAAAACCAAGGCTTGATGCTTTCTAGTTCCTAGCAAATTTGAGCTCAACCTACGCAAACCTAAAAGATGCCCTTTTTATCTGATGAATCTCAGGATCTCAGGATGTATCTGTGGCCAAGTTACTGCACACAGAAAGCAAAAGCTCCAGTAAGTCTTGGTGCTGAGAAAATAAAATTAAAAACCCAAAACCCCACTACCCAGTGGCTCCTGGACACAGAATAAATGTGATTTAATGTTGTGATTAGCTTAACATGGTCCATGGCATCGAACGATAAAAGTCACGAGTACAAATAATAGTCTCAGCTCTACACAGCCATCAAAATGTGTTTTCTCCCTCGAAACCGGCTGCTTGGGAGGGAGCTGATTGCTTCACTAACGCTATTCTTACTGAATGCGTTTTTGAACCTTTCTACTGGGCACACAGTAAACACAATCTTTTGAGTATTCTCCAAGATATTAAGTCAATTTGTCTGCTTGATGGGGGATTCGATTTGGAGGAGTAGCGGGCGATTATAAGGACTATATGTGATCACAGCTAGTTTTCATGTCTTTTCACTCTTTTCTTTTTGAACAGCAAGGATCCATTCAGATTCACTCCACTGAAGGACAGCAGGGGGTGGGGTGCAGAACTGAGCAGCACAACATTGCTTAAAACTCTGGTCCTCGCTTCATGGGCTGGACCATCATCCGAGCAGCTGTGCTTCAGCAGTAATGTGGAGTAGCAGAACACCCTCTCCCCAAGCTCCTCTCTGAGGGGATGGCTTGCTGATGGGTCATGTCCCTGGTGTGACAGCCAGTGCACACCAAGACAGTTGTGAAGTAGTGGCATTTACTTCATTCCCCTTGGAGCTGGCAGGAAGGTCAAGAACCGAGTCGAGGAACCCTAGCCACCTCATTTCTTTGTTTCTTTGTTTGTCTCTCTTGACATTCAGACTATTGGGCGAGCCTTGCTGTGTCCAGGCATATCTGACCAAACCTCTTGCAGCCACTTTCTTCTTTCTGCCCTCTTTCCTTGATCCATGACTGCCCTTGAGGAAACTATTTCAAATTTCCTTTAAATAGAGCAACAGTACACCCAAGGAATGATTCTATCTAGGTCCATATTAGTGAACAATTTAATTTTTTTAAGGGTTACCTACCGGAGTGACTCGGGTTGTTGCAAACAACAAAACCAAAACTAAAAATATTTCAGTACCAGTGATGATTCATGGAAGCTGTATCACTGGTGTCCCCTGTGCAACTTGCAGGCACTGCCACCCCTCAAAAGTTTCTGATTTTCTTAGCAATTATTTACTGATTTCTGCAAAGGGTCTCTGCAGGGGCCGGGGGGGAGGTCTTGTAAATTTTGTTAGCTTCCTGACTCTCGTAAACTTATGAGTTCCTGGATCTTCTGACCCTCTTTCCTCTGTGTAGGAGGGAGTGTTTCAACCTAGAGGAAACAGGTATCTAATGACACCGACAGAGAGTCAACACCTCAGAGGTAAAGCTTTGGGCTTAAAGTAGGGGAACAGGGTAGGCACTATTCCCACTAGGGGCTCCTGTCTCGACACCTGGCCAATCCACCTTACCAGAGTCCTCTTGGATGGCTGCAAGGCTAGGCTGTGCTTGCAGAGTGCTCCTTCAGCCCTCTTCGTCAGAAGGCTCTCTGTATGCACAGCTCCCTTTGGAAGGCTGGAGGGATGATGTCTTCTCCTTACAGGCTGACGGTCATGCTCTCCTTGCTGGTAGTAATATGTCCCCCACTTTACAGAAGTAGAGATCAGCACTCAGGAAGGTAGAGTAGCTCACCCCAAATCTTGTCCTGGGGGGTTTCAAGCCAGGGTTAGATTATGTTCTGCCAGCAGTGGTGTGCTGGAAATGGCTTCCACTCAGAGCCAACAATTCTATACCCGAAGCAGCATGTTGAAACTGTGAAATGAGCCATGGTGGCAGCATTCACATCATGGTGATGAGCAAGAGTTGCACATCAGATCTTCTGTGCCCACACTGGAGAATGAAACACTTATCATGATAGCAAAACAGACAAAACCCAGTTACACTACTGGGGCTTGTGTGACTGTAAAGCCCACATTCTTTTCATTATTCCATGATTCTTCATAAGGGCTTGAATGAGTTGGGTTTATACAAATTGGATCATTCAGATTGCATGTATTATTTATAAGACGAGGAACTTGCCTTGACGTGGGCTGTGTCCCAACACCAAATACTCAATTGAGGAGCCTCATAGTACAGACCACACCCCTTTATACCAGGTTCCGAGTGCTACCCACAGAAATAAAGGAGACCCTGGCTAGATGAGTGAATATTCCCAATTTACACCCACGGAGGGCTGTGGGCATCAATTTCACATGCATAGAGCAAAAGAACATATCCGTGTGTATTCACAGAGTCTGGAGAGAGAGCATGAGGCAATTTCTAAACTGAGTCACCAGATACGTGGCTTAGAGCCAGTCCTTTAACTTTTCAATGCTTCATTTTCTACATCTGACATAAGATTATATTATCCTTAAGTTAAGAAATAGGAGTAGATGGTATATGGATTATGATGGCATCTAAGCTTTGTGGTTTTATTAACAACATGGTAAACAATCAGTGAACAGTGGCTTTTAAATGTGGACTTGTAACAAACTAAATCTGCCTGTGCCTGAAAGTGACATGCCTAGACATCCTGGTGCTTAATAAGATATTTATCTGTCTCCCAGGAACTGTATCTGAATTCCAGAGCAATGTGACATCTGTGCTGGGTATAGCAAGAAGGGAAAGGAAGGAGACTCTGGAGCTCAGTTCAGATTGCAGCAGTCTGCCAATCTGGAGCATAGCCCTTGGGTTTTCACATTTCATTTTTCTCCTCTGTAAAACAGCAGTAAGTAATGCCATCTAACATGTATACTTCCATGGCAAGCTGAGATTTTCATGGACATGTTTGGCACGTGTCTTGCTATACAGCTCAGCCTTTATCATAGCTAAAGATTATTTGCCACTTTTTTTGGTTGCCATTGTGATGGAATTGTAGAAGTCTGAAGTGTTGATCTACACACTAGAGATAAGCATATTCCTGAAGTCAACTGGACTGGGAAGACAGTGTTAAATGTTGAAGTTGGAAGGAGTCTAGGAAAGCCCTTTTGGCCTGACAAGGAGATGGTTGGAGGCCAGCAGACCCACTCATAATGAAACCTGAGAGAATGCTGATAAGCAATTATTTTGTAAAACAAAGGAAGAAAACCAAGTAGAGTCTATGCAATCGAGACAGGAGCCGGCCAATTGATGTAAGAATACTCAATCATTTGCTACCATTGATTTACATTTTAGGTCATGGGGTAGGAATTGCTTTTACTTTTTGTGCCTGGTGCATCCTAGAAGATACGATGCTGACGGAAAGTGGGGTGACTTGGTATGATCAAGATGATTGAGAGCCAACCAGTACAACATAGCTTCCTCTGTGCTGATTTCCATGTGGAAAAAACGCAACCATTTATAATTGAATAAAGATGCCCCTGAGGACAAACAATGCACTGCCAATTTTTCCACCTCTTTGAAGAATTTCACAAGTGGAAGAGGCTTTGAAATTAGACAGAGAAGCTTACATGATGACTAATGTGGTCGAGAGTTTCTGCCTATTCCTGTAAAGGAGGCTACCACTTTCTCTGACCCCTCTGTGACCCCAGCTAATGACAGACTTATCTGGATTCTTGCTGGAGCCTGTCTGATAGAGAGCTGTGGCTGACCTTTGTCAAAACAAGACCCTTTCTCTGAATGTCATTGAACCCTCCCTACCTTGACTAAAGTTAGTGATGTCACCAAAAGGCTGAGATGGACAATAGGAGACTAGGGTTTGGCAAAAATCTCTAGAACTATCTCCTGGGGAGTCCACTTTTCCAGTATGAAGGTGTCTTGTCCGGGTCAAAATGCTGTTTGTTATCTCAGGTTTGGATGAATCACTGGGATGCATGGCATTTCCTCCCATGACAAAGACATATGCGCAGACATTTTAGGTCATGGTTTTCCAATTCTAGCTTCAGAGTCCTTACTTATTGCTTTCTCATTCTTTTTATATTTTTAAATCTTGAAGCCACGTACTAACCTATTTTTGTAGGAAATGTTTAGTGCTTATCTTCACACCTCTGAGTTAGACCAAGGCATTTTGGACTTTTTGCACATACAACCTTTTTTAGTGTGTGTGCCTGAGAACATTTTGTGTAACCCTGGGTAGGAAAATATTAAGTCTTTGCTTTCCATAATTAAACCATTATGTTTTCATAACAGCAAAAATTTTTATAGGTACAGTAAAACCACTGCAATTCAGAATATGCAATATTCTAGAATTGGAGCCAGTGTGTTTTGGGCAGCGTTTGTTGGCATGTCATGGCTTTGATGGTCATTCTGTATGGAGGTACTTGATATTCTCAACCAAGGCTACAGGGAAGTTGCATAGCAAGAGAGAGAGAGAGAGAGAGAGAGAGAGAGAGAGAGAGAGAGAGAGA
>OU015747.1:134675321-134691156 GCA_907169655.1 Acomys percivali
GAGAGAGAGAGAGAGAGAGAGAGAGAGAGAGAGAGAGAGAGAGAGAGGGCGCGCATTAGAAGCAACTCAGACTTAGTGATTTTCAATTAAGTTTTGGTTGTTGTTCTTTCAGAAAACTTTAACTGTTTTTGTTGTTGTTGTTTTTCAATCTCCACATTCATTTAAGCAACCCAAAACAGAATTGCAATGCTGAGATGAGACTACAAGTGCTCAGCCATAGATAGGACATCTATGTCACCTCTACCTCTAACCCCCTACAAGGCTCAGGAACATTGTGGAAGACAGGGTGGAAAGACTGTAAGAACCAGCTAGGGAAGAGAGGAATAAAGTTCTCCCCTCTGGATGTGACATGGCTATTGCACACATGAACTCACCACATGGCCCATGTGGTTTCCTGCACAATGTCTGCACAAGATCAAGCCCATCAGTGTTCTAGTATGAGCAGGGGAGGGACATAGGAGGCCCTACCCCTGCCAAGGACCTAGCTGCAGTTGATGGCTGCTTGGGGGAGCGAGGGTCCCTTTTCTATGGGAAGGTGACCACTGGTCATTTGTTCATGCCTCACATCTACAGACGTGTAGACTACGGTAATTGGACTCTATGGGTTATAAAAAACACAGAGCCAAATCAAGATATATGAACTTGGGAGGGAGGTGTGTTCGGGTGATCTGGGAGGGAAGTTAACATGGCGAGGGGTGAGGCAGATAGATATGATCAAAATACATTATAAACATGTAAGAACATTTCAAAGAATACATTAGAAATTGGTTAAACATATTCTGGGAATTAGATTAATTATATTTCCTTATTCTCACATTGCACAAGAGCTATTGAACTTGCTCCTGTCCCTAATATTTTCACTCAAATTCTGTTTCTGAACAATGGAGTGTTGTACATTCTAACCCCGCTGTAGCTTGCATTGTAAACAGGGCATTTTGTGCCAAGGGAGATGTCACATGGTTTTGCTGTTTCTATGAAGACAAATGGGGAAACTTCTGGCTTGAGTGAAAGAGCTTATTGTCCAGTACTCTGATGGAGGCCTCGTGATTCTTAGTGGTCAACGCTTGGTGTCTTCCTTGTGTGTCCTTATTGGGGAATAAGCAGGAATTCCTTCACAGGAAGGAGTGCACTGATGACAGTGGTGTTCGTGAACATGTGTGCACACTGATTACTGCCCTGGATTCAGATTCCCCTTGAGTCCAGTCAGATCCTGGGCAGAGTGACACCGACTGAGCTAGTTCCTGGTACCCATGCTGCAGAGTCCTTGTGCTAGTGTGCTGGGTGATGATACACCCCAGCACTTAGAGGCAGCGAGAAAGACTAGCTGTCCAGTGGTTTCCCCAGGGCTTGTCACCCCAGGGCTTGTCTTCGCTGTAGTGCATGGCAGAGTGCATTCTGAGACCTCTGCCAAGGTAGGGAGGCAGTGCTATTGTTCCAGGTCCAGTGTTGACACATGAATGACAGATTACCAAGGGTTTCATGTCCCAGCACACCCACAATGCCTAATGTCAAACTTCGTAGCCTTCAGAGCTGAAAGAAAATCCCAACTCTATGGTACTATGTTATGGCTTCTCAGGGAGCTCAGGGAGGCTCCTTTTTTGCCACTGTTTTTTATTTATTGTTTTTTTTCTTATGAAGAAAATAATAGCCATGATAGATGTTGGAAAATAGTTAGGCAAATATGTAATTATCTATGTTTATCACATCCTTTTTTTATTGCTTGTATGTGGGTGCATATGAGTATATGTGCATGTGTGTTCTTGTGTATGTGTGTTCATGAGTGTGTGTGTGTGTGTGTGTGTGTGTGTGTGTGTGTGTGTCATGTGTAACGATGTGTTTATATGAGCATGCTGAGGCTAACGGACAGCCTTGACTGTCATTCTTCAGTTGCTAGCCCTCTAGTCCTTGGAGACTAGGTCTCTCACTGTTCTGTAGCTTGCTGAATAGGCTTGGCTGGTGGCCAGCAAGCCCCAAGGATCTATTTGCCTCTGCCTCCCTAGAGCTGAGATTACAAGCACTTGCCACTATGCTTGGCTTTATTATTGTTTTACTGTAGGTTCTGGGGATTGAACTCAGGCCTGCATGTTTGTAAGGCCAAGCCTTTACTAACTGAGCCACCTTCCACTTTTATTACTTAAAGATAATATTGTGTGCATGTTTGTCTTTATTTGCCTGGTCTTCTTTATTTACAAATGTACAGTGGATTTATTGATTTATTTTTCTTTAAATCTGAGATGCCTCACTTCTGGGCAGGTGGAAGGTAAGAAACCCAAAGTGCATGTGACCTGGTCTTTTATATTTACTCAGATGGCATTCTTGATGCTTTTAGGCTTTCTCTCCAACCAGCCATGGCCATCCAGCAGAGAGGACTCCTGTTGACTAGGAGCAGGTGCTGACAGATGTCCAGTGAGCTTAGCACTCAGCTGCAGCTTTTGTCTCACTCCACGGTGCCCAGGAGAGAAGACGAAATTGCTAGTATGTGAGATTTGTGACAGCCTCCAGGCTCCAAGACTTCTCATGTCTTTATCATCAGGCCTGTTTACAAAGAAAAACGTTTTGAAGGGTCCCCGCGGAACAAAGTTGTTTCAAAACGGCATATGGTGAGAATGTTACATGAGCTTTGAGCAGACTTGTCTACTTCTGACACTTTATAGGAAAAAATGCTCTTGGCGGCCAACTAGCCCTTGAACTTGGCCTGCTAGCTGTCTGGCTATGGTGTTACCTCCATCTACAGCCAAAGGCAGAAAAATCAGGAGTAACATACAAAGGCAGAGTGTGGTTCTCAAGTGATGAGGCTGCCAGGAGGCTCACCCCAGGGTTCTCCTTGGATAGAAACTGGGTTTGACTCATTCTCTCCGGCTGGAGCCAAAGGTCCAGAGTGTGTTTGAAAGCACCCAGAGAGTAGTGCAGTGCTTGCTTTGGCAGAACATAGGATTGGGACAGGAAAACAGTATGGCTGCCACTTAAACATTTCAGATGGGTGTTTCGGAAGAGTGTCCACATGTTCAAGGCTTGGTCCCTAGGATGGAGCTCTTTGTGGGTACTGGAACTTTCAAGGGCTGAGGCTGAATGGAGTAAGTTAGGTCATTGGGGGGGGGCGTGCCATGAAGAGGATTATGGAACTGCAGTTTCCAAGCATTACTATTCTTCCCAGAGCACTATGTGAGCAGTTTGTTTCAATGCATACTCGTGTCTTTACTATGGGGAGCCCTCAACACAGGCTCAAGGCACCTGGCCTGCCTAAAATTGTACTGGGACTAGAAGAACATGGGCCCAACCAGCCCTTTCCCTTCCTAAGGTAATTGCCTTATCGACTTCATTGTAGTAATGGAATGTACACATGATGTGCACATTCATGACACCTTTCATTGCCAGCCTAGGCATTGACTCAGGGTTGGATGGCTAGATAATGTGGTCCTTACTGTCAGTATACTGCCACTCAGTGCTGGAAGAATGTAATTCTTGAAACATTGTGGATGGCACTGGAGGACACTGTGTTAAGTAAAATAGATTAGGAGCAGAATGACAAAACCAATATCAGAGAAGTAGAGAGTAGAATTGTGGGGGTTCTTGCAAGTGCCACAGCTGGCAGAGAAACGATCTTCACAAGACAAGAAGGAAACCTGGGCTCAACAGCTTAATTATCTGGTGTTGGTTCAAACTTCCAGAGTCTGACCCTGAGTAGTTTCTTGTTGACATATTTTAAAACAGTACAACTTTGTGGGAAAAGCTTCCTCATGACGATTATGACAATACAGCTTAAGGCATACAACACCAAAACTCCTTTGCAAAGTACATGGGTGTAAGAATGGGTCCTACTGACTGAGAGATGAGGCTCGGGAGTCCATACAGAGTCTGGATAAACACAATAACCTGGAGGATTCAGGTGAGGCCAGGCCTAGAGATAGTAGAGATCACCCTTCCCAGCTTTCCTGGCAGAGACAGGTATACATCCCTTTGTGATTTCTCTAGTGCTACATGTAAGTGTGAGGTCCTCATGTCCTCTCCATAGAATATTGGTTGGCAGAGTCTGCTAAGTAGAGGAGGAGCTGAGCAGATACAGATGTTCAATGTGATCAAAGATGAAGTTGGATAGGAGCAGCGACCTCTAGTGTTCTACAGTACAGTACAGTAACTACGGACAATGAAAATTAATTGTATTTTTTCTTATTTCTTATTTATTTATTTACTCACTTTACAGCCTGATCCCAGATACCTCCCTCCCTCCTCTCCTCCCAGTCCCACCTTCATGACCTCTTCCCTCCACTCTCCCCTCATCTTCTTCTCAGAAAAGGGGAGCCCCCCAAGGGGTACCAATCCACTCTGGCCCCTCAAGTTGTAGCAGGACTAAGTGTGTCCACTTCCACTGAGGCATGACAAGGCAGCCCAGCTAGGGGAAAGAAATCCAGAGGCAGGCAACAGAATCAGAGACAGCCCCTACTCCCATTGTTAGGAGACCCATATGTTGACTAAGCTGCACATCTACTACATATGTGTAGGGGGTCTAGGTCCAACCCATTCATGTTCTTTGGTTGATGATTTGGTCTCTGTGTGCCTCCATGGACCCAGGTTAGTTTACTCTGTAGGTCTTCTTATGGTGTCCTTGACTCCGCTAGCTCCTTCTATCCTTCCTCCCACTCTTCTACCAGACCCAAAACTCTGCCAGGAGTCCCAGGAACCTCCCCTGTCCTAGAGATGCGCCCACCCACCCTCAATTTCTGCTTTCTTTTCCAGTCCTCCCCTGCCACCTCCTCATAAGTGATACCCTTCCCAGTTATCCTCCCCACCCCCTCTCCCACCCAGTTCCCTCCATCCATCTATTTCAGATGTCTATTTAATTTAGTCAGTAGATAGGATTTCAAATGTTAATAAATACAACAAGTAAAAGATACCTTATGTGATAAATAAGCGAATTTATCACACCAGGGACTCTAGAGATTATTAATTTATCAAGAAAACCAAAGAAGTCAGGGAATAAGGGTTAGGGAGGGTAAAATAAAGTGACCAGCGGCTGAAGAAGAAACTCAGTTGACCACAGAGCTGGTCCCATCCAAGCGTTGTGTCAACTGCCACCAAGGTCATACTCTTGAACTGTTGATAGGGACAGTGGATATGTTATAGGCTTTTGGCTAATAATGACAGTTGCTGTGGTAATAGTTTTAAAAGATCTCTCTTTCCTTTCTATATTCTCATTTGGTTTATATAAATATGATATTTACCAGTATAAGTAAGAAGAAATCCTTCTGTTACTCAGCTGCTTACAGTTTCCAAAACACTAGTTTATCCATTTTGTAAATCTTCATTTATAGTTTTTGTTAGCCTTGACGTGTTGATGTGACAACAGGTTCAAAGAGGTTAAGTTTGCTATGCAAGAAAACTGACAGCCTTTGGAAGGTGTTGTGGGATGAGTTTGTGATGTCACCCATGGGCTCACGACAGGAATGCTTCTTAGATTCTAGATGACAGGTCTGTTTGTGGCAGTCATGAGAACCTAAGATGTGAGGCAGAGCTGGAGGAAGTAAATCTCTGAGAGTTGGGGTAAAGGGTAGGTGATTATTCCTGGACACTATTTATTTTGCTCTTTGCTTCCTGTCAGACATGTGATGTGGAGTTTTTCCTCTACCATATGTTCCAACTACCACAAGGTCCTACTGCACATGGAGTCAGGCAACTACAGGAGGAGCCTTTGGTACTGTGGTACAAAATAAACTCATCCCCAGTCATATCTGTCAGGTAATTGTTGGCAGCAAAGACCCAAGTAGCACACACAGAATGTAAAGGGCATAGTGCAAGAACTATACAGTAAGACAGTGTCCGTGGTTGGAGTGCTGAGTGTTCTGTCTGTGCACCTTTCACTGCTAGTTGCTTGCTTTCCTGCAGGAAGACACTTGTCTGAATCTTACTTTCCTCACCTCTGAAATGATGGAGTCTCAATGGAATTGCTGCGTCTCATAAGTGGAGACCCACCGCCTTGCCTTAGCCTGCGGCTAACATTAGAGTAGCCCTGCAAGCAGAACCACTAGCAGCTCTTCTTAGGGGCGCCTGGGTGATTTGCTTGGCTCACCCAAGTTTTTACTTGTTACCCTGAAGCTCCTTGTGAAGAGCACTCTCTGCCCTGGGAAATACATCCAGGTTTGCTCTGCTCAAACCCAGAGTCCCACCTGTTCTTCCCTTGAAGGAACAGAATGAACCTAAGGTGTGACTGGCAGGAGGTGGGACTCTCTGCTCCCTGGAGGTGAGGTGATCTCTTCATTGACTGGAAGGCAGCAAATGGCCCTAATAAGAAGATCTTCCCTTAATCCACAATCCATCCCTTCTGAGGGTGCGTTATACCAGCCAGAGCCATACAGGTTAATATATGCTTATAGGACTCCTTACGTTCCCTGGAGCCCGGTAGACCACTCCCCCCAGGTCCTAACAGCCACTTGTCTACATCATAAAAGCAAAATTGCCAAGTGTCTTAGTTACTGCTCTATTTCTATGAGGAGACACCATGACCAAGGCAAGTTATAAAGGAAAGGCGTTTAATTGAGGTCTTCCTTACAGTTTTAGAGTGTTGGTCTATGACTGTCAGTCATGGAGGGGAGCATGAATGGCAACAGTCAGGCCAGCATGGTGCTAAAGCAGTAGCTGAGTGTAATCTGAAAGTTGCAGGCAGAGACTCAGCCTGGTGTGGGCTTTTGAAACCTTATATCTCATCCCCCAGTGACACATTCCATCAAATAAGGCCACACCCACTCCAACAAGGCCACACCTCCTAGTCCTTCCCAAACAGTTCCACCGACTGGGGACCAAGCATTTAAATACACTTGCCTATGTGGGCCATTCTCATTCAAACTACCATATTAAATATCCTCTGGCTTATTTAATTTTTCTCTGTTGGATTGTTTGATGCTCACAGTTAGTTTCCCGAGAGAAAACATTAGTAATTTTGTTAGGAGCCATGTGGCTATCCAATATTTATGTATTATAAAAAGTTTTCTATTATCATATGTTAATTAAACATAGTAACAAGGGAGATTCCAAGGCGGCAGTGCCCAGCATGGATAGTGTCTGAGAAGTGGAAGTTCAGCGACTATGAAACAAGAGCTAGTGGCTGTGCTGCTAACTACAAAGCTCCAGTGTCTGAGTTTCCTCAGGGAACACTGGGTGCTTAATGAAACACAATAAAGGTAATATACAGCAAACCAATAGCCAACATTGAATTACATGGAGAGAAACTTAAAGCAATCCCACTGAAATCAGGCACAGGATAAGGCTACCGACTCTTTCCCTATCTCTTCAATATAATACAACAAGACAACTAAAGGAGATTAAGGAGATACAAATAAGAAAAGAAGTCAAAGAGTTGCTACCCACACATGATATGATAGGATACATAAGTGACCCCAAAAATTCTACTGAGAACTCCTATAGCTGATAAACACCTTCAGCAAGGTGGCTGGATACAATATTAATTTAAAAAATCAGTAGCCCTCCTGTATACAAGTGAAAATAGGCTGAGAAAGAAATCGGGGAAACAACACCCTTCACAAATAGCTACAAACAATGTAAAGTATCTTCATATAACTCTAACCAAGCAAGTGAAAGACTTGTATGAAAAAAACTTCAAGTCTCTGAAGAAAGAAATTGAAGAAGATATCAGAAGATGGGAAAAAAATCTCCCATGCTCATGGATAGGTAGGATTATCATAGTAAAAATAGCCATCTTACCAGATGCAATCTACAGATTCAATGCAATTCCCACCAAAATACCAACATAATTCTTTACAGAATTTGAAGGAAACATTCTAAACTTCATATGGAAATCCAAAAAACCCAGAATAGCTAAAAACAGTCCTGTATAATAAAGGAACTTCTGGCAGTACCACCATGCCTGGTTTCAAGTTTTACTACAGAGCAATAGCAATAAAAATTGCATTGGATTTGCATAGAAATAGACTGGTTGATCAATGGAATCAAATCGAAGACCCAGAAATAAACCCATGTACCTATGGAGCTTGATTTTTGACAAAGAAGCCAAAACCATACAATGGAAAAAAAGAAAGCATCTTCAACAAATGGTGCTGGTCTAACTGGATGTATGTGTGTTAGTAAGAAAATGCAAATAGCTCTATATTCATCATCCTGCACAAAACTGAAGTCCAGGTGGATCAAGGCCCTCAGTATAAAAGCCCATTAGAAGAGAAAGTGGGAAACAGCCTTGAACTCACTGGTATAGGAGATAATATCCTGAACAGAACACCAACAGCTCAGGCTCTGAGATAAACAATTAATAAGTAGGACCTCATGAAACTGAAAAGCTTCTTTAAGACAAAGAACACTGTCAATGGAACAAAACGGCAGCCTTCATACTGGGAAAAGATCTTCACCAACCCTACAGTTGACAGATGGCTAATATCCAAAATATATAAGGAACTCAAGAAATTAAGCACCAACGAACCAAACAGTCCAATTAAAAAAATGGGGTAGAGAGCTAAACAGAGAATTCTCAACAGATGATTCTCTAATCACCATGATACACTAAAGAAATGCTCAATATCCGTAATCATCAGGGAAGCACAAATCAAGATGACTCTGAGATTCCATCTTACACCCATCAGAATACTTAAGATAAAAAACTCAAGTGACAGTACATGCTGGCAAGGATGTGGAGAAAGGGGAATTATCCTCCATTGCTGGTGGAAGTGTAAACTTGTACAACCACTTTTGAAATCAATCTGGTGCTTTCTCAGAAAACTGGGAATAGTGCCACCTTAATACTCAGCTATACCACTCCTGGGCATATACCCACAAGGTGCTCCACCATATTGCAAGGACATTTGAATAATTATGTTTATAGCTGATTTATTCATAATAGCTAGAAATTGGAAACAACGTAGATGTCTCTCAACTGAAGAATCGAAAAAGAAACTGGTATGTTTACATAAGGGAATACTACTTTGCTATTAAAAACAAGGAAATCATGAAATCTGCAGGCAAATGGATAGAACTAGAAAAGATCATCCTGAGTGAGGTAACCCAGACCCAGAAAAACACACTTGGCATGTACTCACTTATATGTGGCTATTAGTCATATATAACCATATTACAATCCATAGACCCAAAGAAGGTAAGTAACAAGAAAGACCCAAAGGACGTTGCTTGAATCTCACTCAGAAGAGGAAATACAATAGACAGTGGAAGTGGATGAAGAAAAGGAATTGGATAGAAGATGGTGGGGGTGGGGGGAGGAAAATGAGCCTAAGGATCAGATATGGGAAGAGCAGGGCAGGGCAGGAGGTGAGAGGGTTGGGAGACACGTGGGAAACCGAGGACGGGAGGCATATCTGACACAAGCTGCAGACCTGTGTGAGGTAGGCTCCTGGGAGGATATGGGGGTGACTCTAGCTGAGAATCCTAGCAGTGGGTCACATTGAGACTGAAGTGGCCAATTTCTAGCCGGGAAGGAGTTCTAGTGGGAGGAGGGGAACACCAACCCACCCACAAAACCTTTAAAATTCACCCTTCCTACAAGAAGTGTAGGGATAAAGTTGGAGCAGAGATCAGGAGGACATCTAACCAGAGCCTGGCCCAACCTGAGACCCATCCCGTGGAAGAGAGCCACCCCTGACACTCTTCTATGATTTCAGACAGTGGCCTAGCATAACTGTCCTCTAGAAGGCTCCACCAGGCAGCAGATGCTGAGTCTCCCAGCCAAACATTAGGTGGAGCTCAAGGAGTCTTGTGGAAGCATAGGGGGAAGGATAGAAGGACCCGGAGGGGACAAGAACTCCACAAGAAGACTAAGAAAGTCAACTAGGCCAATGGGGCATATGGAGCCTGAAGCACCATCCTAAGACCATGCATGAGGTGGACCTAGGCCCCCTATACAGATGGAGTCGATAGGCAGCTTAGGCTTCATGTGGGTCTTCTGGTAAGTAGAGCTGGGGCTGCCTCTGACAAGGACTCTGTTGCCTGCTTTTGGATCATTTCCCCCTAGCAGGGATGCCTTGCCTTAGTGGAAGAGGATGCACTCGGTCCTGATGTAACTTCATGTGCTGGGATGGATTAGTGGGGGGAGGGCTCCCCTTCTGAGAAGAAGGGGAGGGAGGAAAGGAGGAAGAGGGTGGGAGGGTGGGACTGTGGGGAGATGAGGGAGGGGGCTGCACTCAGGATGTAAAGTGAACAAACAAATAAACATATAAAAAAGAAAAAAACATAGTAATAGGGTTTGTTATGACATTTTCATACATGCATGCAATATATTTTTATCATACTCACCCCATTACCCTTCCTGTCTCTCTCCCCTCCTGACCCTGTTTTTCCAGTGGCAGGGAGACCAGATGACTAGGCCTTCTACTTTCATGACTGTGTGACCAGTGAGTTTTATTAGGCTTACCTACAGGAGAAAAAGTGTGGGGGCATTTATAGGCGCAGTAGAATAAAATGTCTATCACTCTCCCAGAAACTATTAACTGCCTGTCGATCCTTAGGGGGAAGTACAGGCCTTGTAAACCCCCATCTGCATCCATGACACATTGGTGGGACCAATTTTGTGTACATTATGTGCAGCTAATTCCAGAAGCTATGAGTTCATGAGTGCAGTGGTCATGTCATGTGCTGATGACAGAGCTCCACAACACTCCACCCTGTCTTCTGGCTGTTACTTTCTTCCAGACTCATCTCTGACCATATTTCTAGAGCCTTGGAGGAGATGATATTAGGCCTTCTGTTATGGCTGAGCATTCAATGGCAATATTGAGATACTTAACTTTTGTTTACATTTATTTGTGTGTGTGTGTGTGCTTGTGTGTGTGTGTGTGTGTGTGTGTGTGTGTGTGTGTGCATGCTACAACACATGTGGAGGTCAGAGGACAACCTTTAGGAGCCAGTTCTCTCCTTTTACAGTAAAGATTATACGTGTCACACTCAGGATACGGGGCTTGTAAGAAAGAGCTCATATCTACCGAGTCTTCTTGGCAGCCCAGGACTGACATACTTTTCAAAGTAAAAGTTTAAAGTAATATGTGGGTAGATACACACCATTCAGATAAACAGGGCTTGACTCCCAGTTCTCTGTGTCCTGTCTTTTAATATAAGATAAAATAAAACCAAATTACATCTCATCACTCAGCAGTGTTTATTAAATCCATCACTACAGCTCTTTTTTTTTTTTTCAGTGAAAACCTCCCTCAAACATCCACATTGAGGGTCTGTTGTTCATTTGCATGAGTCAGGGAAGACACTGAGGAGTCTGCAGTGAGATGCTGTGGCTCTGCTTATAATTATAACCTTCACTCACGGGGACAGTCAGGCAGAAGGACCGCGGCAAATAGCCCCAATTAGAAAATGACATGTTTGCTGAAACTATTCCCCAAAGGCTTCTGCAGAGACCTGGCTTCCTAACACTCCCCGCGTTCTCTGGAAATCAACAAAAGGGCTAGGCTTGCCTTGTGAGCCCCATGCAGGGCCTACATCATCCACCAAGCAATTGCAGGCAGGCCCCACTTGTAAATGGAAACTAGAGGAGGCGAGGCTGGAGCTCCTCAGCCATGGACTGGGATCTTTTTGAAATTCAAAGTTTGGAGAGAAGGCCTGGCTTTACAGCCCCATCTGGCCTTGAGCTGCAGACATTCCTGACTTAGTTGGTCTTCTGAGTGCTGGTGTTATAGGTGTGTGCCAAGCATCTTGGCTGGACTGGGCTCCACAGGAGTATTTTGGGTCTGAATGGTAGTGGTGTGTGTGTGTGTGTGTGTGTGTTATGTGTTGGGTTGGTTTTCTGTGTTGTGTTGAGGTTGTGTAATTTTGTGTCTGTTTTTGTGTGTGGTGTATATGTGTGTGCTTTGTGTGTGTTGTATGTGTGCACGTGTGTTTGTGTGAATGTGTTGTGCGTGTATTTATGTTGTGTGGTATGTATGTGGTATATGTGGGCATGTCGTTTGTGTCTGTTGTGTGAATGTGTTCCTTTGGAGAGTAAGGAGGTGAAGATGAACAATGCTGCAAAGAACCCTAAAAGTAGACCCTCTCTTTTTTTTCTTTGACTTCTTTTGCCACCACAAGTGATGGCGTAGCACTCATCTGTTTTCCTTACCAGTCTCCCCTCCTTAGGTCCTTATGCAGTGAATCTGAATTAGGACTTTTGAGATCACTTAGACAAGTGTCAAGATTAATTGAGGCTCCAAAGAGATCAAACTTCTACATTTACCAGGATAGGGAGGCTTAGCGAAGAATTTTTAAAAAATCGTCTTTCATAAGGAATTCTTCCCTGTGCTCCTGTAATAGTGCTGAAGAGATGGTTTAGTGGTGAAGAGAAACCATTGTTCTAATGGGGGAACTTAGTTTGGCTCCCAGCAACCATGACGGGTGCCTCTCAACTCCCTGTAACTCAAGCTCCATGGGGTCCAATGCCCTCTTCTGGTCCTGTGTGCATCACATTTGTGCATACCATGAGATTATATATAGTCTAGAACAGTTAAAACCTTCATTAATGCTGGTGGAATTGTGAATGTTATGACTTTTAGGCAGTGTTTAACACACATACACACACACACACACACACACACACACAGCACATGCACCCACATACACTTTTTTCTATAACCCCAACAGCTCCACTTCAGGGTGCGTAGCATTTAACAGACAGACATGTGCATACAGATCCACCATGTGCCATGTATTGAAGTGTTTAAAGCCCCAATATGTGTGATAAATTTAAACAGCAAATTAAACACATTCTTACCAACACAGGAATGGCAAAGTAAATCGATACAAGGCCACTCAAAAGAGTCCTACAAAAAGCGTAGTCTACGAAGATGACAGGTACATGGATGACTCTCATCTAACGTCACGCTGAAAGAAAGGAGTCAGACACAGAAATATGCCGATGGTAACATTCCACTTATATACAAAACAGAAACAGGCAAAACTGTGGTGGTAGAGCTGGCATGGAAGCACCTGGAAGCGGGTGTAAGGAGGCCTTTGGTTGCTAGGCACTTTCTGTACCTTAATCATGGGTATCATTTTTACAGATGCAGGTTGCCAAAGAATTGCTGAGTTCTAGTAAGTGACTTTTTCTATACTTGTATAATACTTCAGTGAAACATTACAAATATTTGGCACCACTTAATCAAAGCTTTGCATTTCAAGCAAAGCTAAGACTCTCCCCATTCCTAGCTAGGCCTGTTGTAGGTAATGCTGGCTAATTAATGCCAACTTGACACAAGCTAGAGTTACTTGAGAGGAGGAAATCTGGCTGTAGCACATTTTCTTAATTAGTAATTGATTGGGGGGCGGGGTCCAGCCCACGGTAGGTGGTAGCATCGCTGAAGTGGTGGTTCATCACGGCGATAGTAAGACAAGTTGGTGCCAGGATGATGGGTTATTGCTGTCACAGATCTGACCATGGTGTTTTGTTTTGTTATGTTTTGTTGTTGTTTTGTTATGGAGGCCTGGCTTGTTAAGTTTCAGATGGGAGCCGAGACTCCACTTGCACTTCAGTGTGGTGAATGTTGGTGTCTGGTCAGCTGTGACTGAAGAGTCAATGGTGATTAACAAGAGAGCCACATCCCTGAAGTAATCTTTGTGTCACTGGGACAATCAGTGCTGGTTGGCTGGAGCTGAGAAATTAGCAGTGATTAAGAAGAGACCAGCACTATGGGGATGAAATCTTCTAGAAGTGTTTCCAGAAAAGTTGGTGCACAGAAGCTGTGTTCCAGAGGTGGCCAAGGTTGTACCTCATGCTGGCAGGCAAACTTGGTAATGTGTCACCCAGGTGGTACTGGTTTTGAAGCCATTAAGGGGTTCAATGGAGAGCAGTTGAGGCCGGGCACTGTGAGAGGCCAGGAGAGGCCGTTGAAGGTGCAGACTCAGTAACAGTGGAAGGCCCAGGATTAAAGGGGTCATGGAGAAAAGTTGAGGTTTTGAACAAGGAAGAGAGCCCAGGAGAGGCTATTGGTGAATGTTCAGCCCCGTTGCTGCAGAAGACCCCAGCATTTTGGAGATGCCCGTTCCATGGGATGAGCACCAAAAACAGCAGCGGCAGTGGAGTGGAGCCAGCCAGAGCCTAAGACACAAGCCGCATGTACTGCAGAGGGCAGAGCCTCTTGGAGGAGCCATGAAGACTGTAAGTGATTTCCAGATAATTGAATATTGAGTTATTTACATTTTTTGGAGTTCAATTTTGCTCTGCTTTGATTGTGACTGTGCCCTGGTTCTTCCCTCTTGACGGAAGAAGGTGTTTAACCTATTTTTTATTTCACAGGAGTCCAAAGTTGAACGATGAAATGTTTAAAGAGATTTTAGGTTTTAAGAGAAACTTGAGATTTTTTAAAATGGAGACTGAATTAAAAAAAAAAAGTGTTGGGTAAAGACCGTGGGACTTTTAAATGTTTATAAAATGTGTTATATTGTGATATTGATATAAATGTGTGATCTTGGGAAAGAACAAGAAAGTAAAAGCTATGGTTCAACAGTGATGTGTTTGTATGTCAAGTTGACCAGAGGTCAATTGTGCTGGCTAATTTTATGTCAACTTGACACAAGCTGGAGTTATACGAGTCAAGAGAACCTCAACTGAGAAAAATATCTCTGGGAGATCCAGCTGTGGGGCATTTTCTTAATGATTGGTGGGAGAGAGCCCCGCCCATCATAGGTGACGCCACTCGTGGGGTGGTGGTCCTAGGTTCTAGAAGGCAGGCAAAGGCAGACTCTGAGGAACAAGCCAGTAAGCAGCACACCTCAGTGGCCTCTGCATCAGCCTTGTTTGAGTTTCTGTCCTGGCTTCTTTCAGTGATGGATTACAATGTGGAAATTGAAATCAAACAAAGCCGTTTCTCCTCGACTTGCATTTAGTTGTGTTGTTTCATCACAGAAATAGAAACCCTAAGACATAGGTGAGTTGACTTTCCTTTTGGGAAGGAAGTGTAAGGGCCTCCCTCCCCCACTGGAGAGGAACAGAACAGGAGAATTAAACCGCTCTTTGTGGACAGGTTGGACTTGGTAGAGCTCCTGCCAATGCAGCCTTTATATCTCTGCTCCTAGCTGCTGTACAAGATGCTAGCGCCTAAAGCTGTCCCCCTTGGGGACATCCTTTTCTGGATGGTGACCCTTCTTCTCCCTTAGATCCCTATTCTACCAGTTCCATTTCTGTCCCAACCAATGACCCCCTGGGAAGAAGCTAAAAGCCCCGTTTCCTTTATTCTAGTACCCATCAGAGCTTGCAGTGGGACCAGCGAGGTCCAGAGCCTTGGTTTGCATCCTCTGGCTCCATCATCCTGGTTGCTGGTTTCCCTGTCTCACCTTTCTCGGGAATCATTCCCTCAGTAAGCTACTTTGCAAGAAGCCCCATTTCAGGCTCTGGTCCAAGGGAGCTTAACCTTTTAGACTGGCAAGCTTTAGAAATGACTTGATACCCTATGAGCATATACAGGGGGAGGTAATCCCTCTCAGGAACAGTCATAGGGGAGGGGAATAAGGGGAAAATGGGAGGGAGGGAAGAATGGGAGGATACAAGGGATGGGATAACCATTGAGATGTAACAAGAATAAATTAATAAAATTAAAAAAAAAAAAGAAAAGAAATGTTGAAGTAGCCTCTGGTCCTCTTGCAGAGTCTCTGCTTACTGATGGTATTGGGCCTGCCAACCATGTGATTTGTGAAGCCCTCCATGCTGGTTGGTAACATGTCAACATCATTGCTTTGGAGGTTCTACTGACCACTCACTCAGGGGGCTCACATCTATGAGAACTTTGCTTTGACAAATCCAAGGAGGCCAAACCCCCTAGCACCTTTACCTCTCCCATACTAGGCCACTTCTCTCGCAGTAGGATGGGCCACTTCTCTCGCAGTAGGATGG
>OU015747.1:134691166-134720853 GCA_907169655.1 Acomys percivali
CCACTTCTCTCGCAGTAGGATGGGCCACTTCTCTCGCAGTAGGATGGCTGGTTAGGAGCAAGACGCCGCCTCGCTTCAGTCCCTTGAGTATGAAGAGTATTGTGATGGTTAGTGTTGAGAGCCAATCTGATAGGATCTGGATCACCTGGGAGACAAGCCTCCTGGTGCATCTATGAGGGATGGTCTAAATTAGGTTAGTCCCTTGGCATGCCTCTGAGGGTTGGTCTTGATTAGGTTAACGGAAGTGGGAGAACAAAGCCTACAGTGGATAGCTCTATTTCCTGGGTTTGGATCTTGGGGGAGCGTCCAAAGGGAAAGCTATCTGTATACAAGCATTCACTGTTCCCTTCTTCCTGTCTGCAGAGGCAATGGGACCACCTGCTTGAAGCTCTGGCTGCCCTGGCCTCCCCACTGTGATGGGCCACACCTTGAACTGTGAGTGAAAACACACTTTCCTTATGTTGCTCTCCTTAGGTAGGGTGTTTTATCACACCATAGAAAAGTAGCTAAGGTAGAAACTATGGACGCCACACCTTTGAGGCTTCTCTTAAGACAACAGTTCACAACCAGTGGGTTGCAACCCCTTTGGGGGTCGAATGACTAGTTCCCAGGGGTTGCCTAAGATCCTGGGAAGACACAGGATTTTGTTAAATCCTTTATTCATAACAGCAGCAAATTTATTGTTAGGAAGTAGCAATGAAAATAATTTTATGGTTGGGGCTCACTACGACATGAGGAATCGCATTAAGGCGTCACAGCATTAAGGGCTGAGGACCATTGTCTCAAGAGGATGAAGGGAAGTTCAGCTATGCATCTCATCCTGTGTGCGAGCTGTGTATTCTTAGTATAGTTTCCTTCAGACAGAGGCCACGGGATGGTAAACTTGCTTTTCCATATATTTGTATCTCATGATCATTAAATTCTGATACCACAGTGAAAATACTCTATTAATATCCTATTACTCTGAAATATTCATAGTGCTTTAGAAAGACCATTTCCCTCTTACTTAGTCCCTGGATTGTTTTGTGTTTTCTCTCTCTAATTTTCCTGTGAGGCTCATCAGAAGCTTTGGTTTCTTTATACGGTGGGAGGAAGGCTGGGCTCTGCTTATCAGAGGATGCTGCAGGCAGTGGTACCCAGAATGCTGTCCTTGGTGCCGCTGGTAGCCAGTTCTCCTCTCCCACATTGTCTTGCCCTGTTTTTCTGGTCAGATGTGAATTTCCCAAACCAGGTTCTATCTTGAGGAACCAGGCAGTTTGTTGGTGAGCTTGATAAACTAGGAGGATCATGATGCCTCCTCAGCTTCAGATGAAGGTGTTGTACCTTGTGAACCCAAGCTCACCATCGTCTGTTATTGTGATTTCAGTTCTTTGGACT
This sequence comes from Acomys percivali, assembly GCA_907169655.1. Lineage (NCBI taxonomy): Eukaryota > Metazoa > Chordata > Mammalia > Rodentia > Muridae > Acomys > Acomys percivali. The sequence goes on from OU015747.1 coordinate 134,692,544, forward strand.
TGGCGGTTAGGCAGAATCGCCCGGCCTGGTTACTGTGGTTCTCAACCTGGCTCCTTTGGAAAGCCTCTGTCTCCAAAAACATTTGCACTATGATTCATAACAGTAGCACAATTGCAGTTATAAGGAAGCAATAAAATAATCTTATGCTTGGGGGGTCACCACACCATGAGGAACTGTACTAAAGGGTCACAGCACTAGGAAGGTTGTGAGGCACTGGGTTAGAAGAAACAGTTGCTGTAACATGCATATCTGGAGATAGGCTGGGTCCGGCTAGCCCTGCGGATGATGATTTGGATAGTGTGATGATCTGGAGGGATGCCAGGGCATCTGAGCAAGTATCTCTTCAGTGATATTCCCGCCTGTCTTCTTTTAGATACTTTGATTCAGTCTTGGAAAGAAGTTTAGGGACACAGGACCTCTGCAAACAACAGCCTTGCGCGTTCCTACAAACAGAGCTGATGCGGTTCCTATTTTAACTGAGTCACCCACTTGGCAACCGAGCAAAAACAGTAAACAGCATGTTGCTAGCTTCTGTCAGTATCAAAAACAAAACAAAAAAAAAATAGTGCTTTCTCAAAGGGCTCTGAACCCTTTCCATTAAGAAATTTGATAAATATAGTTCAACAAATGTGTAGTCCATCTTGGATTTATAGCCAGCTGCCTATTCTTACCAGACAGGGCCACAGTGACTTCAAAACGGTCTCATTTGGGCTCTGATTAAAGACAATGGTGAGCTCACACTTTCTTGACTTGGCTTCTCAGGTCTGGGTGGCTCTCGTTCTGTAACACATTCCGATCCTGCCTTCCTCCTCCCAGTCCATTCCTGGTGCAGCTCAGGCCTCTGCTCATATGTGTAACCTTTTCACAAGCCCGTTGACAGGTTTGAAAATAAAGCCAGCAATGTAAAGAACAGCACGCGGGTCAGAGGGAGATGAAAATTGACCAGTCTGGCTCACCAGTGGCAGGATTAGTGAGAGTCAGCTGTCCAGCCAGGCTGCTCCTAGGGTGGCCATCCTTTTCTAGGCTAGAGCTAGGGCAGCTAGGCATGCCTGGCCTCAGCTATCTGCCATGCCCCCTGGTCCATTTGTGTTCCTTTTTGCACACCCCAGAGTTGTGTTTGAACACCATAAGCCATGAGCTGCCAAACTTTCCAGATGAGTCCAAAAGTAGGAAATATGCTATGGGGAGGAGCAGAGTGGGCTATGGGTCTAGAAGTTCAAGTGGGAAAGTCAGAGAGATGATTCTAGCAGGGCCAGACAACTCCAGAGGCACCGCTGGCTTTTCCTGGTGTCAGGCTGTGTACACTTAGAGTTGAGGTGGGAAGGTCAGTCTGTGATCTCAAAGCCATACATACATACATACATACATACATACATACATACATACACACACACACACACACACACACACACACACAAACACACACGTAGGGAATCTGGGATTAACATAGGCTGACATTATCTGAGTCCCGGAGTAGTTGGCACAGTATATCCACTTCTTCTCATTTTCCCTTTCCCTGCTCTTTATTCACAATGGTGTGTGAAATGATTCCTTTTGCTTTGAAAAAAATAAGAGTTTTATTTCTTTGTCTATGTATGTTAAAAAAAAAAATCTCTATGGAAAAAAAATAGTAGAGTAAAAGTTTCCTGGTGTTGAGAGAGAAGCCAGAGACTGGGAAACCATGAGAGTACTCCATGGTATCAGGCTGCTTACAGCCAAAACTTGCAGGTATCTTATTCTGAAGCTGTGTTGGCCCTTATGTTAACGTGTGTCCCAGGACTGCTGTCAAACTCAGTACTCTGCCCCGCTCCGGCACACCATGTTTGATCAACGCAGGTCCAGTGTGGCTGTCTGGTCCATCTGACCAAGCTCCCTTCTAGGACCAAGGCATTTGTGAGATGATAAATATAAGTTCAAGCCCCCAGGTGCCTCTTCAGATAGAAATCTCTCAAGCACGTGTTTCTCCATGGTCTGGTCCAGCAGTCACACTACACTGTGCAGCTGACTGCCCATCAAAGTGTCTCCAATTGTCTAAAATCGAGAACAGGAAGTGACTGCCCTAGAGAAGATACAGCTGAGAAGTTCAGTGAGTGGCTTCAGTGGGAGTTCCTGATCCCAGAGAACCCATGGGCCAGGTGGAGAAATGGATGAAAACCAGGTATTTTCAAAGATTGCTTAGAGAGGATATTTGGGACTCTGCCCTTTCTCCTAAAATACGCTCTGTGATTTCAGTCCGGACCATGACTGTCCATTAATTGTCCTGTTTACTCTTCTCTTTACTCAAGCAGTTGTCTCTACCAGGAGTGCATTTCCTATAATCCTATTAATAGCAAATCTTTTTTGAGCAGTTGTGTATACATAGAAAAGCACTAAGGGCACATACACATCACCCGTATTCATTTCATCCTCATGTCCACATTCGGAGATTGAGACAACATATGCATTTTTAAAAAATATTTTTTATTTAAGTAATTTATTCAGATTACATTTCAGTTGTTGTTGCCTTACTTGTATCTTCCCAGTGAGCAACCTTTCCAGCCTCCCTTCCCAGTTTAAAAATTTTTTTATTTAAATAATTTATTCCAATCACATCTCAATTGTTATCCCCTCACTTGTATCTTCCCGTTCCCCCCTCCCTCCCTCTTTCACCCTATTCCCCTCCTGTAGGCCTGTGACAGAAGGGGACCTCCTCCCCCACCATATGATCACAGCCTATCAGGTCTCATCCGGATAGCCTGTTTACCCTTCCTCTGAGTGCCCCCAGGCCTCCCCATCAAGGGGAAGTGCTCAAATAGGGGCCACTAGAGTTCAGGGTAGAGTCATCCCCCGCTCTCCACACAACTGTATTTTTAAGCTGCAATGCGTGAGGTATAAAGTCTTTTGTAAGATGCCCAAGATCTCTTTGGAGATAAGAAGCAATGGTACATGCTCTGGCTTAGCGAGCTTCTTGCTAGACACTGTCTTTATCCCCCAAGTAAACCAGACAGAGAGTGTAACTGCCCTAAGATCCTTCTAGGACCAGCCTGACTATGAGGATGTCCTTCTCTTGGATAAAGCGCATCCTTGCAAGTGACCTCAGAGTCAGTGTGGCCCTTCATGCTGGCCTGCGGCACAGTCATGTATGTTCCCATGTGTGCTTCACCAGGGCCCGATACCAGCATACCCATGTCTCTCATCTTGCCTTATTGCTTATGGGATGTCCCTACTATTCTGACTAGTATAAAAATTAGTCAAGTAAAAACCTGTTACTTTAATTAGCATATACAGAGGGAGGTAATCCCTCTGAGGAACAGTCATAGGGGAGGGGAATAAGGGGAAAATGGGAGGGAGGGGAGAATGGGAGGATACAAGGGATGGCATAACCATAGAGATGTAACAAGAATAAATTAATAAAAAAAATTAGGCTTCTACAGTGTAGGTTAATAATATCATTTTATCACTACACTACTAATGATTCTTCTTTATGGTAGAATAAGATGAAGAGAGACTAAATATGTGCCCAGAGTCCCAGAGATCATAGATCGAGGTACAGACCCAGTTGCCATTTGTCAGGTTCCAAAGCTCTTCTACGACAGGACCTTGACCTCCCTGTGAGAGGGACAGCAGGTAGTATGGGGCTGTCCACTTTGGGATGGACTGGGATGGTTTGCGGTTGCTCCTTGGAGGTGAACTTCTTGCCTAAGCAGGGATTCTGTTTCACAGCATGAGAAATCCAAGCATCAGCTATAGAGACAGCCCCAGTGCTAAAAAAGCTAAGTGGGAAAGCAAAACAAACCGAACCGAATCCAACAGCCGGAAAGCATGCCCCTTGTGGTGATGTCAGACACATGAGACAGCATATGTAATCAGAGTCCACGGGTACTTGTTTCTCTTCGTACAATTAAAACTAGGTTCTGCTATTCCTGGGAATCGTATTTTTAGTTTAAGCTGGGTGTAATGAGCACTCTAAAAATAACACTGTGAAAGGTGAGGCTAAGTGTAGGGGCTGAGTTCACCCTAGTGCTGAGGCAATAAAACATTATCCACGGTCCATTTAAAGCCCTTCAGCCCCAGGATAACTTTTTTGCTTGAACAGAAGTTTGGTTCATCCTGTTTGGAACCAACTCAGGTTCCATAGACATGGTGGTCCAGGGCACAGGAACTCTGAATGAGCTATTAGCGGAATTTTATAGCTGTTGAAACACCTCAGGGGGTCAGCTTCTCTCATAGGAGCTCCGATTGCACTGGGTTGAGAGGCATGGGGGTATTGAGTGTTGGGACCACCGCACAGCTGGCCTGCTCTCAGCCTTCCAGCATGATGGCTCCTCTCAGAATCACGCTTCTTAAGCTTTGGCAGCCCCAAGGGCCACCAATAATAACGATCCCTGGCCTGGCAATGAGAGGACTCTGGCTGCCGGTAACCTCAGGCCCAGAGCACGGCACCCAACAGCATGCAGCAATGACGATGCATGCCTTGTAACAGATGTGAGAAACTTCAAAATTTTTAATAAGTCCAGGCTTTGGGAGGGATTTGGATTTCCTGAATGGAAAAGCTCTATATTAACTGTCCCACCCACAGTTTAGACACACTGTGCCCTCACAGCACACGACCTCTTCCATGCATGTGCACGTTGCCAGGCTCCGGCTTTCCTTGCCTGAGGCAGACCTGACCTCAGCAGTGGACGGTCATTATCAAGTTTCTTATCCGCATCCTTGCCATCCAGTAACTCGATGTCTCCTGTCCCTGGGGCTGTGCTAATGAGGCTGATGTTACACCCTGGCTTCTGCTGGTGATCTTCAGGACTCTACTCTTTTGTGCCCAGCGATATTTTTACTTGCTTGTTTGCCTGTTTGTTTAAACTCCACCCACAACTCTGGGTGTGGCATGAGATCACAAGTGTCAGGCTTTGGATGTAAACAATATTTGAGAGGAGCTAGTTACCATATGGGCGCAAGTGGACGAAGAACACTGAGAGTGCTGTTTAACGCTGGCAGGGCTATCACAGGAAGGGCAGCGTCTGATAGACTAAAGTCACCCCGATTCTCTAAGCAGCCTTATCCCAAAGCAGTGCCAGTGATGACCTCTGTGACCTTGGACATGTACAGGGCATCTGATCATACTTGAAGTACCTTCCTCAGGGATGGGCAAGAGCCATCTACATTTTTTTTATAGGTCGAGTCAACATAAGAAATTCTTACTATTCTATGTACACAAATGTTTAGTGCCTGTCGGGGCTGAGGATACCATCTGAGAATTGTAAGTGCACAACTGACACTAGGCTGAATGGCCCCTGGTCCTTTCCTTCCTGTCAGAGAAACATTGATTTTTTTTTTTTTTAAACGAGGTGGTGTGTTTGTAAATGGTCAAGTCCAGCTGCATTATTTTTATACTGATATCAAGTTGCAGGCTGGAGAAACGGCTTTCTCACTGTCACTTGGCATTCAGTATGGATTTGGCATTACTTAAGACTCAGGCCAAAGTCCATCGGAGCTTTGCTGTCGATTCTGTCAAATAAGGTCTACCTGACAGACTTTTTGGTAGCTTTGTCTTTGTCTCTACTGTTGTCATCTTTGTCCCCTTTTGCCCAGTGTCAGCATAGAGCACTTCTGATTTTGTTCTTCCTCAACAAGTCTTACCCTAAAACCCATCAATAAGAAGTGACCAGGCCAGTGTGTTCACACTGCTCCACAAACATTTCTCTAACAGGTATAGCTCTGGCCTGCTAAGATCCGAGCTTTAGGCCATTTTAACTATTGCTTCCCACACTGTGCTGACCTGAGGCTGCTTGCATGCCATGACTAGATCTGACTACAAGTGTACAGTTTGTCTGGTGTGTGTATGTGCATTTGTATGTGAGGTGGGTATATGTGTGTAGCTTGTGCAGTATATTTGTGTACATACCTTATGTGTTTGTATGTGACGTGTGTTTATGTATGTGTGTACTTGTGTGTGTTTTATGTGTATTTGTGATGTGTATTTGTGTCCGTTGAATATATGTGTATGTAACATGTGGTGTGTGTGTGTGTGTGTGTGACTCCAGGTGCCATAGCCTTTGGCTCTGAATGATGGACAGAGCCCTATTGAAATTTATGTTCAGTGGATTGTGAGCGCAGCCGAAGATACGTAAGTCTATAACACGTAACTGAAAATTTGTGATAAGGTCCCTGTAGCGATGGGGAAGCACATTCAGGCTAGCCAACTGAGGGATTCATTTTGGTGATGTTACTGATGTCTTCCATTTTCCTGAGTCTATGGTCAGTTCTCTGCCCAGCTTACTACCAATATTTTCCATGGCTGATTAAACAGGTTCTCTCTCTGTCTCTGTCTCTGTCTCTGTCTCTGTCTCTCTCGGTCTCTCTCTGTGTCTCTGTCTCTGTCTCTGTCTCTGTCTCTGTCTCTGTCTCTCTCTCTCTCTCTCTCTCTCTCTCTGTGTGTGTGTGTGTGTGTGTGTGTGTGTGTGTGTGTGTGTGTATGTGTTTTCCTCTGACAAAGCAAGTCTATCTTCTTCCTTCTTAGCTGGTTCCTTCTCATATTTTGGATTCCAAACACTGGAATGTCTATGCAGAAACTAGCCAAGACTCCCCCCCCCCCCCCCCCGAACTCTGTATTTGTATGTCAAATGGTGTCTTTGACTCTCTACATGACTGCTTAGTAGGTTCCTCTAACTTGGCAGAGGCCCAAAGTAAAATCTCTTATTTCCCACCACATCTCCACTTAGTAAACACAAATCCACCCACTAAATACCTTATGTCAAAACCATAGAGGCATCCTGCATTCCTTTCCTCCTCTGTTACTTCATATTTAATACATCTGTGTTATAGAGTTTGCTTCCAAAAAATAGCCACAACCTAAACCACCTGTCAACCACAACCCACCCCCTCCCCCTCTGATGACAGTCTCAGTTCCTACCTGAACTTTTATAAACTTTCTAATTAGTCCCACCATGCCTGCCTTTATTCCTCTATGGCCCAAACTCCATGCACCAGGTTAGTGGCCACTTTCAAATATAGGTTGCACTACTTTGCTTAAAATATTCACCTCACTTGGCCTAAAACTGAATCCCTCCCCATGGCCAGCAAGCTGCTGTCCTGGTCCCAGGTGTCCCTGACTTTCTCTGTCCCCTTCTTCTCTTGCCCTCGTGCATAGGGCTTTCTTGCTCACTGCTCTTCTATACCGCCCACTTCCTTTCTCCCTGTAGGTCTCTGCTCCCCCATCATGTTCTCCATAGGAGACCTCTGACTCCTCCAATGTCACGTCGTATCCCCTATCCCTAAATACTTTCTGGACATAGTCTGTTTCTATTGAGGAGGCCAGCTCCTGTAGCACCTTCAGGTCATGATATAACTTATATTTGAGCTTGAGTGGGAGGGGTGGTGCAGGCCAATTTATGTTCACAGAGACACTGAGAGAAACACTTAAGTTTCCATATTTTTCTCTGGCCCCACATGCATTAAATTATGGATGACCAAAAATCCATCAGGGTGCTACATTCATTACACTCAGTGAATATATATAGGTACACCATTGTCACAAAAAGCATTCACTCTTGGTATTGTCAATATGATTAGTTTAGATAAGTATGTGGTAATGTGGGCCAACCACTGCAGCATCATGCAGAGTCCCAGTGCCCTGGGAATCCTCTGTGTTCTACCTGTTCGCCTCTCCCTTCCCCTAAACTCTGGCCATCAACAATCTTGCTACCCGCACTGTGTTGGCTTTTTCCACAGCATCATACAGTTGATATTGTTTATCGTGTGGCCTTCTCAGTTGCTTTTCCTTAAAATGTGCATAAGCATCCTTTACCTCTTTTTGTGTCCTATAGTGCTTCATTTTAATACTGAATAATATTCCATTGCCTGGATAATGATGTAGTTTCTTTATTCTTTACTTATTTACCTGCTGATGGACACTCTCATTGCTTTCTTGTTTTGTCACCTGTCAGTCAAATTTTTGTTTTGGTTTGTTTTGGTTTTTTGAGACAGGGTTTCTCTGTATAGATTTGGCTGTCCTGGACTCATTTTGTAGACCAGGCTGCCCTTGAACTCACAGAGATCCACCTGCTTCTGCCCTCTCCCTGAGTTCTGGGATTACAGGCATATGTCACCACATGTGGCATCATTCAAACTTCTCTAAGTATTATGTGTATCCAGGGTTCTGTGGGGACACAGGTCTTCAGGAATTTTGGGTGTATGTTGTGGTGGGATTAAGGAACCAACACACTGTTGAGGCAGCACGTCCAGCTGCTGGTCTGCATCCTTGCTGTTCTTGTCCGTGTTCTGGATGCCGGCCATTGTAATAGGTATGCCATCCATCTCGCTATATCCCAAGCTTCCTGCTAATGTGATATGGAGTTCCTCTTCCTGGCCTTATTTTTCACTTGGACATCTTGTCAGATATCCTATTAAGGCCTTACTTACTACTTTTATTATTACTTTTTTATGTGGTACATTAGTGTATGTATGGCTGTGCGGTTGTGCTCGCCTGGTTCTGTGCATGTGGAAACCAGAGGTCAACTCTGTGGGTATTTTCTTTGGTCACTTTTCATTTTACCTTTTGAGGCAGAATCTCTTGCTGAACATGGGCTTTTGCTCCTTCAGCTAGAATGGCTGTCCAGCAAGCTCCAGGGACCTGCCTGCCTTAAACCTGCAGTGCTGGGGTTGGTGCGTACCTCTGTTCCTGGCTTTTACATAGATTCTGGGGCACTGAGCTCAGGTCCCCATGTTTGGGCAGCAAGGACTTCCTCACTGACTCCCACCCCACCCCGACTCTGGCCCTTTTTAAAAACTGGACCTCTGGCTGTTTTGTTGCTGAGGCTCTAAGAGGTAAGTCAGGCACAACTCTTCATTCCAAGTTTATTTTCCTGCTCTGAAGCACAGAAGGCAAGGGGGAGGCCCAGGCGCAGGTGTGGGGTGGCGGGAAGGCAACCTGTGTCATAGTCTGATGTGGCTACCATCCTAGGGAACAGTGCAAGTCAGAAACTGCTAGGTAAAAAAAATTAGTTTCCAGGTTGATCCCAAGTCTGGCTGACTTCCAGATCTGGGTCTTTTAGCGCACCATCCTGAGAAATGGCTCTGAAATTAAGAGGAAGGAGGCAGCTGGGCTGGGTGGAGGACCTTGAGGCAGCTGGCTCCTGTTTGTTCCCCAAAAGAGCATCATCCGGGGCTGGAGAGATGGCTCAGTGGTTAAGAGCACTGCCTGCTCTTCCAAAGGTCCTGAGTTCAATTCCCAGCAACCCACATGGTGGGTCACAACCATCTATAATGTAATGTATAATGTATGCCCTCTTCTGGCCTACAAGCAGACAACACTGGATACATAATAAATAAATCTTAAAAAAAAAAAAAGAGCATCATCCATTCTGAGCTGCACTGCATGGAAGGAGAGAGAGCAGGACTTGGAGCGGTGAAGACACCTGTTTGAGTCTCAGGGGTGGTGTCCAAGAGCAGAAGAGAACGAATGAACACCATGTTAATCAAGCTAAATTGGGAAGACACTGAAGAGCTTCCTAGAGATAGACAGTATCTTACATTAGAACAGACTTCCAGAACATGTGTATGTGAGCTGCATGTGTGTAGATCACGTGCATGCACATGCAGGATGGGGCTGGTATTTCGGGTATAGAATACTTTTCCAAAGGAATTCAATTTATAAACCACTCAGTTCTTCTTCTCTGCTTTAACCAATAAGAATACTTTATCAATGAACATTCCAAACAAACAGTTCCTATTTACTCAAGATAAAGGCTTAAAAACAGGGATGTATTCACAGTTTTAACAACCACATGCACTAAGAATGCTGGAGTCACAGTATTACAAATATAATAGTCCATTAATAATCGTCACGGTCATCCTGCCATGCCCAATTCAAATAGCATCTGGAGCTGAGTTAATATAAGCTCAAATACCACTTTAACCTCCACGGCAGGTGGAATTTATCCCTCCCAGTTGCCCCGCCTAAGCTATGCTTAATGGCAGTCTGTGGTATAATTTGGGAAACCTCTGTCAACGAGACACATTTTAAATACAATCCAGGCAACCTACAGACAGCCAAATAAAAACAGGAAGACAGCTGGAAGAAGTGTGTGGGATGGAGGGGCCCACCCATGGGGGCGGGCCTGTTTTGACCATTGCAGAAGTGTGCATTTTAGCTCTTCCAACCAAAAGGGACATTAAAGCTTCATTTAGATCATTCCTTGATGTGAGAAAGAAAGATAGTTGAGCTCACCCTGGCAAAATTTACCCAAGTACTATACCTCAAAACATTTCCTGTAAACCATCAGACTAGGTATTTAAGGCTTTGTGGAACACAGGGTCTCAACTCTATTTGGTTCTGCCATTGTGGGATGTAAGCTGCTACAGAACTTTTACATGAGTGGACAAGGCTACACGGGGTGATTTTGTTTATGAAATAGGTTACCGGGCTTCACAGCCTATGGTATAAATCTCTTAATTCCTGGAGTTTCCTTAAGTCTCTCTGTATCTATGCCATGTCCTATGGCTTCTGATACCTTCTGCCTTCTGGGGAGATGGATACCATGTGGGGCATCCTTCCTTTGGAAGAACTGACTTTTCTGTGGTGAGGTGGTAGCAGATCTGCACACAGGTTTCTAGAGGCTGTGGAAGCAGAGGACATCTTTGCATAGCTTCCTTCAAAACTTACCTTGCTATATGATCTAAACCATATTCAGTTTCAGCTCAGTTATTTATTTGTGAAAATCAGAGAAAGGAGATTTAATCAATGCACATTGGGCAGAGAAACAGATAGAAGGTTACAGTGGCCCCAGCTCCATTTTCTGGGTACTGACATCAGATTAAAGTTTGAGTATATGAATACTCTGGGTAAGAGGTAAGAGGGATGCATCACTAATAATCCTGGTCAAGGTGTGATCATGTACATCATTGACTCATATCTGGTCGACAAGATAAGAAGTGGTTACTGGGTCCAGGCATAGTAGCCCAGGATTTTAATCCTAGCCCTTGAGAGGCAGAAGCAGGCTGATCTCTCTGCCTTCAAGGCCAGGTTAGCGTGCATAGCAAGTTCCAGGCTAGTCAGGGTTAAATAGAAAGAACTTGTATCAAAACCAAACCAAACCAAACCAAACCAAACCAAACCAAACCAAACCAAACCAAACCAAACCAAACCAAACCAAACAAAGAAGTTAGCACACAATCTGTTTCAGGATATAACCTTGGCACCCATAGATAATTGTCCTCATCTGCAGAGTAGCCTGTCTTGCCAGTCAGCTTCAGCTGTTCTCTGTGAATGAGTTACACTAATGATAGTACATGCATGTGTTATGTTGGGATTTAATTGAGATGGGATTTTGTAAAGTACTGCATCTTTGTGTGTCAACAAATGTGAGATGGCGTGAGCACACACACGCACAGGAAAAAAAAAAAAAGAACAAGACTGGCAGAGATAAAATTTTTTAAAAAAAAGTCTGACATTGAAAAGTTAACTACCTGAGGATAGTAAACTTGGAGGAAATATTTGAAGACATTGTCAAAAGCAGCACGGATAGGTATCTCTGTGGTGGTGAATAACTTAGCCACTCCATGGACTTTGTAAAATGCTGTTGCCCAATCGCTTACTTCCTTATTGCACATCTTTCCCCACGAGAATATGAAGCCCTGTACATGTCTGTGATACCTGTTCATTGGTGTATGTCCAGTACACCTAGAGCTCCTTAGCATATAGTAGGTGTTCAGTAAATAACTGTTAAATAGGAAAAAAAGTAAGTGGGAAGCCTATCCTTTCTGTTGGGTGCCCAGCTCCAGGTAGAGTCCAGTGCAGCGAAGGAAGGGCTTAGTTTCAGCCATCTCAACTTGAGGAATCCAGTCAGCATTTAATGTCATGAAGTCTTTACAGCCACCTAAGGGCTGCATCTCTCTCCACAGCTCACAGCTTCCACACCCCTCCCCTCTACATTTCTCTTTGCATCTTATTGAAGGAAGGCACCTCCAAGGATATAATTTTCTTCATCTGATATGACTGTAGCCCCGGAACTACCAGTAGTATAGCCATTCCCCACGTTAGTTAAAATTATTCTGTCATATATCCCTTTCTCATCTCATTTTAAGGTGCATTTCTTGAACAGATGATTTGTTGCTTATCTCAGTGACAAAAATGTATCTTTATTTAGACAGGAGCAAATATTGTCAAGAAGGTAACATAACACATCTATAACCTAAATGTTGAAGGACAAAGGAGCATCAAATGTAGGGAGGGTACCATAAAGGACATGGGCAGTCACAGGTGGCTGTCTGGTGGGTGGGCTGGAGCCAAGTCCTAGAAGGGAGTCTTAGAAATTCTTCAGAAAAGAGAGGCAGTGAGTAGGTGGAGAGCAAGAGGCCAAAGGGTGCAGATACCAAAGCACACACAACGCAAGCTGGGCTAGAAATCCATCTGTGACAGGAGCCCTACACCTTCCTAATGCTGTGAGCCTTCAATACAGCTCTTCATGTTGTGGTAACCCCCTCTGACCATAACATTATTTTTGTTGCGACTTCATAACTGTTATGAATCACAATGTAAATATCTGTGTTTTCCAACAGTGTTATGTGACCCCGTGAAAGGGTCATTTGACCCCCAAAGGGGTGGCAACCCACAGGTCGGTAACCACTGGCCTAAGAGATTCTCAGTGAGCATCCATCTACCTTGTGAGTAATCACTGTCCCGAGAGCTGCAAGCATGGGCAGATTTAACTAAAACATCAGAAAGGAATAAAGCTTGTCCAGTCCACTGCCACAGTCGAATCACTTGCTTGACTTTTTAAAATTTAAAATTACATTTACCCAGTGTGTGTCTCTGTGTGTGTGTCTGTGTTTGTGTGTCTGTGTGTGCCTGTGTCTGTGTGTGATGGTCCACTAATGGGTTCAGAGGACTACCTGTGGAAGTTTGTTCTTCCTTCTACAACATAGAACTTGTGAATTGAACTCTGGTCATCGTGTTTGGCAACAGGTACCCCTCCTCCCTGAGCCATATTTCTTGCCATCCAATTTCTAGAGTCTAATACCTCTACTCCAAGCTTCTGATGTACACTGTCTGCCTTCTTTGTGGATGGTTGGCAGCAGAGAAGGGGTTGAAAGAGTTAATCTATTTCTAAAAGGAACAGAACCCAAAGGCTGACAGTGAAGGATGTTTTGGTTTCAGTTGATTGAGGTGGTGCTACAATGACCCCCCCTCCCCAGATTCCACAGCCAGTATGTGGTCTCAGATAAATCCTGACAGCTCATGGGTGAGACATTAGACCTGTCACACAAGTCTTAGCTCTGCTCTTGGCCTGGCTGCCTGCAAGCCCAGATCCAGCTTGTCTGCTGAGATTTTATGCCTCTGAGGGTGTCTAATCTTAAGCAAGATAAACTTATCTAAATTGCTAAGATCTGTGACTCAGAGACTGAACAAAGACCCAACATAAAGAGTTCAAGAGTTAATCCAAAGAGGTCAGTGTGCTCACCCATACACTATTAGGTTGGTGAAAACACGGCCTTTAATTTCCATAGGGCTGAGAAAATCTCAACAAATGTCTTACTTTACAGGGAAGCTGAAGAATCTTTCAAATAGGAAACACAGTAGCATTTGAAATCTGCAGGCAAATGGATGGAACTAGAAAAGATCATCCTAAGTGAGGTAACCCAGACCCCGAAAGACATGCATGGTATATACTCACTTATAACTGGATATTAGCCAAAATAGGTCTCTTCTGAGAGACTCCACCCAGTGGAGTATTGGGACAGATATTGAGACTCAAAGCTGGACTCTTTGGGTGGAGCACTGAGAGTTGTAAGAAAGAGTGGGGAAATGTGAGAGTTGTAAGAGTGGGGAAATGGAAGGTCCAGGAGGGAGCAGTAGCCCACAGGGAGACCATCAAGGCCTGCAGATCTGGACACAGGGGGCCTGCACAAACTGATACACCAACCAAGAACAATGCATGCAGAGAACCAAGACGCCCTGTTCAGATATAAGCAATGAACTGCCGACTCTCCACATGGGGGGAGGGGAGCACTGCAGCTGAACCTCTGACATTCATTCTAGTGCCCACGATTTGGTCACTGCCCTTTGGCAAGATGGCCTAGCAGGCACACAGAGGAAGGGGTTTCAGGCTGTCCTGCTGAGACCTAATAGGTTGTCACCAGACAGTTGGGGTAGGAGGGCCCTCCATCCGAGGTCTAGGGGAGGGGAACAGGTAGAAGAAGGAGGGAGGGCGGGTATGGGAAGTTAAGAGCGAGAGGATAGCAATCAGGGTGCAATGTGACTAAATTATAATAAATAAAATATACATTAAAAAAGAAACACAGCAGCATATGTGTGGAACAAAACTGCTATTAGTTAATGATAATAATTTTCTATCTTACAAAGAATAGTCATACAATTTAAAGACAACTATTAGAATAAAGGATTTTCAGAAAGGTTCCTGGAATCTAAGCCTGATGTTTTAAAAGTAGCCTGCGTCTATATGTCAGCAATAGTAATTTGTATATAGTAATATAAAATGTATTCACATTTAGGGGGCAAATAAATAAGAATAACTTAATCAGTTGCTCTTGAGAAGGACAGGCAGGAAAAGCATGCTCTCTTGTAGTATTTTTTAAGCCATGCTAATTAAGATAGCATACCAGCACAGCAGAGAGAAGTCAGGCCAGTAAGCTGGAGAAATGAGCAGCATGCCCTGCATACAGGAATCTTGAGAGAAGAGAGAGAACACAGGGCTGGGAGAAGTGAGTGTCTAACAGCAAAGAGTGAGGTGCTCACACCTGAGTATGAAGAGAAATAGTTTCGGGAGAAACAATTATTTACTAGTAAGATGTAAAGTCTTAAATACTCAAGGGGAAGTTGGTTGGACATATTTGTGGATTCAGGCTTAAGAGCCAAACTAGTTAAATTCTGACAGTGTATAGAGGCATGGTTTCCAGTATATAAATAGGGTAAAACCAAACTGAATGTTCAAATCAGAGATGATACTGTAGCACATGTAACAGAAAACTGGTTGGTATCAAGAACAAAAAAACCCTGTAAGTCAGCAAGGAGGAGGAGGAGGAGGAGGAGACAGGGAAGAAGAAGTTAGCATTACTAAGGAGACATGAATGTAGGACAGTTATAAAAAATACTTATCCTCAGTGGAGATTGGGGAAGCAGAAATTAAAGCTACAATTGAGTATCATTTATTACTTTCCAAGACAACTGCAGGTAAAATTACCATGAAGACCAGTTGTTGACTAGCATGTAGCGTTACTCGGGAGCCTCACTCATAGGTGATTGGTGTTAAGCTTTTTTACAAAGCAGTTTTGCCATATAACACTTGGACAGTTTGAAGACACTCAAGGACAGGAATTTTAATCCAGTAACCTCGGTCTTTGGATGGCTTTTCTCATTTCCATCTATATGTTCAAGGTTCCTCTTGAAGGAAGCCCACAATGAGCACCTATCCAATTTCCCTGTTCTCAAGTAGCTTGGTGTTAGGCTTCATAACAATCCATACAAGCATCTGTGGTTAGACACAGGTTACCTCTGTGCTTCTAGGTAGAGTAAAAATGTTATTTTGAACATCTTCTTTCATGTATATGCTCTAGATTTTATATGTCTAAAGGGGAATAATCTGAGTCTTATTATGAGAATGTATATAATATATGTATATATATGTATATTTAATATACATATCTGTCCTCAAGAGTTATTTGGCACACACATATGTGAATACATACATACATACATACATACATACATACATACATACATACACATAATGCACATATATGTATATATAGATAGATAGATACCTAAACTTCAAAATCTAGCTAGCCTATGTTCTCTCTGCAATAGGTGCAGCTATTCATTTCAAGCCGGCTGACGCCCACTCAAGCTGTGGGCTCCCACTCAAGCCAGGTGCCTCCCACTCAAACCAAGTATTATTAGATTAATTTCCCCCAAAAAACTTTACAACTCTGATTTTATATAAACATCTATATCAATTTTTAAATATAGGCAATCATTTTAAGCTAAACACTGGATTGGCCAACCCATGGCAGCAAGCTGCCCTCAGCCTGTTGGTTTGTACTCTTGCTGCATGACTCAGTGTGGCCTCTGCCATTCAGTAGTGGCCATCTGATAAATCTTTGAAGAGACAAAGATGTCCTTATCTTTCCACTAATATCTGATGAGACATTAATACATGGTTTTCTGATTCTTTGTATTGAGAAGCAAGGTTTATATCCTTTCTTGTCTCAGGTAAACCAAGTGAGACTAGTGCAAATGCTACTGTGCTGCTTTGAGCAGTGGAAGTTTGTCTTTTTGACCACTTGCTTTGTAGAAAGTCTGCCATATCCTGTCAGTAGCATACTTCCCTGAGGCTGACATTCTGGAAAGACTATAAGTAGATGCCGATTGTCTGCTCAGTTAGTTAGCTGCCCTGCAAGGTACCAGGCTCATAAGTGACCCACTGTTGATCCTCGAAACCAATTTGAGCTCTTTAATGCATGTTTTCCACGTAGAACGATAGAGCCTGGCTGTACCCTGGATCCTGCACCCTGCATGCTGCACCATGCATACATTTGTGACTTATAAGATTGTGAGAGATGATAAAATGTTTGTATTAATTTGGAAGGCACTGGAGTAGTTCATTATGCATGAGCAGATAACTAAACACTCTACAGTTTTTCATTTAGTTCCTAATTTATCCAACCACGAATCGCTATCACTAATGAAATTTATTATGATTTGCTTTGAAGATGGAAACAGATGATTTATTATCAATTCCATATGTACTATCTCCTAGGGGGAAAAAGGCCTGAACAAATCTGTGAGAAAGGGGTAATCACTCAAGGGGGTGATGTCTGAGAATGAGTTGGGAAATCAAAGTCTAAACAATACATGGAATTGTCCTGTGGAACTTTTGAAATGAACAATATATTTGAGTATCTGGGATTAGGTATTTAGATAATTTTAAAATTCTGTTCTATAGACTCATCCAGGAGATTGTTTGAACAATAGCACATATCTAGATACAAGAGTACAAGGGGAAATCTATAGTTTTGCACAAGAATATCTAAGGCCATTATATATCTAAAGCCAGCTGTCATCCAACCAGAACATGGGTGCATATTGTTAGGCATTATATTTCAGGCATTATATATACACATAGGAGATAGCCACTTTATTCAAATAGAAAAGGCTGTATTAAGAAGCACGAGATGTTGGGGCATGGGGGAAATTCCCTAGGAAGAAGAGTTGTGCAGAAGAAAAGTGATACTCAAGACAAAGTTCTAAAGGAACCCCTCACTTGGGTTATTGGTTTTTGGAGACAGGGTTTCTCTGTATAGCCTCAGCTATCCTGGACTGGCTTTGTAGACCAGGCTGGCCTCAAACTAACAGATCCCCTGCCTCTGCTTCCCCAAGTGCTGGGATTAAAGGCATGTGCCACCACTCCTGCCACCACCCGCAGCTTTAAAGGAATCTTCTTTGCACAGACAATAGTGCATCTCTGAGAGCAGCAATAGTTGAAATCTTAAGATGCCTTTATGGAGGGAGGCAAGAAGTGAGGTTAAGACATGGCGCTGGAACATCAGTCTACATTAGGATGGGAATGCAGCTCTACCTTCTCAGTTCCTGCTCGGAGGGCCAGGATGGGTCTTGTCAGTGAGGGAGCTGACATCTGGACTCACTGAGGGACAGAAGCAGACCAAAGATGGGACGGAATCTCCACAGGCCATGGAAGGTGCCACATACTTTATCCTTCATGTTCTTCTACAGGAAACTCTTTCCCAGCTCTGGGGCATCAGGAGCTAAGACTTGGAGTACACCAATGGTTTTTAACATAATAGGAGCTCTAAGAATCAAAACTGTACCTATGTAGGGAGCCTTCAGAGAGATAGGACATCATGAAGCACAAGAGCATTTGCCTATCTGAGCACAAACAACAGCTATGGCACCAGCCACAGTCAGAGCCACTCTTGTTTGTGCTTACATGCATTAGAGCCAAGTGGGGCCTCGTCCAATGGAGAATGGGAGCTCTAATGCACCCAAGAACAAGCTTCATACACCTTTTCCTGTGCTTATCTCTGCTGATACCCATCTTCACCCATTGGTTCTCTTTTATATGTCCAGGAATGAGCAGCACCTTTGTCCTCTAGAAGGACACCTCTAGAGTCCTAGTTTAATAATCATATAATAATTTCATTGTTGTGAAGTAAATGTTAGAAAGGGCTAGTCCAGAGTTGGGAGTCATAAAGGAGAAGAGTCCATCCCAGTTTTGGGGTCTGGGTCAGGAGCAAATGGAAGGGAGAATGGCTGAGGAGGGTTCTGGAGGATATTATTAGGAGCTGGCTGAGTTACAGAGTGTGGCTGAGAGCATTGCTGCCAGAGGATGGAGAATTAGCAAGGCTACCAAGGTGTGAAACAGTGCAGTGTGGGAGACAGATGCAGACGGTTCTCAGGGACTGAAAAGTCCAAGGTGATTCGAGAAGGAAAGCCAGGCAGTGCAGCTGGTTGGATTGGGATGGTCAGGTTCTCAGGGCCCGAAGAGGTTGGAGGTAGAACAGTGACACAGGACAGTCAGTATTTTAGAAGGGACATTTTGACGATGTACACAATGGTGTGTGGGCTCAGAGGAGGCAAGGCTGATGGAGGCAAAAATCAAGATATTGTTTCCAGTGTTTCTGCCGCACTGAACAAGATCTAAACCAGGACATATTGATGTGGTTGGAAAGTGGACAAGACCAGGTCCTCATTGGAAAAGGAAGTTCCACCCTGATGCGGGACAGACATGTTTTACTGGAGAAGAGGAGCTGATGTATGAAGCTCAGGTTTCTGACTTATGTAACGGTGGTGGGGCCATTGATTGAACTTGGGAATTCAGAAGAGGGAGCGGTATAGAAAAAGCTTGGTAGGAGAGGCTGTGCGGTGGCAGCAGCTAACTGGTGGAAGTTTAGGAATTTTACACACACACACACACACACACACACCAAACCAAACCAAACCAAAACAGAACAAAAATTCCATTTAAATTGTCTTAACCCTGTCCACCTGAAAAAGGCCTAGGAAGGCATGAGTCACTTGCACTTATATAGCTTTCTGAGAGTAATGGAGATTGACTCTGGCCAGGGCTTCAGGTATAGCCATGCAAGAGCTCTGTTATTTAGCTACAGACCCAACCCAAAACATGTTTTTGAAAGGCAGAGTACTAGATATTTCTATTAGGAACCTAGCCATCTCTAAATGTCATGCGGTTAAAGTGCTCTAGGAACTGAGGACATGGCCCAGTACAGTACTCACTGCATGTACATACAGACCTAATTCAGACTTCCAGTTCCCACTGGTGGGAGAAAGACAGGCAGACTCCCAGCACCTAATAGCAAACCAGTCTAGCCAATTCATGAGTTCTGTGTCCAGAGAGATATTGTTCTTTCTCCCCCACCCCCACCCTGCAAAATGGTGGAGACCAATAGAGAAAGATACTTGATGTTAACCTCTGACCTCTACACACATATGCACACACATGCACCTGTATACGCGTACTCATCACACACATGTGCACACACACACACACACACACACACACACACACACACACACACACACACACAGAGTTAGGGATGAACATTGTCCTGTGTTCTGCTCTGTCTGGCAAGTTTAATTGTTAAAGGACAACAAATACACCATTTTCTGTTTCTAAATATAACAGAAATATTTTTAAACACACATTGCAGTAAAAATCAATTATTAAAGATAACAAGTTTTGGGCCTGTGGAAAGGTATATCATTGTTGAATGAAGTGTGGTTTGTTGTTAGAATAAAAATGGAGTTGCTGTTGTCAGTCCTAACTAAAAAGGAGAAGAAAGACGAAAAAGGTTGTGATGACTGATTGACAGACACACTCTTACTATACACACAGTTTCTGTTATAGAATAGTCTGCAATAATTACAAGCTTGCACAGATGTCACCACAGACACAAGTGAATAATGCCTCTACAGGGACATCTGCCATGCAACTGTCAGCTTAACCTCACACTGATGCCATCTTTGCTTTTAGCCAATGTTGTCAAGGTTATTGTTTCTATATCAGATGTAATACTACTATATTTTTATCTTTAGCATCTCCCCCTTGTCTCATTCTCTGTGAACTATAAATTTGTGCACATATAAACATATGAATATTTATATTGTACCACTCTGTTATTTCTAATAAGTAGTATTTACTTTGTCTCTAATTGTTTTATTTGGACTAAAAACATAGAGTTCCATAAAATTTCCTAATATCTTTTTCTGAGTCTCTATAAAATCTTATCTAGCTTATAAGAGCTTAAAAATATAAACATTCATGTTGCTGGAAGGTACTTTACATGCAAGTGGGAGAGAAAAGTCATCAATGGTTTTACTCAGCTGTAGACACTGTACTTGAATATACTGATCTGCTCAGCAAGACATGACTACTGGAGAAATAGTGGCACAGTTGTTTTGGGATAACCAACCACTCTCCTGCCACCCAGGAGGGAATGCATGTCCAGCAATATAAACTTTGGACAAAGTATATTGACTGAGGAGGTCATAGGCCAGGGTCAGGGAATATACTAGAGTTACTAGATAGATATGTAGTCAAACTGCCTTATAACTATGTGTACATACACACTCATGCATGTATACTAGTGCTGCTCTTGGCCTCGAAAAGTGTTTTCCAGTGAGCGATGATTCATACAAAGACTCACAAATTGCCAATGTGATGGGAATAAGTGAGTGTTGCGTGCTCCTAAATAGACCATCTGCAACATTCCCTCCAAGGTTCAGGAAACATCACAGCAAGAGGCTGAGAAGACTGTAAGATCTGAAGAATGGGTTGAAATGCTATGAACGCAGTCTTCTAGATATGACTTAGCCATTCATGAGCACACAGCAGCTATGATTGCACACATCTGTGTGAGAATGAAAGTAGGATGGGGCTAGTTGGAAAGAATAAGGAAGGAGCTTAGCAGGGATGGGAAGGGAGGAGAAAGGGTAACGGGGAGTAAAAAATGATCCTAGCACTTGTACGCTTATATAAAACTGTCAAAAGTAAAATGTAACTGTAAAAATCAAAAGTACAAGAGTCAAGCATTCCTCCATGGCAGTGGTTCTCAGCCTTGCTAAGGCTGGGACCTTTTGATCCAGTTCACCATGTTGTGGTGACCCCAGCCATAAAATTGCTTTTGTTGCTACTTCATAGCTGTAATTTTGATATTCTTATAATTATAATATAAATATTTTATATGCAAGCTATCTGATATGCTACCCCTGTGAAAGGGTCATTTTATCCCCAAAGGATTGAGAACCACCACTCTATGGAAAGCGTGCAGTGGCAATTGGGGACAAACATAACAGATCTAGAGAAGACAGTGGAGAGTGGGTATTCGAGGTACTCAGAGTGGACGGCAACAGCAAGACTTCACCATGAAACCAAACTCCATGTGGTGATGACAGCATCATCCAGAAACGGTGACTTGCCTTCTGTATCTTCTGTCTGGTAAGACAGTGGCCATACACTGCTTCCCACAGATTACCATGAAAGCCTGCAAGCCAGCACCCCAACCTTGTCACTGTTAGTCACTCCCATGTGGCTCCACATCATTCATTGCTTGAGTCAGCAGTAGACTGAAGACCAACTATATGATGACTAACTAAATTGGAATTTTAATTCAACAAGTAATTTTTTATTTAAATATATATCCAATGTTATGCCATACATTTTATTTGCCATATTTGTCTTTCTTCTTTCCTTACAACCAAGGAATAAAACAAACAAACAAAAAACCCGTAACAAATACATCAACAAAAAGAGCCAATCCAGGATGACTTGGTACAGAAAGTGGCCTGGTATGAAATACACTTTGCTTAAACAGCAATAATGGTGTTTTTCAAAGGCAGTTGCTTTTTCTCTCAGGCCCTTGGAATTTGACTTGAAGGTCAGACATACATATGACTCACGAAGACTATACACACATATACACACATGCAAGCACATGTGTACATGCACACATATATGCACATATGGTGAAGGACGGTCTAGATGGATTCTGTCAGTCAAACCTATAAATGTAGCATCATGATGATGAACTGCAAGCTTGAGGATCCATCCCTTTATTCATTCACTCACAAATATTTGTCAAAGTAGAGAAAAGATGCATGGTAAACCAGAGGAAAAACATGAGCGGGAGAGATGAACGGAGGTAGTTACAGAGCTATCATTTCAAGGCTGAGTGCTTTCCATGAAAGGAGATAATGTAGAGAGAAGGTATCATTCCCTATTTTTATCTGGTGTGATCTTCCTCACATTTCTCTTTTTGAATTCCTTTTGTCTCATCCTCCTATCAAGGCACGTGGACATCTATTCCAGCACTCTGCTGCTCCCAATAAACTCTCTGCCTCCCTCCCTCCCCTCCCCCATTTTGTTAACTATACAGGATTTCACACAACTTCATACATTAAAAAAAAAAAAAACATAT
This sequence comes from Acomys percivali, assembly GCA_907169655.1. Classification (NCBI taxonomy): domain Eukaryota; kingdom Metazoa; phylum Chordata; class Mammalia; order Rodentia; family Muridae; genus Acomys; species Acomys percivali. Next base: position 134,714,990 of record OU015747.1, read on the forward strand.
GAATTTGAGAGCAGAAGAGGCAAAGAGGCAAGGCAAATTCCATGCCTCCTCACTATCCTCTCAACATATGATGGTTCATCTTGGTTAGCAACAGGATTAGACTCAGAATTGCCTAGGAGATTAGAAAAGCATCCCTCTGAAATTGCCCGTGATGGTGCTTCAAGAGGTAACCAGCCGAGGAGTGCTCCTCCCTGATGGATGGTTTAATCCTTTGATGGGTTCAGAATTGGAATTGACTTCGGGAAAGTTGGCAGACTGTGGAAGGTGGAGCCTGGCTGGAAGAAGGAAGTTACTGGAGGCTACATCTTGCCTTGGCTCTTTCACATTCTTCTACCATTTTGCCTCCTGTCCACCATGACAGGAGCTACTCTGTCCTACCCTTCCCACCATGATAGGCTGAAACCTGATACCAACTACTAGCAAAATAAATTGTTCCTCCCACAAGTAAGTCGCTTCTGTCAAGTATTTGGCCATGATCACCAGACTGACTTAACACAAGACTAAAATAAGCCCATGACTTGAGAGTGTCTCTATGGCTGTTCCTTGTAAATGGAAGAGACTTCAAGATGCCAATGGGTAAAACACTGGTAATTTTAATTCTAATGAAAGCAGACTCCCCACAAAGAACAACAACAACAACAACAACAACAACAACAACAACAACAACAACTCTTCCTCCAGAGTGAAAGATAGCCAGGGCTTCAGCATGTTGCCTTAGTTTACGTTCATTTGCTATTTTTAGAATCTTCTTGGTGAATATTCTTCACAATGGATAACGAATGGGCAAGTGCCATCTTCCCAGTCATTTCTTGAAGCCGTTCTGAGCATGGGTCTTCAACTTGTATTGTTTTCAGATCATGAGACCATACCCAGGGCAGGCTGGAGACCAGCACTTGGTTTGAAAGAATTTAACATGCTCAGCTTTCTTTGTACTCACCTGCCCTCTTTTTAAAAGAGACTTCCATTTAGAAAGTTGAGGTTATACTTGCAAAATAATAAAAATAAAAAAATAAAAGAAATAATTGCTCTAGAATACTTTTAGACATTACCCCCTTTGAAATGTACATATTTTGAAGAAGGTTGAACATTAGTGTTTAGGGTTTAAAGCCTAAGACGCTTCCTTTCTCTCCTTTGTCTTCCACCCACTCCATGAGTGGGGTCATTCCAATGCAGACAGTGGCACACTAGGAAAGACAAAGGGAGTTCTACTGATGGGAAATCTTCATTGCTGTGTGCTGGGAGGGCATAAATATGCTCCCAGTATTTTTGCTGGGCTGATGAGGTTACTAATGTCTATCTAAACTATCCAGCAGCTACTCAGTATACAAGGAACACCCTCTTGCATGTTTGCAGAGTATAAAATAATTTATGAAAATGTTCAGATCAAAGGGAAAAGCAAGCTCTTTGGGTTTGCTTCACTGATAAGGAGACTCCACAGAGGCCCACAATTCCCATGTCTTTACACCAGGGTTTTTGTGTTACTAACAGTGTTGGCATTCTGCACTACTATTCTGCTGTCCTTGGTGTCATGGTCCCTACCATGGCTAGCCAGTAGGATGAGGAGCTTTTGGGTCTATGCTTATTTGGTCTTCACAAGGGCAGATTACTGTTGTGTATTAGTAAGGATGCTGCAAAGTCAAGGTAACATGTCTAAGGTATGACTTACTCTCAGCCCATGCCAGACACTGTGTCCCATAGCACACACTCTGAAACTGGTTCAGCCAGATTCACCACCACACATCTCCCATCTTAAACAAGTGACCCTTTTCCTGAGTTTTAAATCTCATTACATAGAAAATAAAGGCATCACATGAGGTGATATGAAACTTTAATGTTCTAGAATTTATGTCTCAGTGGTTATTTCTGTAATGCATGTCCAATTATTTACAGTTCATTTCAGAACAACATAGCCAATATCCAATTATTGATGATAGAAGAATTCTCATAAATTACTTGTTTGATTCCTGACTACATGTTAGTGGACTGAGACTAAACACAGGGCACCAGCATAACATGGTTAATTATAGAATTGCTCTGTCATCTTACATATTGTTGTAAAATATGAATAATATGGATTAGATAATCAAGAACACACAAGATATTTATTCCAGTTTATAAGGCTTCCAGAATAATCCAGTAACTCTATGAAAATATGTTTATAAAGGGTGGCCATCACACAGATGAAAATCAAATGTTGTGAATATCTCTTTGTCTTTCCATGCAATGTTACCTGCCAAAGAAATATAGAAGTGTACTCCTGAATATTAGCAACACACCCCCAAACCCTAAAACATTGAGAAAGTTTTGATGATAAGGAGACTGTAGGAAGGAGATGTAATTGAAAATATGAATCTATTATGTACCTTCAGCTGAGACATATAAATGCAAAACCTCTAAATAGACTCCAAAAGCACATGTCAGTTTTCCTGCCTGTGTGTTCCCATATAGCAGAGAGCCTGCAGCCTTCTGGCCGAGCTTAAAACCAAGAGCTTCAAGTTAATAAGCAAAGAGAAGTTTACATCCAACCTAAATCCAAATCCATGTGCAAACATGCAAGTTCAATTTGCAAATTGGAATCAGAGTCAAATCCTTTTGAGGCTTGCCTATCTCTAATTAGCAGCTAGTTAGCCTCTGTGACCAACTAGGCACAGCCAGAGTGGCGGGTGCCACTGGCTAGATAAGGACTCATCTGTGAGTGCAGTCCCTCTTGCGAGAGCCACCCATCCTCTCCCATTGCAGTTCAATGACTTTGGCAAGTATAGTAAGAGAAGGGTATATTTTAGGTGGTAGAAGATGAATTTGCAAGAAAGGATGTGCTTTTAGCTAAGAGGACAAGATATAAAAGGAAACTAGTTTAGTCAACTGTAGCTACTCAAAAATTCTTATTGCAAAATTAAGTAGTCTCACAAGAGTAACTGTGAGTGCTGGAAGGAGAGGCCATTGGTCTGTAAAGGAGGAAGACTGTGGCTCTTGAAGAGGTTGAAAACAGACACAAGACTTCACGTTCAATGGTGGGACAAAAATTGGGGAAACCCTTTATGTGCACATAGAAGTGAAACTTCTTAGGCCACGTAGTCTTAATGATGGAACAAATCTCACACAATATATAGCCTTAATGCAGGATTTGTTATTTTCTGGATTCTCTGGGAGTTGCTGGAGTCAGCAGCATGTCTCTTCTGTTGGTTTTATTTGGGGTCATCTTTAAGGCTGCTATCACCTAGCAGCTTAATGGAGCCGAGAAGGTGGAAGATGGCCTCACTCATGTTTGGCCCTGATATTGTCTAGCAGTGTGGGTCATCCCACTCGATTGGTCTCATTCAGTTGTCACTCACATGCCTCTTTACGTTGTGAAGAAAAGTCTGAAACACTGAAAAGGGGAAGCCCCAAGGTCCCACAGGTCTCCTCTAACAACAGGCAGTATCATTTCTGCAGCATTCTTCTGGTCAAAGCAAGAAGTCACAGGCCAGGACCCATCTAGATGGTAAAAATGGTCAGCTTCATCTCTCTATGGAAGGAGTGGAAAGATCATAGTAGAAGAGCAATGGACTCAGAAGATATTAAGATGATTAAGATATGCACCAGTAGCCCAAGTTGATGAGCTCATGTGGCCCAGGCTGGCTTCAAACTCTCACTCCTTCCATCCTGTTCCATATGTTCCCAGGACATATATGTGCCCTCACAGTCAACCAACAATCTACATACTGCTACCCCAGAGTATGAAGCTGGCAGAGTATTATAAACACATTGTGAAGTTCTCACAAGTAGATAATGTTAACCACTGTCACCACTGTTTGACTTCACTTGGAGAAGTAGCTGATCTTTTAAAACACATGGTCCCCATTCTCCCTACCAAATCGCAAAGCAATGCACTGAATGATCGGTTCTTGTTAACGCACACAGTTCTTTAGGGCTCACTTATAGCTCCATCCTTAGCTGTCAAGGGTAAATGAACTTGATGATGCTTTTGGGGCTAGAACATGCATGGCATTAGAATGCAGAAAGGAACCCTGCCTTCTCGAGCATCCAGTGACATTTCTTCCTTTTATTTCTTCATTTCATATAACCTTTGAAAATATAACTATTTATAGGTCTCACTTTCCTGCAGGATATAGTTTAAAGGTCAAATAGCCCCTTTGATTGGCATTCAAGCTGGACATTATAGGCTGCAAAAAAGACCTGTGTTTAGGAAAAGAGCTGTGTGATGCTCAAAAGGAAACTGAGAAGATGAGCTATGCATGTCCAGTTTATACTTTCAAGTTTAGCCATTAGATAATGGAGGCTGCCCATTGAGGTAGCATCAATAAAATGACAAAGAGAATGGTAGGGTCACTTGAGATTAGCTCCTTCCAGCTGACAGTGGACATTAAAAAAGGAGATGCAGGACACTTGGGAGATGACTAGGTAAGCAAAGGGCTTGTCTTGCATAAGAGCATGAGTTTAGCCCCCCACTCCCCAAAGATGCAAGAAAAGATAAGCACTGAATTATGCACTTATAATCCCCGTGCTGGGAAGGCAGAGACATTCAGATACCTGGGCTTCACTGGCAGCCAATCCAGCCTACTCTGTGAATCCCAGGCTAGTAAGAGATCCTGTCTCAAAAAAGGGCCCAAGGTTGTCTATTGGATCCTGTTGTTAAAGTCAAAGTCTGGCATTACCAGATATCCCCTGAACTTGGTGCTAAAATGACAGACTCCCTTCCTCAGCTGGGTTCCTAACCCCAGATCCTCTAAGAAGTGTCACATAGCCCAACATTTTCTGGTAAGAAACCTATGCAGTGTGCACCTGGGGATTCCTGGACATACCCTCTCCATGCTAATGAGATGTCTTACCTTAGCTTTCAACTAATGACCTTTCCCCATACCTCTAACCATACCTTGAGTTCTTCTCCCACACTCCTGCTGCCCATAGGATAAGTAAGTACTCTGTTCCTCTTATGATAAGACTGTGTTGCTGCATGTAAATGGAGTATCCCTGGCACTCCTAGCTCCAGCAAATCAAACACATTTGTTACCCAGACTCCTCACACTGCCCAAGATTTATAATGTTCCTGATTCATAAAATAAACTCTCTTACGCTCCATTCCTCTACCATGACCTTCTGAGACTCTTCATTTATTCTGGGGAAAAGGGGGCTCCCCTTCTCCCCAAAGAATTCATCGCTGGGTTTGACTTCCAGTCAAGGAGTCACAAGCTGCGAGCTCCCTCTGTTCGATGATATGTCAGCACCAATAGCTGCCACGATCTTTTTCATGCTGCTCCACCCATAGCAGGGCTCATCTATGAAGCCAATCAATGGGCGCTTCTCAAAGCAGCCATTCTGTCAGCCCAAACCTAACTGGGCTCCTGCCATTGCCTCTTGGTTTGAGAACTTCAAGCCTCTGTTACTGCTGTTCTCAAAGCAGCCACCAACCCGCCTGAGTCAGGCTGGGTCCGCATTGCTGCCTGGCTAGCGTTCAGAGCCTTGAACTCCTTGCTGCCACCTGGCCTGGTGCTGGCAGCCCAGCTAAAAGAGCAGTAACACTTATTGCAAAGGTATCTTTTTTTCCCGGTACTTCTGGCTGAATGGGAGGTTGGGTCCCTGTTCCACCCTTCTTGGCCCAGACAATGTGGAACCTTTGATCCTGTGTTTTAACCCTTTTCCACCTGGAAGCTGACAGCACTTGGACTTCTACTGGAGAAATGGGAAGAGATGCATACTCCTGGTGTTGCACTCAACAGCAGCAGTGGCAGAGGGAGATAGCAGAACTACAGTTGTCCTCTGACCTCTGCACACCTGTGCATCCATGTATATGTGTACCAGTACACACACACACACACACACACACACACACACACACACACACACACACACACACACACACACAC
>OU015747.1:134750160-134776860 GCA_907169655.1 Acomys percivali
ACACACACACACACACACACACACACACACACACACACACACACACACACACATTTTGATATACCAAATGTCTCAAGATGGTCCCATTACTCCATGGAGGTGACGAGCATGAATGCTTCCAAATCCTTGGCTTTCAGTGTAGAGATTTCAATAACTTTTATTGTACCAAAGATGCTGCCATCACAAAGGTACTCAGGGCTACTGTCATTATCACTGTAAGATGCTAACAAGAAATGCTGTCAGCCCTTGCTTAGCATGTACAAGTCTCTGGGTTGTGTCCCTAACACAAAGACAAACAAAGAGAACAAAACATAAATTAGAATCACCAAAATGTGACCATAAAACACTGCTGAGTTCTCAAAAAAGGAGAGGCCTTTTCTGAGTGCTTATCACACATCACACATTGGCTTGAAATGAGCTGGGGTTCAGGGAGTGGATCTCTAATTTTACCCCACCCCCATGTACTTCCCCAATTTATTCCCATCAGTGTTTCCTGGAACTCCTCACTGATGGGGTGCGGGATGTGGGTGGGAAGGGACCCTTGGGGTTGAAGATAATTGTTCCTCATCGTCCTGGTAGGGCCTCCAGGTTTCCATGCTCCCACACAGATTTCCAGAACCTTCACTTAGCTCTCCCACAGCCTCCTGAATATTTGAGCCTTTCGCTCTCTTCTTCCCTGCTCATACACTGCCCTGAGCCCTTCATCCCTATTATTCTGTGTCCTTGGCTATTTCATTTTTCACCTAAGAAGATAATGTTTCCTTTTGGAGCAGGTGTTTCATAGAAGCACAGGGCCTTGATATTCCCAACCTAAGTGAGCCTCCTCTCATGCTACACATTTCTTCATTTATGAATTTGCTCATGTGTGAAATGGGGTTAATAGTACAATAATAATAATAATTCACACCGTAATTGTGAGTGCTCAGTGAAACAGCACATCCTGCAGGAAGTGCTCATGACGGGGCCCTGGAGTGTGGAACTTGAACATAGTAATGGGAGACACCGTGATGAATGGCATTGTTGTCCTGACACCAGGATGGCAGAGCCGGAAGTCAGAGAAGCCCTTGAGACGCATTTACTCTGAAGTATCACCTCAGCCCACACAAAGTGCAGAAACTTTTGCTCTTTGGTACCTCACACTACTTGTTCAGTGATTATTGGCTCCTTGGCTTGGGATGCTTGGCAAGAGCTCAGGGAATGACCTCGGCCAGGCCCAGCTAATGAGCCACAGTGGGAAAGCTGGGAGGTCCTATTGCCTGTGTAACTAAACCACTCTTATTTTTATCAACATGATTGGCATGGCACTAAGAATGTTGCTTAGAATTGAGCCACCCATGAGAAGTCAAACTTTAGGCCCTGGGCTCTTGGATACTAAAAATGTATTTAACTCAGGGTGTGGCCCTGCTCTGTAGAGCCCCATATCACCCAGCATGATGCTTCTATGTCACTTCCAAAATAAGAGGGAAGGTTTTGATGTCTCATCCAACATAGTGACACAAAGCAATACAGAGGAGTGGACAAAGACACCAGAAGCTGGAGTGTGTTTCACTGTCTTCTTGCTATTTGGATGTTGAATGTTTCCCCCAAAGGCCCATACAGTAAAAGGCGGTCCCAAGGGAGGTGGTAGAAGGCTGTGGAAATGTTAAGAGGTGGGAGGAACTTAGGTCTTTGGAAGGATGACCTCAAAAGAATCGGTGGGGACCTTGGCTCCTCTTCTTTCCCTGTTTGCTTCCCCGGCTCATGATTTAAGTTGGTTTTGTTCCACAATGTACCCCATGTGATGCTGTCAGTTGCCATTAGATCCAAAGCAATGGGGCCAACCGGCAACAGACTGAAATCTCCAAGCTGTGAGGTAGAATATAGTCTTGTTTTTCTGAGTAAATTATCTCTGGCTTTTAGTGCCTGTGACTGAAAGTTTAAGCTTTTGTCCATGAGACATGTATTTGTGGGCACGGTCTAGCAATGGCCAATGGCAGCAACTGCAGAGGCATAGGAGAAAAAGTACAAAATATTTTTGAGGAGACTGGAGAGACAAGTCACAACTGTCTATAACTCCAGCTCCAGGGGATCCAACAAATTCATTTTGGTCTTCACAGGACCTTCTCTTGTATTCACATATCACTACACATGACCTAAAATAAAATCATGTTTTAAAAACCCCATATGTTTTAGCCATTATATCAGTTTGGCATTCATTGTTTTTAAGAAGATATGGGAATCTATGGAGGTAGAGGAGGCCATTTTCTGTTATTCTTTACGATGCTGCATTTTTAGTTTGTCATGTAGTCTTTATTTCTTGAATAAACTCTACCAGAAGACACTGAAGAAATTGCAGTGCTCTCACAGCACACTGAAGGGAAGGAGCAAGGGTGCATTTTGTAGTTGGCAATGTGCTAAAGGAATTTTACTTCTAAGCAGCAATCCCCATATGTGAGTGTTTGTTTGTTTGTTGTTGTTGTTGTGTGTGTGTGTGTGTGTGTGTGTGTGTAATAGGACTAGAGGATACTTCTGGGAGCTGATGGAGGTGAAGATTTGGGAGAGAAACAAACTAATTCTTTGAGTAATTTCTGCCCTAGTTCCTCCCAGCAGGGACTGTGAGGTTCAAGGACCTAAGAAAGGAATGGCGTTAACAATGAGTCCTGTGAAAATGCAGACAAAGGGCTGGTGTTGTGTGAGCCTGTTCTTTGGTGTGAAGGCCTGGCCTCTGGGATGAGATTCATAGCACAAATTTAGAGGAAGGGCTACAAACCTAAAATGGAAGCATGTGGAGATACCTTGGTTCCAGGGGTGCTGGTTATAAAGAAAATGAAACCAGCTGAGAGTGTGATGTGAAACCAGCTGAAAGGCCTGCAGCCCTCTATATCCTTTCTATTTTATGACAGGAGACCCTAGGCTGGCTTTGAAATCACTTTGTAGCCTAGGATAACCTTGAAATTGCAAGCCTACATTCTTAGACTCCCGAGTATCTGGAATTACTAGCCTTCCCCATCAAGCTTCAGTTTGGTCAGGTCTGGTCTGTCTTCCTCAAAGCTGTGATCTTTCAAGCATCCCCACCACTCATTGAAAAAAGCCACAGAAATCACACACCCTGAGTGTATTTGATGACCAGTTTCCATTGGTCCCCAGGATAAAGTCAGAATGTTTAGAAATCAGTGACATGTGGAAAAAGGATAGAAAGGCATTTAGGAAAGAGAGTCACTATGATTGGTGTTGCAAACATTATTTTTTTTATGGTTGTAAACATAATCTGAGGCTGTGAAATTGCAGAGGTATCCTTCTTCTTTGATAACCTTTTCCACAGAAAGTCACAACCATGGAGGCATCTGTCAATTACCTCTGGGGAGGTGAAAGGGTAGACTTGCCAGACAGTGAAATCCATCCAGCTATCACTTTGGAGGGAGGATCTGGCTGACCTAGCAGCAAAGATCAGAAGCTGACAAGGCAAAGGCCTGGGGCAGCTGATCCTAAGTCTGAAGAGCTTAAACCCATTAGATCACAGATCTGCCTCCTGCCCTTCTTCTCTTCATCCTCAAAGTGTGCACTTCTGAGGCAATAGAGAGCCACTGCTCCTGGGAGGCTGCGTCCTGCTCTTTGGAAGGAAATCAGCAGCCAGCGCACACTGTCATCAACTCCTCACTACACAGGACAGCTAAAGCAAGGGGTGTTTTAACTGTCTAGGGGTGCACACAGGACTACACGATCATGTAGGTACTGGATTCGTAAGCACCTGCTAAAACATGTGTAGGGCCAGGCATGGTCATTCATGTCCTCATGTCCAGTACTCAGGACATGAGGCATGATATCCTTGAGGGATCAGGACCAATAACTCATGGCTCTTGGTCCCAATTGGTTTATACTCTACCTTCAGGCCCAGAGCTCCTACTCTTACTGCTTTTTGACCCTTGCCTGTATTTGGAGGATGAGAGAGACAGAGACCTCCCAGCATGTGTAGTCCTCCACTGGCTTTCATACAACAATGTGCCAGGCACAGATAATGTGTGCAATTAGGTGTATTCTTTGTATGAGACATGCCTGTGTGTGTGTACACGATTAGATGTGTTCTTTACACAATGAGAAGTTACTGTATAAATGAAGTCTGTGTGTGATATGGTGGGGTACGTGATGAGATTTTATATGAGGCGTTACTGTAGGTGATTACGTGTGAACACGTGTGTCTTCTCTTTGTATGTTGATTCAAACATCCAGGCCCAGAATTCCTTCCTTCTTTGCTTACTCGCTTCACGTATTGTAGGTTACTTAGTGGCATAGATGATCTTACTGTGATTCTTACAAAACTCCTAGATTACACTTTGTCCCTGTGGGCTCACACCCCTTTGTGTGCTGTTGTCCAGAGCCTCACTTCTGCATGCTATTTCTTACTTCTCTGGAAAGAACAAGAACACAAGCACAGGAGTCAAGTTTAGCTGAGAAGTCCTCTCAATTTGTATTTTTTGGTGTAAAGGAACGTTAAAGGGCCCTTGAGCGAGAAGGCAGGAGGTAACCTCTATAGTGACAGCTCACACCAGAAGCATTTGCATTCTCCCATGACAACATTACTGAGGCACTCGCCCCTTACTGTTTGTCCAAAGGGACAAGCCTGTGGGTACCACCACTGGTAGAGCCAAATTCAACTGGTACACGTGCATACTCAAGTGATGCTCGCTGAATGTGTGGAGTTGAAGGCAAAGGGCTTCTTTGGAAATAATAGGCTCTGAGGAGCTATCATTTTATTTAATAAAAATGTAAAAACTAAAATATGATTTTTGTTATTATATTATTAAACTATTTTCTTTATAGCTTGTAAGTTTCTAAAGCAACAGCATAGCTTTGTGATGTTCTCACTGTCTGTCTAAATGAACACGATTGATCTTAAATGGCAACTTTTTTTTTTTAGTGAAAGCTTTGAAAGCAAAGCCAACGTCTGGGTTCTAAGGGAGGAACAGCCCTGGGGATGGTGCTGCTTTGTGAGCTTGGGAAACTTAGCAGTAGATGGGTTCCGCTCAACCTCCAGTGTGAGAAGTTGGTAGTGTGTGTTCATGTGGGTACCCATGCACATGAGTTCATACATGCAGACGGCAGAGGACAACCTTGCCTGTTGTTCCTTACACTCTGTCTACCCTGATTATTTAGACAGTGTCTCTCATTGGTCTGAAGCCTGTGAAGCTGGCTATCCAGGCTGGCTGGAAATCCCCAGGGACTTGTCTGTCTCCACCTTCCCAGTGCTGGGATTAAAAGTTATGCCTAACTTTTTTTATGTGGTTGCTGGGGATCGAACTCAGGTTTCTCATTCTTGCAAGGTAAACAATTTACTAAGTGAACTATCTCCCAGCACCACGACTGGGCCTTAAACCACCACCTTGTAGTCTCTATACTCAGTGCTGGAGAAAGTCTCTGCCAATGAAAGGGGACAGTCATCGCCCATTTCCACACATTTCATGTGATTTGCCAATGCATCTCCATCTCCGCCCCACGCACTTGGGGTTGAGACTCACCGACAAGATCTGAAGGCAGTGAGAGCCTGATTCTATGACTTTCCTCATTGCTGTGACTAAAGCAACTTGGGGAAGAAAGTATTTATCTTGGCTCACAGTTTGAGGGTACCACACATCATCATGGTGGGGAAAACACAGTGACAGAAGCCTGAGGCAGCTGTAGCCTTTGCCTCTATAGCCAGGAAGCAGGAAGAGATGAATGCTGAGCCTCTGCTTGTTTCCGCTTATGTATTTATACACCCCAGGACCCGAGCCCATGGAGTGGTGTGGCCCACGACGGGGCGGGGGGGAAGTCTTCCCACTTTAATTAGCATCATCTGGAATGTTCTTCACAGACCTGCCCAGGGGCCTGTCATTTTGGTTATTTTGAGATCAATATTAAGCACTGCAGAGATGTCCCCTCTGGGGGCGCTTTTCATGGTAATCTGGTTTGAGATACAGATTTGAGACTAACTGGCCTCGGCTCTCAGGTCAGACAAGCTGCATGTTGCCCTAGTTTGTGACCATGAGTTTGCAAATCCAAGACAAACATTCACTTCACACTCATTTTTCAGATGCACCAAAGGCCCGGATCTGAGGGCTGCAGATGAGCTGCTACCCTAGTACAAACATCTCTTTCAAATTTACCTCTCAAAATCTGGACTCTAGGGCTACAGGTGAGGCTGAAACCTCATGACAAAAAGATATTACATCACAGCCAATTTAGCATGGGGGCGAGTAAAGCATGCAAGTTGACCTCTGTGGCTAAGAGGTCAGACTTTGGACTTGCGGACTTTCTTGTTTTGATGTTTGGTCCCATCATTTGCGACTTTTGTCCCTTCACCTTCTGCCCCACAACTGTTCGACTGTCATGGGAGGGATCCTGTTGTCTCTCCTGCATGACTTGGTGTGGTGGTGTGATTAAAACGTTATGACCTCTGTGTAGACTTAGGACAATCTCTCAGCTAGTGACCCTGTCACTTAGTCATTTTTACTCAATGACTATGCTGCCCAGTGGATTCTTAACAGCCAAAGTCTCAGGGGGCACCCTGCACATTTCAGAATGCTGAACCTGTAGCCAGTTGCTTGAGTCAAATTCAACATCCTGATACCATCTCAGAGTAGAAACTGCTTGACAATAAGCTGAGTCCCCCCATAAGGTGCTTGCAGCTCTGTTCTGCTGGTGTCTGTCTTTTGGGGGTATTAGTTGTGTCTCTTTGAGTTCTCCTGTGCTGCAGTCTCCCCAATACCCTCTGTAATCCTCACCTCCAAGCCTGTCACACTGTCTAGCTCCTGTCTTATCTTCTCAGTGCACTTACTGTGTATACCCCAACCCACTCCTGTTTACTTTCATGTCTCTGTGTCACTAGATTTATTTTCACTGTCATTAATGGCCACCAAATGGCCAGGTTTGAATAACGGCCTCTTGCCCTCCCTTATTTTGTGTGGGCTGTATAAATTTGCAATGGATCAAAAACCACATGAGGGAAACAATGCTCTCTTATTGTTAAATCCTAGTGTTGGACAGTCTCTCCACACACTAAGTTCTCAATATGCATGCATTAAAGGATTAACTCTGTGTCCTTATATTGTTGACACCTCATTTTCTTAAAATATTCCAGCTATATTCATGAAAATACTACTGTGCTGGGTGGTTTTAAATGTCAGTTTGCTGTAGCCTAGAATGGGGGATGGCCTTGATTGTTAATTGACCTGGCCCATTGTGGAGACACCATTCCCTAGGCAGGGGCTCCTGAACAAGGTAAGGACAGAGAAAGATAGCTGAGCAGCAAGCAGGCATCATGGGTGTATTTGTTTCTTTGCTCTCCAGTGAGATGTGCCCTCCTGTTGAGTGCCTGCCTTGACTTTCCCTCCAGATGGATTGCAACCTAAAACTGTCAATCGAATAAACCCTTTCTGCCTGAAGTAAAATTTGAACAACTGCACTCTCTTCTTCTGGAAATTAATTTTTTCTTTTTCTCTCATGCTTTTGTCAAATGTTGGTATTCTAGAGTTTGAGTCTTGGCCTTTTCTCTTCTCTTACAAGCTTTCAGGGGCACAGTTTACAAAGTAGAAGTCCTCTCACTTCATCTCTCCGTATGCTGACTACTTCCTCAACTTCATTCTACTCAAATTAGTTTTAATGTCTTTAGACAATTTAGTCAATTACTCACTGAGTGCCTTGACATTTCCTTGGCATTTAAGAGTATATCCAAAATGAAACTGTATTTTCGTGAGAACTTTATATTAAGAACGTGGAATAAAACCATAAGTAATTAGTTGGATGCCCAAATATCATTATCATAATGTCACAATGTTGATTTGAAGGGCACTTGTGTGTGTGTGTGTGTGTGTGTGTGTGTGTGTGTGTGTGTGTGGTGATAAATGAGCCTCAGATAATATAGAATGCTTACACAGTTCAGAAATGAACAAGTCGAGCATGTGATATGTTTAATTACAAAAGAGGCACATTCTCTAAATAACTGGTGTGATGTCATCTGATGGTAATGAGACCAGAGTGAGTCAAAGCTCAGAAACTGGGTTTATTGTCCTCAAATCATAAACCAACATGAAATTGTTTGGTAATGATTTATTCTTGAGTTTCAGGGTAAAAAAAAAAAAAAAGCCTAAAGCCAAGGCTAGCCACTCTATTATTCTCAAGGGTGCAGATGCTATCCTGTTGCTACCGTAAAATCTGTCATGTAATCTCAGAGTCTCCCTGGTTCTCTGGGGTACAGTAGATCTCAGCTCTTTCAAAGTTGCAAACGGCAACTGCTGTGTGCTCCATGCAGTTTAAAACAAGTCTCTAAGAGGAAAGCTCATCTCGTGTTGTATTCAAATCTTTGCCACCTTTGGAGTTGTTTACTAATGACTCTGTGGCGTGCGGTCATGTGCTGAGCCCTGTATGGCTCACACATGCGTGCCTAGGACCCTGTCCATGTCAAAGTCAAGCTACAGCCATCATTACCTTGAAGACTTTACTCTATGACATCTGTGCCTTTGCAGGGACCCTTTCCACTACAGCCACCCAAGGAACAGCCTCTGTGGCTGCAGTGACAATGGAGGCCAAGTTATGCCCATACTAATGATAAGGCTAATTAAAAGGCTTGGCACCACAACCTTGGAATCAGGAATGTGGTCTTCTTGAAGGGAACTGTGCTGTATCCCGGTACTTGTCACCCCACGAATGGTGTTTTGAAGAGAAAAGCATGGCTTCCTGCCTATCTGGTCAGGCTGGCGCCTAAAGGAGAACGTGGGAGTGCGAAGCTGCATGTGTCTGGTCTATTTCCTAAATCTATCCACGGTACTCATTCCTCTGCTCCAGGGTTGGACTATGTAAGAAGTAGGAGAATATGTGTTGTTCATCTTTGAGGCACTTAAAGCATCGGCCGCCTATCCAACCGTCTAACTCAGTAAATGGTAAATACTTAGGCCTGGGCCACTCAGTATGATAGCAATTCAACACAGGTAACTACTGAGTTCCTGACTCATGGCCACTCCGTCTTTAGCTATAATCTTCTAAAATACACACTGGGTTATGAAAAGAAGAATGAAAAAGCTTGTATTTTATATTGATTTCATGTTGAGATGTAAATAACTTATTAAATAAAATGTTAAAAATAAATAAAACGCTAAAATATACCATTGGCATTAATTCCGGAATATGACTTAGAGTGGACATATTCTCACTGGATACATCTTGTGTTAGACTGATGGTTTTGAAATTAAGATTGGCAGCCCGTGGTAGATGAATACTTTTGTGAATAATCCAATAAGAGCATCCTGCTGCAAAGATTTTCACAGGCGAAGTCTGGATCGCGTGCTATATAATAGCCAACTAGAAGCAGTCTGAAGATCGCTCCTGCAGGCTTGCTCTGGTCTCTGTGTCCCACAGGAGCCACGAGCAGTGAGGTGCTACCCCTTGCACCTGTGTGAATCTCTCCTCTCTGCCTCCTTTGCTTCCTCTTTAGAGCCCAGATCACTGTGAGTACTGAATGGTCTCACTGGGGGCGCCATCATTATCTGTCCCCACTCCTTCATGTTACTCATAGAGTGACCCACAGAAAGACGGTTCTAGATGTATTGCCTTCCACTTTGACACCCTACAGCTCTTTATCCCGATCTCATCAGAGTGTTAAGTTCTTTTTTCTTTTCTTTTCTTTTCTTTCTTTCTTTTTTTTCTTTTGGTTTTTTTTTTTTTTTTTTTTTTTTTTTTTTTTTTTTTTTTTTTTTTTTGGTTTTTCGAGACAGGGTTTCTTTATGTAGCCTTGGCTGTCTTGGACTCACTTTTTAGACCAGGCTGGCCTTGAACTCACAGTGATCCGCCTACTTCTGCCTCCCAAGTGCTGGGATTAAAGGCGTGCGCCACCACTGCTGGACTCCAGAGTGCTAAGTTCTCACCGTGCTCTCGGGTCAGAGAGGAGTTGGCCTCTGGCTCTCCATTACTTCTGCCTCTTGTGCCTGATCCTTTCCATAACAGTAGCCAGCGATCCCTGGACTCCAAGGATCAGACCCTTGAAGAAGATGTATCCAACCTTTCATCACCGCAACACTATGTGACCATCTACAGAATTCACATCTCAGAGCTATGCAATGACATTATAAAGAAAATCTCATTGTTTTCTAATACGTTTATGCTTTTGTGGGCTGGTGAGGTGGCTTTGGAGTTAAGAACATTTGCTGCTCTTCCAGGGGACCTGAGTTTGATTCCCAGGACCTATGCCAGGATGCTCGCAAGCCTGTAACTCCAGCACCAGGGAGCTATGACCCCTCTGGCACCTGAAGTCACATGTACATCATCGCACACACATATACACATAATTTTATTTTTAATTTATATTTTTGTGTTGAGCCACAGATTGGACATTCCTGGAAAGCTACCAAGGTCACAGTCTCACGCACTCCTTGCAAGAACCTAAAATGAGCCAGGCATGATGGTATACACCTGTAATTCTGGCTATGGGAAAACTGACACAGGGGGATTGCCAACTCAAGGCCAGCCTGACAACTTAGTGAGAAAAGACTGCGTGCATAACTCAGTGGTAGAGCACCTGGGCCCAGTCCTCAGCAATGAAATTATAAAAGGATCTCCCCTACCTGATAGACTCCTAGAGCCAAATATCAGAATATTTGAGTAACTTGTTCAAAGACACTCAGTAGCAAGGAGGACATGTTAGGGTTTTAACTTAGTGTTCCAAATAGATAAGGTGGCACCACTTCCAAATGACCAGTATCTTCTTGGTCCTCCTTCCCAGCTCTCACTGCTTCTGAGCTTTAGCATGTGCTGTTCCCTCCATTCCTTATGCCTGTTCATGGCTCATTCGCATTTCTCTGGTACATGCATCTGTCTGATGATGTCCTTCCTGACCTCTGAGCCTTCTTCCATTGGTGGTTCAGTCCTCTCCCAACAGTAAGCACACTATGTGGGGGAGTGGGACCATTTCCTTCCCTTTGCTCCATGCTGGCATCAGAAGCGCCCTCTGCACTCAGCATGAAACCCATCTTATGGTTGGTAATGTAGTCCTTCATTTCCCCATGTGGTCTACAGGGAGTTGTTAAATAAGACAGGTAAAAGACCCATCTTACAGTCTCAACCCTCCAGTGGGTGAAAGAATTGTGTGTGCACATTGTACCCTTCCTCCACCCCCAGTCTCCTGCCGTAGGATTTTGATGCTCTCCTTACTGTAACCCTAGTCACCAAGGAGCTCAATTTATGCTATTCCAGGCAACACTGCCTTCCATGGTGGCCATCTGCTCTCTGACATTGCCACTCCTAAGGGTGCAGCCTGTTGGAAGGGCACAGTGGCTTGTATTCTTTGTTTGTTTACTAATCCTGGGATCTGTAAATCCCTTTGTACTGAGCTCCTGTCTTGTGAATGCTGGACGCATTTCCTCTTCTTCATCTCTCACAGACTGCCACACTTCAGATGTTTTTAGCAAAATTGTCTAAGCTTGCCAATGACAGGTTGGGTGCTAGGCTAGAGATCCCCAACAGGTTCTTATGGGACAGCAAGGTTTGGCGTAAGCCATGACATCTTTGGTATTCAATTTGCTTACCAGAGTAGGCCATTCTGAAGTTGATGGGGGTATACATTTCTGTCTCCAAGAATCTCACTAAAATATATCAACAGATACAAAAAGTCTATTTGATCACTCGGAGATTATTTATTGAACCTCTACTACATGCTGGGAAGAGAGCAGCAGGAAAAACAATCTTGAATCTGACCAGGGTTCCACTTTGGCTACAGAAAGCCAATGAAAGATGAATATGTGTTAGGTAGAGGTAAGAATGACAGAATCTGACAGCTGGGGTCATGTATGAGTGGAACGCACATGAAAATGGAAGGAGATTAGTTTATACAAAATGAATGAGGCCATCTTCCCCACATGCCCCACCCTATAATAGCAGCCTGCACAGTCTAATGACCATGTTCTTTCTGAAAGATTGATCATGGGTAGTCCTTGCAAGAGCCTGAAGTGACACAGAGGTCTGAAGGAAGTGGGCATTTCCTTGGAGAGCAACTGTTCTTCTAGGCTCCTGAAGTTGAGGGTCACATGCCCTGCCATGTATCCCATGCACTCCTTCTATGTATCTATGGAAATCCATGTTTCATCCTTAAGATGGATGAATTGAATTGGCTAGTATCCCAATAGCACCTTGAACCCATGTCACTGTCTGTTGAGTCCAGGGGAAGGAAATGCTTTCAAAGCACAAAATCCTCTCCCTGGAAATATTTTTCCTTTCTGGCCATGAGTCCCACAATCAGTGGCTTATGGGAGGTGAATATCAACATGAAAGACTGAAGAAATGATGTGTACCACACTTCCTGCCACTGAGGGCTGAGGTGGGGGTGTGCCATGGGAAACTCACTGGCTGACTTGGGCATTCTTGGTTTTACTTCCCAATCAATGTATCATTCCTGCTTCCTTTTCAGAGAAGGTGTTCTGATTTGTTTTAATGTTTTAATTGTCAACCTGACATAATCAAGACTCCAGCCAACCTGGGGGGGGGGCAATCTCCATGAGGAGTATCTAGATGAGGTAAGCACCATGATGGGGAGTTATCGTCATTATGGTAATTGTGGTAGGAAGATTTGCCCACTGTGAGTGGTACCATCCCATACGCAGTGGGATTCTGAGCTATATGAGTGGAGAAAGGGGGTGAGGACAAGCTGGCATGCATGAATTCATTGTTGTCATCTGACTGTGGATGTATGGTGTCCAGCTGCTTCATGGTGTTTCCACTGTGACTTTTCTGGCATGATGGATGTAATGCAGAATTGTAAGCCAAATAAACCCTTTCTCTGCTAATTTGCTTTTTGTCAGCTTTTTAAAATCACACTAACAGACGAATGAATGAAGACAGAATTTTAAAAAATGAAATAGAGATCCTTGTCAAATTTATTTTAAGTTTGCCTTCTCTTCCACCTACATCAGTCTTCTCCAACCTTCAAAATAATGATGATGATTTTAGAGTCATCTTTAATTTTGTGACGCTGACTAGCAGATTTGCCTTTCAATTGCTCAGTAGTTCAGCAATAAAGAGGTTAGCTGTGACAGGTCCCACATGAGTTCCTTCTGTGACCCTACTCTGGAACTCAAAATAAAATGGAGTAAAATAAAGCGGTGTGAGGAAGACATGAAAAGTCCAGTGTGTCTTATTCATTGAAAAGGCTGTTTGAACAGCCTAGCCATGTGAGCTTGGAGTCACACATACATTTGTGGCTTCTTCCACTGAGAAGCCACAATCCAGCATCTTTCTTGTCACTGTGTAAAGGACACAGCTACAGAATGAGGACTTTCCCCTCATTCACTTGTCCCTGTAATGTTTCAGGTGTATTTAGTTTTCAGCCCAGAACAAAGCAATGAGTGACGGGCCTTCTCACTTTGAGATGTCTCTAATGAAGGCTTCTAGCCTTTGATTTTCCTACGTTAGTCAGCTTACTGTTGCCATTATAAAATACATTCAAGAGGATAAAGGCTTATGTGGGCCCACAGTTTTGAAATTTTAGTTCAAAAATTAGGCCCTGTGACTTTGCTCCTGTGGTGAGGCTGAGAGAAACACTTATGTTGGAGGCTGCTTACTTCATGGTTGCCAGAAAGGGGAAAGAGATAGATGGGTAGATTGGTTGGTAGATAGATAGATAGATAGATAGATAGATAGATAGATAGATAGATAAACAGATAGATAGATAAATGTCAGATCTCCCAAAATCTTCTTTAAGGGCATACCACCTCTAATAGCCTACTTCTTTCCACCTTTTGAGGTCCTATGGGCTAAGGCACCAAACCATTGGCCTTCGGGGGACACTAAAGTCAAACCATAGTAATGTTCATGGTGTGTCACTCCTTGAGCCCTAGAATGGAGAAGGTGAAGGTAAATTAACTGACTACAATTTTATTTCCCAGTGGTATCTGGGAGAAAAGGGGACAGTGAAATATAATGGAAAGTGCTAGATTAAAATTGTGGGGGACATAAATACTGATTAGCCTGTTGAGTTCCAGGTGACACTGAGCACGTCTCATGTACTATGTTTTGTTCTTACCAAAGTTCTCTTGCGTAGGTAAGTTACCACCCTCAGCCTACAGATGAGAAAACAGGTGGAAAAATGATTAAACAACTCACAAAAAATCAAGTGCTTATTGAGTGGTCGAGCAGTAAGGAAACCTGGCTAGCTCCAATGCTTGCCGGCTGTGTCTCACCATCTCTCTGAGTCAGTCCTGTAGACCTTGGGATGCCTGGATTGCAACAGTGCTCTTGGCAGGCCAGGTCAGTGTTTGTGCTGATCCTATATCTTGCTCATTCCCTGTGCAAACTGTGTTGGAGAGTCGCTGCAAGAAATATCAGTAGGCTACAGGACAGTTAAACACCATCTACCTGTAGTCTTCTTCAAAAGCAACAGAATACTTAGTTTAGGTTCTGTTTGAATATGTAAGTGTGTACTCTGTGGTGTGTGTGTGTGTGTGTGTGTGTATGTATGTATGTGTGTGTGTGTGTGTGTGTGTGTGTGTGTGTGTTTAGATGCACATGAGTAAGCATGCATGTAAAAGATCACTTCAAGTTCACACTTTAGGTGCTTTCCACTTTGCTTTTGGGGACAGAATATCTGGGTCTGAGTAATAAATGCCCTGGTCAGAAAACAACCTTAGACATTTTTGCAGCTGTAACAGAACAAACAAACAAACAAACAAACAAACAAGCAAGCAAACGAAATCTATACAACCATTTATTTTAACCTGCAATCGATTTGATACATATTTAAACTTGGATACTCCAATGTTTCCTTGGCAAATTGTATCACCTTGTTCTAGAAGGGCCAGTTAGAATATGCCTTTATGTTATCAATTTCTTCATGTTTTTGGAGCCAAAGTTCAGAAAGTCATTAAGCTGAGTAAAAACAGACTAAGAAAGTAGATTGCCTACATCTTGATCATGTGGACAACGGATATTGGGGGCGGGGTTATGCTCTCAGAGCAATAGCCATTCGTTTTTATGTTCTAGCTTTTCAAGAGGGTTGGGAGAGCTGGACGCATAGATTTTTTTTTTTTTAATTCCATATACACCTGGAGCACCCCGTGCTGCAGCTCATGATGTGTTCTGAGAGCAGAAGGTATTTTGGCTCAAGCAGGCACTTGCAGGAGCTGGCGTTATCCAGAAGCTCGCAAACAAGATATAGCTCAGGCTCCACATTGTGCCCTGGGTGGGGAACTCCATAGAGCTCCCCCGACTCTCCCCATGGAGTAGCTGTCTGCAATTTTAGACAGAAAAAAAAAAAAAACCAAGGACTTGGCAGATGTTCTGATATGGTAACAATGGAGATTGTGAATATTGTCTATCAGAGCCCAGTGAGTAGTACAATGGCTTCCTGGAGTGGGGGTGGGGCATTACCTGTTAAGGGGTGGGGGCGTGTGCCCATTATCATTTATTCTATGTAAGGATGTGAGTTAATTAACGAGTGGATGATGAAGATTACATCCAGGGCGTGGCTCTCCCCCTGCCTGGAGTTCGGGTGTCACTGCAGGAGATCTGGTGAGATGAGATGAGATGAGATGAGATGAGATGAGATGAGATGAGATGAGACTACCATTAGTTAATTAAGTAAGTAGGTAGTTGTCTGTCTCAAAATGGGCTGGTTACTGTATTTGAGTGCAGGACCACAGCTGTGAACTGGCAGAAACATTCCCTGTTCATCCTCAGAGATGCGGTCTTCTAGTGTGGAAGACAAGCATTCAAGTGAATCGCATTTTCAGGATGATTCTGTATCTGCCTTTTCAGTGATTACATACCAGCCAGTTCTAGAGTCCCCTGGGATATAGGGCCCCAGGCACACCTGTGAGAGACTATCTATATTAAAGCTAGCTTCTGAGAATGTCTGTGAGGGGTCATTTTGATTAGGACCGTGGATATGGGAGTTCTCATCTTAACCCTAGGTAGAACCATTCCCTCAGTGAGATTTCCAGACTGTACTAAAAGGAGGAAACAGAGCACTGAGCACAGGCACTCAGTGCTCTCCGTAGCTGACTGTGGAAGAAACGTGACCTGCTGCTTGGTAGTCCTGATGCCATGACAGACTGTACCACTGGGTGATGGAGTTACACAACTTGCCTTTTGATTTAACAGGGGGTTACAATGAAGAGATTGCCTGAGTCTCAGAAGAGACTTTTGACTTTGGTTGTTCAAGCAATGTTGAAGCTGAAATGATATGGGAACTTCTGAAGTTGGACTAAATGCGTTTTGCACATTATGATATGGCCATGAGCCCTTGGGGGCCAGGGAGTAGAGTATGGTAGTTTGAGTGGGATGTGCCCATAGGCTCATATGTTTAAATACTTGGCTCCTATTTGGTGGTGCTGTTTGTGGAGGCTTAGGCGGTTTGGCCTTGCTGGAGAAGTAAGTCACAGGAGGCAGGCTTTGAGGCTTCAAATATTTGCACTAATTCCAGTTCATTCTCTCTGCTCTGTGCTTGTGGTTCAAATTGTGAGCCCTTGGCTTCCTGCTCCTGTTACCATGCCTCCATGCCACCATCAGGGGCTCTAACCCTGTGGGGCCATAGGACAAAATAAATTCTTTCTTATATAGATTGCATTGTTTGCACTGTCTTAACACTACAGTAGAAAAGTAACTAACACAGTTTCACCTCATCATCATTGTAAATCATTCTATGAGTAGAAGTGTATACTTGTTGGTCTGAGTCTCTGTTTTCAATTGTTTGGAGTAACAAATGCTTTTAAGAATATTTCTTAGTGTAACTGTGAGCTATGAATTATCAGTGGACACTGCACAATAAAAGTCATGGGGTCACTCATGCAGTTGAGAGGGGAGGCTGTGTGAGCATTGTGGTAACATCATTCCATGAATTGAATGTAAAATAAGATGAAGTGAGTTGAGCACCAGTGTTTATCTTTCTGCTTCTGGACTGCAGTGTGACCAGCTGCCTCATGCTTCTGCTGCCCTGATGGTCCTTACCCTCAGCCTATGACCCAAAGTAACCTTTCCTTTCCTAAGTTGCTCCTATGGCATGTTGTCACAACTTGAAGAGTAACTGTTATACCCACCATGATACGTTGCTTTATCACAAGACAGAAATGTCATGTGGCAAGTTTATAATGAAGTGGAGCACCCCAATCCCTAAAGGAAAGTTGAGCAACATAAACTGCAAGCATTCAGAATCAACACTTTGATTGTCATTCAATCTCACTGCCATTATATAAAATCATCAAATTAGATGTGCCTCTGTCTCCACACCCACCTTTGAAATAGACTGTGTGTTTATTCAACCATAAATAGGTAGCCATTTTCCTATTACCATTATAATAATAAAAAAAAAGAGTCCTATCATCTCCTGACTTGGGAGCTGAGGCTGTCTTGCTGTGTTAAAGGTATGTAGATCATAAAGGAGCCATCCCACGACTTAAAGCCCCCACACTGGATCTGGGATGAAGCAAAGGATGTGACAATGGAACTTCATGGTAAATGACATAGTAGTCACAGCTCTTTCATCACTCAGGGCTCTGCTGATGAAAAGCCTGCGCCAGCATTTTTGTAATGACGTCATTGAAGAGAAGAGATGCGTCCGGGAGAATCGTTTGAGTCCTTATTTGATTTAAAACACAGATGGAGAATGCAGGAGAGAAGGCGGTGGAGGTGAAGGGGAGGGAGAGGTAAGAGGGGAGGAGGAGAAGGGGAGGGGAATGAAGGGAGGGAGGGATGAAGAGAGAGAAAGAGAGGGTTGGGGGGGGGCTCTCCCAGCCTCCTGAGCTACTGACGTTTTTTTGTTCTCTGGGCACACAAGGTACAGCGAAATGTGTAGCTGACACGTAAGCAGGAATATTTAATATGTATGGCATCATTACGTCTTGGTTCACTGGCTGCCTAGAGGTGTTCTCACATCTCTCTCAGAGGAGCTATCTCGGTGAAATGAGATTTTAATACAAGGAACCCATGCAGTGTACAGTTACACTTTCAAGATGGTCTGCCTTCCCCCAGTGATGCTGGCATGGGAACACAATCCTCTTTGCAAATGCAATGTTTAGGTTCAAATGTAATTTGCCAGAGCAAAACAATTTCTCCCCCTGATCCATCAGTGTCTGCGTTTTAGGAAGCTGCCTTTTGCAGGACACTTTTCCTTTTCTCGGGAGAGCCATATTCTTTGTTTTGTTTATCTCCATCAGCTGTTGCATTGGGAGCTTTGTGTAATTACTTTGTGCTCCAAAGGTGAATTGTTCTTGAAAATCCAGCATCAGTATTTTATCCGTGTTCAGGACAGCTCAGTCAGTGCAGCCAGCTCTTTGATGTTTTTTGTGCTGTCTTCAGACGTAGCAGCTCTCACAGGTTTAAACACATGGCTTCTGTGGAAACTGATTTCACTTGTTTGGCATTGATGGGATCCTGGGAGGGAGATGAACACCAGGGTGACTTCTGATTTCCAGTTTCCTCCTGTTTTGACTGAAGGCCAAGACTAGTGCTTTCTTGCCTCTAAAGGGCTAGACTGCTAGATTCTTTGTTAAAGTAGTGTAGTGCACTTTGGTGCTGCCCTCTAAGCACCTCAGCAGGCCTTGTAGACAGTAGCTAAACGAATGTTTATATCCTGCACTGGGGCACTGGGAAAGAGGCTCAAGGAGTTGCACAACCTTCTAGACCAGCGTCCCTCAACCTGTGAGCGGAGACCACCTCAGGGACTGCATCACAGATCTCCTGCGTATCAGATATTTACACTGTAGTTCATAACAGTGGCAAAGTTATAGTTATGAAGTAGCAAAAAATAATTTTATGGTTGAGGGTCACCACACATGAAGAATCTAGGATGCTTCATTTAATTTCTGTGTCCCCAGAACTACCCATACCAAAGTTTCTGTGTGTGTGTGTGTGTGTGTGTGTGTGTGTGTGTGTGTCTGTGTGTATCTGTGTGTATGATATGATATCAGGAAATAGCATCACTAGGCTATAGGCATCTGGAGACAGCCTCACACACATGTATAAAATGACTCTAATAGGCTATAATGCATATTAAATGCTCAGTGATTTTGGAATTTTATTATATTCTCAATCTTTTCATCCACTTAGATGTCTTTTGTTGCATAATGCAAACATTTCTTATACTTTATTTAACCTACTTAGCTCCATTAAAACATGGATTGTGATATTTGACTTTGTAATGAATTCATATGGATCAAAACTGTCAAGATGTCCATCTTGAAAATGCCTCTTTGTTATGTTACTTAACATACTGTCCTCTGTCCAGACATTTTCTTATAATACACAAGAAAATATGAATATTTGTTTCTCTAAATGATAAATGCTTCCAATATCACTTTATACAGTATCCTCTGTCTTTCTTTTCTTTGTTGGTACCACCTTGAAGACAGGCCACAGCCATAGCTCTGCAACTTCCTCATATTATTTTTTGTTTAATGTTCCAGCTGCTTCATCTGTCACTGAAGAAATAGGCTGTTACTTAGTGCTCCTTTGATGGGCACAACAGCTGCTTCTGACTTTGCCATATAGAGAAACATGAATGATGTTGCTCATGTATTATGTTACATGTGTTTGATTCTAAGACAGATTGAATATGTGTCATTATCCGTTAAATGTGTTTACTACTAATTTTGATAAATACTGTTAACCAAATTGCCTTCCACAAGCCCATACTAATTTATCCTCCCATCAGCAGTGAGTGAGAGCACAGGAGGGACCACCAGCCACAGCCTCATCTACTTAAGGACACTGTGCTGCATTTGGAATTAAATTACAGAGGTATATGTATTTTTGGTGATAGATTAAAAAAATGGCTGAGTAATCACTTGTTTAATATTTATTTTGTCATTCAGGAGCTTGTTTGACTCTTCAAATTCCTCCCACACACTGATTTCGTATTTACTCCTAGAAATATTGTGACATTTTGGCTAGTGTTGGAGGTCTTGTATTTCTTGCTCAAACTTATTGGCGTTTCGCATAGGAAAGCCACTGATTTCTACACTTAGTTCTGTCGTTTACAACCCCATTACAGTCTTTCATGAATGTAAGTCTTTTTCAGTTGGTTTGATTGGATCTTCTAGATATACAGTCATGTCTGCCAAAGTGGTAATTTTACTCTCATCTTTCCATTTCTACCTGTCTCCTATGTGCCTCAATTGGCTAGTAATATATTACAACATTAAGTGATGCTAGTGGAATTGTATTTTTTTTCACCTTCCAGGACAGGAAATATTTCTAGTATTTTCCATTTTAGTATGCCACTGGGCATTGGGCTTATTTTACACATGTTCTATTTTTCTATGATATATATATATATATATATGCACATACATATCATATATATGGAATACTTTTCTTCTTGCCAATCTTATCAAGTGCCTTCTTTTTATCACTTTCAATAATGTCATGTCCTTTCATGGCTTGAGCCCCAAAACCCTGGCTATGGGAAGTGAGGGAGCTAAGAATGAAAGACACTAAAGAAACAACAGAGACATGGACACAAAAGCTGGGGTGTGGTGGTCTGGGCTCTCTGATGGAGATGCTGCAGTACCACAGAAGCTCAGTGTGTTAGTTAGATACAGTTGAACAGGGGGGGCGGGTTATTGTATACAGATGAACAAGGAGACAGGCTTACCTCATCTCAGTAGGAGCAGTCTCTCTAGGCCAGGGGTCTCCATAGGTGAGTGGCCTCTATGGAAGAGCAGTCTCTATAGGTGAGTGGCCTCTATAGGAGAGCAGTCTCTCTAGGTGGGTGGTCTCTATGAGTGAACAATGTCTATAGGAGAGTGGTCTGGCTCTACAGGTGAGCAGTGTCTATATGTGAGCAGTCCTCAGACTGTACACCTCTCCCAGTGGGGAAGAAAACTACTGTAGACATTTTCTTAACATCTACACGCAGACCTGAGGACAGCTTTGCCATCCCTCTGAGGTTCCTTTGGGGGAAAACTTTTGTTTCTGGAGCTATTCTACTTCATGTTTTGTTTTCACAATGTTCTAGTTTGCATGGTGCGGAAGCACTGCAGCCCCTGCATGGCCATGCCCCTTTTCACAACATACATTCACTCAAAACTTCACTTACTCCCTACACAGTAATTTAAGTAATGTCTAGTAGCTTTGCAACATCTAACTTGCTCGTTTAATTTTTTTCTCGTTAAATCCACAATTATAAATTTTGTTCATATATTTTATAATATGAAAATATCCTGATATAGTCCAATTTTATGAAATAAATCTCACCTGGTCCTTAACTATGTCAATAGTTTCTTCTTTTGCTAATATTTTGCTTAGGATCACTACCTTTTATTGTTGTCAATCTCTTATGTAGGATTTCTGAATCTATATAATGACCAACTATATATGTGTATACTGTCAGATTTTTTATTTTTTAAATTTTTTATTAAATATTTTTACAAAATCATTTATATTATTACACAAATATGCAATAAACTACCTACAGCAAGACGAACCATGAAACAATCAGGAACTATATAAATGTCACATTCATAATGTTTGGGCTATTTGTATTTGACAGCCTTGAAGAAAACATCTTTCCTATCTTGGTGAGTCTAAAATTTTGAATGTAAATCAATATCTATCATATCTCGTCATTATCAACTTAAAACATCTACCTAGACCTAAAAACACCTTAACTCTTAAACAACTAGGCTTAATTGTAAGACTAAACTATCTGTTCTTCAACCCCATCAGAGACTTGAGAAGGAATAAAATTAATTACCTGAGTATACCGGGAGTGCAGGTCAGCAGCTTCCCAAAAGAAAAGATAACAGAGATAGTTTGCTGCCTTAATAGTCACCTAAAATTCTCTATAACTTTGGATCATCATCTTCAGCCTTCTGGCCCAATAAAATTAATGTTATCCTCAAGTCATATTGTGAATTTGAAAGGTTTCAGACTTATTTAAAATTTATTACATGGGGCTTTCAGAGACCTCTTTTTGTGTCTTTTGTTTCTGGAACTATTTCATATTCTGTTTTTATAAAGGCTCTTTAAAATATTAGCTCAATTTTTGGTAATGTAGCAATGATTGTTTAATTTTTAATTTAAAAAATAAAATAAAATAAAAGTAATTTATTTTAATTCTAAGATCCAACTTTTGGATTTATTTATCTCTTCTACTGTTTGCTGCTTTCTTTCTAAACTCTACGATTTCAACTTTCATGCTTATTGATTTATGCACCTGCTTTCTTTGGGAGAGACTGTTCTTTTCCTAACTTGGAAAGTTGGGGACTTGATATTTATTTTTATTATGTTTGGCTGTCTTGTTTGTGTCTATTGTCATCAACTCACAATAATCTAGGGGTGCAGATCTTGAAGGCATGTCACATGTGACAAGCGCGTGTTCCTTGCTGTTTTATTCCTTGGAATCATCCACCAAGTCTTTTCACAGTGTTAAGCATGGAGTGCCCTCTAGACAGTTACTTGAATCAATAGATTTAAAGTCAACAGCCCCATGGCAGAGGGAACTGCCCATTACCGTGCCCTCTAGCCTGAAGTCTGTGTTGATTGCATCATGTTTATCAGGCTGCCCATGGGCTTTGCTTCAGGAGTGGCTCTGTAGAGCGTTAGCCAAGCAATCCCCTCCCTATCCAAGAGCCCCAAAGGTTGGCTGCCCGATTTTTCAACAAAAACATATTTTGATAAACTGTTTGAGCTGGCACCAGCGTTTCCAGAGTCCTTGCCCAGGGCCACCGGTTCATGCCCATCTGCAAGACTGCGCAATAATAACAGCATTGCTCTTTGGACCTTATTTTGGAAGACTCTGGCGCTCCTTAGACAATTTTCCCTCCCTTAGGATCCCAGAGAAGCAGGAGGAAGAACAGCAGGGGCTCGGGGCGGGGAAGGGGGGCTGGGGGGGCTGGGGGGAGCTGGAATCCACAGTTTCTTCCCAAGGGTTTTCAATCTCCAGCCAGTGAGATTGTGCAATCTTTTCCACACTGAATCTTCTCACTTGAAATAATACAAACACATGCAAATACATTTGGTTTTAAGGGAAAATGTACATATGGACTTCTAATTTGTAGTTTATAGGCAAAAAAAATGGGAAAACTATACAGTTGTATTAACACCCGAAGAATCATGGCTCAAAACAGTCCTACCTTATCAAGGACGTACTTTGCTCCTCTGCAACCGATACAGCCTCCATGCTGTACATCTCTACTTCACTTGTAGAATTCCATGTAGATGAAATTATAGAGTATTTAATATCATGCATTTCTTTTCATGTAGAATAATCTTTCAAAATTCATGCATGTTGTTTAATTTTTTCTGCTAATAAATATTCAGTTTTGGGTGTATGTACAAGTGTGTTTGTGTGTGTGTGTGTGTGTGTGTGTGGTGTGTGTGTGTGTGTGTGTGTGTTCCGGTTAATCTGCTGACATCTGTTTAGAATTTCTATTGTTTGGGATATTATAAATAAAACTATATTGTATATTGTAGGCTGGGCCCTTCAACATTAATCGTTAGTAAAAAAACTGCTCCCAGACATGGGCAGCTGGTCCTGGGTTCTGTAAAAAGCTGTCTGAGCAAGCCATGGCGAGCAAGCTAGTGAGCAGCATGCCTCCGTGGCCTCTGCTCCAGTTTCTGCCTCCAGGTTCCTGCCTTGAGTCCTGGCCCTGGCTCCCCTGGATGACTGACTGTATAATGTAAGATGACATAAACCACTTCCTCCCAAGTTGTTTTTGGTCAGTGTGGAGATTTTTCTTCCACAGCAACAAAATCGAATGTGAGAAAGTTTTCTAACCCCTCACCCAGTTGCCTTTTTATTGAAAATATTTGACATCTCTGCAAATTTTAAGCATGCATGCAGCACATTATTGTTAGTTGTGGCCGGCCTCTGGTGCTTTTTCTTTGGAGGGCATGAGTCTTGTTCTGAAGACTGTGTTCCTGAGGCCTGGTTAGCTCAGGTGGCTTCCGCTTGTGGTGTTGTACTGGGAACCAAGGTTTCTGCAGGTTCTAGGGAGACACAACCATTCAGTGCATAGCCTTACCAGAAATGAGGTGAGAGGAAGCAACAAAGCCCAAACAGCTATCCCCAACCCTGCCCGTGCCCTAGGCATGGAGCCTTCTGAAAGATCCAGAAGCAGGTACTGAGCCCTATCTTAGTGCAGTAGTCTTTTTTCTGCTGGAGAATTTGTCAACCAAAGCCTCTTCACAGCTGCAAATAAGGTCCTTCCCAATGCCCAACTTCTGAGGCAGTCCAGAAAATACAGGGGGAAAAAAAGTCCCCCAAGGATAAGGCAAAAACTCCAGCTATGTAGCGTTACAGCGGAGAAAACAGTCTCAAATATGTGGCAGGTGGGGCTGGAGAGGTGGCTCAGCAGTTCAGAGCACTTGCTGCTCTTTCAAAGGATGTGGTTCAGTTCCCAGCACCCACATGGGTTCACTACTACCTGTAACCCCTGTAACCTCCTTTGACCTCAGAAGGCACTAGGCACACACATGGTACACATACATACACATAGGCAAAACACTCAGATAGATAAATATAGATAGATAGATTATATATATATATATGTACATATACATATATATAATCTAAAACTTAAAAATTGTGGGTTTCTGTAGTTATTTGGCAAATGCCCAAGGTTAAGTTTACCCCCTTTATATTTTGAAATAGGATCCAGCTATGTAGCTGAGGTTAGCCTCAACCCCACGATCCTCTCATTTTAGCCTCCTGAGTGCTGGGATTAAGCAGGCTATTTGAACGTCTAGGAGAAAATGACAATCAGCTCCATGAGAGTGACCTTGTGGGGCCACAGAAGGTCCTTGGTCCTCAAACATCAGTGTGTTTTTTTTTCAAGGAGACAGAGAGCTCGTTGGGGGAGAAAGGCAGAGTCCTGATCTGCCGAATAGTAGCTGCTCCCTGACAGGCTTTTGTTCATCGTGCCCCCTGAAGATGCCTGGTATTTACCTTCTGTTTAGCTGAGTAAACCGAGACTGAGGTTGCCCCAAAGTGTTCCGGTTTCTCTTTGGAGTCCTGCTCAGTGTACAGTGGTACCGGATGGCTCACTGTGGGTGTGCCTGCTGGGCCCTGTTGAAGTGTTGTGATCACAATACTTCCTTCCAGACAGGGTTCAGGGAAGACAGATGAAAAGATCGCGATTCTGTTTCAATTAGCCAGTCAGCCTGGTGAACAAGAGAGATGCCTACAGATTTTAATTGGTCTCCGGGGAGGAGAACAGAATGTTCTGCGGTGTCCTTGTTCACCCTGACATCGCGTTATCTGGGCCACAGGGCAGCCGCAATCTTTCCCTGGGGGCTCAGGATGTCTGCCTAGAAATATATTTCAAATTTGGCTTTAACCTTTTTACCGCCATGTTACTTCAACACAGATATTCTTCAGTGGAGTTCGATGTAGAGATGTGAATTCTGTCCTGTTTCTAAATAGGTCAATCTTATTCCTAGAGTACAAGCCCTGGAGGGCACTCCTATTGGGGGAGGGACAATTTGTATCCCCGACAAGCAGTGGCTTAGATCAAGTTTGGGCCTATGCACTCACAATAATATCATCTGTCACCCCAGAATTACCAATGATTTTTCTTCCCAGTGTCTTGGTGTCTTCATCAATAAAACGATAATAGCTTTTCTCTCTCAGAAAATAACTGGAGGTCATAAAATCCATGACACCAGTCCTGATTTGTTCTAAGTGGATGAAAAGGACTCAGGATCAAATGGCGTTATTGATGTCAAGGTCTCTTCTTTTCCCCACGTTTCAGGTTAGTAGACTCATACACCTTGTTAGTCAGCATAGGTTAGGTTTTGCCGGGGCAACAATTTCTTGCCCCTTCTCCAAAAGTGCACATCCTCACAGCCTGCTATAGGTTGTTGTCACTCAGTAGCATTGTTGTCTGAGCCCGTCAATGTCAGCCAATAGTGAAGGGAGGGGACTGGTGGAGGAATGAGTGGAACCCTTTCTTTACCACCTCAGACAGGAAATAACACACAGGACATCCTTCAGACACATACTCAGGACCCAGAATTAGTCATATGACCTTATTGTAAACTCAGGGAAACTGGGACTACGAGGGGCCCTGTAGAGTGTTTAGGAGACAAGTGTTGACGTTGTATGTTCCATGAGTTACTATTTATCTTCATATGCCCAAGCCAGGTAGGGATTAAAAAATGAATTAAGGTTTACTTAAAAACCTACCAAGTACTGTCAACTAGGGAGTCAATGATCCAAATGGTCCAGGTTCACTGCAGGTGTTCACAGTGGGAGATGGGGGAGGGAAAAAAAGCAGACAAGTCAACTATCAGGCAGTGCATCCTGACTTGGGGGTACAAATGGGGGTGTATGGGAGACAAGACGGAGGCAGGGCATGGACTCTGGAGGAGTCCTTAGGACTACAGGACAGCAGACTTGACAGGACCGAGAACATGAACAAGGAGTGTCCAGAAGTGGTGTCTTGGTAGAGGGACTCTACAGGAGAGATAAGTGAGAATGGAGCCATGTCCCCTAGATTCTGCATTAACTCAAAAAAGGCACAGGAAATACTGAAACCCCCATTTCACAGCATCCCAAATGAAACAAGCATCAAAGATGAAATGCTGTGGGCCAATGTGCCTGTGTTCTCTATGTTTGGAAGGCTGAGGAAGGGAGACCCCAGATTTGAGGCCTGCTTGGGCTACATACTGAGTTGCAGGCTACACTGGGCTATATAATGAGATTCTTAAGAAAAGAAGCCAACACACACACACACACACACACACACACACACACACACACACACACAC
>OU015747.1:134785502-134801478 GCA_907169655.1 Acomys percivali
TCTCTCTCTCTCTCTCTCTCTCTCTCTCTCTCTCTCTCTCTCTCTCTGTCTCTCTCTCTCTCACACACACACACACACACACACACACACACACACACACACAAGAGATGCAGCAGAGGCAAAAACACTGTGATCACCTTTCAATGATGATTCCCATCATTGCTCTAAGTGCCACAATTCCAACAGCCCAGATGCCCAGAACTAAGAAAATTCAGAACACAGAATGTCATAGTCTTTGGTTGTGGCTTACAGTGCCATCTTTCAGCTGCTAGCTGGCTGCCTCTGGAAAGGCCACGGCAGTACTTCCTAGGTTCCTCCCTGTGAGTAGTTAGAACAGAGGGCAACCCCAAATATACTATTTGACATGAGTCCCCAAATGTCCCATGACGTCACTTCTTCACTATCCACTCAAGGGGACAACCCAGAAGTAGAGACATAGTTTGGCAGGCAGTGAGCTTGACTTTTCATTGCCTGACATTTTGCTCTAATGACCTGATCCTTCCACCCCAGCAGGTTACCCAGTAACTTTCACTAGAATACTGGCACAACTGAGTGAATCATACTGGCCCTGGGTCACCTGCGTAAGTGAATGATTGTAGAGGAAATAGGGCTCAAATAACAGAGTAGGAAGGAAAGAGGCAGAGGCAGCCTCCAGGGAGGTTTCGACCAATGCAGTGAGCTGACCAACATGAGTGTGGGATCAGCTGAGAACAAAGGAAGCATGTCTGATAATGACTAACATTTATCTCCCATGATGGCTGCAGAATTTGGGTTGTGTCAGAGAACAGGATGGATAAGCATCGTCAATGGCTCTAGGCAAACCTGGAGGAGATTTCTGGAGATGTCCTAACCAAGGATCGGTGCCTCCATACAGAGGAAATGACCTATCTTTCAGAGTGTTCATTTCTAAACCTCATGTGAGAACTTCCAAGAGTTCTCTCTTTGTATGATAACTACTCATTTACTGATGACCCTCCCCTGCTAGGAAGGAGCCCTAGAATACAAATCCTATGGTTTATTCAGTAGTGCAACCTCCATGCATGCATGGCATATGATATAGGACCAAGTACATCTTCAATAAATATCTCCCAACTGTATAAAATTGTAATTATTTTTGCTTGCTTGGCAACTTCACTCCTTCATTTGAGCTTCTTTTATTGACAAAATATGTTACACATGATGTGGGTTTTTTGCTTTTCCATGGTCAAAACTGAATCTTACTATGTACTAAACTTACTGCATTTTTAATTTGGACACTTCTTCCCAGGCATCTTATATCTCAATAGAGAGAAGCTACAGCTCCCTAACGCATCCAGACTTGAAGGTTTAGTTTTTCCTACAATTTCTCATGTCTGGGAGGCACTACCTCTACTGAAGACACAGAGCTCTGAAGTGTGAGATTCGTTTCCCAGGCTCATACTCTGTCCTCATGGACAAGGACAGGGAGCACCACTGCCCTTTGCTGCCTTCTTCCTTCTCAGTCCTTTCTTCTTCTTCTTCTTCTTCTTCTTCTTCTTCTTCTTCTTCTTCTTCTTCTTCTTCTTCTTCTTCTTTGACTTTGGCCATTTGAAATCTTTACTTTGTAAGATTTTCTTCTTACATTTTCCCCCATGCTCACCTCCTCATGTGGGATCCCTCAGAGAGCCTTGTGCTTTTGCAGCTGCAGTATGACTAATGTGGCTGCTGCTTTACAAAGGGGCTACAATCCAGAGGATCCCACCCTCTTTTATAGAGAGCCAGACATCTGCACTAGCGGTGCTCAATATCAGCAAGTCAAAGACAGTGCAGTGCACTGGAAGTCGCGTCCCATATACAAATTTCATTTTGAAGTGACAAGATCCCTTTAAGAGGGTTTCAAAAATAATTTATAAAGCATTGCTTGTAATATTTTAAAACTATCCAACTCAGAAAATTCAAATATAAAGCTAAAAAGAGATATAATTTCTGTTTACTTGGCATAAATCTGAGGGATAGGTCACTGTGGAGTTTCAGAGTATCATGAACTAGGCCATATTTTATATATTCTAACTAAAATATATGCAAATATGCTTACAATTTTCCCTGTAAATGCAAAGCCAAATAAAGCAGCCTGAAGTCTCATTTTAGTTTTTCATTTATCTTTTTCTGAAAAATATGAGAGAGGATAATAGAATCCATATTGACTTGAGAAAGACAAGCTGTAAATGTATCCCATCACCACCACCACACTCCACACTCACCTAAGCACATTCCAGCATGTGACATCTGCATCTCAACCTTTGAGAACCAAAAACTACACAGAGATTCCATTTGGGTAAGACATTTTCACCCTATCCAACTTACAACATTAGATAAAGATTTTGTAAAAATAAATGATTACAATTGGTTTTTTTTTCCATCTGCCCTTTCTATTGAACTCACAAGGGCTCTCGTTATCCATTGCAATTTGGTCAATAAGGCAGGGAAGCAGACCACAATAGGCTACTATGTGATACAACTGGATGATGCGAGAAGATCTCATTCCTCTTCTAGCCTCTGCAGGTAATGTCACTCTGCATCAAACATCCCTTCCTGCACACATCCACATATAATTTTTCAAATGTCTTTTAAAAGAACAATCAGATTCAAAGGAATGTGGGGAGCCATCTAGAATTGAGGGGAATTTGAGGAGTAGTATGGAAGCCTAGTGCATT
This sequence comes from Acomys percivali, assembly GCA_907169655.1. Classification (NCBI taxonomy): domain Eukaryota; kingdom Metazoa; phylum Chordata; class Mammalia; order Rodentia; family Muridae; genus Acomys; species Acomys percivali. The sequence continues at coordinate 134,788,175 of OU015747.1, forward strand.
GGAAAGTCCTAAAATATATGAAGGTGAGCCTAATAAAGTCTCCAAATAGTGGGGAAGCCAGAATCCCCACTGTCCATCTCTTGCCACTGAATGAAACTTCCAAAACTGGGACTGGGTTACATCCAATTGGGTTATTGGCCAAAGGGGTCCATGGAAATGCCCAAACAACCCAGGCTGTTGCCAAGACAATGGATTGCTTTCCACATACTGACAGCAAGGTTCCATTGCTGAAGATAACACACACACACACACACACACACACACACACATAACTCAGTGACCACAGAGAGGAATATAGAGCTGATGCCTACCGAATATATATATATACACACATAGTCTTTGGTACAGGAAGGTACTCTGTAGGCTACCAGAAGAGAAACATAACCACCAACCCAGCCACAAAGTTTTGATCTACAATATTGTACTTCCTGGAAAACTATACTAGGACAATGGTGGCACAAAGCTTGTGGGAGTAACCAAGCAATGTTTGATTTGACTTAAGGCCCACTCCAGGAGATGAAACCGATGCCTGACACTGCTTGGGTGACCAAGAGCCAGAGAGACTATTTAGCCCAGAGAGCTAGGGTGAAACAAAACACTACTGGTCTTTACAAAACAAAAAGACTCCTAATGATAATCTGCTATATTCATAGATCATCCTATTCCATCATCTTCAGAAACACTTCCTCCTGCAGCAGATGGGAACAAATACAGAGACCCACAGCCATATGTTACACAAAGATAGAGAGACCTTGAAACACACAGCTTGAAACAGGATGTCTCCATCAAATCCCTCACCTCAGAGCTCTGAGAACCCTGTGGAAGAGGAGGCAGAAAAAGTAGATAAAGGTCAGATGGGATGGAGGATACAAAGAAAACAAGGCTCTCCTAATCACCTCAGTGGAGCTCATATGAAACGCACAGAGACTGAAGCAGCAAGCACAGGGCCTGAGTGGGTCAGCACCAGGACCTCTACCTACCTACTTACATACCGATATACATACATGCATACATGCATACATATATACATACATACATACATACATACATACATACATACGTACATACATACATTTACATTATAGCTTTCAGTTTAGTATTTTCTAAAATGGAATTCGAGTATGTGAGTATGCCTGATTGAGTATCTGACTCTTGTACCTTCTCTTGGGCTCCTTTTCTTCTGTTGCTTTGCCTTGTTCAATCTTGATGTGGTGGTTTTATTTCATCTTATTATATTTTATTTTGTTGTGATCTTTTATTATCTTTTGGAAACATGTTCTTTTCTAACGAGACAGATAGGGACCGAATCAAGGGGAGAGAAGGGCAGGTGGGACTGGGAGGATAAAAGGGAAAGGAAGCTGTAATCAGGATATAGTGTGTGAGAAAATATCTATTTTCAGTAAAATGGAGAAAAAGAAATGTATTCTAAAGTATTACCCCCCCCCAATTAATAAATACAATTTCCCCTCATCTTTAAGTGTAATTTATATCTTTTAAAATACCCAAATAGCTAAGGAAAAGCAAGAGAACTATTCTTTTACACATACTCTGAGAAAATATGTTGTTTGTGTACTTAGCGTGTCCTGGCGCTGAGCTGAAAAGATCTCTATCACAGAGTTTCCTTGTGTGTCTGAAGCTATTGTCGTGGTGGGAGTCACAGCTTCTAAGTCTGAGTCATAGACCAGGGGCAAATATGTAGGCAGCAGCATGTGATGAAGCCGAACGCTTACATTCCAGACACCCTTTCTAAATAAAAAATTTTTACATGAAGATTCAGGGACTATGTGCACCAAATATCTAAATATGCCCATATGTAATTTCAGGCTCCCTGTAATTTCAGAGTAAAGAAAATTTCGATGAGTGGCAGGGATGAGATTTGGAATTTAGAGGATCCCATGGATTATCATATACTTATAAAGGGAAAGGGAATTTTGGCTTCTTTGTGTTTGAGAAGGAGGTCGCTGCCTTGAAGTGCAGGGAACAAAGTACCACATAAGACCAAGTAAGCATTGCACAGTCTGGCCTTGCTTTGCACTTTCACCAAGGGCTGGACCTGTTCTCCCTGTCCCCACCCTATTCTGTGGATATGCATCAGGGTATAGGTAATCAACGCTATAATGTAGAACCAAGGACTCTTAGATCTTTTTAAAATTATTATTATTTACTTTACACCCCAGTCACAGCCCCCTCCCTCCTCTTCTCCTGGCCCCACCCTCCCTCTCTGTTACCCCTATCCCCCCTCCCCTACTCCTAAAAGAAATGGAGAACCCCTCTACCCACCCACCTCAGCTTATCAAATTGCATCAGGACTAAGCACATCTTCTTCCCTTGTGACCTGTCCAGGTGGTCACGCCAGGGGGTAGTGATAGAAAAACAGGCAACAGAGTCCACGTCAGAGTCAGCCTCCATTCTTCTTACTGGGGACCCATATGAGGACCAAGTCGCCATTTGGTTAAATCTGTGTAGAGGGCCTACATCCACTCCATGCGTAGTCCTTGGTTGTAGCCTTGAGTCTCCACAGGTCCCCCGGGCACTGGTTAGTTGGCTTTATTGGTCTTGTGGAGCTCCTATCCCCTCTGAGTTTTTCTATCCTTCCCCTAACTCTTCCACAAGACTCCCTGCATTCCACCCAATGCTTGGCTGTGGGTCTCTGCATCTGTTTCCATCAGCTGCTGGGTGGAGCCACTCAGAGAACATCTATGCTAGGCTCCCATCTGCAAATATAGCAGAGTATTGTTAATAGTGTCAGGGGTCTACTGTGTCAGGCAGGGGTAGGTGTCAGGTTGGGCCAGGCATTGGTTGGACATTTCTTCAATCTCTGCTTTATTTTTGTTCCTGCAACTTGTAGGCAAGCTAAGTTTTGGGGTTGAAGTTTTGTGGGTGGGTTGGTGTTCCCCTCCTTCCACAAGGAATTGTGTCTAGTTAGAAGGTGACTGGTTCAGCATCCATAACCCCTGCTACTAGGAGTCTCAGCTGGGGTCACCCTCATATCCTCCCAGGAGCCTACTCTGTCACAGGTCTCCAGCTTGTCACAAAGAAGCCCCTGCCCAAGATTTCTCTTCTCTCTGCAAGCCCTCTGTCCTTCTGCCCATACTCTCTCCAGGTCTCATATATACCCCCATTTCTCTCTGTTCTCTCTCTCTCTCTCTCTCTCTCTCTCTCTCTGACCCTGTTCTCTCTCTTTAACCACTCCTACTGTCTATAATATTTCCATTTCCGAGTCAGATTTAAGTATGCTACCTTGGGTCCTCCTTGTTGCTTATCTTCTTTGGGTCTGTGAATTATAGTATGGTTATCCTGTACTATATGGTGAAAAGTCACTTATACATTAGTATATGCCATGTGTGTCTTTCTGTGTCCTGTTTACGTGACTCAGGATCTTTTCTGGTTCCATCCATTTGCCTGCAAATTTCGTGACTTCCTTGTTTTTAATAGCTGAGTATAATAGCTGAGTATCTATTGTGTAAATGTACCACATCTTCTTTATCCATTCTTCAGTTTAGGGACATGGAGGTTATTTCCAGTTTCTGGCTGTTATGAATAAAGTGGCTATGAACATAGTTGAGCAAATGTATAGTGGAGCGTCTTTTTGGAATATGTCCAGGAGTGGTATAGCTGGGTCTTGAGGAAGAGCTATTCCCAGTTTCCTGAGGAAGTGCCAGACTGGTTTCCAGAGTGTTTACACAAGTTTGCACTCGTACCAGCAATGGAGGAGTATCCCCCTTTCTCCACATCCTCGCCAGCATGTGCTGTCACTTGTGTTATTAATCTTAACCATTCTGATGCGTGTAAGAGAAAATCTCAGAGTCATTTTTATTTGCATTTCCCTGATGACTAAGGAAGTTGAGCATTTTTAAAAGTTCTTCTTGGACATTCATTATTCCTCTGTTAAGAATTCTCTGTTTAGCTCCATACCCCATTTTTAAATTGGATTAATTGGTTTGTTGGTGACTCATTGGCACAGGAGACCATTTCCTGAACAGAACACCAAACATCTCAGCCTTAAAGTTCAACAATTAATGAATGGGACTTCATGAAACTGAAAAGCTTCTGTAAGGCAAAAGACACTGTCAATGGAACAAAATGGCAGCCTACAGATGAGGCAAAGATCTCCACCAACCCTACCTCAGACAAATGGCTAATATGCAAAATATATAAAGAGCTCAAGCAAATAAACACCAACTCTTAGGTCTTAAAGCTCGTCCAACCTTGAGAGTTTTCTGGAACTGCACTTTGTTCTGCCCTATCCCCACAAGTGGTTAATAAGGCTTTGCTTCAGAATAGCTGTCAAAGGGAAACCAAATTCCCTTCAGCTGCAGAGGTTTCAACATCAGAGCTAATCTTGGAGATACCTAGCCACCAATAGATTCAAATGTCCTTGAGTAGAGACTCTGCACTGTTTGCCATTGTAACCCCACTCCTAGTACAGAATCCCACACATAGTAAGGGCTCATTAAAGAAGAATAGCCACCTGTTATTGAAGACTATGTATATGCCAAATCCCATAGAAAAATATTACTGACATTGACTCAGTGAATTCCCAAAACAATTTTAATTAATATTTTGACCTTATTTGTTTAGAATAATAACTAAGAACAAAGGGGAGATATTTATATTGATAATAATTATGTAGCTTGTTAGTGATATTATTGGAATTTAAAAGCAGGCATGTAGCTTTGAGCTTGCATTCTTAATTGCTACTTTAGATGAATGGGGGGAAAGTGAATAGATAAGAAGTCAGCTCTGCTGCAGCTGCTGGGTTGGTTGTCCCTCTTCTGTGCGGTATGCCAAGAGTGAAGGCTGCCTCATGCTATTTTTCCATTTTACCCCTTTCAGGGTTTATGTCAAATCTGAATACAAATGGTTTCAAGTCCCTTGATTCTCTATCTTGTAGATGGAGAATTTCTTTAGATATTTGCCAGTTTTATGTCATTATAACAAAATACCTGAAATAAATAGCTCATAACTATTTGACTCAACCATGTTTAGAGTTTTGATCCATGGTTAGTTGGTCATATCACATTGGCCTGTGACAAAGCAGCACATCACAGCAAGAACATGTGATAGAGAATACCCACTTATTCTCATGAGTCAGAGACCACAGAGGGACCAATAGTCCCACTATCTCTGCCAGATTCATGGTCTCAGCTATCTAAGAGCCTCCCACAAAGCCTCTTAAAGTTTCTGCTGCCCTCATCCTTCATAAAGCCACTTTGTAGGAGATCCATCCCTTAACACACAGGTCTTTGAAGGTTACTTAAGATCTCAACTGTTTCTAAACAGGCCAGTGAGAAGGCTCAGTGGGTAAAGGAAGTAGCCATGGCCTGGTTTGATTGCTAGGACTCGTGGAAGAAGAGAAAGGGCTCCTGGAAGTTGTTCTCTGAACTTCATGTGCATGCACACACATACACACGAGTAATTGTAATAAAAATTTAAACTATGAATATTGTATCTTTTACGCAGTCCAGTGTAGAAGCAACTGCTCATCCTCCCTTTGGTGGGCACATTTCTGATGGACTCTTTCATTGTGCCTAGCTTCTTCCTGGCAATGGCTGGTCATAATGGGATGGAAGGGTGCTTACACTGAGAAATCATCTTCCACCACCTGGAAACACTGGACAATAAAAATCTTCCCCAGCACACATGCCTGGATTCTATGAAGATGATGCAGGGAATATACTCTACGAATTACCATAATCTTGTACCTTTATTCCATCATCATGGGTCCCCACAGAGGAGCAAATAAGATACACTTCTTAAGTCTCTTATACAACCCATGAAATATCTACCCATGCGTCATATTTCCTGGAAAATGCTCTTAGCAGCCTCTTCTGGGTAGACTGATGCAAATACCCTCTCTTCACAACTACAAAAAGAGACACAGCTGAAGAACAGCAGACGAAGAGCCAGAAAGAGGCTTCCAGATGGCCCAACCCCCATCCCAGGCCGCATCTTGTTGCCGTGTGAAGCATCCTAGTCCAGCTGTCTGGAAAGCTGCTTCTATCTCTCGACCCCGAAGGCTTTTCAGTCACTGATTTAATGTGAAGGAGCCTCTGAGAGCTGGGATGTAAATAAGACTCGTGTTGGCCCTAGGGAGGAAGGAGATGAAGCAATCTGCCGAATTGCCCTTCTTCCCCGGGCCCAGCCAGCTCACTACATCTTGGCTGCAGGTTTCTCAGGTCAAGTCCTCATTCTTCTCTTCCTCATCTCTTTGTTTAGGATTTGGTGCTGAAGCAAAAGTTACTGTGGGGCCTTGGAACATGTATACTGTCAAATCTATAATGGCCACATCTTCATTTTGCCATCCTGTGCCTCCCGGATTGCTCATGGCGCTGGCAGGAGGAAATGCTCTCTATCACAAGATAGACATCCCTGCGGCTGGGAAAGTAGATCCTGCTGGTAATGTCCTTGCTACACACACACAAGGAGCAGAGTTTGATCTGCAGCACCACATGGAACAGGAGAAACGGTGTGCGTGTCTGCAACTTAGCACAGGAAGGTGGAGACAAGAGGATCTTTAACGCTCATTGGCCAACCATCCTAATCTAATCTACCAACCCTGTGTCCCAGTAAGAGACACTGTCTCAAAATAAGGTGGGTAGCTTCTGATGATCAATACTTGAGGTTGACCTCTGGTCTTCATTCATACACACACGCATGCACACACACACACACACACACACACACACACACACACACACCTACAGTACAGGTGCACACATACACAGTTCTTGTGTAGAGCAGCCAGTAAGAGCGTATGTTGATTTTATTTTATTTTTTTCAGCTAATGTTCCTCACCAAGACTTTATCTGTACAGAGCCGTTCCATGTACCTACCTAGGTCAGGCAGGTGAGCCATTGTGACGCAGGCCAGTGTGGTACACGAATGAGAGAATGTTAAGGTTATTTTTATAAAACTGTATTTTTTCTCAGTTTCTCTCAACACAAATAATTGAGACTCTTTTATATTTGTTTAATAATAAGCTTCACAACATGCTAGCTGAGCAGTTATTACTCCATTCTTAACCATCTAAGCTGATTTGTTTTTTTCCTAGTGTGCATCCCAGTGATACTTGCACTTCGTAGCTTTCCTTGCTGAGCTTCTCCCCCCCCCTCACCCCGCTCTCGAAGTCCCTCCTGCACATCTGCCTGTGGCTCCTCTCACCAAATCCCTTACTTTCTCCTCTAACTCCTCCTCCCCTGGCTGGCAGGAAGTCCAGCCCTATTCTCTCCCCTGCTCAGCAACTGGCTGTAAGCTGCTTTATTGGCATATTAGGGGACAACTAGGGAGCAGAGTTTATACAACATTGAGACAGGAAATTCTCAGAACAAGGCTTGCAACCAGGTATGGGAGATACAGAAATCAGCATTTTAATTACACAGTAACTTTATGCCTGCAAGAGAAGATGAGAACCTTTTCCTGTCCCTGGGACATGTTCCCTCCAGCCAAATATTGATGCCATAGCAAACTTCTGAAGTCTTAAATAAGAAATTAATCTTTATACAAAATTCTCTCAATTGTTAGCATTTGCAGCACATTCAATTAGAAGCACTATATAGGCACGGTGCAGGCCACTTGTGTGAACGCACCATCTAAGCTCTGCAGATCAGAGGCAAAGACTCTGGGAAGTCTTAAACTGATATTAATATATGCAGAGGAAGAACAGAAGCTACAGAGCTGTAGTACACTTCCCATCGTCACAATAAGCCCACAGAAGTAGCTCTTTCCACTATGCTTGGTCATATTGCCTCCAACACTAAGAAGGATGTCAGAGCAAGACACTTTTAATTGACCAAATACAGTCTTGTCACATACAAACAAACAAATGAACAAACGAACAAACAAACAAACAAACTAAGCTGTATATGTAAGAGACTGCCTCCCAGAAATCCCTTGCTTTTTCTGGGCTTCATTGGCTTCATTTACTAAGTGAGCCACCAGGATGCTAGATACAAGGGCAGCTAAGGTTCCTAGAACCATTCTGCATTCCACAGAGCAGAGGCTTTGTCTGTGTTGCAGACTGTCCCTGAAGCCTACAGTGTGTGACAGAAGACCCTCTATGAGCATCCTCCTCTATCCAGCCAGCCGGCTATCACTGCATCCATTATCCACCCATTATCCACCCATTATCCACCCACCTATAATCCATAAGCCATCCACTCATCCACCCATCTCACTCACAGAGAAGTTATTTAACATGTACCAATAGTAACATTCTATTAGTTTCATTAAACCTCATATATGAATCATATCAGTAAGGAGGGTAATAATAATAAGCATGATGGTGTTTGCTGTTGCATATACACACTACTGTTTTCTGAGCATGTTGCATGTAGTAATTTATTTGATCCTTACATAACTCTTTTGAAATAGTTGATTCTTATCCCTATTTTATAGATGAGAAGGCTGATATGAAGTTAAGCAAGTTATAGGTGGCTTGGCATAATTGCATTTTAACCTGGCATCTTTAGCTCCAGAATTCGTGTTCCTAAACGATGCTTTTTTCAGGAAGGAAAAAAAATCTATTTATTAAATCTTACTGTATTCTAGGTACTGGTATAGCTAGATTCATCTACAGAACATTGAGTATTTATTCTTTGCAACAATTCAGTAGGCTGATACTACTATGCCCATCTTCTCCTTAAAGAATGTGAGCAACTTGCTCAGAGAAACAGGCTAGCAACTTTCAGGAGGAGCTGGAAACGATGAGAGAAGTTGCACAGGGCAGAGAGAGTAAGGAGAGAGATACTGGATCCAGGCAAGGCAGTGAGAGGCCAGTCTCTGCTTCCAAGGTCATCACCTCTGGATCCCTATGGTGTGAGCCCATGCCATTCAGTTGCTCTGAGACCTTGGTCTTCCCCATGTGCTCCCAGAGCAGCAAAATCCCATTTCTGTGTCCTGTAGTTTGAGGGTAACTACAGGACAGTTCTAGCAAGCTTAGCTTTCCTCACACCCTGTTTGTGTTCCTCGTGAGTTATCTGGGTCAGACTCAAGATTCCTCATCAAGAGTTAATCTCAGTGACGAAATGGAGACACTTTAATTTTTAGTGCATGGCTAGCTCTTCTCTGAAGGCATACTTTAGAGAATCAAGAGAGCTGCCTTTTGCTCAGAGGCAAAGACACACTAATCTCAGATGATTGTCAAAAAAAATGCCTGCAGGGGTCTACAGGGGGCTGGACTTTGAAGGCCTGATCATTGTAAGCTGAGGCTGAGAGGAAAAATGAATTCACCAGTTCTGAAGCACACGAACACATAGCCACAGAGGCCAGCCTAGGCTTGTGTGGTCTTTGGGGTGAACAGTAAGCTGTAGTGGCATGGCTGTCTCTTGGGATTAAACCACATGAGTTTACCCCGAAGCTTTGTCCTGAAATGGGACTGCCCTTGGCCAGTAAATGAAGCATAAGCTTTGCTCCATGTCCCTCTGATGCTGCAACTTGGTTGATTTTCCAGAAATAAACGAACCTGACCTTCTACCAATGTCTATATGCAAACCATTATCTCAGGCCTACAGAGGAGTAAATGCAAACCTCATTGTGTCTAAATACTGACCAGATGTGTGACAAACTTACTTTAATAAAGAGCCTTGTGATTCACTAAGCAATGATGCAGGGTTCTGCTGTTTTAAATTACCTTTGGATGGCTTGAAAACTCCATGAGCTGTTCTACTGGAAAGACATCAGTGCACCAGTGGAATCTGAGTTCATGGCACAGTTTTCACACAGGGCTCTGCTATGCTTAAAGACAACCACTCAGGTCAGGACCTTGAAAAAATCCTCTGCCTCAACGGTTGCTTTATATTTTTTTTACATAGTCTTCCTCATATTTCATGTCTATGCATCTCGTTGCCTTGACAACCTGTTACTTTATCTACAAAGTTCCCACTAAAGAACTACACAACCAAGTTATTTTAAAAAAACTCATAATATTTTAGAAACATTTAATTTTGTGTTGGAATGCATCCATAGCTACTCCTGGTCTCATGTGGTCAGATGCGGCTCATGGGCCACAGGATATACCTTTAACATATGTTAAACATGCTGGAGTTTTAAAGTGAAGAACACCAAGTCTCTGCTTACCAAAAGCAGGCTGAGAAGTAAAGGAAAAGAGCAGGAAGCATGGTGTAAATGGCCTAAGTTCTATTGCAGAAATATATACCAGGGTTAGGTGACATGCTATTAGGGCATGGCAGTCCTATGTAGATTAATGGTCTCTAGGCCTATGTACCGAGGAAAGACTTCATGATGTGGGAGAATGTGATGTAATAGAATTGTTTCCTACCAGAGTGGCCAGAAAGCTAGCCAGGGAGAGCCCAGGGATGATATACTCACTGTGGCAATTGACATTGTCCCCTTAACAGGATCCAGAGTCACCCAGAAAAGACAAATCTCATATTTATGAGAAAATTTATGGACTGGGTTAACTGAGATTGGAAAGCACATTCAAACTCTTACAAATACTTACATATTCAAACTCTAACTGTGTGGAAAGGAGAAGACCACAGGAGCATCAGTGTTTGCTGCCATCCCTCTCCTTTAAGTAAGGATGAAAGTGACCAGTCACCTCAGGTTCCTGCCACCTATTATGCTGCTCCCTTGAAGCACGAGGCCACATCAAACCTTCCGCTCCTACGTTGCTTTGTTACAGCACTAAGGAAAGTAACACATCCTCCAAGGATCTTCCTCAGTCATCTAGTTTCTCCAGCAAGGCTTCATTCAATCCCTAAGGTTTCCATAAACCCTCAAAGCGGTGAACACACGAGCCTGTGAGTCAAAACCAAGCCTGACGCAGACCTTACTGGCTGAGATCAGGGTGCTGGCAGTGTGATGTTTTCCATGTCTAGCAGCCATGAACATCCAATGGCCCATGCTCCCTTCTACTATTTGTAATGAGCACAGGTTATGGGATTGGGTGGAGCCAGACAATCCTTTATGGCCCCTCTCTTAAAGTCCCCCAACCCAGCCACAAGTGTGAACTCTCTCCCAGTAAGGGCACATTTTTCAGACTCTGGAGATTAGGGTGGTGGGCATTGGAGCCTTGGATTCTGCTAACTAGTTCATTCTTCGGCTTCAGTTGATTTTTTGAAACACAAAGGAGAGAAAAACAACAGGAAGTGCCTCTCTTCAGGTCCCTGAAGAGCTTGTATTAGAAAATTAAGTATTTCTATACTTGATAGAGATGTTCAGAAGCTTTCTGTGAAATTAGGGGCCACCCATGGTAACATGGGCCTTACGTGGCTCCCAAATCAAAATCTCAGCTGTGACATACTGCTTATGTGTCAGGCCCACACTTTAATGGGATATATGTGTCTATTAGCTTGAGTTAAGCTATAGAGAATCCCAAACTCAGTGAGTCCAGAATAAAAGGCAACCCTGTGGAAGCCAGCCCTCCTTCTTTGTCCCTGAATCCTAGTTAGCTCTGTCATCATTCACACAGGCCTCCAAGCAGCATGAATCTCAACATTAGGACTGACCCCATTCCACAAAGCAATGGAGCATTCAAGCCTACCATTTCTACCTTGGGTCTATAGCTGCACTTTGGCTTTTCTCCCACGATCAGCTTTTCCTTGAAGTTCTCTCATCTTCTACCTACATTTCTTCCCTTTTTATTTTACTTTTGCTGCTGAGTTATCCCAGAACTTTCCACTAGGCCAGACATAATCAATTCAGTCTAAATAGTCTTTCTAAGATCTTTCTGCCCTATGTAAAAAATATCCTATGTATTTCTCTAATAAGATTTAATGTTATGTATATGAATGGTTTTTTCTTTCTTTTCTTTCTTTCTTTCTTTCTTTCTTTCTTTTTTTGTTGTTGCTTATTTTGCAGTTTTCTCCTATGTTATTTTTTCCCATTCTTTAAAATTGAAAGTAGATGTATGTGTGTGTGTGTGTGTGTGTGTGTGTGTGTGTGTGTGTGTGTGTGTGTGTGTGTGTATATATATATATATATATTCCTGAAACTGGAGTTACAGTGGTTATTAGCCACCATGTGGGGTACTAGGAATTGAACCTGGGTCCTCTGAGAGAGTAGCCCATGTTCTTCACCACTGAGCCATCTCTTCAGAGCCTTATGAAAATACTTTAACAGCATACACCTAAACAAAAAGGGAGAAAAACAATTTCCTTTACCTCCCTTTCCAAACCATGTGCAATTGTTTTTGTGATCATACCCGTGAGTGAAGATCTTCATATCTCTGCCTGGAAAAAGAAAATAAGCTGAGTTTTACACTGAGTATCAGATCTCCATAGAGACCTGAATTTTGGGTTGACAAAGGCAGCAGATATATGTAAATAAGCAGTTCCAACGTCTAAGGAGGCAATGATTTTCCCATAGCCTTTGCGAATGAGCATATCCAAGAGAAAGAAGGGCATCCTAGGGCTTGTTTATCCTGGCTCCCAGACTGACTGCTTAGGAAGTAGTCAGAGCCAGTCATGACTAACGTCCTCAAATATTACTTATTACTCATATAGCATAGTCACAATACATACTCAGGGGCCCACACATTGTTTGTTCTGTTATTCGAGCCACAGTTTAAAGTCTGCCCAGTATGGAATCACTGTAAAAGAACTATTAACTTGCTGAGCTAACCTATATTTACAGAGCCGTCAATTCTATGGATTCTTGGCTCTTAATTGGCAGCTCTGTTCCAATTAAACCTGAGTTGTATTTAATGAAGTTCAATTGCAGAGAGTGTTGAGTTTGAGACAAGTTTTAAATGAGGAGGCTGGGAGCCATTCAGCCTGTTTCTTGTCCTGATTCTGCTTAGAGGAGGAGATACTTGGGGTTGTACGGAGCATAAATCGTCATGTTTTCTAGAAAACCGTTCATCTACCCATATCTAGACAAAATGTATCTGCTGAAAGCACTTATTTGGCCATTGTGGTGTTCCCCTCCCCACAATGAACAGAGTACAGTCTATTCCATTAAGACATCTCTGCTGAGGAACACAGAGTGATGAAATGACAGTTTAGATCATTCTAGATGCATAATAACAATAAGGCCTAAGATTAGACAAAGTCCCTTAGTTTTCATCATATTGCAGTATCTTCCATGTGAGGAGAACATCATTAGTTCCTCTGCAGATGCTACTGTGGCCAATCACTGTTCCAAAGCAGTGTACTCCTTAGTTCACTTTTTACAACATCCCTTGCTAATAAATATTACTGGGCTGGAAGTGCAGTTCAATGATAGAGGGTCTGCATAGGATGCACAAGGCCCTGGGTTTTGATCTTCAGCACTGCAATAAGCATATGTCTAACACACACACACACACACACACACACACACACACACACACACACACACAC
>OU015747.1:134801488-134842744 GCA_907169655.1 Acomys percivali
CACACACACACACACACACACACACACACACACACACACACACACACTGAAGTTCAAATGAAGAGAATGTTGAATTTCCGACAATTTTCAAATGAATCAGCCTGAGAGCCATTTAGCCTTTTTCTCATTCTAATTCTGCTCAGAGAAGGAGATAATTGGAGTTGTATGGAACATGTGTCTCTGTGTGTGTCTGTGTGTGTGTCTGTGTGTGTCTGTGTGTGTGTCTGTGTATGTCTGTGTGTGTCTCTGTGTGTGCATATGCGCATACGAATACTCAGATGCAGGCATGTTCCATAGCATACAGGTGGAATCAGAGAACATATCAAGGGAGTGGATTCTCTCCTTCCACCATGTCAACCCAGAAAATCAAATTCAGGTTGTCAAGCTTGGCAGCAGGAATCATCACCCACTGAGCTAATCCAGCAGTCCATGAACAAAGAAGAAGACAGAGAAGTGATGGGTAGACAGACGGATGATAGGTAAATAGATGATAGATAGACATATAGATAGATAGATAGATAGATGATTGATAGATAGAGATATACAGACAGACAACAAACAAATAGACAGACAGATGATAGATTTCTCATTTTCAGATAAGGAAATAGAATGTGTAAGTGACATGACTAATGCCACTTGAGAATTCTACTTGTTAGGCCGCTTTATGGACTCTGCCCCTCTTGGTACACAGTTGTGATGACCAGATCATTATGTTTGGTGGAATTTGCACCTGCCTGTAACTTCTGTTTAGCTAGTCACCATTTTCTTATCTGGTTGCAAGTAAAATAAATAGAATCCTACTTGCCTATGTTAGCATTTAATAGCTGAAGATGGCAGACATTTGAAGCCTCTTCAGTCTAGAGGGATCCCTTGCCACCCTCCACCTGAGTGGCAGCAATCTGTCCTCACAGAGTAGACCAATGGGAGTTAGCCCTGCTTAGCATTGGGCAGGCTGCTGCACACTAGCAAAGGGAATGGCAATAGCTCATGTCTGTTCTGTTTCTTCACCTCTTTATAATCCAAGATCCACAGCCCGATTCTGTTACTCCAATAAGGCAGCTAATGCAGTTTACGGGTCCTAGATCAGTGATCACTATTCATGGACTCATGTTTTAATTTACCTGATGATCACAACAAAGTGGTGGCTTAGCTAATATTTTTCTTCTTCCTTAATGAAGAAACGAGGGCAGAAAACCTGGGATTTGATATCATTGCTGCCCCAAGACAGCAATGAAGAAGAATTATAAAAGTAAATTAAAATCATGTTGATTTAAAGAATTATGTTTAAGGAACTTGTCAAGTGTAGTTTTGAATACGCTCATACAGAACATACTTTGATCTTCTGTAGCTTATCAGCATCCTGCCTTGGGGATCTCCTATTTGACTCTTAGGTTTTAAGCTGTGTATTTTAAGAGTTAATACTTGCATGGACTCAGAAGAGACGAACCACTCACAGACCTCTAGTCAGTTTTAGCTGACTATCTGGAACTTCCTTTGATGACAGGATTTTGTACGGGTTGAGAATGAGATTTAAGCCAGTAGAGACAGGTGGCAAGTCTGATTCTGTAGGCCACCTTGGATAAGTTTCATGGCATCATGGGTACCGTTTTGTTGCTTCCAGACATTTTTTAATAAATATATGGTTATATATTATGTGCACATATATATAAGTGTACATGCATACATATATATACACATGCATAAATGTATTACATACCTGTCCTTTGCAGTTACAGTGTCCATTTTACTTAAGATAATGAACCTTTCAAGTGAAAACACTCCTGTAGTTCTGATATCCTAGCATGATGATACAGGAGGTAAATAGAGATAGAATTCTGAAGACAAATCCCTGTACATAGCCATCTCAATCAAACCTGACAGTCTGCACAGAGCCTTCACAAGACTGGACCTGCCAACAGTCAATCATAGATCAAAGTGGGGCTCAGGACCCGGCTCCTTCTTGCTGAACTATTGGTTCTGAGGGAGGGGAAGTTATTGCCCACAAAGCTTCAGTGGATAATTCCAAACCCACGGTCACACAGAGGACCATCATTAAACTCGGTGGATCACAAGATGGCAGGAAGACTAGAGTGTCTAAGCGCAGAGTCTCAGAGAAGATTCAGAAGGAGCATCTTCCGGGAGAGCACTCTGTCCCACTAGCCAGGCTGCTGGGTCTTTTGGTGGTGGGTGGAGATACACTCTCCACCCCCGTGCACAAAGGGCTTACATGAGGCACTGCATACTGTTTCTAGCAGGAAACAAAATCCCTGTTTGGGTTGGGGTGGGATGCTAGGGACTGTGTGTCTCAAAGATTCTGCTCAACATCTTCATCTTGCCTAGATCTAAGACCCTGGCCTTGACCCCAAGTTACACACACAGTACAGTTCTCTGGCTCCCATTGTTCCCTTCTCTTTCATCAGACCAGGAATTATCCTGGATTTGTGCCATCATTGGCATTCTTTCAATCTGCCAAAAAGGAGGAAGCCATCCATGCCAGTTAATGTAAACTGTTAATGTTCGTGACCAGAGTCTCAGTGAAGGGCTGTGTAGATTGGGTCGGCTTGAGGACGTACCTATGGGGAATTATTAGAGCAATGGTGAGGGGATGACCTGCACTGTGGGTGACACTATTTCCAGGGCATGGATCTTCAATGTATACACACATATATTCTGATTAGGTCTTTGAGGACGCCAAACGTACTTGCAATGAATTTTGATCACATTCACTCGACTTTTCTCAACGCCTCCCAAATCTACATACAAGCCTCCTCCCCTCATGTCCTGTTTTATTTTATAGGTGAATTCAACTTGTTGATCCTTTATTGTGATTAAAAGTATATTCTTTAAGAATTTCATACTGTATATTGTTACTATATCCCTTTCTGTCCCCCAGCTCATCCTAGGTCCTCCCCTGAGTCTAAGTTTCGCTGTTCATTTTCTCATAAATGTGGGGCCAACCACTGGAATGTAGTAAGCTTACTGGGGGGATGCAACCTTTTCAAAATGTCTCCATCCCACAACAGCCCCTCCACTAGATGTGGGAATTCATAAACTCATTGACAGGGGAGTTTTCACTGTATGAGAGTGGAGCAAAGGAGCTGAGTGCAAGTGCCCAGGAATCTGTTCTCTCCTTTCCCTTCCTGTTTCTAGGTCCTGCTGCCTTGAGTTTCCTGTGACAAATGACTGTGTAACCGAAGCCCAACAAGACCTTTCTCCTTAAGTTGCTTTTGTTAGGAGACTAGATCACAGCAAGAGGGAATGAAACTGAGATAGTCTTCTTTCCTACTGAGCTGATCTCAGCATAGACTCAGTTGCTTACTCTAGAATAAAGCCATGGATAGCTGGGTGACTTCAGATCACCATAGCGATGTACCTTGAGGCAGCGGAGCATCCTCTACCTTTCCTGGAGATCTCTTGCCTTCTAATTGTTTTTAAGTCACTAACAGAGCCCCACTGTGCAAAGAGGTATTGTGCCTGCTTTTCTTTATGGTCACACCAAGGCAGGACAATAATCCAAAGGACTCAAGCTAGCCTGCTGTCTGGGGAGCTGCAATGGCAAACAGGCTGGGGTTTGCTTTCTGAATTACCTGCCAGCTGTCCGCACAGTCTCTGAGGCAGAGCTGACCTGTTTTCCTGATGAACCATGATGGTAGAAGAAGGGAAAGCCGTTGAAGTGAGTCAGTCCCAGGTGGGCTCTTTGGGCAGCGGCATCTGGAGGCTGCATCCTCTAGTTTGCATGTGGGACCCACTGCATCTGGAAGCCATTAGAACTGAAGCCCAGAAAACTGATGTCATCTCACAACGGTGACCTGATCCCAGAGCATAAAGCTGACCCTCACACAACAACTCTCCCAAACGGCACACTTCTGGTTGACCCAAATTCTCCAGCAGATACACTGATCTCTTCACCACGGCCGTGTTTGGAATTGACTCTGTGGAGCCAAAACACACTAACAAGATGTTGCTGGGCTGAGCTCAAACCATATCCAGCTGCTGATCACAGCCTCCAGCTAAACCTTACCAAGCATATTCCGTGTAAACCAGAGTTAAAGGGCTGGTCCCTTTCCCTTCCCGCATCCTTAAAATGAAATGGATGTTTACCATGGACATCCTACAGGGTCCAAAGGTAGAGTCACCACGTCTCCTCCATGCAGAGTCAAGGGCTAAAGACCTGGCTTCATATGGCTGTGTGTGCGCCAGTCAGCTCCTGGCCCTTCCTTTCAGGAGAAGACCTACCATCATCCCTCTTGGAGGTGGCATGTACACCTGCCCTTATGACTATGGCTTGCAGTACTGACCCTCTCAGTGCTGTGCCACAGGCAGAACATGGCAACCATCCCCTCAAAGGGTGAAAAGTATTATATAGAAGTTTTCAGGTAGCTTCAAAACCAAACCACCAAATTGATGTCAACGTAGGACAATCTGCCTCGTTCTCTTCTCTCCCATTTACATTTATTCACTTACTTATTTTTAATGCAGCTATCCAGGCTTACTAATAGTGTTTGACAATTCTTGCAGTGCTTCTTCTGCTCCAGTTTCTAACCACTGATCTAAATTCTTTTCTTAGTTTCAATGGAGCCCTACAAAGTCCACACACATGCGGCTGCGATTTCATGTCGAAACTTGGCATGCCATTTTCAGATGGTTTTATTTTCTTGGTTGTATTGATGCTCGTCTTTGGCCTCTTCGTCATGATTCAGGAGTGAGGAACTCTCAAAGGCTGAGCATTGCTGGGGGAGGTGACTAGATGCCCATGCTGTCTGTTCTCATTTGTGCAAGCAAGCTCCCACACACCCCCTCGCAAAATGTGGTCTGTCTACAGATATGTTCAGTGGCGCAGAGCAACAGGAAACACTGGGAGTAAGAAATCCCAAATATCTGAGAAGTCACTAAACATCTTGAGGTATATCTCTCAATGTAATACTTTGTTGTAGTTTTCAAATGGTATTCATGTAGAAATTTGCATAGACAAGCTGTTTGTATAGTGAATACTTATGGAAGGATTGTAGTTGAATAAACTTTGTGTGACATTTTGCTTATATGATAGCAAAAACTTGAAATATATGGACACATAGTGGAACTAACATCCATAAAATGTTAACAGTACCTTTTCTTTGGGTATAGGATTTTAAAAATATCTTAATATAATTTTTTATAATTTTATAAGATTTTTATGAGGACTATACATCAACAACATTTGTATTACAATGTTGAGAGATAGTCAACAGATTTCCTCTGGATACCATGGGAGTGAACTGAGGTAGTAAATGAATGGCACCTATCCCAAAACACTAAGCAGGTAAGCACTGCTGTTTCGGTGCTGACTACTCAATTTTGGGAAGCAGTAATAGAGTTTTAATTTAGAAATTATTCAAGAGCAGATCGTATCATCTGCATAGACGGTTGATAATTGCATGCCAAATTAACACATCGCTCATTCAGTTCTTCTTCAAACAATGATGTCAGGCCTTGGAGAACCTTGGTGAATTCTAGACTGTACTTCACAAGGGAAATATGTCGAGCCTGAAGCCCCTCTACTCTCAGGCTTCTTATCAGCTGTCCAGCGTCTTCCATTGGCAAATGCATATGGAATCAGTCCGTGAGGGTATGTCACTGCCTGATCCTCCTCCCTGGTCCAGCCCTGGCTTTAGTGGCCATCTCTCAACACCTGGAGCAGGGGTGGCATCTGTTACTGGATGATCTCTGGGTGTCCTGCCTTCCTTTGACTCCTCCTTGGCACTGCTGTGGGCCTGTGATGAGCATGGCCACTTTAGGAGATGACATTTGCCCCAGCCAGATGTCAGCTCTAATCTCGCTTCCTCTTCTTTCATGTCTCCCAAGGGGCATAATCCCAGTTGCTAAATATAGTGTATGTCCTCTGAAAATATACACCCTCTTTGGCCAGCATTTTTTATTTTTCTCTCAGATGACATTACCAAAGTTTCTATTAATAAAAATAAAGCTAGATTGCCAAACATGGCCCTCTACCTACTTATCCGAGGGCACCAGGACTCAAATCATATAGATAGGAGCTGCCCCTTGGCTTCTATCTGGGACTGGCCATGACATTCTGGAAAAGCCACATAAGGCCAAGTAGGCTTACATCTTCTCATTGTCACCTTGCACATAGCCATGGCCACTCTTATGGCACCTATGGAGCAGCATCTCCAGGAGATGGGTTGGGCCAGGTTGGTAGAGCAAAGCCTCATAACCCTGGCTGTGTTCCAGCTATACAGCAGCAAAGCTGTCACTTAATGTCTTTCTGTTCATACCATCCAATGCAGTACCAACATTTCTTAATTTCAAGAAGATGCAACACTGGCACAACTTGATGGCTCATGTAGTCTTGGGTCCTGTCCTCAGTCTGGCCATTCCCCAGAGAACACTCAGGGAAGAACTTGAGCTTCATCCCCACTGATCTCTGCCCATACCATCCAAGAACCTCTAAATAAACCCCCGATTACTCCGATCCTAATAATAGACACATCGCATTGAGAGCTTACGCTGGGCCAGGCACTTCAAACACATATGACTAATCTCTACAAGGACCTCCAAAGGCTGATAGCCATTGTCCTTCTTAACAGGGGCAGAGGCCATGCCTCAGAGAGGTTGAAGAATAATCTAATCCATCAATGTCAGTGTAGAAGAACAGAGCCTCAAACATAGACCTGCTAGACTCCAATTCCCCTGAGTCCTTTCACTTTTTTCACAATGAACTCTTTGCGGATATTTTCAAGGCTGAACAGTAATATGCCGTCTCCTCCAAAGGAAAAAAAAAGTTGGATAAAGGGTGTGTGTTCTGCTTACCTAACCTGGGCTCACTCTCTGTGACCTTACTGGCCAGGACACGGATTTGCAGTCATCCCTCTGAAAGTGAGAAAGAGTGTACTGTCACCTGAGCTGTTCTGCTGGGGATTATCCTTATTGGGACTTAGGAGATCAAGTGGGTTTCTTAAGAGGGGAATTGAGCCTGTGTAATCTCACTCTATACCACAGTTTTCCAAAGCTGAGGGAGCTTGATTCTAATATTAATATCTCACAGTGCTTCTGGCCAGAAAGGGTGATAAACGTTGCTCATGAGATTATACCTGCACATCAGTCTTGAGTACAAAAGGCTTTCTGGAGAGTTTCACTAGCTGTGGCCCATGCAGACTAAGGAAGGAATGGTTGGCCTGACTGTCGTTCCAAGGCTGGGGGATCAGCCTGTCACTGAACCTGTGTTGCTTAGCCACAAAGGTGAAAGAATCTGAAATGACCTCTTGTAGTGGTTACTTACAGTGTGTCTTTGAGGAAGCTGTTGCACTGAGCTCTTCCTGTTGGATCCTAACTGGGATGGTGTTTGCTTCTGATAGAAAGGCTTTGGTACAGATGATCAAGCCAAGTGTGATAAGGAGGACTGGGCTGAGCACACCATGTTTCTCACAGGATCCAGTCAGGACCACCTCCAAGCCGGTGTTCTAGGCTGTCCCTCTGAAAGCTGCCCAGGGTCCTGAGCATAAGTTCTGCTTTGCCCTTCCTCTTTCCATGTGTGCATTTTGGTATATGGCAAAGGTAAAAGGTCTCAGGTTTAGGGTTCAAAGGTCACACTGAGGCAGTTAGCGTTTTGTTTTGTTTTTTGTTTTTGTTTTGTTTTTTTGTTTTTTTGGTAAGACACTGGTTAGAAAAGTTATTTACATTAAAGACAACAGTAAATGGAGGGCCCTGATGGAGTTTAGTTCCATAAGGCAGAGCAAGGGGAAGCTCCCTTCTGAAGGTCTAAGAGGAAGGGGGAGGTTTCATATCATCAATTGTCTCTGATTCCTGGGGAGGGCATCCTCATGGGCGGTCCTTAGGATCCGGTGTAGTCTGAAGGTTCCGTCATCTCTGTGGATCCTTAGCTTGTTAGGAAAAGGGAGTGCTGAATCTTTATTCTTCTACACAGTGTGTATCTGTTGAACAGGTGAAGTGTCT
The DNA here is from genome assembly GCA_907169655.1 of Acomys percivali. Taxonomy (NCBI): domain Eukaryota; kingdom Metazoa; phylum Chordata; class Mammalia; order Rodentia; family Muridae; genus Acomys; species Acomys percivali. The sequence continues at coordinate 134,809,439 of OU015747.1, forward strand.
AAGGGCAAGAAAGCCCAATCTGTAGATGACTCTTCTAACAACACAGCAAAAGGGCTCACCAGAAAGACCAGAGAGTCCACTGCAGAACAGAAGTGACCTTTCACCATCTGCAGCAACCATGCAAGCTTCTTCCAGCTGGGACCGGGACTTCCTTCCTAACAGCAGCAGGGCAATGAGCAGAGCCAAAGGGGTTAAGATCATGGGTAAAGCATGTGAAGCAGCCTTCAGGAAAGACTAAATCGTAAAGACCTAAGATCCCATGTCTCATGGAGAACCGAAGAAAGACACATTGGCCACAAACTCTATATGGAGCCATTCTGAAACACAGCAAGGAAATACAAAGCCAGTGGCTGATTTCTGTCACAGGGTACTAAAGCATGGGCCCCTGCTTCATTGTCAAAAATCAGTCAATGATTAGCTTTTGTTGAAAAATAAGAAAGTGGTTATGGAAATATTTTGAGGCTTTTTAAAAGAAAAATTGCAATGTGCATGTATGCAAATGGTCTCTTGTTTTTTTTTTTCTGTGGTTTACGTTCTGGGCTGAAGCCTCTGGGCTGTATGTATACACAGTGAGGTCACAGCTGCCTGGGATGTTGTGATGTCTTCTGGAAAGAAAAAGATGGGTGACAAAGAAAGCCTGACTCAGAGTCTGGTGGATGGCAACTGTCAGAGGAACACTGGAGGGAAAGTTTGCATGAGCCCCAAAGGGCTGCTTTCAAAACAAAACAATACCTGAATTGTGTCAGCTTATACTTTTACAGTGGGGTTCCCCTTTAGAGGAGAAAGGTTGTTTCCAAACCTGTGGTGAATGGGGTGAGGGAGCGGGAAAAAGAGAGAGGGGGACACAGAAAGAGATTCTTCTCAGCTATTTAATTGATCCATCAGAAACTCTTACACCTTGTCACAGTGTGCTCACTGGAAGGCACCATTAGGCAACAGACGCTCTAGTGACACTTGACAGAATGCTGTATAGCTGGTCTGCATGAGAAGGAGTTGTGCCCAAGCGCCAGGCTCTGCAAGCCCCACTCACAAGTTGCTTTGATGAAGCAGAAAAAGAAAGCTAGGGCTCCAGGGATGGAGATGACTTACTCCTCTGCATCCTTGCAGAGATGACATGTGACCTCTACACGCAACCGTGGGGCAAGCCTCTGTTGGTGGACCTTGCCCATAGCACTCCTCAGTGGGAAGTGATTTTTCCCTCCACCTTAGTTTATATTTCAAAATGTTGTCTTGTAGAAAGATGGACTCAGTAAGCTCATGTTTTGGGCGGCTTTCCATGACCTTGACAAAACACCTGAGGTGATCAGCTTACATGGAGAAAAGGGTTACTTTGGCTCACGGTTGCACAGGGTTCCATGTGCGGTCCTTTGGCTTCATTGCCTGTGGTGAGGCAGAGCATCACGGTGTGACATGTGCGAGAGTCACCTTACGGTGGCCAGGAAGCAAAGAGAGCTGCCCAGGTCAGCATCTTAATGTGCCATTTCATAGATTCCATCATCATCTGGGGGGGCCACAGACTGGAAAACAGGGCTCTTGTGGTAAACTTAAAGTATAAGCCGTAACACTCAGAGTTTGACACACTAACTCCAAGCTGTATACTATCCTAATTTCACTTTGTGGCCCGTGGAACTTCCTTTTTTATGTGATGGGCAGACTTTTAAAGTGCATTATAATTCACAATGCTCCTCAAAGATGGAAAGAATGTATCGTGTTAAAAAGAAGAAAACAACAAACAAGCATATCTTTAATATGTATAAAAATTACACCCAGAATTTTATCATTTAACTTGCAAGTACATTATCCCATTGAAAATGAACCCCTGTTCTGATCTAGCCAACGGAGAGGACATTCTCCACAGTGATGTGGAGAGCAGGGACTGACTCTGACATGAACTCTGGTGCTCTATATTTGACTACCTCCCCTTGGTGGGGAGGCCTGATGGCACTCAAAGAAAGAATAAGCAGGCTACCAAGATGAGACTTGATAGCCTATGACCATATAGTGGGGGGAGAAGGGCCCCCTCAGGGGAATAGGGTGAAAGCAGTAAGGAGGGAGGAACAGGAGGATACAAGTGATGGGATAACAGTTGAGTTGTAACCTGAATAAATTACTTAAATAAAAAAAATATGAAACAAACAAACAAACAAACAAACAAACAAAAAAACGGGAATGATTCCTGGGTGAATTGGGAAAAAAACAAGATCATCCTGAAGAGATATAGGAAGGATGGCACTGACCAGCCCGACCATGCTCTTCTCCTTGGTTTTCTGTAACATTAGGGACAGATGCCCTTGGGGACCAATACTTTGTTTGTTAGACTTAATTTAAAACATTTTAAATTTATTCTTTTAACTGTTAACACATATGCAATGCATTTGGATCATAACCACCCCAACCCCCTCTGTCTTTCTCCAACCTCGCTAGACTTCCTACGAAATTTATTAATATAAAAGGAGGATAACTTTGCCTCCCCAGGAATGGAGCTTCTGAGCTTCGTAATGTCATAACAAGTGGGAGGGAACATGCATGTGTGCACACACACACATATATGTACACCACACATACAAACACCATACATACCACACACATATACACTACACACATACACATCACACACATACCAATACATACCCACAGCACACATACATCACACACACACACCGCATACACATCACACACATACCACATACACATCACACACATACCACATACCACTCATACACATCACACACACATATCATACATGCACATCACACACACACTATACCACACACACACACCACACATACACACACTACACACATACACATCACACACATACCAATACACACACAGCACACATACACCACACACACACACACACACACACACCACATACACATCACACACATACCACATACCACGCATACACATCACACACACACACACACACCACACAAACACATCACACACACACACATCATACATATACATCACTCACACTATACCACACACACACGCACACACACATCACGCACACACACATCACACATACACACATAACACACACCACACATCACAAACATACACGTCCCTACTATCACTTTTACCTCCTATCTGGTATTTTCTTCCTGTGCCTGCTACTTGATAATATTTCAGGGCATATCTATGGATATTAAATATTTAATGAGTGAGTCAGGAGCAGGGCCTATGCATCACCACTTGACACATTCTGAAGTAGAGTATTTCTGTAGCATTGCACATTACTGAAATGAGCATGACTCTCTCTATAATGGAGTTTAGTATGAAACTGTGCATTTTTTCCAATTATTTAAGCTGGAAAAAAAGATCTATGTTTTCAGTTACTAAGAAACTAGGGTCACATACACACCATACGGTATGAGTATATAATAAAAAGACGAATGATGACTTATTTCACCTGTTCATCAAGACCCTTCACTTAATTTTTCTGTGAACTCACTGATTCGGGGGTTGAGGAAGGTGGAGTCGCTACACTGAACTGTGCTTCGGTTTATTCAATAATTAGTATTAACTGGATGTTTACTCTGTGCTGTACAGAGCCCGGGGTTTGGAGCAATGAGCAAGGAATGAATGAGTTTAACCTAACAAAACTTATAAACTAAAGATGGCAGAGGACAATAAGAGCTGACATGGACAAACAAGCAAAGCAGAGGAAACACGCCCAGACAGGCTAGTCTGGAGGAAGGCTTCCCGAAGGAGGTACCTTTCAACCTGACCTTGAAGGAAGAGACGGTTTCCACCAGGGGAGACCATGGTAGGGGCTGACCAGAGAAATGAACAAGTCAACAGAAATACCAAGGTGGGAGGCTGTGCACAGCAGGGGCTGCAGATGTGGGGAAAGTCCACAGAGACAAGTCATGGGGAGGGAGGGAGGGACGGAGGGACGGAGGGAGGGAGGGAGGGAGGGAGGGAGGGAGGGAGGGAGGGGCACAGGAAGACGTTGAGGGACTTGCTTACAGGGTCTTATCTTCTCTCGCATAGCTACCGGCAAAGAGCTGTTTAGGGAGGAGGAAATGTGTTGATCAGATTTGTGCAACCAGGCTCTTTGGATAAGGCATAACAGGGACAAGAGATGTGGTGCAAATCATTCTGAAGTTTGGATGGTGTCTTAATCTGTATTGTTGGCTGTAACAGAATACCTGAGGGTGCACAATTTATAAAGAACAGAAGTATATTGGCTTACAGTTCTTCAGCCTGGGAAGTCCAAAACTGAGAGAAGAGCACCTATCAAAGCAGAGGGAGGGAGTGGGGAAGGAGAGGGGGGAGAGAGGGGGGAGAGAGGGAGGGAGTGGGGAAGGAGAGGAGGAGGGACAGGAGAAAACAGGAGAAGATCCAAATACCGACTTTCTAGAGTTTTAGTTTGCTAGTGCTTTGCTTGTTTTGCTTCAAGTTTGTGAAACAGGATCTACTCTAGTCAGGCTGGCCTGGAACTCTCTGGAGCCCAGACTTGCCTCAGACGTGACAGGAGCCTCCTGCCTCAGGCTCCCAAGTATAGCTGTTCAGGTTTGAGCCACTGTTCTCAGGTATGAGTTGCTTCAAGTCTGTGATCGTCCCACAGGGTCCTCTGGGCAAATGGGAGGGCTGTGTGTATGTGACTTGTTTGACTTGTAAGGTGAGTTCAGTGACCCTGGAGAAGTTTGTCGTTTTCTCCTTCAGTGCTTCACAATGTTTCCAATCTGATTTAAACCAAGTTATTTACTAATTTCTGCCTCACTGTAAAACAAGCTCTCTCTCTCTCTCTCTCTCTCTCTCTCTCTCTCTCTCTCTCTCTCTCCATAACATGTGCCTGTCAAGTTTCTCCTTCCTGCCTTAAAACTTGTCACTTAGATATTTTCTCAAGGAAGGGGAGTAACATCCTTCTGCACTATACAGTTTGGGTCTGACTCTTTCAGAACTGTTGCTCCTCAGCAGGAGGTGCCTTTAGGGGTGGAGCCTCACTGAAGGAAGTGGCCCACTCAGGAGGGCTTTTGAGGATTGTAGCCTAGCCCCCATTTCCTGATTACTTTCTGACTGAGGGTTCCTTGTATCTATGCAGCCTCCTCTGCCTGTGCCTTCCCTCCACGACAGCATGTGTCCCCTCAAACTATAAGCCCAAATAGACCCTTTCTCTCTTGAGTTACGTTCGTCAGGGCATTTTATCAGTAGATCCTGGAAACTAGTGACTGGAGATGATTAGCTCAGACCAGACCAGTGATAGCTGACTTACTTTTTCTTCCAAGCCTCTCTTGGGAAAAGCTCTCAGGGCCTGATAAGGAGGGATTGCATCTTTTGATACCTCTGTCCATTCACACCTTCTATTGCTGTCTCAGAATGGAGATGCATGAGTCCCTGAGCACCTGTGTCTAATTGGAAACTGCTTCTATAAACTTCCCAATGAAGAATCTACCCTTCAGCTCAGGGGCTGCGTATTTACAAATGTTTACAGTAGATGTTTTTTCATTTTTTAAAAAATTTCCAAGTTTATTTGCATAGTTTTTATTTTATCTTATGTATCACGTGCAAAGCCTTTTGTCGTTGTTACCAATCCACACATTTTTCTCTATGGTAAATTAACCTTTCTGTGCCATTAGAATCTGGCAAAAAAAATGACAGAAAAGCTGACTTGTGACTTCTGCTCTACCATTTCAGCCAGGAGCTTGTTCTAGCCAGTCTGCAGCCACACCTTTTCAGTCAGATGTTTTCAATTTGTCTTCTAATGTGATGTTGACTTGAACGTTCGGCAGATTTATCACTTCAGCATTCTCCCCTGCCACTCACTATGAGGCTTTATATTTTCTCATTTAATAGTTGTAGCAGGTTTTACAGTTCTCATAAATCTTCATGAAGTTCCTAACCCCGCCGTGGTGCCAACTGAGAATGCCTTTCCACCGGCAGCCTTTGAGGAACTAGGTGCCATGATTTATAGCTCTGATCTAATTAATGATTTACTGAAAGTAACATTCAGGCATGGCACTCACTACATCTTAACCTGCGATGCACATGGCCTGATTTTGCCCATTGGGGAACACAAATGGACGAGGCAGGTCTCCTTTCCAAGCCCAGGTCTTGTCCAGGATCCTGACCACTGGTAGCCTGAAGACAGGCACAGCAGTTACCTAAAATTTCAGGTTTCCCTCTTCCTACCCTTATGACTATGGTAAGGACGGGGCCCATACCTACCTCTCCCTCTGACCAGCACAAGCTTCCCAGTCTCGAATCTTCATCCTTCCTTCTCTACCAGGAAGCCCTCCTGCTTGTGAGCCCTGACTACTTGGGCCTGCCATTGTACCTTGCCCTAGTTTATGGATGGCAATTCTGGTTTTGACTGTTAAGCCATCCAACAGTGTCTTCCAAGCCCCTCTTGGGGAAAGCACCTTCTACTCACAACTTCAATTGCGGTCCCAGAATTCTCCCAAAGAGAGTGTCCATATTGTGTGGTGAATAGGTTGCTGTACACACCAGCATTCTGAGTGGTGGGGCAGACAGATGTTCACTGTAAGTATATATTAGAATATTCAGTCAAAGAATGAAAAGGAGGCACAGAACAAACCTCTCTAACCTTACCCCATCTCACAGTCTACAGTCTTTGGGAACCTTACCCCATCTCACAGTCTATAGTCTTTGGGATGATTCATAATATACTCAAACTTATGGAGGCACCCTGAGTGTGGGGTCTAGAGATACCTTTGTGTGGTTTGGATGCTTAGGACAATGGCTTCTCTATGATCCTGTAATACGATGTTTATATTTAAGACATGCAAACCTTTTGTGAATCTTGGAAAAGGATGCTTAGTAACACCACAGCATCTCCTTAAGTAATAGCCTCTTTATGGCTTGTCACTAACCATTACATGACCTTAAACACATCACTATATATCTGTGTACCCCCATATTCTCTGATCAATAAAATAAGTGGCATAGTGACTCCAACTGTCCTTCCAAACTGAGTCCTGAGTACCATGACTACCCTTCATTACTCGCTTAGCAATATATCTTTGCTGTATCAGTGATGTCCATCAATATCTGCTCAATGGGCAAGGGCAGAGTAAAGCAATATCTCTTCAAGCTGTTAGAGTGTCCCAAGCTTAATCTCCTCTCACGCTCTTTGTATCCATTGCTTCACTGACATCTTCTCTTCTCATCCCATGGACATCAGCATCCACACCAAGTATCTCTTCCCAGCCTTATATCCTTAGAAACATGATGATGTTTTGTGAGATGACACAAGAGACAGTATCACATATGAATGCAAGCTATAGGGATCTGGGCGGGATCTTGAGTTGACATACATTTATCTTTTCTGGATATATCAGTTGAGTAAAACTATAAAAGCTGTTCTCGGTAAGTGCAGAGACCTATGAGAAATAGACTTGCCGTCCAGAACCCTCTGACATAGCTGGAGAATGACCCACATTATGAAGAGCTGTGCAGTGTGTGGAGACAGAGCAGCAGGCTAACCTCCTAAGAACTTGTACGGGGCTCAGTGGGCTCCAATGGAGAGTGGCAGTATGGCCTTTGACACCCCAAGACTGGTTGGTGAAGCTTGTCCTTAAAAGGATTGAAAATACCCCCCTGGCATTAGATAACCATCGTGTGAGTCAGCAATTCAGACTGCAGCATCTCTCTTCAGAGCCCAGGCTGCTTTTCAGCAGACAGTTATGATTTTAGTTGGGACCTAGCTGATGCCACACAAATTTAAACCATTTAATTCAATCTAGGGAAAGACCTACTGAGATGCTGGATATAGGATTTTAGGAAGATCAAGAGCATTGCCCCTCTTTGAATAAAGCTTTCCCTTACACTTCAACCATACCAAGGAGTAGCATATCCTATAGAGGGACATTGAAGCAGAATCCAGCAGTGCTGTCACTGAGCCAGAAAGACACCAGTAGCGTCAGTGGAGAACTGACTGTCTATGATGTGGCAGGAATCCAGGGCCTCTGAGCTCTCAGCATTACCCTTTTGCTTTTAGAGAACAGAGATCACCTTCCATCCACCAGCTCCCGTGTTTCTTCATTTGAATGCCTTCTCCTGTCACCAGAGACAGGTCTTCCTATCTGTAAAGGGAGGCAAAACTGCAAGGGAATTAATGTTCACTTCACAAGTGCTTTTAACTTGTAATACCAGAATTAGCGTCAATACCCCACTTCCTCTATTTGCCTGGCAGCGTCCTCTGAAACTCGTTTTGTGGAGCCCTCCAACACTATTATGTGCCAGTTGGTCCACAGTAGTAACTTACCTGACAGCCATTATGTCCTCACCCACATCTCTACCACTATTACCCATGGTTATCTATTTTTTTGTTGTTGTTTGTTTGAGGCAGGATCTCACTGTGCAGTCAGGCTGGCTGCAACTCAGTATGAAACAGCTGAGATCGCACTCCAGGTCTCCTCTCTCATGGCCCCCGGAGTCTTGAGAGTCCAGGCTTGCACCACCAGGCTCAGGTCTTGCAATAATTCAATGAGTAGACTCTGAACTTTAGTTTTTGTCTCAGAATCACCTTCTGCTGGGCATTTGGACAAAACTCAGACAAATCTTCATCAAGGCATTGCAAGAGGCCTGGCATCCCACAGGTTCGTGTAGGACTTAAACTTTTCTCTGGGCTTTCTCACAATGAGGTTTGGAGATTAATTGCTTTCTACTGCAAGAATAAACTGGTGGTGAAAAATGATAAGAAACATTGAGCTAAAAAAAATAGCTATAGCAAATTGCCCAATTTTTCTGCTCAAATTCTGTCAAACATAATGTAAAGAAAACTATTAGTCAATTTGCTAGCTCTTGCCATGGCTCTCTTCATTGGCTCTGAGGCGTACATCTCTTCTGCTGTTTGCTGTCACCTCCTATCAGTCTCTACTTTACTTCCGAGACAGAAATGACTGATGGAGTGTTTGGACAAGCTTTTGAGTCTGCTGGCTCTTGCCTCTGCCTGGCCTTCTTGATAGTCTTCAGTCTGGGATATTGTAGGTAAGAGTTTAGAAATCCAGCCTTCACTCCAGAGCACTACCTCAGAGCGGTGGTTCTCAACCTGTGGGTTGAGAGCCCTTTGGGGGTAAAATTGCCATTTCACAGGGCTTGCTTAAGACCATTCATATCTACACTACGATTCATAACAGTAGCAAAATCTCATTTATGAAGTAGCAATGAAAATAATTTTATGGTTTGGGGTCACCACCACCTGAGGAACTGTATCACAGGGTCACGGCATTAGGAAGGGTAACGCTAGAGTTTGGACCCCTTGTTCAAGGCCAAGTTACTACCTTTAAACTATGGTTGCTGATGATGCAGTTTTCATGTCATGCTTAATTAGAATTGAAAGCAATTCACAGAAGAGCAGCTGTCAGGGTTGGGATGGGGAGGAAGTCAGTCTCAGCTGATGTGACAATGACCCTGCTTCAACACAGGAATCGCTTGGTCAAAGAGCTCCCCCAGGTCCCCGGCCTTCAGCCACATGGGCCAGCATTCCTCAGTCTGGCTTACCCACTGAAAAGCCACCGTCACATCACATTGCTGGAAGGAAGCAGAGAAAACTCGAGGTGTGCCTTTGAGTAGTCTCTTGTCCACCCTTCGGGTACGATCAAGTGACGTGGTTTTGAACATAGTTACCCTTGAAGTCACCAGCCCTATGAGTTTCTCTGGTCCTTCCATCTGGGACACACCCTAGGAGAGGGTAACAGCAGATATGATCTCATTTTTCTTTTCTCATTCTGTTCCAGGAGAGTCATTGAGATATTTTACAAGTGTATCACCAGCGGGGCTGAACAGCTAAGTCACTCACCAACATCTCACAGCCCAGTCAGCGAGAGAGGGCATCTCCCTTCAGTGGGGGAACAAGTGTAAACATAGGCACATATAAGACTCTTACACTTCTACTAGGACCCTTTGGGAGCCATGCTTTTGAGCTTCTCCAGTTGCCCCTATTGGTTGTAAGTAAGAGTTGTTTTCTAGAGCAAAGATAAACATGAGGGCAGTTAATAGAGACTTTTAAATCACAACTATTTTTTTAAATTAATTAATTAATTTATTAATTTATTCATATTACATCTCAATTGTTAGCCCATCCCTTGTATCCCCCCCTTCCTTCCTCCCTCCCGATTCCCCCTCTACTCCCTTCCCCTATGTCTGTGACTGAGGGGGACCTCCTCACAACTATTTACATGTGATTCCTAGATTATGCTTCTTAGCCATGATGTTGAGTGTTTCGGTGCTTTCTAAAAACTCATGCTAAAATCCTAGTTCCTCCAGTGGTGATAGGTTTTACTGTAGGCACCTATGGGAGGAGGCTATTCCAGAAAGGTGCATCCTCCTACATTTACTTGATGCTTTTATAAAAGTGACCCTTATCTTTTCCTCCGTGTGAGAAGACACATGTCAATGAGGACAGGAGCCTGTCCCAGGCACCATATCAGCCAGAATGTAGACCTTGGCTTTCCAGATTTTCAGGGTTCAATGAAATACATTTCTATGATTTAAAAGCCACCTCCCTTTTCATATTTTTCTAGCTACATGGTTGAAGGCTGTAATTTATAAAAGAGTAAAATCATATTTGAACGTCTACGTGCTTTTACTTGCCTGGAATTGTATGTCAAGTAGCCAGGGTATCAATAATAGCACCTGATGCCCATCGGGTTTTTTTTCAACTGGCAAATACTTAGCATGATTTCATATATAAATACATTATATTGTTTCAGTTATGTTTACGAAAACAGTTAGTCTTGGGGGGGCGGGGTGGAGTAGGCCAGCCTGCTGCTATCAAGTACAACCTGGTCTCTTTCTTCACTTTTCCTTTTCTCTATCTAATATTCAATATCACTCTACCTGCTTTTGACCAGAATTTTCTAGCTCTATCATCTTGAGGATTCTTTATGCTAGTAGTAATGAGGGGGTCTTTATTCATAGCAATTGTCCCTTTCTAAGGCCCAAGAATTAATTGAGATGTCAGTTGTCAAGGTAGCTGTAGGTGTGTCATTTACTCTGAGCCAATTGGGCTCAGACTGCCAAGGCTTCTGAAACATGTTAACAATATAGGTTCCCAGCTTCATGCTACCCTTTGACGTAGGGTAAAGTAAAGCAAAGCATATTAGAGACTATAGATAGCAAACACCTGAAAATCACCCCCTGGGCCAATCACACAAGCCAGCGATCTCTAACACGTCATAGCATCACAGGTGAGAAAAATGAACATCCAGCTCACAGCCCAGTACTCTCAGAGGTTAGCGAATTGAACCATAGGGTCATAATTGAAAAGTTTTAAACCCTAACTCAAGAATTCACATAACTTGGGACATTTTTAGAGATGCACTGTGTACACACCCAACATATGTTTGAGGACCACTGAGATAGCTCAGGATGTGGGGGTACCCTCTCCTAGCCTCGATGAGCAGTGCATTCACATGTACGCAACCCATACACAGACAGATATAAATGCATGCACATCGTCAAGATAAGTATTTCAAATAATAGTAATAATAAGGGTTTTCTTAGAGCTTGACAATGAAGCAAGTCCATTTATAGAAAGCACTCTATATAGGGCCCAGAACCTGGCAGATCTCTTCTAACGGCTGCGTGCTTGCTGCAAAGCTCTCTTCATGTTACCCAAGTTCTGGCTGGCTGTGTGCACCTGGACTCCAGCTTCTGTGGACATAGTCCATTGATCACCATTCCTTTCCCCTTCCCCAGGAAGAACTGTTTGGGTCTGCCTCAGAGGCAGAGCCGTTTCCTCTCTGTAATTCAGTTACTTTATAAATGAATCGCTCACCTACTGGCTCTTGATGGCATTAGGGCTCCTCCAGAGGATAGGATCGTTCCAATGAAGTCAGGGAACAGCCGCTGCTTCCCAAGTGGCAGCCCACACAAGACTCCTTTTTTAATTACCAGGTAGTTTGCAGGTATAATTGCCCGGTAATTGCTTGAACACATGTAGTGACAAGGTGTGTTTACAAGTCATTGGCTGTGCAATAAATGCACAACTAGCTCCAAGTCCTCTGAGGCAGCATTAGCTTGGATTCCAGAGACTCAGATGCCACCTGTCTTTACAGAGACCTTGATGTGTTTCTCTACAGTGTCTCCTTGAGGCACATTTCTCCATGTGCTTTTGACGAGGGGAAATTTAATAGGAGGTAGACTTACACACTTTGCCTCTGCTCTTCAAGCCCAAGTGAGATGCTTTATTTCAGTAAGTATATACAGGCATCCGATAACATCCTAATGCTCATTCCTTGACTTCTTGGGGTGCACAGAGAGTAGACCTAATCAAACAGAGAAAAAAATGGGCTCACCTTGAGCAGGCAGCACCAGCTTGTGCTTCTGTGATATAAGCATGACTAACTACATAATGGGTGGAGACTTTATTAGGATGCATCACTAGGTCTAGACATAAGGGAATCATTAAGTAAAGTATAGTCAGGTTGAAACACATTATAATTTTTCACTTTTTACTCATTTGAGTACAAACTATGACTGTTAGAAGAACAATGTCTTTCTAGTGATGATGTATCCCCAGAGTGGAAGCCCTTGGCTTTGGAGGCACCAACAAAGGTTTTGTAATTCAACATTAGTACCATGTGGCTCTTTTGATGAAATTGCTTTGGGGGAGGGTAAACCCAAGTGTGGTGACAAGCTGGAGGAATGTTTTGAGTGTAGGTCCTGCCATTTGCAACTTGTGTGACAGTTTCCTTCGATTACATAAGCACTCACTCCTCCTTGCAAGGGGTGATGGGTTCAGAAAGGTCAATGGTTTCCATAGAACGGTACCTATGAAGCCTTAAGCCTCCCACAGAAAGAGTTCTGGTTCCTGATTACATACTCAACAGGCCAGCTGTGCTTTCATCTGTTTGACATTCTTGGCTTCCTAGATCAATTATTATTAAAAAAAAAAAAAAAAAAAGGTCTGCTAACTCAATGGAATACCATGGGACTAGGTACTCACTAATTTTGATTTCTTTAGATTAGAACTTGCATTGCAGAATGTTGGAGCTGACAGGCTCTTCTCCTCCCTCTTAGCTCATACCACCTGGCTCAGTGGTAAGAGTCTTAAGACTTAGACCTTGGGGGCTGGAGAGATGTCTCAGTGGTTAAGAGGGCTGTCTGCTCTCCCAGAGGTACTGAATTCAATTTCTAGCAACCACATAGCAGCTCACAAGCGTCTACACTGGGATCTGATGCCTTCTTCTGGCATGCAGGTAGGTGTACATGCAGATAGAACATTTCATATACATAAATAAATAAAAAATTTACAAATGTCTTAGAACTCTGGCCAGGGAGATGGTTCAGCAAGCAACGGTGCTTGTTACCAAACCTGAGGACCTGAGTTCCATCCCTGCGCCCCACCATTGTGACCTGAATTCCATCCCTGGACCCCACCATTGTGACCTAAGTTCCATCCCTGGACCTCACAAAGTGGAAAGAGAGAACCAATTTCTGCAAGTTGTCCTCTGAACTCCACATATACACTGGCACGTGGGCACACTCCCATTCCCACCCCAAACAAATGAATAAAATAAGCCACGAGTTAGAGCTTATTTTCCGGTGCCCCTTTTGATTCCGGGGTGGTATTGTCAGGCACAAGAATCAGTTCCCTTAGAGATGACCCAGTGAACCCAGAATAATACTCATGCACTGATGGCAGAGTGAGTGGCCACCAAAGGAACCAAAGGAGCTAAGGGACCATGGCATGTCCTACTGTCACAATATACGCCAATCCCTGAGAACATCTCAGAAGTTACCAGCTCCCAGAAAGGAACACAATGACATCAGAATTCACACATTTGCTAGATAAATAGTCAACTAGAGAGGCTGTTTAAGCAACCAGACTCAATTAGGCCCGGGAATCAACAAGGCTCCAAGTGATTTCTACGTTTAGCTAGTCAGTAGACCTCTAGGGAAGAAGCTCTGATAATTCTAGACAAAATTATGAGTTGTGTCTCATATTTGTGCACACGTGAGCTGCAGTGTAGACAAAACATGTGATCTCACTGGCCTTAGAAATGGTTGCAGCATCTCACTGATTCACTCTGTCTGCTCATTTCTTGCCTCAGCAACCCCGCCCCCTCGGCACATCATCTCATTTTCTTGTAGCTACGACAATATACCTGACAAAGGCAATTTAAGATAGAAAGAATTTGTCTCAGGTTGCCATGTTTGAGTACAGTCCATCATTGTGGAAAAAAAACATGGCCACGGAAGTGTGAAGCAGCTGGTCACAGGCACCTGCACTGGGTCAGAGAAAGAGCAATGCTGGCTCTCAGCTCCCTTTCTCCCTTATATTCAGTCTAGCCGCGCCTCCCACCCCATGCCACCCCAGCCTAAAGAATGGTAGCACCCACATTCAGGGCTGATTTCCTTCTTCAGTTAACCCAACATGGAAACCCACTCCCAGACATGCTCACAGGTTTACTTCCTGGGAGATTCCAGATGCCGTCGAGTTGGCAGTGTTAACCACCACCGCTCCCGTGTCGAAAAGGAGTTTATTTTGCTCTTTCCCAGTCTAGGAGAAAGATTGGTTTTTTTTAGTGTGCGTGCTTCATGCAGCCCCTGGGGAGCAATATTAGATGTTTCTTCTGCAGAGCTGTCCTTGTACATACCTTGCACTTTGCGCTGGCTGCAGGGAATGTGTTTGTCCTGGCTGGTAGACAAGATGGCTCCATTTCCTCCTCCAAGCAACACCAGGAGCTAGACTGAACATGACTGTCATTTTCTTCCTGTCTGGACTAGATGTCATGCCAAGACTGAAGAGAAGTCTCTCCCCCAACACAACTATCTACATCATCCTACTGTTGGCTCCCTACTCCCTGTCCCCCTCCCAGGAACATGTCCACACTTAGCTTGGCGCCAGCAAGAGCTTCACTCTTCAACATTGTGATCCTCATAGGTTAGTGTGGTCATAAACATTGAGTCGCTGCCAGAGAGTTTACATGCCGAAAGAAACAGGCAGCAGTGAGAAGATGACCTCACAGAAGGTGGGTGCCAAATGGAGGGAGCCATGACTGCTGCTGGCAAGCCAAGTAGGCAGACAAAGAGAAGAGGGGGGCTTTGAAAGAAAAGACCAAGGCTAGCCTGTGCACATGTAGACACTCCCAGTGTCAGAGAAACTGAGGCAGGAGAATCACACTGATGATCATAGATTCAAAAATCAGTCCTGGGGTAATAGTAAGACCTCCATGTCAAAATTAATAAGGAAGGAATGAGGGAGGGAAGGGAGGGGGAGAGGGAAGAAGGAAGGTGGAGGAGGGAGGAAGGAAAAGAAGATGGAAGGAGGGAAGGGAAGACAGAAATGAGGGAGAAAAGAAGAAGAAAAGATGGACAGACAGAGGAAAGGAAGGAAGAGGAAGAAGAAGGAAGGGAAGGAGGTCTGGTTGATCTCTCATGTGAACCCACAAGGCTTAGATTTTGGTATTGGCCACAGTGACAGCCAGGCTGGATGCTGAGAGGGAGAACTGAATCCTATCCCATCTTCTCCGAGTCTCAATAACAGCAGGAAACCTGTACTTACTGAGTTCCATTGCACGGTGAGTGAGGTAGACAGTGTGTGAATGGGTATGAAATGCTGAGTTTTCTTTGGGATTCCCCTTAAATGTCCAAAGAGAGAAAGAGGTTTGCTGGTTGGTGCTGAAATAGTTTTAAAAAGAGGAAAGTTAAAGGTCTCTTAGGGGGAAGGTAGAGTTCAGTGGCAAAGTCCCCATTGGTGTGAAAAATGACAGGACAATCTCATGACACACTGGGTGCTTAGCCTTTGTGCTAAGGGAGTGGGGGCAGGAAGTGAGTAGATGGTGAGACAGAGGCTTCAAAGGGACTCTTGTCTGCAGGGGGCTTAAGAACTCAGAGGCAGGTGAATTTCAGAGACTGGCTCTGCTGATCATAAACATGAGAACAGAGGAGTCTTTGAGCAGGAAGCTGTGGAAGAATGGGTGCTGGATTGTATACAGTCTATGTACTTATGTGCAAACATGTGAGCCTACATGTGTATATTATGTAAACCTGCATACAGTATGTACATACATGTATATACACGTGCCTGCATATGTACATATATATGTGGATATATACTGATGTGTACGTGTGTGCACATATATAGAAACTTTCCAAACAGACACCTTGAGGAGGCTGGCTCTGATCAGGCTGGCTGAGACTGATTCTACGTAAAATAAAGTATAATAAATCAAGTGTCACAAGCAAAGCATGCTCAAAACAGCTTTTCAAATAAAGCAGGCAAGAGGCTCCACACTGAAATAGCATCTTTCCTCTGTGGCTTGTTATCAGTTTGTTTTTATTGTTATAATATTTGTCTGTTTTTTGTGCTCGGTTGTTTTCAGGGGTAGTGGTGAGGGTTAAACATAGAAGTTCGTATTTCCCAAGTAGACACTCATCCACTGATCTACACGCCAGCAGCTGTGTGGCTCACAATGAAAGGAAGGGTTTCGTGTTTGGGCCAATCTTACATGTCAGTAGCAAATCTAGCAACTGGACCCTTAATCAGTCTCTGGTCTGTCTCTGTCTCTCTGTCTCTGTCTCTGTCTCTGTCTCTGTCTCTGTCTCTGTCTCTCCATCTCTCTGTCTCTCTGTCTCTGTCTCTGTCTCTCCATCTCTCCATCTCTCTGTCTCTGTCTCTCCATCTCTCCATCTCTCTGTTTCTGTCTCTCTGTCTCTCTCTGTCTCTGTGTCTCTGTGTCTGTCTGTCTGTCTGTCTCTCTCTCTCTCTCTCTGTGCGTGTGTGTGTGTGTGTGTGTGTGTGTGTTTTCAGATAAGGGCAGGCTGAGCTTGCAAGTCACCATGGGCTAGAGGGAAGAAATAGCTAGTAAGCTGTGTTCTTTTCCAAGCATAGGAGGAAGGAAGTCTGTCCATTGTCACCTGGGTCCAGAAGAGTCACTGGAATGGGCTCAGGTGTCTCCTTTCATCTTGTTACCTGCTTAGGGTTCAAGACTCCATGGTCTCAGCCCTGGTCTTCAGAGGGGTGAAATGGAGAACCAGAAATTAAGGCCAGTATAGACACTGGGTGATCCCCTGGTTCTCCTGTGGTGCTCTGTCACTGGCTTCTGCAATTACTAAGGAGAAGCATCCTGCACTATGGGAACAGTTTCCTGGAGAGTCCTTGGGAGAGGGGACCTGCAGCATCAGCAATAACCACAACAGTCAGGGATATATCGAGTGTTTGCCCTGTCAGCACCCATTCTGGACTCACATCCAATCATAAAACAACCCACTGTCACTATTTCATAGGCAATAAGCTGGGAAATGAGAGCTGTTAAGTAACTTAAAGTCATCTATAATAATCTCTTCTTCAACTTAAATCTTAATAATCACTACACGAGCATACAAATATCAGTACAGGACAATTGGTCCAACTCAGGCTGAATATAAAGTGTGTAATAGCGAGTCCATCATTACTGTAATGGAGCTAATACTGTTTCATGGAAGCACTGCATGCATTTTTATAAATCAGAAAGTTTCCCTCTAAAATGGCACCTTATCCATCCCACGGGGGAATGAGAAGGGTCCAAGATGAAGTAGCTCCCAGAGTAGACTAGCAATGTTGACAACATTGATGATCAACCAGCAACAGCGGCATTAAGGCATATAAGGTTACACATCTGGTGATGTGGGAAGGAAGATGTGGGTTTTTTTTATCTTTTGAATGACATCTCTATTTCTAGCATTCAAAGCTTATCTTAAAAACAAAAGACTGGGAGAGCTGGGCCACACTGTTGCTTTGATCAATACATGGAAAAGAAAATCCTCTGTGGCCAAAGCAGTGGGTAAAATGGGAGTGGGGGTGGTTTCCCACAGTGAAATTCACCTCCAGCTGATCTCATCTGGTTTAGAAATACCCAACTTCACCAACGGTAGATTTCCCATGTTCTGGTGTTTGACCCACACACTGAACGCATGGGCAACATGAATGGATTAAGTGGGTTATTTTTTTTTAAGAGGGAGAGTCATGAGGTTGAGAGGGAAAGTTGTTTCAGGTGCTGGGGGGGGAGTCAGAGATGGAAGTGGGGGTAGATATAATCATATTTCATTGTTCACCTGTGTTAAATTTTCAAGAAAAAAAATTTAAACGACTATGTGTTTTTTTTTTCCTGCCATAGACATTGTTTCTAAATAGTAAAAGGGAAGAGAAATCTATAAAATCTTTTTTGAAAGCCTGGCAGACCTAAAATTGATAAATGGGGGGAGGAGGGAGAGAAAGAGAGGGAGAGGGTGAGTTAGAGACTGAGAATTTATAGACCAAGGTGACATAAACAAAGATATAAAATCTTAAATAAACCTGAAAAAATGTACTCTAAAACTACACTAAGATACAGTGTGTTCAAATGAAGCTTGTGCTTGAAAAAACTGAATCTTTAAAATTCTACAAATATAATTTACCATATTACTAAGGATCAACAAACAAATACTGGCATGCTTTTAATGTAAACTCTTGAGGAATAATGACTAGATGGGCATTTTATTATAATGAGGACAAATGAAAAGATGACAAGAGACAGTTTTCTACCTAAATAGTCACCCAAAACTCTCTGTAACATTGGAGCATCTTCTTTTTTTTTTTTTTTTGTATTTTATTAATTTATTCTTGTTACATCTCAATGCTTATCCCATCCCTTGTATCCTCCCATTCTTCCCTCCCTCCCATTTTCCCCTTATTCCCCTCCCCTATGACTGTTCCTGAGGGGGATTACCTCCCCCTGTATATGCTCATAGGGTATCAAGTCTCTTCTCAGTAACCTGTGGAGCATCTTCTTTAGCCTTCTGGCCCAATAGATCTGACAGACATATTTGTGAGGTAGAAACTATTGAGGACTTGCTTACCCTGTCTTGACAGAGTTTGGCTGACAACTCTGCCTGCATCCAAGCTTGCCCCTTTTAAAGGCAGAATTCTGTCTGTGGTAGAAATGAGGACCTTTTCCCCAGTGACTAGTTTGCCACATTTGAGGCCATCTCCATAAAGAGGTTCTTTGATGCTCATCATCTTCTTTGAGGTAGACTGGGTGTTGCTAGGAGTTAACCTGTCTTGTCAAAGAATCTTTAAGATATAAACGCTTCTTAAATGCCATATTCTGTCTCATTGTCAATGAATCTTTAAAGTAATAAAAGACCTTTTTAAATGCCATATTCTTCAAGTCTCTGAGGTTTTTGAAGAACTTATCTTTCTGTAAAGTCATATCTATCTGCTATACCTAAGATGTATATTTTTGTGATAAAAGAAAGCTACTAACCTGCACTCCCAGCATACTCAGATAATCAAGTTTACTCCTTCTCAAGTCTCTGAGGGAGTTGAACACCAGGTAGCTTAGTTTTACAATGAAGCTTAATTGTTTATGGGTTAAGATATTTTTAGGTCTACATAGGTATTCTAAGTTGATAATGACAATATGTGATGGAGATTGATTTACGTTCAGAAATTTAGATGCATCAAGATAGGAAAGATGTCTTCTTTAAGGCTGTCAAATACAAATAGCCAAAACACTAAGAGTGTAACATTTATATAATTCCTGATTATGTCATGTTTCTTCTTGCCATAGGATATATATATATATATATGTAATACATATATATAATAATATAAATTATATGTACAAAAATAAAATAATTTAAAAAATAATGAGGATGAAGGGGGCTTGGAATATAGAAGCCCTAGGGTTGATCCCAAGCACTAAAAAGTAAAGGAAGTGGTTGAAGGGATGACAACATGGTTACAAGTACATTCTGCCCTTCCAGGGGAATCAAGTTCAACTCCAGGGAGTTGAATGCCCATCTCTAGCCTCTGCAGACCCCTGCATCCCATTAACACACCCCAACAAAGGCACATGCAGATACACAGAACCAAAATATATAAAATAAAATATTAACAACTCAAGTAAAATATAACCATGTATCTAAAGGTAGCATGTTAATGAATGAGAAATCCTGAACATAGGGGCAAAGCAGAGGCCTTCTGCCTCGACCCCAGATTAATATTCTGAGGTATTTGTGGATGCCATTAGACCACAGAAAACAATGGAAAATGAATGTGGATAGTAGCAGTAAAGTAACATTTAGCTACAGAAAATAGAAAACCTACAGAATGAGTGATAAAATTAACAGTAACATTAGAAGGTTCACTATGAGAATAAGATGCAAAGTTAATATAAAAATAACATGCATACATAAACTACTCTAGAATATGTAAGGAATGAAAAGGTCTACTTACAATAGAAAAATACAAGAAAATATTTATAAATATGATCGTACCTCATTACAAATGTGTGCCCACATACAATCTTACACACTCACAACTGAAGACAAGCTGATTTTTCATTAGGTTTTTTTTTAATGGATCATGTTGTCACGCCTGCATAAGGAAGAGTATTCAGCAATATCAAGGATGTAATTATGGTCTGGGTATTGCACATGAATTCCGAAAGCATTTTGCTAAACATGGAGAAAACCAGATTAAAAGATTATTTGCTCTCTGGGTCCCTGGAGGATATGTTTGCATTCAGGAGACATTACTACATAATGCCTTACCTACCCTCTTCACAGAGGCCAAATGAAAGCTAACTGGAAGAGGGACACAGGCAGAATAGCCAGGGCATCCTAGTACAGAGGACCAGAAGTGACAGTATCAGAGTCTATGATGTCCTCTGCGAGACCACGCCCTCTTTGGAGGAATGCCAGCCCTCCCTACCACAATCTCCAGTGTTTTCATCAAGGCTGGGACCTGCTGATTCCCACAAGGCTGGAGAAGAGACATCCCAGCTCCCTTTCTTCCCTCCCTCTGTGTCCCAAAGTTTGGAGCAACCTAGAGTTTTCTTGGCTGGACACTGGTGAGAGTAGAAGGTGTGGGTGCAAGGAAGTGTGTGCTGCTTCACGGGGCCAGGAAAGTGTGAATTTGTAGGAGGAATTGCTTCCCTCTTTTATATTTGCTTAAAACTACTGGGAACTTATCTACCGATTTTGATTTTGTTGTCTGTTATAATATACAAACACTTATGTACTTAAAACAATTTTCTACTCAATCGGTACTAGAATATGATAAAAATAGGCTTTCTTCCAGCTTGACTTGTAGCAAGAGATATGTGTAAGGGACAGAAATGGAAATAAAGAAAAGAAATGCTTAACTGAAAAACCGGCAATAAATTGGAGTGTAATTGACAGACGCCTGTACACCAGGGTCTCTCCATCAAGGCAACAGCAGCAGCAGAAGCCCTAGAAGAAAAAGCCATTCTAAGTGTGTGAACCTAATTTACTAGTTTAAAGTTCTCTGGCAAATCTCGGGCTCATTATTGAAGCTGGGATAATACCATTTTACTGAGTTCTCGGATAACCCAGCAAGGTTGAGTGCATGACTGAACTTAGCGCCCGTCTAATAGTGAGTGGGTCCTTTCAGGAGCTGTGGAGAGGAGCTTGTGGGCTTTTGACTGACCATGGGAGTCTACCTGCTGGTCCACGTGTTCTTGGCATCATGCTCTTGTCCTTGCTGTTGCTTCCTCAAATGCCCAGGCACATGCTTGCCTTAAGGTCTCTACTCTTACTTGCTTTCCACCTGGAATAACCGGTCTCCACCTACTTCCTCTGTCCAGTCTTTAAGCCTTGCTCTCAGTGAGGTTAGCTCACATTCATTTTTTAAACTGAAACCATGTCATGGCCTGAAACCAGATACCTTTTGCTTTCCAGCTTTATGAGGCCCCCGTTTGCAGATTGTTGATCTTAGTGACTGTACTACTAGGCTAGTGCTCATGGCTCAGAAAGAACGAAGAGAAAACTTGAGGACTTGGAGAAATCATAATAAAAATATATTGGATGAAAAGATTCCATTTACAATGAAAAATGGAACGGCATATTTTCTAATACTGAAGAGAAGCCCACAGAGCCTTCCCTGCTCCTTAAGTGCTGACTTGCTCGCGGCTTTATGGCCTCTAGAAGCTGTGGGAGTATGAATCCATGTGCCACTAGAACTGCCTGTGGAGAGATGACGGCCCTGTCCCCATAGTGCATACGGAAGCCCTTCCTTTCCTTGTCCTTTACTCTAGGCTCAGGAAACCACTAAGCCCTTTTGTTCTCCATAGCTCCTGCTAATACCTATTGGGGAGGCTGTGATTCCACACTCCTTTGCCCTCCACCCTCACTGCAAGCTGCTCTCTGCTCCATATTTGATGGTAATGGGGTAAATAGCATGATGTCATCTCAGATTCCTGGGTGCTTGGAGAGATGGCTCAATGGTTAAAATAGCATGCTGCTCTTACAGAGGATACCAGCACTCATGTCAGGCTCACAACCACCTATAACTCCAGAGGAATACAATACTCTGGCCTCTACAGACCTTGACACTCATGTGCACCTGCTTCTCCCCTCCTGGAAATATATACAGAATTAAAACTAAAACAAATCTTTGAGATGCACAACTAAACTTTATAACCCTGGGCATTGTCTACAGAAGTGGGAGGGGAGGGTGAACATACATGTGTGTGGGTGTATGTACATGTACGTGTTTATGTGTGTGTGTGTGTGTGTGTGTGTGTCTAGACTTGTGTATTCAGGTGATTGTGCACTTTTGTGAAGGCCATGAAGGCCAGAGGTCAACCTTGAAAATAATTTCTCAGGTGCAGTCCATTTTGGTTAGCCTAGCCAGTGCTCACCAAGTAGGCTGGTCTGACTGGTCAGGGAGCCACAGGCAACTGCCCATTTCTGCCTTCCCAGGGCTGGTGTTAACATCACACCCAGACATATTATATGTATTCTGGGGTCAAACACAGATTCTCATACATGCACAAGGAAGCATTTGACCAACAGAGCCATCTCCTTATCCCAGATTGAAGACACCCGAAATGAACGTCAAGTCCAGTGCAAAAGAACACTGCTATGGTTCTCATGCAGGTGGGTCAAAGGGATGACTTTTAGAAAGATATGAGTAGAGTCTTTCACACTACATACAGTCCAGATTTCATCAAGGCTGAGGCAACCCCATAACTCTCGTTGCTCAACTTTCTTTTCCCAGGGGCCCAAATTTCTGCATGAGATCATTATGAGCTAAGTTAGGAAAGGCAAGAAGATTTCTAAACTAAGTCTTGGAGTCCGTAGGAGTGCTTTGGGAGCCAGAAAAATAGAATTACACAGTATCCAGAGTATGTGGCATAGAGCTCAATAGCTCGTTGATTTATGCTGGCTCCATTTGCCTATAGCCAAAGGCCCTCAAATATTATTGGTATTGATTGCAACACTACTGATGACAAGAAAAGGATGAAATAGATGGTGGATGTCCAAACCCCATATTAAAGAACAGGGTCTATGCAAGTCACCTGTGAAAGCCCATGGTCAATCAGGGACTCGGCCAAAGAGAAAACCCAGTGAGTTAACAAACTCACACCAGGAAATCAATACAAAGGCATAAGCAAACAGTGTGAATCCAAATAACATATGCGTCCCAAAGCTGTGAGAACGTACCCTTTCAGAAACCTGCCTTGTTTTGATAATTGAGGTACATTCTTGGAAGGTGATTGTGTAAGATACTACACACTGTTGGTTTAAGCAGCGGGGCAGACAGCAGAGGTAAGAGGAGGAGGCCGATGCTTCTTGGAACTCAGTGCTAAGATTACACATGCCCAGTAAGTACCACACCCAGATTGTGTGGGGAGTCAAACCAGGGCTTTGAGCTTGTTAGGTAAGTGCTGTAGCTACATCAACAGCCCCAACAAAGCCTAGCTCTTTTTTTCCCCTACATTTGCCTACATTGGCTTTTTTCTTTTGAATTTTAAAAACATTTTTCATAGAGTATATTTTTATTGGAGTCTTTCCTCTCCCCAACTCTTCCCAGGTCCTCCCCACCCTCTACCTACCCAATTTAATGTTCTTTCTCTCTCTTAAAAAAAAAAAAAAAAAAAAAGGAAAAACAACAACAAAAGCAAAACACCAAAAGTCAAAACTCAAAACAGATAAACTGAAAGAACAAGAAGACTAAAAAAAAAAAAAAAAAAAAAGCCCACAAGAAAACAAAACAACAGGGCACGGAGTCTATTTTGTGTCCGCCATATTCTCCTGGGCATGAGCCCTGCCTGCTGAGGCATGTGGCTAATATACCCAGTGACACTCCATTAGAGAAAACTGATGTTCTCTTTCCCACTGCCCTTCGCTATTAACTAGCTCCTTGGTTAGGAGGGGGACTTTGTGTCACTTCTCCTTAGTGCTGGGATTCTGTTTGGTTTGAAGCTGCACAAGTTTTGTATGTGTTGCCATAATCTTCATGAGTTCACATGTGCATCCGTCCTGTTGTGTCTTAAAGACACTGTTTCCTTGAAGTCATCTACCACTTCTCTTGCATAAATCCCTTAGCTGTGCGTGTGTGTGTGTGTGTGTGTGTGTGTGTGTGTGTGTGTGTCTGTGTGTCTGAAAAACATCCCATTTAGGTCTAAGAGCTCCAAATCTCTCACTCTTTGAACACTGTCTAGTTGTATCTCTTTGTCAGTTACTGTCTATTGCAAGCAGAAGCTGCTATGAGGGTTGACACTTTGATACTGAGTACATCAGTATTATCATCGGGAGTCACTTTATTCCTATGTTTCAAAAGGGTTTTGTTGTTGTTGTTGTTCTGGGTTTTTTTATTCTTCATTAACAGAACCAAGCAAACTCAGAAACTTTAGAGGAGGGTGTAATTATTAGTCATATTAATATGCCCAAACATCAGCTATTATAGAGTGGCATCTGCTGAATAAACAGCACCGGCCATGCTGTTCCCACTCTTTTGGAAGTGGAAATGAACCTCCATATTTGTTGTTCTCTTTCCTGTTTGGCAAAGCCCCAGCTCAGAGACACTACAGAAAGAGTCTTGCTTCCAGAGAAATACATGGACGTAAGCTCAGCTACTTGGTTTGAGAGTCAGAGACTTTGACCATCCATTCTAGAAAATCAAGGCTCTAGGCAGCTTGTCCCTTGCCAAGTGTCACCAGCCATCATCCTACCTCCACCCACTCCTGCTTCCCAAGCACCACAGACATCTGCTTCTTTGGCGAGGTAATGTGTCAGGAACTCTATAGATGTAGTCTATCTATTTATAAGACTGTATAGATATGGCCTCTCTCAGCGTATCCCCTGCTACAGGTAAATCCAGGTATCTATGCCAAGATTGGACTCCTTCATATAATTGCTGGTTTTGGAAGTTTTTAAATTGCCAATTCAATGCATTTACTTGTGAGTAGGTGCCAAATATAACTTAGAATTTATTTTGCTTCTTCTCACATTTTGGCTAAACATATACAAAAATACCCAGTGCAATGCATCTCTTGGGTTTGAGCCCTTTAGTCTGGTGTTTTATCACTAGCTTTCCATCAGTATCTTTCTAGGCTCATTCAACCCTGTGATTCTGGATACCTTTTTCTTCTAACTATTCTGGCAAAGTTTCTGTGTTCCATTATTGATATTAGCATCTATCTACCCATTAGTCCATCATAACACACAAAATGTAAAGTCCTCACTGTGTATCGTGGCCCCTGGGTAAGTATAGGAGAGCTGACTGCTTGAAAGAAATATTAAGTCATCAGATTGGGAATTAAACACATGATCTCAGTGCCTATATATGTCTCCAAATAACCAAGAACTCATGGACTGTACCATCATTCCAAGCCATGGGACACATACCTCTGTCCACATTTGTGGTACCAGGCCAACCAGCCTTAATCCAGTCTGGGCACTCAAAACACTTACCCAGACCTGCTTCATGGCAACTCTTGTCCTACTGACACCAGAGTGGTAACTGTCAGGCTAGAAACGTCACTCAGTAGTCTTACAAACTCTCAGCATTCATCCCATTGTTCCATCCTCCCCACAAGACGCAAATGATCTTCTGAAAAATTAAACAATTTCTCATTAAATATTGAATTTTGGCATTTTATTACTCTTAAAACATACTGCCTCAGCTACTTTTTAGTGCTCCTTGCAAGATATATATATATATATATATATATATATATATATATATATATATTAATCTTGATTATAGGCTGTGCTGTCCACTGGGTACTAATGCCTACACCACACAGAATGAACGTAGGATTGGATTCTGTACAAGTGAAATATTTAGTTAAGGAGAAAGATGAGAGGGGGCCCAGGATGAAGAGGTCCATCAGTGACCTGACTTGTATTTCTGTGGGTCAGTTTTGTTTTCTCATTCAATAAATAAACAGCATTAAATAATAAAGGACATAAAGAGACAAAGTACATGAAAAGTTATCCATCCTTCCATATTAGTCCATTTCGATGTGTCTAAGTATCTGTGCTCATTCACACGTGTGTGTGTTTTCACATATATCCATGTGTGTGTGTGTGTGTGTGCGCACACAAGTGTAAAAGACAAATATCAACCTCAGGTATGATTCTTCAGGCACAATCTATCCTTTTTTTAAAGAAATGGTCTCTCATTGCCTTGGAACTCACCAAGTATGCTAGTTTGGCTGGCCAAGGAACCAAAGGGATTGGCATATGTCCATACTCCAAGCACACCACTTCTCTCTCTCTCTCTCTCTCTCTCTCTCTCTCTCTCTCTCTCTCTCTCTCTCTCTCTGTATATATATATTTTTTTCTGAAGATCCAATTCAAGTCCTCACACTTACATGACAAGCCTTTTTACTGACTAAACTGTCTTCTAAACCATAATTGCACATTTATTCTATATGTCCTCTATGAATGTTGCTAAAGCAATCCTTCTAACGTGTCTTTTCTACCCTTTCTGAAGGTTTATATGTCACTACTGTTTTATGTTACAAGATCTCTGACTCTCATTATGTTGTGATAAATTGCTCTTGGTATCTCAAAGACAAGCTACTGAATTTCTTTCCTTTCTCCTTAGATACAGACAGGCATCCTAGGCAGTTCTTTAGAGCACCATACCTGAATGCTGCCAGCCTTTCTGACATCACATCTGAGCCAGAATTAATGAGGCAGAGCTCCCTGACTCCTAGAGGTGATTACATTTCCAATGACAGCATGATTCAGACAGAGCAGGTCTAACAAGATCCCATGATGTCCAGTGCCATCTCATAGACTCCTAAGTGACAGGAAGCAAGGTAAAGACTGAAGACTCCACATAGCCCAGTGCCTAAGATGCCACTGTCATTAGAACTCCTCTATGCTTCAATATCCCCGAGAAGATGATTACAACTGACAATGGATAAGAATGCAATAGAAATAATGAACTTGTATAACTCTGAATTCTTATAACAGTTCTATATCTGCTCTTACTGTTGCCATTCCTGCCATTGATGGAGACTCTCTGAAAGAAAGAATGAAGAATACTTGGATGTGGAGGGTGGTATGGTTGCAGTTGAGTAGGCTGTACCTAATGGAAGTTGGCGAACACTAGACCACCAAGTGTCTATTCTGAAGGGAAAGTGATGGCAAGAGAGAGGACTTGTGTAGAGTGCTTGCTCTGTGCTGAGCTCTGTTCAAGGTTCTAGGTCTATATAATTTCACCAAATTCTTACATAATTTGGTTATGTAAGAACCTATGAACACATGCAGGCAAATAGATTACATAGAGAAGGATGATATCATGAAAAGAATGTGGTATTGTATATGGCTAGATATTATAGGTGTATTAATATCATGTCTAATGCTTACACAGGGTGCTTTGGGATTCAGTGGGGCCATTTGTGAACAAGGCAAGCATTACTACAGACTGGCCTTATATAGAAAACAATCATGATCCTCAGGAAGAAAAAAATGGGAACAAAAGAAACCACATATTTACGGGAAGAAAAGAAATCCATAGAAAGGTTCTAGAGTCCTCTCAGAATAACATTTGGAATGGAGACCAGACTATTGCCCATGAGCAGTGGATAAATCTCCTCGTATGAGAAGAGGAAACCTGTGTGTCATAGCTACTGAAGTGCATAAGATCTGGCCCTCCAATCATCTTCTCCATCTAATTGGGTAATAATCCCCTACCATAGCAGAGGCTGCAATTAATTTGGAACTCGGGACATACTATTTTATGTATTTGATAAGATACAAATGCTTCACTGGAAAAGTACACCTATGCATGTATTTATAAGACCTATTGTGGCCAGTTAGTATTGCTAAATGGTAAGAAACCAAGATCTGAGGGACTTTAAGAGCTTTGAGATTGAAGGATGAAATACCCAAGAAACATGAAGGCAACACAACAGGCCTAAGGGAAGACTTGGGTCAGGCCCACACCCAGCCATGGGCACCTGGGCACATGGGCACATAGACCCGATGTCTATGCCATATCAGACAAATGTACTGTCATTTATATGCCTCATATATTGCCTATGGTCTTATAGCAGGGGAGCTATCCGAGTTATAGTGGGGGGGGGCAGGCAGTGTTTCAGTTTCTCCCTGATTGCTGAGGGTCATGGAGTGTGACAATCTGGATATTTGAACTTCCTCATCTTCAGAAACCCCCAAAATCACAATCCACTTTCATCTTCTACTAGTCTCCTTAAGTAACCATAGGTTCCACAATTCCCCAGAATCCCCTCCATCTGGGGACCAAGTGTTCAAACGGATGGACCTGCTAGGGATATGTCATGGGCAAACCATTACAAAATCTACCGTAGCCTTGCATGCATCTCAACAATTACGAAGGAGTCTCATCAACACTGACCTATTAACCAATGACTCTAGTCACAGTGAGTGCTATTGCTCTTACCTTTATAGCTCCAGTGCTATGCTGAAAAGATGCAAAACATATAAAGAAAAACATTGATTTACTACTTCCCAAGATGCATATTAGAATACTCCTTTAGCGATCTCAAGCCTTCTATCTAACACTGGGTTAGGTGTATGGGCCAGCGAGTGATCTGTTCTAACCATAACTTTCAGTTTTCAATAAATGAGTTTAGGGAACATGCAGAATGATAGAACATGACAGATGATGGATTAGATAGATAGATAGATAGATAGATAGATAGATAGATAGATAGATAGACAGACGACAGACAGATAGACAGACAGCAAAAGTCCATCAGTCAGGTATTCAAAATGTCTATCAGAAATCAACTGTTAGTGCCCTTTTAAGCATTCAGCTGGAGTTTCAATGGAGAGTCTGGGCAAAGCAGAGTGTCCCCTGCTGAGGCATCCAAGAAAAGACTAATTAGCAACAGACAGAGGTAAGATCATCAAACAGGAGGACCTCACAATATTCAGAAGAAACTGACTGGGGAAGTTGAGGGAATCACAAAAGTGGTGCAGCATGTCCCCGTGAGACAGGTAAGCAGCAATGGGCACAGCCGGCTAAATACTAAAGTGAGCTGTCTGCATAGTACCTGTTTTCCCCAATGCTAAATCCTTGTAGACCCACATGTGACAGTAGTTCATCCATGTGGAGTCTCATTCTGTCTGTCAGGTAAGGGCCTGGATTTTCTCCAGTCCCCAGGAGATTCTCACCAGCCTCCAGGGCCAAATTACTGTAACAGTGATTAAACAATGAGAGTCAGGGAGAAATCTTGTGTGGCAACCGGTACTTGTTTAGAATCTTGAATCGTAGAATCTGGATGGACAGTAGTAGCCAGACAAGAGCATTCTGGGTAGAAACCAGGACTGGAGGCACTGTGCAGAAAAGAAGTTGGAAATTGTGTTTGGGACTAGGGATATGTTAAAGGCTATATTTCAGATTGGAGACATAAATTCAAGAGATGGTTATTGAAATAATGGCTATAGTTAATGTGATGTATTGTATATTTTTAAATTATTAAAAGGGAATAATTTAAACAATCTCATTACAAAAACATAGGTATGTAAGGAAATGTATGTTGATAAGCTTGATTTATCCATTTTCCTTATTTGTTTTTAAAATTATGTGCATACCTATTTGTGGGTATGCACATCTAAGTACAGGTACCCACAGAGAGCAGAGGCATTTGCCCCTGCCTTCTGAGAGATAGAGGCATGGAGGGTTGTGAGCCATCTGACATAGGTGCTGGGAACCAAACTTGTGCCCCCTGCAAGAGAGTATCTCTCTAAGCCATCTCTCCTGCTCTATATACGTACATATTTAAGACATCATGCTGTCAATAATAAATCAGTACAAGTGTCACTTCTTCTTGTAATGTATT
Organism: Acomys percivali; assembly: GCA_907169655.1. Taxonomy (NCBI): domain Eukaryota; kingdom Metazoa; phylum Chordata; class Mammalia; order Rodentia; family Muridae; genus Acomys; species Acomys percivali. Next base: position 134,839,477 of record OU015747.1, read on the forward strand.
AGCATCTATTAAAATTTCCAAAGTTTAACAACAAAGTTGGTAATCAAATTGGTATATATTTGCTGAGTAGTAGCCATATTAGAGGAAGGGGCAGACATTTAAATGCAAAGAAAGATGGTGGCTCAATCGTGAATAGTGCTATCTTGTGTTCTGTTAGTACATGGAGCAGTCTTGTGACCAAGGAAGGGTAGAGAGGCCAAATCAGGGCTGGCCACCTGCTCAGGAAGTAGCAAGAAGCATACATGGAACAGTTGTGCATAGCTGCAAAAATTGGCCATACAGAAAGGCTGACACACATAAAGTAATAGAAGTATTCTTCAGTCAATATCCTATCATCAAAACTATTTCCAAAAGGTGCTTGGGTTTGGGGCCTTGTGCCCATGGAACAGTTGTTACTCCTGGAATCTGTACCTTAAGGATTGAGCATTTGTGTCCTTGAATCTCCTCAATTCAAGATTATCAGCTTCCTCTTCCTTGGTGGCAAAATCTTTTGATTTCCTGTTTCCTTTTTAGGAAGATAAGTGGAAGCTAAGGGACTAGGGGTTACCAGAGGTATAGGAAATTTAAAAATATGAGTCAAAATATATTAAATGAAACTTGGTCCATGTTGGGGGTTGGGATGTCTGTTTTCTACCTGTTGGAGTATCCAGCAAAGTCATAATAAAGGTCATTGTTGATACTGCCCAACATGGTCAGGTAAGACACTGGTGACAGCACACATCAAATTTAGTAAGCTGGCTTCTGACACAGGGCCTCTTTCATTATGTGGAGTTCGTGTAACAACAATTGTGGGCATGGATCAGAAGATGATGGAGGAAGAGCTTACCAAGCAATTCAAAAGGAGCTGAATTTTTTTCTTATTTCTTCCATCAAAAATGTGTCTACTTTTCTAGCCAACTGAAGGCAAGGAGGATGAGAAACAATAGCAAAACAAGATAGGTAGAATTCAAAACAATCTAAGAAGGTGAGACTCCAGGTTCCCAGCATGGTGAGAAATGTGTGTGAGTGTGCATGTGTATGTGTGCTTGTGTGTGTGTGTGTGTGTGTGTGTGTGTGTGTGTGTCTGTCTGTCTGTCTGTCTACCTTCATTAGAGTGGCAGAAATAACAAGGGCTGCAGGTTTGCCCAGAGGTATGGCAAGCAAAAACAAAAACAAAACAAAACAAACAAACAAAAAACTCACCAAACACAAAACAGAACAAAACCAGCAGGTTACCAGGAAAGAGATGGGATTCCAGTTTAATTCACCTAACAGAACTTCCTAGAATGAGATCAGAAGCCCAGCTGCGTCGTGGAGAGAACATGAGACTGACTCCATCGCAATGACACCAGCTGCTGTCCTTGGTGTCCTGCCAGAGTGATTGTCTACAGGTTTGGATGAGCTCACTCATGTGTTTGTTTGGGCCCAACAGTGACTTAAATTAAGATGATTGTCTGGACACCCAGGTCAGACTTGATGCTCCCTCCCAGTCCCTCATAATAAGTGTGTTCTGAGGAAGGTTTCAGCTGATCTAGGGCTCACCCTCTGTAGATCTCAGAGGTCTAAAAGCAGAGGAGATGCTCTCACCGCCACCACCTGCCACAACTTCAGGACTCAGGGCCTAAGCCAGCATGGTTTGGAGATATAGAATTCAGAAACTGATCCAACATTCTGCTACTCCCATCCTCCCAGCAAAGTAACCCCAGTATCAAGTCACTCTCTGCACTATGTTGGGCAGCTAACCAGAGTTAACTCAAGTCACCTTTCCCCTTTATTAGCCCTAAGGCTCCCTAGGGGCTCCTTCCTAGGCTGGCCTCCAGCTCTCTGGGCTAGTAATAGCCCACCAAAATGCAGAGCTCTTATTCCTAACCTTTTCCCAGGAAACCTGCATGTTGTTTTTTTGGTTTTTTTTTTTTTTCATTTATGTGTCTATCCACTCCCTTATCATGCTCCTATGTGTACCCATTGCCTTCTTGGGGAGTGGGCAGAGTCAGCAGATCCATCACAGTACTGGGCCTGGGATCCCATGGACAAGCCTACCAGGGGCTGGCTGGCTGCCTGCCCTGACTTCCAAGAACTGCTTACCTCCAATTCCCATGGACCCTGCTCATCTCCTGGCATGGCTTTATGCACAGAGCACTTGGTGCCAAGTGTTTGCGTGAAGGAGCATGTGGAAGGCTTAGCTTCTCACACTTGTGCTTACCCTAATGGCTGCCCTCCACCCTGGCAGGCATTCTTATTTCCAAACCAGTTTCTTTCCTACCTGCATTGCCTGGTGCCAGCAGAGCTCTATAGACCCCGAGAAGCTCTGGTTCAAAAGGAACCTGCTTGGGAAAGTCCTAGTAAAAGAGTTTCCTGGGGATTTGGGGCTGAAAGAAAAGACCTGGAGACAAAGGTTGCACACTCCTTGCTTATGGGTTTTGTGTGATAAAACACACTTATTTCTACCTGGGGTCAGTTTTCAGTTCTATTTGATTTCCTATAGTGGATAAGCTAGAGAATTTAGACAGCCAAGTCTTACCCACTAGGATGGTGGAGCTACCTCACTCCAGGTGAAGGAGCTAGAGGAAGTCCTCCGGCTCTGGGACAGTCTCAGCAGTGGCTTGGATCACAGAGATGTGCACATGGAGCTTGCTTTGATAAAACATGGGCTGGTTTCAAAGAACTGAGAAGACAGAGGACTGTGCATGAATCGTAAGTGACCTTGAACTTGACCCTGCCCAGTAGATACACCCATGGTTGTCAAGCCTTCATCAGTGTGACCAATCATATGAGTCATTGCACATGGAGAGAAAGACATGTAATGAACCGAGGCCCAGGAATCCCCACCAGAGACTTTTCCTGCAATGATAAAGGGGTTTTTAGAAGATCCCTCCTATACGAGCTAGGGACATGATTTATCTGGGGCAAATATCATAGCAACAGTAGAAACAATCTTACCTAGTGGCCTTTCGTCCTCCTCATGAGTCATACCTAATAAAATGTGGCCAAGAAAATTCCCATGACAGAGGCCTAGGTGAAGAAGCCTCCTCTGCTGCTGCACCCCCTGCCCCGCCCCTCATCTTCTACCCTGTGATCAGATCACGAATGCTGCCACATGGGAAGTCAGGGGACTCCTGACAATGACTAAGTCAGAGGAGTGACAGTAGCACACAGGTAGAGAAGATCAAGTTCTGAAAACCTGATTAGCTAGAGGTTTTCTCTGTTCTCAGTTCTCTCTCCCCACCCCTCCCTCTTTTTCGTGTGTGTGTGTGTGTGTGTGTGTGTGTGTGTGTGTGTGTGTGTGTGT
>OU015747.1:134846548-134872107 GCA_907169655.1 Acomys percivali
ATCCTCACTGACATTTACTGTTTTCCGTTTCCTTGATGATAGCCATTCAGTGAGTGAAATAGAATCTCAATGTAGTCTTGATATGCAGGTCCCTGAAGGGTACAGATGTTAAACTGTGTGTGCTCACTTATTGATTAGGTTATCTGAGCTTTCGGTGTTCATGTATTTGTTTGTTTGTCTGCCTGCCTGTGTTGAATTTATTTCTGATACATTTGCAGGTCAGTCTGGTGTTCCTGGTCCAGGGGCTGAACTATCAGAATGACTGCTGTAGGCTAGCTAATGGTAACATGCAATCTCTCTCTGATTATTGCAGCCTTGTTCCTCTTCTATTCCCAGTGCAGCATGTCATTCATATCCTTAGAACAGCGCATCTCCTGCAGTTGCCTAGCAACTGAGATGGATGAGGAAAGGTAATCCAGACTTCTTCATCTTTTCCTAACTTTCATTTGGTACAATGACTGACTTGGCATCAGGAAAACAATTTACTGCTTTGTCCAAAGTAAAGTCTGTGGAGCATGTTTAAAACCACCCAGTGACCTTTAGAAACACAGCACACCCCATGGTATTTACTTATAGACACCCAGACACATGTAATAAGATTATAGATCACCCTAATTTAGGATAAAGTTTGCTGGGGGAGATCAAAATTGCTCCTCATGGGACTAAATTTAGATACAAAGCAATTAACTTTAAGCAACCAAAAAATTGGCTCTATAAAAATTCCATTTCAAAGTAGCTTTTAAGTGAAAGCTCATTACCAGGCACCTTTACTATGTGAGAGACAAACAAGTCCCTGGAGATAGAAAATACAAACTCAGTTTTGAGTCACTACCGCGAGTGTAGAAATTAAGTCAGCCTTGGACTTGACCTCTTTCAAGGGTCAGTTGTTGCCACAGATTTCCAGGCTTCTCAAAGCTCTTCTATATCCAGAAAAGTAAATATTCTCATTCCTGGAGATAAATACACTTCTGTTTCAGCTATACTGATGGTATGGCTGTGCAATATTAAACACCTTCAACTTCATTCCATTCCCTTCTGGGGTCAAGGGTTTTAGATAAATTTCATGGAGAGCCAAAGTTTTCACTCAGTAGATCTTTATTTTTGGATTTGCCTGACATGCAGGAAACAAATAATAAGTGACATATTATTAACAGAAAAATTGATTTATGACAGAAACATTGCATTTTTGAGATAATGTCACACACATCCTAGGCTGGCTTCATACTCACTATGAAGCTGAGGATTATATTGAATTTCTGACTTCTTACCTCAACCTCTTGAGGGCTCAGATGGAAGATGTGAGCCTCCCACACATGATTATTTTTAAGGTGATATTGGGTACCAAACCCAAGGTTTCCTGCATGTTGAGCCAATACTGTGCTATGCCCTCAACTGGAAAATTAATAACATTATAAGTAGTCATAAAAATGAATGTCACTACTTTAAGGCATAGAACAAACCAGAAGAACACAAGAAATAAAATACCCATAACATTATAGCCTGACACTTGCTAGGATTCTTTGGAAGTAGTCTTCCCATTCCATGTGCCTTTGCATACATGTATATTGATATATCCATCAGGACATCTACAAGGTATCACATTCATTGAACAACATCATCAAGATGGCCAAAGAGACTACAAGTAAGAATATACATGTGTGTTCCATTTATCTGGAGGACCAAGGAATCACTGGAGAGTGGGATCAAGGTGGTTCAATCCTTGTGGGCCTTAAAAGCTCAGCAGAGTGCTCTAGAGGGGATAGTAAGACACCTTATGTTCACTTACTTACTTTGAATTCATATTAGTTCAGATACAGATTTCTTTGGGGTAGGGCAGTCATGACCCCATTGTCACTATATACTGCTACAAAGGGAGACTCTGCAACCTTCATAGTCCCTGAGAAGTTGGGAGTGTCCCTGGATTTTGTGAGGCTGCATTAACACAGAGCAGGAAATACAGTTGTCCGTGCCTCACATTCCCTGCCCTAAGCAGCTACAAGCTCTGCACACTTAAAGAATGGCTCTTACTTCTAGAATGTGGTCCACTATGGTGGCTGATAGCCACAAGATCTTCCCACTCTCAAGAATCCATAGCCATGCTAACACACTCACATAGTGGCTGCAATACAATTACTTTAACTTCTCTGAACCTTAAGACATAAAAGATTGATACCTCTGGTTTGCAAACACATATGGTGCCAGATCTCTCAGAGAATATACAGGCTTGCTTGCATAGAGGAGAAAACCGCACAACTGATGATCTGTATGTAGCTGTGTCTAGCCAGACATCTCTCCACAGAATGTGTGTGAATGAATGAGATTACATAAGCCCAGACCTAACGCCATCTTTGCAGTAGTCATGCATCCTCAAACTAAGAGCCTGCAACACATGAAGCCAATCCAGGCTAACCCTACAAAAACCCATGCACCAGCCTACCACCCCAATGAGCTTCCTACACAGCCAGCCAACGTTGCTCATATATAGATCCTGCACATATATTTACAGCTGACAATTTTCTCAGATAAGTATCAGAAACAACAGTACTAGGGAAATTAGATGGCCAACCACAGCAGAATAAAACCAGTTTCTTTATTTCATCATAGCAAGTAGATCAGCTCAAAGTGAGTCAAAGACTTGACTCATTTGTAAGAAAAACGTAGACAATTTGGAAACCCTAGAATGTTGGGGGAACAAGGACCATATCTGGAACTAAACTCGAGGCCACTCATGTTACTCTGGCAAAGTATTTGTCTATGGTCTGCCCATGTCCTGAAAAGCTAAGTGAGTCTGAGTTCAAAAGTAATGGACTAATTTGCTTGACAGAGGAAGTTCCCAAACAGCACAGCATGCAGGCTGTGGCATGGTTTTTATTTACTCACTTAAGCCAGGTGTATAGTGGGAGAGAACAGAAGGTAAAGTGAGGGGGTCCCTGCAAGTGTCATGGCAGGCAAAGAAATGATCCATGAAGAGGTAAGAGTGAAAATTCAGTTCAGCCTGACTTAGGCTGGATCAAACTTCTAAAGAGTCTGATGCCAGGTAGTTTGCTGCCAGCATATTTAAACACAATAGAATTTGAGAAAAAGTTTCCATGCAACAATCATTCAGATTCCAGATTCAGGATAAAGCTTAAGGTGTGAGTGCATGGAGACTCCTTTGCAAAGTACTTGTGACCATGAAGATGGTCTCTATAGCTTAAATGTCTGGTATCTAGTGTGGTCTTAGACTATAGACCTACTTAGCCTATAAGTAGACTAATTAGTCTCTAAGTCTATAGACTATAGGCTTATATAGCATAGAAATCCACAGGCCACAAAATACATGTGACAAAATACAAGGATGGGTTCTATTAAGTGAGAACCAAAGATAAAGGCCTAAGGAAGGAGAGTCTTGAATAGACATTCTGGGGATTTAGGTCTGCAGATAGCAAAAGGTCATCAGGTCAGGCATAATATCCACTCCCAGACTTCTGGGTATAAAACCGGTATTTCCTCCTTTGAAGAAACATTCCTGCATGATTAACACTCCTGGTCTCCCTAGTTCTAGTTCTTACGTGTGAATACAAGGACCTTTGTTCCCCCAACAGTAAAGTAGAAATATATGGCAATTTGGGTAATAAAACTTTTAACGAACAAAAAGTGTAAAGGCTTTTAAATTTGTGGGCATAAGAGACAAAGCAGTGTGGGTGTGGATGGTAGACAGTGTGTGTACTCTGATTTTTTTTTCAGAAGCACAATTGGAAAAACACAGTTTGCATGAGGATGATGGGAAATGCTCATAGAGGGCAAAGCCCTACCCATAAGGCTCTAGGCTGCATAGTTGAAAACCCATTTGAAAAAATATACATTAGAAAAAGAGTTGGTCCTCAGCCTGCGGTGATGTTTCGGGAAGTAATGGAAGTGTTTGGGGGTGGGGCATGGAACCTGTTTTGAGGATATAGGATAATAAGGAGGGGCCTTATGAGTTACACATAATCCTGATTCTAATTCAAGCTCTATCTGCTTCCTGATCTATCAAGGTATAACAAGCCAGCTCTTATTCCTGACCCCACAGGTGGAAGCTACTGCCACCACCATGAATGCTTCCATGCCTTCCTTGCCATGAAGCTCTAAGTCAAATGAAATCTTTATTTCCTGAAGTTGATCGTGTCAGGTTTCATGTAGCAGTCACAAGGCGAGAAGTCAGTATAAAGAATAGCCATGCTGTAGTACCACCAACGTCTCCATGGGAAATTATCTGTAAGATATTTTTAAAGTTCTCGTCAACTGTTCTGTACATAAAACTGGGAGGTAAATTTGAATCAGGTTGCTTATTGCTTTTAACACATTTCCCAAAGCTACTTAAGTCAGAGAAGCTTGTAATTCATTTTTATGTTTTTCTAAGACAATTGCATAATGAATGATTTACCCCACAGTGAGAGCTAAGTGTTTATAAATGGAAATAACTGAGGTAGAATTTTGAAGAACCCATGGCTTATAGATTCATGTAGACCAGAATGTTCAAAGCGAACCCTGTTACTTCCTCCAACACATAGTTCTTCCAGCAGGAGTTAGATATGCACATTGTTTGAGTTTCCAGAATTTGACATCAAGAAGTGGAAAGGGGAAAAACAATATTAAAACCCATGCTGCAATTTCACAGGTAGAATTACACACCCAGGGGCGATTCCACTGTTTCCTTGAAGGGACAGGTGGGAAAGGGTTGCCTTAAATTTTGAAACTTCTCTTCATGGTAGGCTACCAGATTAATGCTCATGTAGCCCAGGCTTGTCTTGAACTTAGAAGGTAGCCAAGGATGGCCTAGAACTTCTGGTCCTCCTGCTTCCTTGCCCCAAGTGCTACGATTATAGGTACGCACTGCCACACCTTGTTTATGCAACGTGAAGATCAAACCCAGGGTCTCCTACATGCTAGACAAGCACTCTACCACCAGAGCACATCCTCAGCCGCCAGTTGATTTGTCTAACTCTACTATTGAATAAGAAATGATCCCCAAGAGTGAATCAGCATTAACTCTGCCCGGAGAACACCCTACAAGCATTGCTGTAGTGTGATAACCTTAGGTCACAGATGTTGGTGATCACTTCCACAATGATAAGAACCACACTTAATGACCCTCTCCATGCCACCACCCTTCCTGCCACCACCCTTGGATGCCTCATCTCGTGAGAGTGCATTTCTCAATATATATATATATATATATATCATCAAGATCTGATTACCCATGAGTTTTTCTCTGAATATTTTTCCCTTCTAAATGTCCAGAATATTCTTTGCAAATATTTCCTGGTCCTTTGCCTCTGCCTCTGCCCTGAAGCTGGTGACAGTAAGGGGTTGTTGTTGTTGTTGTTGCTTGGTTGGTTTTGTTTTTTAATATATCTGAATGGACAGCTCTGATGGGCCCCTGAAGTTTTCCATGGTGGGAAGAGTTTGGTGCACCATTATATTATTACAACTATTAGTCACCTGCAGGGCACAGTGGGCAGAAGGCACACTAGGATCTCAAGAGTCACTGCTGTGTGAGCAATCTTTGACTCTGTCTTAAGACACAAATATATTGTTAGGTAGGCCACTGGAGTGGTAGATAGTATGTTACTGATAAAGAAAATGACCAACAAGGTGTCTGACAGGTTGAAGGAAGTGGGTGCAGAGTGACAGCCAAGTCAGATAAAAAAGTGTGCTGAGAAGCATTCTCCATGGGAAGTCCCTAATATGGCCATAGCAGAGGACATGTTGTGACAGTAATGATACACAAAGGGCCAAAATAACTCCCTAATGCTGGACCAGTGACAACAGAGTGGTGCTGCTCCCTAACCCTGGGTCATAAAGCTGTACAATTTATAAACTGTCTGCTTTGAAAACTACAAAATAAAGAGGCCATAGTTTGTTAGATGGCATTGATTTCCTGAGAAGTCCAAACTAAATATCTGGTTTTGTCTTTTCTCAGAATCTCACAATAAAGCCTTGAAAAACTTGAACTATCTGCTCTCTTGCCTGTAGGATTACCGGTTTTCACCAACAAGCCTGACTTTTTCTTTCAAAGAACAGACTGTGTCAGGGCATCTGTATATCACTGTACATGCCTTCTTGGCAGAGTGGCTAGTGGCCATTACCTTTGTGTGTTTTTCTTAATGGAAATCATAGACAGGGGTAAGTTTAGGCTCCTGAGAATCCTGTGCTCCCACCATCACATCGGGCCTGCTTTTCTCCTGCAGCTCCTCCAGGAAAGGGCCTCATAGGATCAGACACCAAAGAATTCGGAAGGAGCCACCATGGAGCCATTCCTGGGATGTTGGCTGGAGATTCCCTGGCAGTGGCTGAGAGCTGTTCCTTTCGCTTCTGCTGGGCTCATCTTCTTTTTGCTTCTAGGGAAGCATTTTGGGGGTCAGATTCAGAGGGGGTACTTAGGGAGTTGGGTGAACCTTGTGGTCCTGGGTAGAGAATGAGCTCTTCTGGATTCTGGAAGGCTAAGAAGGGCCAGGGTGTGCCAGTGTCTGAAAGCAGAGAGGCAGACATGAGTCAGGTTGGGAGCAGGCCCAGGATTCCATCTCTTGAGAGTCTCAGGGTGGCAGTGGTAGGTGATAGCCTGCTGTGCAGAATCAGCAGAAGGGTGAGTCCTCCAGAAAATGCTGTTATGGAACTGCAGGATCCCATGTAGAGGCAGGAAAGGGCAAAGGAGGATGTTGAGGAGCTGAGCAGAACTGTGAGCTGTAAGCTCCAAATGGAACCAGTGCCCACTTCAGACTAAGACTATCCCTGAGGTGAAGAAGGAAAAGTCTCCAGTTGTTTTTGTGAGGATGGAAAACCTCGAAGCTGACATTGTTTGGTCTTAATCAACAAATTAATGTGACCATTTTAGAAATGTCATCAGATGTTTTCCTAAGACCTAATTTTTTTAATGATAGTTTGTTTCATAGTTGAATTGACTTAACATGTTTGTACTATAAGCAATTCTGAGATCAACATCTTATATGTAAGTGTAACATACATATACATAAAAGGTACATATACATACAATGTTTTTCCTTTTCATTACTGAGGTAAGATGCTGGATCAGAGCAGGAAATGGTATGGAGATTTTAGACATATTTTCCTATATTGCTTCCCAGAGCATGGCACTGATCACTGCCCCAGCAAGGCAGCAGGCTGAGCTCTGTTCTCTGTCTCTCTCAGGAAGTGCAGCTGAGGCTGGGGTACACTTGTTGGTCCCAACATATCTGGATTGAGAACATGTGGGACAAGGTGAGGGGGTGTCCAGCCTCTTTACGAAAGCCACTGTGCCCAACTGGAAGAAGGGAAGATCATAGCAGATGTACAGTTGATAATAGAGCCTTTCGCTTATGAGTCAACTTTTCTTCTCTGAGCCAATGAGGACTTGAACTTCAAGTGGGAAATAAGCAGGACTAAAGCCATGGACCAATCTCTCCCAACTGAGCTTTACTGAGAACAGAGAGATCAGAGGGTATGTACCCTGCATCTAGGTGCAGTAATGAGCTCAAGGTAGCCTTTGCCCAGGGAGGATGGAAGCCAGCAAACACATGACTCTTAAGGCATTGATTTTGATTTTTTCTCCTTCAGTTAGCATGAGCCGAGCACATGATGTCAGACACTGGAAAGGTGAAGGCTTGCCTGAGCAAGGGTTCTCAGTGTAGGATGCTGTCTTAGTCAGTGTTCTATTGCTGTGAATGGACGTCATGACCACAGCAACCTTTACAAAGGAAGGCATTTACTTTGGGCTTGCTTATAGTTCAGAGGCTTAGTCCATTATCATCATGTTGGGAAGCATGATGGCACACAGGTAGACATGGTGCTGGAGAAGGAGCTAAGAGTTCAACATCTGAATCGACAGGCAGCAGGAAGAATGAGACACCTGAAAGCCCAGAAAGCATCTGAAACCTCAAAGCCCAACCCCAGTGATACATTTCCTCCAACAAGGCCACACCTACTGCAACAAGACCACACTTCCTAATAGTGTCACTACCTATGAGCCTATGGGAGGCCATTTTCATCAAACAACCATAGATGCCTTGAGTATATCACAAGGATAGTAATAGATTCTGGATGTGTGAAAAATTCTAACATGAGGTTGTTGTTAAAGTTATTTTTATATAACTGTTTCTCAGTTTCCCTCTTAACTCAGTTATTATGCCAATAATTAAAACCCTATTATATTATTTTTAACAAGCTTCACAGAATAAGAACTGAGCAGTTATTACTCTATTCTTTTGTTTGTTTGTTTTTGTTTTTGTTTTTCTCTGTGTAGTGTTGGCTGTCTTGGACTCACTTTGTAGACTAGACTGGCCTCAAACTCACAGTGATACACCTGCCTCTGCCTCCCAAGTGCTGGGATTAAAGGTGTGCACCACCACGCCTGGCTATTACTCTATTCTTAACCCTCTAAAATAATTTGGCTTCACACATCAAAGTAACAACATGAAACACATTCCAAATGTGGCAGAAGTAACCAACACATTTGATTATTCAGACAGAACAGTGAAACCATCATACTTTTACAAACCCAATGCTATTTTTGTTGTTTTTATTATTAAAATGGTTTTTTAATTAAAAAAATAATAATAAAAAAATAATTTGGCTTCCTCCTAGGTTACATCCCAGAGATACTTGCACTTTGTAGCTTTTTTCTATTCCAGCTCTTTCTCTCTTAACATCTTCTGGACCTCTGCCATGGCTGAATCCCCTACTTCCTCTTCTGACTCCTCCTCCTCTGGCTGGCAGGAAGTTCAACCCTATTCTCTCCCCTGCTCAGCAGGTGGCTGTAAGCTTCTTTATTGGCATACCACGGGATAATGGGGGGGAGGGGTACAGAAATTAACATTTTAATTACACAATAACCTTATGCCTACAGGCTGTATCACCAGAGAGTACAGATTCTCTCAGCAAGAGTTTAGGAAAGGCCTTTCAAAGAGAGTTGTGGAGCATCCCTGTCCAGGCAGAAAATTGGAGAGTATTCCAAGAAAGCACATACAAGGGAGTGAGTATCTGAGGTCTGGAATTGCAGCCACAGAGACCCTGCTAATGCTAAGGACTATGTCACTGATTAGGGTAGGACCAAAATGTTGGGGACTGAGGCTGGGTACTGGCTGGTTTTGTGTGTCAACTTGACACAAGCTAGACTCATCAGAGAGGAAGGAGCCTCATTTAAGGAAATGCTTCCATGAGATCCAGCTGTAAGGCATTTTCTCTACTAGTAAACAATGGGACAGCGCCTCGCCCTTGGAGAGTGGTGCCATCTCTAGGCTGGTGGCCCTGGGTTCTATAAGAGAGAAGGCTGAGCAAGTCATGATGAATAAGCCATCATGGCCCCCTCCATTGCCTCTGCATCAGCTCCTGCCTCTAGGTTCCTTCCCTTTTGAGTTCTTGTCCTGACTTCCTTTGCTGATGGACAATGATGTGAAGGTGTAAGCCAAATTAACCCCCCTACACACCAACTATGTTGTTGTTTGGTTTTTCCAGACAAGGTTTCTCTGTGTAGCCTTGGCTGTTCTGGATTCACTTTTGTAGACCAGGCTGGCCTTGAACTCACAGACATCCACCTGCTTCTGCCTCCTGAGTGCTGGGATTAAAGGCTTGTGCCACCATGCCTGGCTCATTCCAATTTCCTTTCTGGCCATAGTGTTTTGTCACAGCAATAGAAACCCTAAGTAAGACAGGGTGCAAAGTGAAAAAAATTTTTTTTAAAAAATATATTTTATTATAGATAAGATAAATAAAAATTTATATTAAAAAAATATATTTAAACTCTTGGCTTTGTATGTGAAAGGCTTTAATCTTTGGTCTTGCAGCAGTAGGAAACCAGAGACTATCTTAAGGGGTGGTATGCATGTGGTCCAACTTGTATTGTGAAGAGATAAGTGGTGGCAGAATAAATGAGAAGGGGAAAGCCTGAAAGAGGCAGTGACGAAAGCCATGACACGAAGACACCACTGTACATAGGCACTGTGGTTAAACATGGCTTTAATCAGAGTCAGAAGGAAAAGTGGCTATGACAGAAATGACCTGAGACTAGAGATGAGCTCTGGGAGACGGTGATTAAAGCCTGGAGCTGAGGTAGCTGTCACTGCCAAGAATGAAACACAGCCCAAAATGTCCCAGATATTAGAATAATGCCATTATTGTTCCCTTACCTGTGACAGCTGATGGGTCGGCATGATCTATGATCTTTCTAGGCCTTTTATTAAGTTCTCATTGCAGTGTTGTCTGTGTGATCCACTGCCTCAGGGAACACTGGAGATTTGAATTTGAAAATGAGATTCACAAAATTAGATATTCTTTCTATTTTTCCCCTTTTCCTAGCTCCAAAAAAAATGACTTCAAACAGAAGGTTAGAAAGGATGCTATCTTTGAGTCCTTTCAGCTTTACTTATAAAATAGCTGATTTCTTGGTCCTCAAGCAAACATTACAAAACTGGCTTCTTGCTCCTCTGTCACCTCCCCACATTTACCCTTCTTTTGTGCCTCGTCCCCCTCCATGGAAAGAGAAGCCTAGGCCCAGGATCTCATAAAGCCAAAAGAAGGGAAGAAAGCTCTGAGGGGGATGCAGGGGTGGGGGTGTGAGGGTCTTGCAGGCAGAGAAAGGGGCACAGTGATACAGCAGAGGGGGCCAGTGGTGTAGGATGTTCAGAGTCACTAGAAGCCACAAGTTCAGTTAGAAGCTTGATGGTGTGAAACTTTCAGTTTGCTAAATCTTGAATTGGAGTGGTCAGAGAAGAGACTGAGGAAGAGAATGCCAGACTGCAAGTCATCTTGAAAATGAGAAGTGCTCGTACTTTCTTTTCTACCACGTGGTCTCTCTCAGACTACTTCTCTGCATCACCAGCCAGCAGGAGGAAGAATGGAAGCTTACTTAACGCCTGTTCAGCATCTTCTTTAGGTGGAGGCATGGGGCTATGTGAAGATGGTGTCTGCTTCCCCAGAAAAGCCGTTCTTCCCCGTCGGTGTAGCTCCCTCTGTGTGATCACGTGGTTTTTGTGGACACTGCCTCTATAACTCACTTTGTTCCCTACTGTTTCATGTTTGCCAGAAATGTAAGGCATCAAGTCTTCCCTGTCAGTCACGCTGGCACCCAACCAGAGCCAGCTGTGGGCCTCTGGCCCCTTCCTACTTCCCTGCTCCTGGCGCAGTTAGATTCTGCCCCTTTGCTGGTCCCGGATGAGGGCTTTCCTTTAGCTGTACTGCACTCACACTGTTCAGTGCGCAGCTTGCTATAGCATCATTGTTTTCCGGGTGCCTCAAAAAGCAACTCGGGGAACTTCCGGTCCTCAGGACACCAAGCAGGCTCTTAAGTCGACTCTGTCAAGCTGTGAACTTTACAAGTGATGCCACAACACATGTCCTCAGCTTAAGAATTGGATCCCATTGCTCCCAGCTCTTCCATGAATAAAATGCTATGGACAGTGAGGGATATACTGGAGCCTTGGAGGGTCACAGAAACAAGCATTTCCTCTCAGCAGGACTCTAAAGGTGAAGTTCAGCTGCCTGCCATTGCACAGCCGACAGTCTCCCCTCAGATGCCACGCCAAAGGAACTCAGAGGTTTAGAACCTCCTGCAAAACCCACATGTGAGCGGCTTCTCATTTAGTTTTGTCCCCCATACAGTGTTTAAATGATGGTGTGACATCAGCAGTCTTTAAGACACGTACACCGACTGTGCTTCCGTTTTGTTTCCTTCGGATACATCTGGCTCTCTTTCACCAGACCCCAGAGCACACCCGAGCCCATAACCCGGGCATATGTGACTGGCGCTTCCTAGGAAACAAGGCGCAGTATTAGGATTCCAGAGGCTCCTGGCATTAGAGAGCCTCCTAAGATGTCAGTTCTGATGAGACAACCGAGAGTTCCTCTTAAAGATTTACTGCTAAAGTAATTTTAAAAGTTAAATATAAGATTTCTATGTTTTCTATTTGTACATACATAGGTGGTGTGTGTGTGTGTGTGCGTGTATGTCCAGATCTCTCTCTCTCTCTCTCTCTCTCTCTCTCTCTCTCTCTCTCTCTCATACACACACACACACACACACACACACACACACACACACACAAACAGAAAAATTGTAAAATAACATCATTGTCCCCACTGTTAAACTTCTAATTTTGAAGATCTGGAGACAAAATGAGCACATACAAAATAGTAAATAACATGCTCACACACGTCAACGCACACATGCGCGTGCATGTGTGCACACGTACTCGCACGCACACGCACGCACACACTAAACCTCTGACCTTATTGCCTTCTGTGGTGGGAAGAACTTCGGAACAGGTGGTACAAAATCAATCCTGAAAAATCTGATTCATCTGAGGCAAATATGAGTGCATTTGGGGACATAGTATTTAGGGAATTGACTTTTGGGGAGTGGCTTGGGAGGCACTTTCATCTTTAAAAACATCTAAATAAATGTTAATTATCCAGGGGCTTTTTTCCCCTCATGGAAGCAGGAACTGGTTTACACATCTCCTCCTTCGTGTGCCTCCTCACTTCAGATAGTTCATTGAATCCTGCCAGACGCAGTCAGCTACTTGCCATCTGCACGGAACAGCTGCAGTTTCCTTCCTATGCAAAGGGAACATTCTATTATGGAGAAATTGGCATATTGTGTTTGCTGCTTGCTCTCTTTGCGTCTTCCTGCACAGTGAGGCTAATGGGGCGGGGAGGGGGGCGGTGGGGGGTGAGGGTGGGGAGCAGCCTCGCGTCCCAGCTCCCAGCTAGGTCAGGTAAACACAAGCGACATCCTGCTCGTCTTCTTCGCTGAGTTAACTTCCCCAAATTCTCGAAGCCCTTCAATGAGACATCTGTGCCCACTGATACTGATGAATAGAGTAAGATGTGGCTGTACAAAAATAGCCACAGGACTTCCTGTTAAATGTGTTGCACTCAATGTAAATATTTATATCCCTTCCTTCTGAAATTTTCTGAAGACAGGGGTAGAAAGGAGATATAAATCAATAAGATGAGAACGGAACGATGACTTCACTAACCAGAAATGTTGACAAAGTCAGGATCTTCAAATGGAAGGGTGGCTGGGAATTAATTCATCAGAGCCCAGAGAGGCTTCTGAGGAGGCAGCTATAAGCCATATGTCAATTAGGATGGCAGGACTCTGGAACGGCTCAGGAACTGGAGTTGCTAGGTGTTCTGTGGCTAGAGGAAGGACGGGTTAGTTAAACAGTTGCTCAGTCAGTAGAGCTTGCTTCCCAATAGTAGACACCCAAGATCAAGGAGGCACACTATTTAAGAAAAACAAGGGGGAAGTGGTTCAGGAGTACACTCAGCCTTTATCTTTGACGTACACACCAAAAGGATCATATATACACCCTAACACATGTATACACAAAGGAACATATACACACAGGCATGCACTCTTAAAAACAACAACAACAACAAAAAAAAACCAACAAAAAACCAAACTATATGAGCTACAGTAAGAATTCTAATTAACCCCTTTTTCACCAGCACATAAACTCTTCTCTACCTGATCAGAGGACTGTTGTCTTTTCTGTGAGGAATACTACCCCAAGAGACTCCATCCCTGTCACTCCTGAGGCACATCGAAGGTTGGGGCGACAATGTTAGTCTTGAAGCAGGACCAACAAGCATGTGCTCAATCATGAAGAACCACTCAGGCGGGAAAGCTGGTAAGCACTGAGCCGTGGCTTCCTGTGGAAGCACAGGCCCTAATCTCACCAGACCAAGCTCATGTCCCGAGATCATTTTCCCCGAGTCCCCTTTTGTGATATTCTTAAAATTATGCCTAGTGCTATAAAATATGTGAAAGATAAAGGACCCACGTCACCATGCCTCTAGCCTCTCTAAGTGATCTTGGTTTATATTCATTGTCTGGGCTTGTCCTGTTTTCCTGTATATCAGATATTATTCTATATGGATGTCTTTTTTTTTTTTTAATCCTTCTATTTTACTGTTTTGATGATGATGCCTCTCCCTGTCAGTGCTTAAATTGCGGTGACATCATTTCCAATAGTTGATAGTACTGCTCATGCTGGTGTAACCACAATTTCCTGTCAGCACTTAATGCTGGCTGTCACATTGCCCCCACTTTGTCAGATAATAAACAACTCCAGAATGAAGATGGATCTTAGAAAATATGACAGCTTCCTTAAAATTGCTGACTCAAAGTGTGCAGCCTTTTCCAAAGTATTAGTGTCAATAGGTAATTTATTCCCTGGGAAATAAACACCAGTTTATAATGCTATCTATCAATAACTTCTGAGAGTTGCTTTTCTTTGTCCTAGCCAATGCTTAGAGTTATCTTTAAAGACCACAGGAGCAGCAACATTCTGGCTTGATATTAGATACAACATCTTATTGTTATTTGCATTTATATCTGGTTACAAGCTCAGCATCTGGAATATTTTTGGATGCTTATATGTTGTAAATTGGTTATCTGACATTTATCTTTATTATAATATTTATCTTCTTGATCAATTTGTGTCCTTTAGATATATAAACATTGGCCCTTACCCTGTTACATGTGGCAAATACTTCCTCTGTTTTAGAAGTCTCCTTTTAACTTGTTTCTATTTCTAATTTCAGTTTTGCTATTCTATTTTTAAATATTGGGAGAAGAAGGAGTCATCAGGCACACTGGAAAATGATTCAGTTTTGAAGAGATATCAAAATGAAATAAGCCAATAGGAAAAGGGAAGAAGGGAAAAAGTAGAAACTAAATGAGCTGAAATTTTCTGTGTCTTCCTAATATTCATATAATGACATCTCAGACCAACAGGGTGATGGCTTTAGAAGGTGGGGCCTCTGGGGTGTTTAGATCATTAGCAGAGTCCAGGGTCCTCCTAAGTAAGATGAGCTCTCCTAGAAAAGAAACTCCAGAGAACTCTCTTGACTTCTATCTGCCAGGTAAGGATATAGTAAGTTGGGCAGTTTAGAGCCCCAAAGAGCATCACTACCAGACAGTGGCCATGGTGGCAGATGATTTAAGACTTCTAGACTCCATAACTCTGGAAAATAAACCTTAATTGTTTATACGCCACCCAGTCTATGATATGTTGTCATAATAGTATCCTGAACTAAGGGAAAAGTAAGAAAATGAGAGAGAGAAATATTTTTGTAAGGAATTATGAGTCTCAGATAAGACGGTATATTTATGGGAAAGAGATACTATATAAAACATAGCAAGATTAAGTAGATGCCCAAGAGACTTGAGAAGGACGGAAACGTAATTACTTGAGTGAACCAGAAGTGTAGATTAGCAGCTTCCAAAATAAGAAGGAAAAGAAAAAAATTACAGAAACAGTGTGCTGCCTGAATAATCACCCAAAACTCTCTATAACGTTGGAGCATCATCTTCAGCCTTCTGGCCCAATATAGCTGACAGACATATTTGTGAAACAGAAACTATTGAAGACTTGCTTACCCTGTCTTGGCAGAGTTTGGTCATCGACTCTGCCTGTATCCAAGCTTGCCCATTTTTAGGCAGAATTTTGTCTGTGACAGAAATGAAGACATTTTGCCCAGTGGCTTGTTTGCCACATTTGAAGCCGTCTCCATAAGGAGGATCTTTGATGCTCATCATCTTTTTGAGGTAGGCTAGGTTTGCTAGGAGTTAACCTGTCTTGTCAAAGAATCTTTAAGATATAAACTCTTCTTAAATGTCATATTCTGTAAGTCTCTGAGGCTTTGAAGACCTTATCTAACTATTTTACCTTACCTATCTATAGAATCATATCTATCTGTTATACCTATGAAATATACTCTTGTGATTAAAAATAGACTGGTACTTGACATGACCATAATTTGATCAATTAAAAATTGGCTTATATTACTTAATTATCCTAATCAGCCTGAAATAGCACTTTTCAGGTTTGAAAGTAAGCTCTGAATTATAAATGAGTTGTATGGATTCAGTGCCTCATATTAGAGTAGAAATATATATATAATATGTATGGAGAATAGTCTAAATTTAAATTCTATATCAATGTATTTCTACAAAGTGGTCAAATACAATTAGCCAAAACACCTTGAATGTAACATTCATATGGTCCCTGATTGTTTCATGGTTCTTCTTGCTGTATGTAATTTTTCTACTTATGTGTAATAATATAAATATATATGTGCCAAAAACTAAAATAAAATCTTTTTAAAAAACAAACAAACAAACAAAAAACCCAAAAATCAAGTTATGTGAAGTTGAAAGGTCCTGCCAAGAGCTCAGACAAAAAGCACACACATCTTTTGGTGTGCCTCTTGTCAGCACAAATGGTTAACTTGCAGTGGACAAAACTCACTTATTTTTTTCCCCAACTATCCCTGGGGACTTTACATCTCAGAGTTGAGGAGAGGGCACTATTCTTTATTCAATGGCCTATATACTTTCCCTATTCTCTCTCTCCTTCTTACATTTGGAGGCTTTCTATTGCATCCAGTCACCACTGATGAGCCTTGTTCTTAACAGTCAGTACAAAAGTCATGCCCCACTTCTCCAAGGTAAAGATAATACAAATAAATTTGGAACATCATGGATTTTCCCCTTTCCTCCTCCTCCTCCTCCTCCTCCTCCTCCTCCTTCTTGGTATGGTTTCATCAGTCTCCAGTAATCTTAGCCAGGAGAAGTCAGCCTCTTAGGCTAAATAGAAAACCCCTAAACTAATCAGTATCTCCAAACGACTTCACACTGTATTTCTGTGGTGTAATTTTAATACAAAGAAAACAGTTTAACACAAAAATTACAAAGAGCAATTAGGACTACACTAAACATGACTTTGTAGTCTACTGGCAATATTGCTTTGAATTTCACTGTTTTGTTTTAAGTCTGTGAATAGCAGGCTGCCAATGGGCTTATTCAATGAGGTCTTATCATCTTTGCCGCTTTCCTTGCAAACACCCAAGCCCACCAGAATGAGGCTTGCTCATTCATGCCATCAGTGCATATTGCCTAATGTTAGAAAATTTCTAATGTGAAAGAAAGTCAATTCAATTATGGCATTTTTTTCTAAAGCAAGAAGTAGAAAATCGATCACGTAATATCATCTTACATGTCTAACAAACAATAAAACGGCCAATATTACAGACCTGTTTCCTTGGATCTAAAGCACTCAATGGAACCATTGCCACGTCTTTTGAATAGACTGGTAGACCATTAAAAGTTACTGCATGCACATTTGTTCCTTATAGTTGGAGATCAATAAATCTATTCCAAATATCTTCCTCCCTGTACCCTGCCCTCTCTCTCATTTTTACCCAAACCATAATTGGGCTTTTCATAAACCTGTTACAAAATACTTCACCTTAACATAAAAGGTTCCTAAGATGAGCAGCCCCTGCCCATCATCATCCTAGTCCCTACAGTGGGTGCTGGATGAGCAGCCCTGCCCATCATCATCCTAGATACTACAACAGGTGCTGGATATCACTTAGATGTCAGCTGTTCTATGCTTTCTCCTCTCCCAGGAAGCTGGGCTCTATCATGTTTAAAAGGTAAGTAGAGAACACAGAAAAGTGTCCACCAAAGGGAGTGAGGAGGAAATATCTATGTATCTTGTGGCCATTAATACAAATTACCCTAATGGACCATGGCTTCTGAATGCCCTTTGTCCTCCCAGGAAGAGGATTTGCCAGGACCTGGCCCCAGAACCTGAGGATGATTTTTTGTAGCCAAATAGCTACTAAATGAGGCAGTGTTGGAACCTGTCACCATAAACCCTAATTACAGGTGATTAAACACTGAAGCACACCCATCTGGAGATACTAGGACAGGAGTTTGCTCCTTGGCTGCCGCGTCTGCTGTGACACCAGGCAGTCTTACCACCCAGGAACAGTAGACTGTGACTGGGAACGGGCCTTGTTTGCTTTTTCCTCCCCTCCTTTCTGCTAGCCTCTGTCTTCAGCTCCTGCCCTCTGTGGGGCCTGGACAAAGAAGCATAAATCTCTGGACCTTGTGAGAACTCCTTGAAAGAAGTGAGTCCCTAAACCAACTAGGAAAGAAGGGGGAAGCCTATTTTCTTTAGGTATTTGGACAGAGAAAAAAGAGAGAACTTTTAGCTGCTTCAAATGTTAAAATATTTGTTCCTTGTGCTAGGCGCACTACTTTTATAGTATATTTAAGCAAAGTAGCGATACTGCCCAACATGATTGGGAACACCAGGAAAGGAGAGTAAGTAGTCACAATGATGCTACAGTTTGGGTCTTAAATGTAGCATATTCCAGCAGGCTCATGTATTAAATAATTTGTCCCAGATGAGCTACTAAGAGGTGATGAAAACTTGAAAAGGTGGGCCTACAAGAAGGCGTTCTAATCATCAGTGTGCCTTCAAAGGGGATGAAACAACCCTGCTCTCTTTCTCTGTACGCCAATATGAATTATCTCTCAGATATTTATTATGTTAAGGGAAGTTGAATAATGCAGTGACTAAGAAGAAATTTATTAATCTGAGTCGGCCTCACCGGGAAGTTGGCACACACCCACCACCAAACTCTAAGCATTAATAAATAACATGACTTATGGGAGTCATGAAGACAAATTGCATGGGTGTTGCCATGCATTACATACAGAAAATGAGGTGATGCACCAGGAGGCCCTACAACTGTGAGGCTCTGGACAGATGTTGTTGCCGTTATAATGGTTAGATCTATTGCGTCTCTGCTAGGGTGGAGCTGCACACATGACAGGATACATAAATAGAATCGCCCAGTCCCGAGTGAAGCATGGCGTAGCTCGTGGTAAGCCACCTGCACAACAAAGCTGCAAGATGCACCCCAGCACACAACACAGTTTCTCAGTGCTATCACTGATCTTCGTGTAAACCACAAAGCATATCTTTCTTCTACTTCTGAAATCTTGATTTTTTTTCCCTCCTTTTAGTCTCCCAGTCTCTCAGTTGTAAAAAGATATCATGACTTTGAGTCATCATCCTGAATAGTCAGCTGTGGAGCTATATGCTTTATAAAGAACTTTTTAAAATGTTTATATTTTTAATATATAAGTTCCTGTTGAATATTATTAGAACTATAATATCTTAATAGGTCCGTGGTTGAATAATTAAAAATAACGCAGAAACTTATTCAAAATTCATTGGTAAATGAAAAAATGGAAGAAAATAGTACAGTTCCATTATAATAATGGAATAATATATATGTATAATTATCTTGATAGGCAAGTAGGTAGATAGATAGACAGATAGACAGACAGACAGACAGACAGACAGACAGACAGACAGACAGAAGACAGTCAGATAGAAAAGATAATTGGAAAGACCAATAACACAGTTGGCTACGATTAACTGAAGGAAGGGAAGGTAATTGGGAGAAGAATGAAGCATTTTCATGTTTAAGTAGAGGAAATGCCTTTATAAGATCTGGTTTAAGTAAGCCCTTGGGAAATTTTCTTGATTGATGATTGATATGTGAGGGCCCAGCTCATTGTTGGCATTACCATCCTAAATAGGTGGTACTGGGGTGTATAGGAAAGCAAACAGAGCAAGCCAGGAAGCAATACTCCACCATGGCGTCTGCTTTAGTTCCTGTCTCCAGGTGCTTGCCCTGAGTTCACGCCCTAAGCCCCTCAACAATGAGCGTGACCTGGGCATGGAAATAAACTCTTTCCTCTCAAAGTTGCTTTTGGTTCTGGTATTTTATGACAGGAATAGAAATCGTAACTAAATAGGCGTGATTGAAATATATTTTTTAATGTATGAAATTTTCAAAGAGTAAACAAAAATATGATTAATGAAAATAAAAATAAACATTGTCAGTCTGAGGTCTTGCATGTCCCAGCACCAGTTTGCCTGTGGGTTGAAAGGGGTATTGCAATATGTAAGAAAGCTTCCATTCCTCTTACATTTTTCATGATCTGTATTTCCTAGGGTTTGAATTAAGAAGCATTCCACTGACTCACAAAGTTGAACACTTAGAAGGTGGTCTTCATGGGTGCTGCTAGGCTTGTACTTAGCATTAGTCAGCCTCAGTGATTGATACAATATTCAGTCTCATATCTATGTGTTACATACGTATTAAGTCTAGCAGCTTAATGAAAGTTATTTACATGCTGAAAGCTCTCTGCCTTCACCAGAACATACTTATTCTTTTGGCAGTGAATAAAATTGTATTCTTCACAACTCCAGCTGAGGGGAAACTAGGATGAGTTGGCACTGCTGTTGCTGGCTGGTTGGTTTTGTGTAAGGGATGGTTAAGAGTCACTACTCCCCGTTGAAATGGTGAACACGCTGTTCCTGAGAAACAGTGTCAGCCCTGGTAGTCACGTTCTAACAGGCATGTCCAGACTTGTGTTGAGGTTTGTTGCAATCTGAGCCCACTTTGTATTTGTGAGAAACAAAAACAAATAACCAGTACAGGGCTTCAAATAGCAAAAGATGCTGAAAAGACGTTACTTTACTTTGGTCAAATTATTATGTATGTTCTGACTTCTTAATTTTCTGTCCTTAAAGTCTTATGTATTAGAAATACCTGTATAAGTATATACATAATTAAAATGTAACTCAGAAATGTAATTCAACAGTGGAGTTTGTTTTCTGTAAAAGATAAAGTCCTATTGCATCAAATGTATGTTACTTTATAATGGCTAATATTTTAAAAAAGAATGTTTAAGCTATTGAAGTTCTTGTGCCTCTTCCCCCAAAGGACATTTAAAAATATGATCTTATATTAACTTTATATACCTTCTTAGTAAATTTTGCCTTAAACTTTGTGCCTTGTTTTATTAGAACCCAATTCTTGTTTTTGCAACAGCATTTTATTCTAAGCAAACATTTACTTTAAAAAATCTTTATAATGTTTATATTTGGTATATCACTGCTTATCTGTTTTCTTTTGAATTTATTGAATACACAACTCCAAAAATTTAAGTGTGTATTAGCATTTATTGTGCATGCTTGATATAAGAGGAAATCAAGAGTATATTTCTCTAGAGTTCCTTCTTCCTGCCCCGACCTGTTGGTACGGGCTCTAATAAATTGATAATGATAATCTTGCAAAAAAAAGAAAAGAAAAGAAAAATAAACAGAACTTTATGGACTGATAGCCAGACATCGTCAGAAGACTAGATCTGCATTGAGGAGTAGTGGGACTTCTGACTTCGAGGGGCCTGGGTGAAGATGCTCATGAACCATGAATGCCAGCAGCAAGAAAAGAATGTGCTGTCTGTAGGTGCACAGAGAGGATATGTGGTGATTTTTTCCCCTTAGCACAATCAACCTATGCTTAGCAGACAATTGGAGTTGGAAAGGGCACTCCGGGGGAGAGGTGGAAAGCCTTTGGGAGGCTATGGTAACGGTCCAAGGCTGAAGTCATAGAAGCCAGCAGTGAAGTGGAAAGGAAACAGAGATAATTTCCAACATCACTGAGGAGGAACCAACAGAATTTGCCAACCAATTCACTTTGTAGAGGATACGTCTGCATCATCCATGCAAGGGCATCCATTAACTTCCCCAGCAAAAGTCCCTTCTTGCCTAGCCTGTTATTACAGACGGGCCTCCAGTCCAGTCATCCTCTTCTCAGTGTAATTACATGCAATAAAAGCTTGATGTCACTGGCTCAGCCCACAGCCTATGGGTTCCCTGCACCAGCATGGCGTCAGGGTCCTCTGGAGTTGCTCATGCTAGCCTGGACCTTCCCACTGAAGAGATTCCACTAAACAACTTGAATCTTGGTTTTGTTCTCTGGATCCGGGAACCTAGGGCTCAAGGTGGGCTGTCCAGGTGATTTGAACTGATGCCTAGGCTGTGTTTCTTTCTGTAGCTGTCTGTGTGTATAAGAGTAAAAATGCCTTCTCCAAAGACAGACTGACTGCTTTCCCTAGGGGTAAGGTGGTGTGTGTGCGTGTGCGTGTGTGCGTGCGTGTGTGTGTGTGTGTGTGTGTTGTGTTGTGTTTACGGTCATGCAGAGCCTGGTGCTTTCTGGCAGTTTTCACAATGATCCGCACAGGAAAGAGCTTCTTCGCGCATCTCAGCCTCTCCCCGGTTACCAGATCTTTTGTGGATTAACACTGGGCTGAGTGATGTTGAAAACGAGGCAACAAAGACAGGAGGAAGAAGAGAAGGAAGAGAACTGGGGCTAAGGGAGACCAGGAGGAGGGTAAAGGAAGGCAGAGGAGGGACGAAAGGAAAGGGAAAGGAAAGAGCACAGGGGTCCAAGGAGGAGCAGACTCTCACTCTCGGTTACAGCGGAGAGAGACTGATCTCTACCTGTGCTATTCTGGGCTCTTCTTTCTTCCGCAAGCAAGCGCAAGCGACCTCCCCGCAGCTGTGGCCTTCCTTAGTGAGCCGCAGGATGCTGAGCAATAGCCTCAGTGAAACCATAAGTCAGAGTGGCATGGGACCTGCACAGTAGGTATCAACCCCTGTGTCTGTGTTTCCCCAGGTTGGGGCGTGATATGCAGGAGGCAATGACAGTTTATACTGTCCCTTGCTCTCCTCACTGGGAGAAAGGCTTCCTGGAATTGCCAGAATTCCTTTAATCCTAATTCCTTGGCCTGGAACAAAGTAGGTGAATGGCTATCACTGGAAAAAAAAAAAAAGAAAAGAAAAACAAACAAAGTATGGCAGTGCGTGCTGCCTGATGTTTTATTCTCCACAGACCCCCCCACATGCTCCCCAGTCCAGTGTCTCAATTAGGTCATCAGAGGAAGAGCACTGAATTGGTTTGCGTGTTTATCCAGAAGGCCTCTGAGCTATTTGTCCTTTGTGACAACTTACTCTGAAACAAAGATATGCATGAAAGGGTTTTAACTTAAACTTGTGTTTTGAAATCAATAGCTGTCATCTCCTGGGCGCTTCTGCCAAGTTTTCCACAGCTGACTCCGGCTGAATAACAAGCAAACCACGCCCGACTCCAGCACCCTGACCTCTTTCAGACTCTTCCTCCTCAAAGGCCTAAAGATGGCTGGAGCCCCATAGAGCTGCCCCTAAAGACACCCTTTGCACAGCAAAAGGGATGAAGTGCACGGAGTAAAATGGAGAACCTAAGACAGCAAGCTCTAAAGGTGAAAACTTCTCTAGGATTCTCACTCTTGGGAAGAGAAAGGCTGTAGTCCAGGGGTTACCACAAGAGGAACTTGTCTGGTGGAAAGAGATGTCACATGACCCTGACAGCCTATCAGATAGCTAAATAGGCCTATCCATATTTCCTGGCTTTTGTTTGATCTTTTCTATAGAACTATACCACTGCTGCAGGAAGAAGGGGAGAAACTAGGAGCCTTTGCTTTGGCCAAATGCTAAATAAATCCATTTTCTTTTTTACCACTTTTTGCTTCCTAACTTCTTTTGAAACACAAAGAATCTGAGGTGATGATGATTTATGGACCTAAATGCCTGGTAACAGAAACACTGGAGGCAATGAATGCCCAGATCCCGGGTTTATAGCAAGAGCTTCCTGCGTTTGCAATGTTCTAAGGTATTGTGGCCATCCTCGGTGTACAGGTGTGTCTGTGTGGGTGGGGCTGGCACTCAGCAACACTACACTGCCCCTGGCATGTGAATATCTGAATTCTTAGAGGGTCCTCAAGGATCCCCTGTACAGCCCAAAGATGCTCTTTTGCATAACTAGATAGGCAGAGATATTACACTTTCTGGAAAGAATTGTGATATTGTAGAGAGACACTGGCACTGCTCTGTCAGGCTTCAGACCACTGAAACAATGGTCCTTAGGAAACTGGGATTTTTCCCAGGAGGCTCTGATGGAGGAAGGAAAAGTTTAAACATCCCTAGTCCCAGCCAGAGGGAGTGTGTCTCCTGGAAAGGGATTTCACACAGTTCTGACAGCCCATCAGACCTCCCAGGAGGAGCGAACGGAACTGAGACCACAGTGACAGGCAGATGACCGGGACTGCTTAGCTATGCATACTTCCTGTCCACTGCTTAAACATGAACCTCATGTCAGGAATTCAAAGGTGGACTGGCAAGGCTGTCACAGGGTCATTGTCCCTCTTTCCAACGTGACACACTGAATATGTCTTTTTTCTGTATTTCAATTTTGCTTATTTCTTTAATTGCTCTATGGAAAATGGGTGGCCAAACATTACATGTGTGAGCTACCATGGCCCAGGCTCAAGCTGTAACAGCTCCATAGCAGGGACAGCACAAAGAAAGTCAGAAGAGTTTGTTAGTTTGGGCTTTTAGGAGAGAGTGTTCTGGATTGAGCTGGACAGCAGGAGGTGGAAAGGGCAAGAAGTGGGTGTGGAAGTTCAAATGTTACTTTTGGGCCCGGGGAGAGTTTTCATTTTTCTCAACAAGCTTACATAGCTTGTTTCACCACGACTGGTTGATTTTTGACTTCTCAACTTTCTGGGGCCTCTGGTATAGAGGAGGTTGTGGTTTTAGAGCTCATTCATTAACATCAGCAGAGGAGAAGGGGCCCGTTGCTCCTGCCCCCCTTGGTGTGTGCATAGCTTCCTCTAAGTAAGCCTCAATTAAGCATGGCTCCCTGTGCCCTGAAGGAAAGCCTGGCTGATCCGAGCTCTGTTAATAGAGCCCTTGCTCGGGCTGGAAGTAATTAAATGGGCTGAATGCAATTGTCAGAGCTCCAAGGGCCAAAATACTATCTCTTGTCAGGCCTAGAGTAATGGCTGAGCCTCTCTATTGGAACATAATGAAAGAGACAGGTGGGAAGGAGGCCCATTGTCAGCAGCCCAGATAACTGCTCTACCTGGGAATTGTTATAAATGTATTTTGATGGCTCATTATGTTGGGAAGAATGCTTCCTTATCTTTAGGAGTACTCAGCAGAACAGAGGAAATAATCCCAGTGTGGCCTGTTGTTAATCCAGATGTGGTTCTCTAGCAGAGCGGGGGAGCAGGTGGGGGGTGGGAGGGGGATGCGCATGGACCATGATGTTGAGTTTACGTGTTCTTCATTACTCTGCTTTTGACTGAGCATCCTCTGTAGGTGGGTAGATGAGGACAGCTGACAATTGAGCATCATGCAGAAAGGGATGTTTGTCACAGGATGGTCATTAAAGATGCAGCCTTCACAGCAGCAATTCTCAACCTGTGGGCGTGGTCCCTGTGAGGGTCAAATGTCCTTTTCACAGGGATCGCATATCAGATATTAACATTATGATTCATAAAGTAGCAAAATTACTGCAATGAAAACAATTTTATGGTTGGGGGCCCTCATACCACGAGTAACTATATTAAGGGGCCTTGGCATTAGGAAGGTTGGGAACTGCTTCTTTACAGAGACAGAAATGTAGAAATGTTAAGGTGGCTTTTCATTCAAGATAGGAGGACTATTTTTTTGCTTTTGGCTATAGGGGTGATGGTAGGTGATGGAGGAGTAGCCCTGATGATAAACGTGTCTGGGGAAGCCTGAGTAGAGTGAAGCTGAAGAGAGATGCTTGTTCCAGACCAACTCAGATGCTCTGCTGGAACGTGACCTAGCTCTCTCTACAAACCTGCAAGGCATCAACTATCAACCTTATCTGACTACAGGCCTGTCTGAAGATGAGCTGCTAGCAGGATTAGTGTCCTAAGGAGTCCACTTTGAGAAATAATGTTTCTAAAGAAATCTAGTTTATCACACACACACACACACACACACACACACACACACACACACACACAC
>OU015747.1:134872117-134938026 GCA_907169655.1 Acomys percivali
CACACACACACACACACACACACACACACACACACACACACACACACTTGCCTAGCAGTGAGCCGGCAAGATGGCTCAGCAGATAAAGGTACTCGCTGCCAAGACTTCACATGGTGAGAAGAAAACCACAGGCCTAAGGTTTAGCTCGGTGACAGAACATTTGCCTAGCATACAGGAGGCAGCCTAGCTGGTTTGTAAGCACCGTGCCCCCAGGTGGTCTGTCAGCACTGCATGCCAGTTTATCTGTAAGTAGTTGTACCCTATCTGGTCAAGTTGTGTTCCGTTCCACAGGGTAAGGGCTAACAACTCTGAAAACACTACCTATATATGTGGGACAGCATATTCAAGTAAACAGAAGGTGAGCAGAGGACGCCAGGCTCTGCACTGTTAGACAAGGTAACAGATAAGCAAAGGAAAAGAAGAGAATATTCCACGAGATAATGGATTTCACTTGGGGGCATTGGTATAAATTCTATTTGGCTTAAAATGGAAACAGCCAGCCAAAATAAAACAGAAAAATGTCTGTTTATATTAGGCATACATACTAACATTTATATTATATACTTATATTTAAAATATATGCACACAAGTTAGCATACACACCCATAATTTTTTGTTCATTCAGCTAAGATTTTATATATACATGTGTGTGTATTATTTGCATATGTCTAGGGTCACAGAAATTAATATATGTGTAGTTTTGTTTGCCAGCTAAGCTTACATACACATACATGCACAGAGAAAGGGGGAAGGGAAGGAGGTTAATACACAGATGTATAATTTTGTCACCTAAGCTTACGCACGTACATACACAGAGGTTGATGTAATACCTATAGTCCTTGGTTTTTTTTCAGCTGAGATCACCTACACACAGTGATACCTCCAGAGCAATGAGCATGCCAAGTACTCAGAAAGGGCTTTCTAAATCCGCTCTCCATCAGGCCTCAGAGTACAGGGCTGCAGTTTCAGTTACTCCAGAGGCAGAGGCAGATAAAAGCAAATTCAAGGCCAGCCTGGACTACAGAGTGAATTTTAAACTAGCCTCAGTAACACAGCATTATCATGTCTCAAAATAAAACATAAAGTGATGGAAGGCTAGGCATATAACTCAATGGTAGAATGCTTTGCCTTGGAGATTGAGGCCCTGCCTTTAATACTTAATGCAATAAAAAACAGTTAAACACAAAAAAGCCACTTGTAGTAAATGGAACCAAAACATCTTGGATAAACAACTGACCCAAAGACTAGGGGACACAAAACGAGCATGGAGTGTCCTGAAGTGTTTGGAGTACATTGTTTTTACTGTCACTGGTATGCCAAGGGGACAAGGGGGAAATGATTCTAGCCATTAGCTGAGATAACTTCAAGTCTCCCCGGATGGCCTCTTCTCTTCCAGTTGTCTGGATGGTTTCTTTCTTTTCTTTTCATTTGGGGGAATGGTGAGTCTCTCGTGGTAGACCAGGCTGGTCTTGAGTTCACAGAGATCCCTTCCTCTACTGCCCAGCGAGAGCTGAGGTTAAAGGAGTGCAGCACCACACCCAGCTACATAAGGTTTCTAAGAGCAAATTCCAAAACAGTCACAGTTGTATTCTTTCTGTCACACTGTATTTGTCAAGCAAGTTGAAAGGTCAGCCTAGATTCCAAGGGAGCAGAAATAGAGAGGACAGTATGGCCAAAGGTGAGATGCAATGCACATATTTAGAGTCCTGAGTAACCCAGAGACTAGTGCAGCTAGTTCATATCTACCCACATCTCCAGCTTTGCAAAAGCTACCAAACAGACTTAGACTTAGGAGGTTAAATGTACAATTTGCCTCCTATTTCAGAGCCCTGGCCTGTGAGCATCTCTGAATGAGGTGTGTGTGTGTGTGTGTGTGTGTGTGTGTGTGTGTGTCTGTCTGTCTGTCTGTCTGTCTGTGTGTAGTAGTGTGTACTTGTATGTTTGTGCACATGGTAACATGCATGTAGACGTCATAGGAGTACTTTCAGAAGTCATTTCTCTCCTGTCATTGTGGGTTCCAAGAATTGAACTTGGGCCATCAGGATTGCACACCAAGTACATTTACCACTGAGTCATCACATTGACTTACTTCCCTTGTCTTACAGAGTGAAAAGTCAGCTCCCTATGACTTAGGATAATTCCATACTATCCTAGCCCAGTGCTTTGTTTTGCCAACAAAGAAAGCAGCGCCAGGAGTGATGCTCAATATCATATTGCTATTTTTTACCCAAATACTCCCCAGATGTTTGGGCCCAACCCCAGCTCAGGCTGGCTCTTGTAGACAAACTAGGGGTACTTTTAAATGTTTCCTAGATTCTGAGGAGAATAAAAATTAATAATATTGCAAAGAGTTTATTTCCTGAGAGTTGAGGATTATACTTATCTGTGGGTATAAGGACAAATATTTAGAAGGTAGTTAGGAGTTACGCTGGGTTAGTCAAGTTGTGGTTGTGGGTTCTCTGCTAAGATCCATGACTTCACCAGCCCTTGGTAGTTGGCTAGGTTTCCAGTACCAGGCATGGTA
Organism: Acomys percivali; assembly: GCA_907169655.1. NCBI lineage: Eukaryota > Metazoa > Chordata > Mammalia > Rodentia > Muridae > Acomys > Acomys percivali. The sequence continues at coordinate 134,874,642 of OU015747.1, forward strand.
CCCTCCTTCCTGTTGCACAGGTCTTAAGGACAATTAGAGAGATTTTGGTTACTGCCAGGCTGTGTGTACCACTACTGCACCCTTAGGTTATCATGCCTTGCTGGCCATTGTGGTTCACAGGCATCGTAGCTCTGTAGGACTGCTGGTTGCTTCCTTCCTTTGGAAGCTTCCATGGCACCTTCTAGCACTGTGAAAGCTAGTCCTCAGGGAAGAGGCTTTCAGATCAGTTCCAGCTCAGGGGCCTCTGGGCCCTACCTCTCAAGTACATGGTGTCTTCAACAATAGGAACTTACCTTCCATCCCTGACTGTGGGGAGGAGAGACATTACAGAAAACCATAACAACCAAAAAAAAAAAAAAAAAAAAAAATATGTAGGGTTGCGGAACTCTGTCCCAACAGATATATCTACAAAACAACTTTCATTCTTAAGCTCAGGGACCATTGCAGAAGAGGGGACAAAAGATTCTAAGAGCCAGGTAACCAGGGAATTTGCTATGAGATTCTGTCTCCTAGTAACACCGGAAGCTGTACCCATAAAGCCTCATTGACAGGACTGTCTAACCATGCTAAATAAGAGCTGAGTGAGAGCAACAATAGACATGCTAAAGAGGACTGAGGAAAGCCCACGAGGCCTCAAGCCTACATAAAGAACTACACACAGCTAAAGAACAGTGAGACTTGGGGAAAGACTCTCCCTGAGGAAAGGGCGCACAAGGGATTACCCAAACCAAATGGTCATCCCTGAAAACATGAATACAAGCAACATTATACTGACTGAGCAGGTAGTATTTATGTATTTAGTAATATATATGTATATACATGTGTATGTAACAATAATTATCAAAGAAGAGGCCATTGAAAGAGAACAAAGCAAGGTATTTGGGAGGATTTGGAAGAGGGAAAGAGAAAGGAAAGATGATATGATTATATTATAATTTTCAAAAAAGTAAAATAAATAATTAAAAAAGAGTGTTTAAACATGCTGCTTTAGTTACTTTTCTTTTGCTGTGATAAAGAAACTAATAAAAGAAAGCAGTTGACTGTGCTTACAGTTCCAGGACGGTTAGAGTTGATAACAGCAGGGCAAAAGCATGGCAGAGGCAGCAGCTGAGAGCTCAGGTCTCAATGTGAGAACACCAGGAATCTTGTGAAACTCCAAGACCCACGCCCTCCACCCAGTGACACACCTTCTCCAACAAAGTCATGCCTCCTAATCCTTCTTAAACAGTTTCACCCACTGGGTACCAGGCATGCATTCACTCTTAAGCCTTGAGAGTCATTCTCATCCAAAGCACCATACATGCTATTCCCTCACTAGCTCAGATTCTGTTCCTTGAGCATTGAAAACTGCAAAGTGACAATCTGAATAAATATATGTATGTATGTATGTATGTATATATACATATATGACATTATATATATTGGAATATATATAATAGAATACATTAGAATGTAACGTGTGTGTATATATACACATTAGAATGTATACATATGTGTGTGTATATATACATATATATATGTATATATATACACACACACACACATTAGACTATAATGTCATTAGCATAGCTCCCCTGTTCCTTTGGCAAATCAAATGGTTCACACACAACTGACACAGACAGTCAGAGGCATAGCTAAGTGTTCAGAAATCAAGACTCCATTCTGATGTCCTTTGTACTACAGAGCAAAGAAATCCACCTTGGTTATTGAAAAGAACATTCTGAGAAGGTACTGGAAAGAAGGTTGCAGCTATGAACTTGGGACTGACTGGGCTGGAGAGATGACTCAATGCTCACGTAGAGGGTTTCGGTTTGATTTCCTGTACCTTGTGGTGCTTCAAAATCATCTGCAACTGCAGCACTAGGGGATGTGATTCCCTCTTCTGGTCTCCTCAGGTACCAGGCTTGCACATGGTGCACAGGCATACATACAAGTAAAACACCCATGCACATAAAAATAAATATATATTTTTTATTTTAAAACCAAAACTTTGACATAGATGACCAAGCATTATTTGGCCTATTTCCTAGAGCTTTTAAGAGAAATTAAGTGAGCTAAGTTGTGTTGGTTGATGGCCCAGCAGAAATCCTTGAGAGGCAGTATTTAATGACTTTCTTAAATCACAGTTTGGTCTCTGGGCCTATATTAGCTCATAACTATAATATGTTTTCTTCTCATCATTTCCATATCCTGTGACATACAAAGATAAATGTGTGCATTTGTGTTTAAATGCCTTTCCCTTGAGTCTAGAGAATACTGGGGTTGGTGATTGAGCTCAAGAAGTTACCAACTGGAGATGAAGCTGGAAGGAGAGACAGGTCACTCTGTCTAGGTATGCATCTTCCCAAGAGTTTTCTCTGAGGCAAGCTTATATCTCAAGTAATATTTCTGCCTAAAAGCATGAAGAGTAAATGAGGATAATTTAAAAAAATGAGGCACATGAAAGGGACTAGAGATGGCTCTGTCTGTAAAGTGATTACAATTTTAAGCACGAGAGCCTGAGTTTGGTCCCCGGGACACATGTAAAACCATGTTGAGTGTAGTGGCATGCACGTATATTTCCAGTTTGGGGGAGGTGAAGACAGGAAGAGTCCCTGGGGCTCTGTGGGTGGCCAGCCAACCTAGCTGAACTGGTGAGTGTTAAGCTAACATTGTGGACAGGAATAGAGGCATTCTAAAACTCTGAACGCTAAGCTCATAGATTGCCAAAGCTCCTTTGCAAATGAGAGTTTGGCTTCCACTTTTTCTGGCCAATTTAATTCAAACAGCTCCATTCATTTCTGCTTAATGATTTGGCTTGCAGGTTGCCAACTGTAGTATGTGAATGCAGTTTTCAAGCTAAGCTCTTTTTGCCACGATCAAGTGTTGACAGAGCCTACAAGGAGGTGGATTTGAGCATCTGTGTCTCCAAGCTGTCTGAGTATCTGTTGCTACCTGCTAGTCGGCATGGGGACTTTTTAGGGCACTGTGGCTCTATGTTTGACCCAGGATCATATGTTGTGGAAGAAGCCATTATGCTGGTCATCAGAGTAATCCTGTCCCATCCACAAGGAGGTTTGTGTTTTGCTTGTCACCTCACACCCAATGGAAAGTCAAGTCCATGACCTTCTGGCTAAGCATCCCCAAGGAGTTCTGAGTTTTCAATGTTGATTAAAGCCATTTTCCTTTCATAATATTCCTTTTGCTTTTCTTCTTCAAAACCTGTGTGTCAAATTATTTTTTTTAATTACATTGCCTCTGCTTAAGGTACTAAGAGTGGTTTCCTTTGACTCGTTGGAACTAGCTCGTACAGGTTCTCTGGAAAGCTGACTCCCTACACTCAGAGCAGCCTTTGGAGTGCTGTGTAACCCTCTCCTTTCATAACAGCTCTACGCAGAATGTTCTTGGTGGACTCAGATGGTAGCTGTGATCCATCTCAGGAACCTTGCCACTGCCGAAGCCAGGTAGAACTTAGGACAGCCTGGTAACTATCTATCACGAGTCTATTTTCCATCCTGCATTTGGTCATTCATTCATGTATTCATAACTTAACTCAAGACATTTTAGAGCCTGTCAGTCTCTGCAGAAAATGTAGAGATCCCTCTTGGAGAAGCAGGATACGGGCCATGACAAAACATGGAAGTCTCCTTGGTGTCCACTGTCAACATTTCCTGTCCTAGCTACATGAAGACATGTGAAAGTTAAAGGAATTGGGGTTCATAGACAGCCCTTGTGGTTCCCTGAGCGTACTTGACAACTGCAAGTTTCTTTTTTTAAACTCACAGGAGACACAAAAAGGTAGGTGGTGAGAGAGACCAATGAGCATTCACTGTAGTCCCCACCATTCCTGCCTCTTCCCCGGGGAAATCAAGGCAAATGAATGTTCTTGCTTGGCGTTTATTTAGCTTTAGATTAAAGCTGGCTCAAAAGAACTTTTCATCAATAGGGAGAGAAAGAGGCAAGAAGAGAGGGTATCTTAGTATGAATTCCATTTTTTTTTTTCTGCAATGTTCTGGCTTTGGATGGAGCTTGCCTTTCAGGTTGACATTTTCCAGTGAATCTGTGTGATAGCTGGTCAGGGAATTGATGATGACATGGTATTTCTGAAGTCCTTTCACCAGATGGCTGTGGGGTTGACTAATCATGTTGATTTTCTCCATTCTGGCAGCTGATGGCAGAGCTTGTGTTGACACTGCTCACTGTGGCCCTGGCCTGGGTGCCTGGCTTGCTTACCTTTGCCCCCACCCCCTCCCCACTCCGCCTCCTCCTATCCCTAAGGGCTACGTTCTGAAACTGTGTAACCATGATAGATAGGGTAGTCGGCAGCTGGGCAGTGGCCAGGTGACATCACACCCCACCCCCATTTCACAGGGAACTGGGGCAAGTGCATTGAGGCAAAAGGGCCATGTATGGCTCAATACTAGGCTCTGATGTCGAAGCTGGTAATAGGCAGGACTGAGATTCAACTTGGGCTAATCATCCTATCAGACCTTCAGTTGGCCTACACCACCTTACTTACCCAGCAGGCACACATGCAAAGTGGGAGATCAATAGATCCTCCGTGTCTGTTACCCCAAATCCTTTCCAGCCCAAGTTCCTGAGTAAGGGAGACAATGGGCATAGCCAGGAGCCCCAGTTAGAACTCTGAGGAGGCAGGTGGGTCACCAGGCATGTGTGTACCACTACAGCCTCTGCAGAGCATGCTTTCATTCTCTGTGAGCCATGTGTTTTGGGAGAAGATGAGGATCCAGTGGGAGAACTCACTCCCTTTCCCTGTAAATGGTTCCACCCATGGATATTGGGCACCATGGCCTCCTTCCGGTTCAGCTGCCTGGGAAAATCCTTTCATGAGGGGATGTGGGAAGATCTGGCTTCCTTAGACGCCTACTAGGACAAAAGCTGGTGTCTTTTTAGATATACTTGGTGAGATGGACCCTTGCTGTGGGGATACAAACAAAAATGCAAGTTCTCCAGAGGCCCAGAGGCACGTAACCCACCTGGGCCTTACTGATCCAGACTGCTGGAACTGAGGTTTGAGCACAAACTTCCAAGTACATTTTGTCCTCATCCTGGCTGTCACTCTGAGAGGACGTTCAGTCTTCAGATGAGTTTCCCCTTTGTATTCATGAAGTTATAGAATGTTCTAGCGATAAATCATTGTTGAACCAGGTCTCTCCAGATGCTCATGGCAGGAGAAAGGTGGGTATCTCAGAGATGTCAGCCATTCTAACAAGAAGGCCCAATGTTTATTGAGGGTAGCAGCACCTTGGGGTGGCCTGAGAACCAGTTTCCTGTGGTGTGCGCAGATTTTTAAAGCTTGATGGAAAAGTCTGTGTCTACTTTCAGCCTGACTCAATAATTTGCTTGTATAACTGCTGTGTTTCCTCTTGATGCCCCAAAGTGCCCAGATTTAAGAGCTCTATGAATGCCCTGCTATGTTTGGTCTGCTACCCCTGGGAATAACTGTTCCTCTCATCCAGATGGTACATTCACCATACACACACACACACACACACACACACACACACACACATACACACACACATGCATGCATACATATGCACACATGCACACACACAGGCATGTACACATATGTACACATACACACAGTCACATGCACACACACTCACATGCACACACACGCACACATGCTTACATACACACACTCACATGCATACATACACACATACACACACTCACATGCTTACATACACACACTCACATATACACACACACGCCCAGGCACGTGCACATGCACACACACGTGCACACGTGCGTGTGAGCGCACACACACACATACACACACACACATATCCTACAAGGAATGGGGTTAACAAGAGCAGCCAGTAAAGCTCACCATTGACATTACCTGAAGAGTCTGGAACAGGAAGCAGGTAGATCTCCTCCTGCCACAAGTCTGTTCCCACCTTCCTTCTTAGGCTTTGTGGCCATAATTCCCCTTTCTGTCCCCTAGAGGCCAAATTAGGCACATCAGAGAACACAGAGGCCACACACTCAGATGCAGGCACTTGCACCACCTCCTCCAAGGTGAAAGAAATCATAATTTCTCTTCCTTTCTTTCTGTCTTTTCATTCTTTCTTTCTGCATTGTTTTCCCTTTCTTCTAAGACTTAGTCTTCCTCCAGGCCTCTCTTTCTGGGCTTATGACAACCCATTCCAAAGTTCATGCATAAGAGAATGTATTAGGTTCCAGTTCAGAGTAGTTAAGAAGAAAGCCAAGGGAGCCACATCGGTTTCCACTGAACTCAGCATCACATTTCAACACCACCTTGTACCCATGTTGATACTCTATTACACACTCCACCACATTCTGCAAAGATGCAGATCCTGATGGGCACATCAAAACTCATGGAAAATAAGCAGGGTTCTCTTTCTTTTTTACATTCTTCTTCTCCCACTCTGCCCCCTCCCGCCCCCAATGGCAAACCAAGATAAGCATGACAACTTTCCCTCCAAAATTGTCTGTTGCTTTAAAAAGCATAACTTCAAAGGATCCCAGGGGATGTCATAGGAGGCTCTGGAGAGAGGCCTTCTGGGTGATTCTCCTCCACGGGCTTACCGCTCACAAGCTCAGGAGATCATTCCTTCTTCTCACTTGCCTTTCTCTTGATGAACTGCCCACCATTTTGTTGAATACTCAAAACTGACTCCTGTGGAAATTGATGTTTACATAAAAATTGATAGAATATCCATATATCCTATAATATATGAATTATATTTATATAGAATATTCATGGAAACTTTAATCATAAGAGCTGAGAACAATAATCCAAATGCCCATAAACTCATAAAGGGGTAAACAAAATGTGGTAAATCTATGCAATGGAATATTATTAGGCTACGAACAAGAATAAAACACTGATACATGCCTTGACAGTGATCTTAGTATTGAACCCCATTTTCTAAATAGGAGTCAATAATAAAGGCCACAGAGTCCACAATGGTCAGACTTACAGGGAGAAAGTAAACTAATGGTTCCTCATATCAAGGGGTTGGTAGGGAGGAATTATAAACTGCTAAATAATGAGTACCTAATTCTTTTATAAATATAAGAATGTCTTAAAAGCAACTGAAAAATGACAGTTATATAACTTGATGGATATACAACATTACATAGAATTGTGCACTTCAGAAGGAACCATATGACAAATAAATAATAAATTTCAACAAGCCTGTTGTTAAAAGCAGAACTTCAGCAATTATTAGAACCTCCTCTGACTATGACTTCTGACAGAACCCCAAAGCTGCACAGTGCCCAGTGCTGGCCATTCTCACCTCATCGTAGGATGAGACAGCACTTCATTCTCAAGTGTACTCTGGTGTTGAGATCTATGCTTCTTGGACACAGTGTGTCTTTGGATTCCCTAGAGATCTTGTTGTCATCAGCTTCAGACTCTGTGGGTGATGGGTACACCCCAAGACGATGTGTTCCTAACTAACTCCCAAGGGATATGATGCTCCTGCAGTCTGCAGCTTGGAGAGCCAAGGTGCAGACCCCTGAACCAGTTAGTTGTAAAACCTGCACTTTCCTGTAGCTTTTGCCTCCTCTGTAGCCACCTGGCCAAGCCAATCACACATTAGGACTTTTAAATCCAGTTTTCCTACTCTTCACCAGTTTTAGATGCTAGTCGTGGGAGGTTTTTAAGCACTATTGCTGCCCATCTTTTGATGCTCACTGACTTGTGTGGAAAGCACCTAACCATTTGGTGCCTTCTCTTTAACTGAGGCAGCTGTTCGCTTCGGTATCACAGGGAAAACCCTGAGTGGGGCTGAATTTATCCTTCCTTGATCATGCCTATGTATTCAAAAGGAAGAGACTCATTTGTGTTCCAATGTCATACACCTTGTTGCTTTGAGGCATGGCATTTTAGAAGCCCTGCCTCTTCATAAGGACAGAAAAAATGATTATAAACTTCTCAATGAGCTGTGGTAGAGCTATATATACAGGGCTCAAGGTTTATTTAATTAGCTTGTGTAGAATGTCTGCAACAGACTAGATGCTGTGCCTCTCTCTACTCAGGAAGAGAGATCTGGAAATGAATAAAGTACCTACGTTGTCTGAAGCAAGGCAAGAGACATAATACAGGAAGAGACATAAGCTCCCTGTGAGAAAGTCAAGAAATAAAAGGAAGAGAGAAACAAAGCAAGGAAAGAGACTCTAGGGTGACTGTATTGGATGGCTCTAAAGTCTGTCTTCTCTGCAGTGGGGTGTGTGTGTGTGTGTGTGTGTGTGTGTGTGTGTGTGTGTATGTTTGTGTGCATGCATGCTTGTGTATGTGCATGCTCATGTATGTGTGTAGGTTGCATGTGTACATGTATGTGCCAGTCTAGAGGCCAGAGGTCAATGGCGAACATCTTTCTTAATTGCTCTTCGTTCCATTTTGCTTTGTTTTGTTTTAAGGCATAGGTCTTCCTCTAAGTCTAGAGCTTATGGATTGGCTAGACTACTAGCTAGCAAGCCCCAGGGATCTGCCTGGCTCTACTTCCCCATCACTATGTGCATCTGTGGGATGCTTGCCCTTTATACCGGGTGCTGGAGATAAAACTCCATTTCTCATGCTTGTTCAGCAAACACTTTGCCCATGGAAACATCTCCCCAAGCCTCTCTCTATAAATGCAAAACTCCACTGGGAGGTCTTGGCACACGCCTTTAATACCAGCACTCAGGAGGCAGAGGCAGGCAGATCACTGCAAATTCAAAGCCAGCCTGGTCTACAAAGTGAGTCTAGGACGGCCAAGGCTATACAGAGAAACCCTGTCTCAAAAAACCAAACCAAAACCAAAACAACAACAACAAAAAAGCAAAACTCCTGCACATAGACTTTAACACAAACAGAAACTATTTGTACAGACTTGTTTGATTTTTTTTTAATTAAATGTATTTATTTATTCACTTTACATCCTGATCAAAGCACCCCCTCCCTCCTCTCCTCCTGGTCCCACCCTCCCACCCTCTTCTTCCTTTCTCCCCTCCCCTTTTCTTCAGAAAAGGCCCCAACCCCAATCCTGCCAACCTACCTGGGCACATCAAGTCACATCAAGCTGCATCAGGACTACTTTCACGGAGGTCAGTCAAGGCAGCCCAGCTGCGGGGAAGCGATCCAAAAGCAGGCAACAGAGACCATGTCAGAGACAGCCCGGGCTCCTGTAGATACACACGTGGCAGAGCTAGCATTAAGCCGACGCTGCAGATCCCCACAGCACCTCTCATTGTCCTTCAGTTTGCACTGACAATGGGTGTCGAGATTTTGATGAGAAGGTGACTGAGCTCTGAACTCCAGGAAAGCGCTGATTGTTGTACATAAAAACAGGTTCAAACTCCCGTTCTTCCCTGGGTCTAGATGCGTAGGACTGACTGCTTTCTAAATCTTCTGGGACTCCATCAAAGGGATGGAGCAATCAGAACATGAGCTCAGATGTAGAGAAAAGCTCAATGAACCGCTGGGCACGCCACAGGTGTAGGGGGGAAGGGGAGTGTTAGCATGCTGAACATTGCAGGCCTGGGCTAGTCAGGGCAAACCTTGTCCACCACCTGGTCATTACCTCAATGCTGCTTCAGAAAAGGCCTGTTCTACCACCCAAGAGAATGTGAGGCATTCTTAAAGACGCCTCTCCATGGTAACCAAAAAGAAGGGCACGTCTAAGCCTTCTGAATTCTCTAGGACTTAGTGTCTTTCGGCTCCAGAATAAAGCTGCTAAATACACTTTGAAATTCCTACCCGTAACAAGCAGGATCTGGATCACAGTACGTATTAGTTGCTTTTTGTGTTGCTGCAACCAAAAACCTATGCCAAACAGTTCAAGAGAGCAGGGGATTACTTTAACTTACCATTGCAGGAAGATTCGGTCCATCACAGCAGGGAACCTGGAGGCCAGCTCATCACCTCACATCAGCAGGCAGAAAGCAGACTGTGGTAGGGCATGATGCCAGGCTATGAAACTACAAGGCCCTTAGTCCCTCATGACCCACTTCCTCCAGTAAGACTCCACCTCCTAGGTGTTCCTCTGTCTTCCCAAAGAGCACCACCAGTGAAAAACCAAGTGTTCAAACACAGGAACCTACTGGGTGGTGCGGGGACATTTCACATTCAGTGCCTAGCAGAGTGTCCTATATGTGCTCTATAGATACAAAACCTGAAGTCTGGGGTTCTTCCTGAGTGCTTGAATCTCAGCCCTTAAGTCAAACTGGGTGAACTAAAACAGGAGGCTAAATTAGCTGAATTACCCAGCCTTCTCTTAGCCTGATCACTTTTCAACAGAGACATCTGAACCGAGGGCAAGACTTCCCACCCTTCCCAGAGGAGCAGCAACCACTTAGCCCCATCTTAGGAGCTTCTCAAATCAATCAGCTACCTGTTTACTGATCCCTCTGATCACCACTGATCACCATCTAAATAATAAAGCAGATGGGGGCCATATTATTGGTAGGAAAAAGATTACTTTTAAATATTGTTGACAGAGTAACATCTGAGTCTGCAGAATCTTCATTGATAAGGGCTAGTAATTGGGTCTATGGATGGGCTTTAAAAGAGGATAATTAATTCCATCTCATATATATATATATATATATATATATATATATATATATATATATATTTACATTTCTAGGAGGTGAGACAAGTCTGACCTTATACAATATGCATGCATACATAGGTACTAGGTAAATTATTTCCAAGGCTCACTTGGTGGATAAAGGCTATAAACACCATTTGGGCTGACATGATATTAAAACTTTCTTCTGTGGTGTTTGATATTTGCAAAGTGACTTACAGTTACTTATTAAGTCACGATTCTACATTGAACAGCACATCCCTGAAATAAGAAAGAGCAAACGAGGAAGGATGGGCTGTGGAAAGACTCTGGGAAGTCCTTGCCATTGTCCTGATTAGCTTTGGCTACTAACTTGACACAGCCTAGAGTCACCCAAGAGGAGACCCTCCACTGTGAACTGCCAAATCAGACTGCCCTGTGGATGGACATGTCTATGGGGTATTATCTTGATTGTTAACTGGTGTGGGAGGGTCCAGCTCCACTGTGGGTAGCACCACGCCTTGGGCAGGTGGTCCTGGCATGTATAAGGAAACTGGTTGAGTACAGGCCTATGTGAGCCCTCTGTGACTTCTGGTTTTCCCTGAGCTGTAAGTCCCTTGGTTGGAGGGAATGCTGTGAGAAACAGCAAGCAGATAGAGCTTCAAGTTTTACTTGAGTTCCTGTCCTGACGTCCCTCAATGATGGACCATATCCTGGAGGATCAAATAAACCTTTCCCATCAGAAAGTTGCTTTGGGTCATGATATGGGAAGAAATGAAGCTGGGACAGCCATCTTATAGTTTCTGTTCTGGGCAAACCCAGCTTTTTATACTGAAGCAGATCACTGTGTCAAGCCATTGAGGCAACTGGTATCTTGAGCCAAACAGCCATGGGATAAGGGCAGAGCCAAGAAGGTCTGTGGGAGAGGATGAGTAGGGCCACACATGAGGGCACACCCATGAGAGAAGACAGACAGGGCCATGTGTCCTTGGGAAGGTCTAGTGTGCCCATCCCACTGTATGGTTGTCCTCTTTTTTTGCCATTGGCTGTGACTGTTCTCCAAGTCCCTTTTTTTGCTCATGTATTTTCTATCATCCTAAAAGTATTCTAAAAAGAAATTCATCAGTTAAAAAGATATTACATACTAGGGAAATAGTAAGAAATTCTGATGACTTATTTTAGAAGATTGGAGAGATGCTTTTGATGTTCTGAAAGGGAAGAGTCAGCTAGGCACTTTCATAGCCCAGGGGAAAAGATCTTCAGCAGTAAAGGTAAAATGTCTTCCTTCTCAAAGAAAGCTAAGAACTATATTTAATACACCATAGAAAATGATAAAGAATATTTAAATTTTTCAATTATTCCAAATTCAATCTTTATAAAATAAAGCAATGAAGACAGAAAGCATAGAAATAAATATAAAATAAATAACAAGATTGCAGTAAAACCTCAACTATCAATAATTTTAACTATAAGTGGATTTGGAAGTACAATTTAAAAGTTATCAGATTGAATAAAAATGCAATATATAATTATATGCTGCCTAAAAGAGAACAAAATGAGTAGGACGTAAAAGATGAAGAGAAATATGTAGTATAAACAATACTCATATGGGGGCTGGAGAGATGGCTCAGGGGTTAAGAGCACTATCTGCTCTTCCAGAGGTCCTGAGTTCAATTCCCCACCACCACAGACTGGCTCACAACCATCTATACTGGGGTCTGATGCCCTCTTCTGGCATGCAAGTGTACATGGCAGATAGAGCTCTCATATGTACATAAAACAAATAAATATTTTTTAAAAAACCAATACTCATATGTACTTGTGTGTTTGTGTTAATATTTAGCCAAAGGAAACAAGGTGATTATTGGCAAAAAATGGAGGTAGTATGAATAATAAGAGAAGACAATCAAAACACAACAATTTAAATATATGTGCCACAAATATTAGCTATCATGTGAGGACTAAGAGAAGAAGTATAGGACTGGAGAGATGGCTCAGTGATTAAGACCACTGGTTGTTCTTACAGAGGATCCGGACTTGAGTCCCAGCACCCATATAGCACACAACTGTCTGTAATTCCAGTTCCAGGAGGCCCACTGTCTTCTGGCCTCCTGCACACATGTGGTACACAGACATATATGCAGATAAAACCCTCATAAACATAAAATAAATGTTTCAAAAAATTTAAAGAGAATAAATAAACAAATCTATCACAATTTGGGGGATTTTCATACCCACATCAGGCAGGAGAACACAAAACAGAAAAAAATATTATTCATGTTGTATTTATTTGTTACATATAATATATAATCCATATGTTACCTATAACTATGCTATAAGATTGTCTATACATGTGCATATACACACAAACACACACACATATATATTATAGTTGTAGATAGATAGATACATACATAGATAGATACAAAGATAGATACAAAGATAGATACAAAGATAGATACATATATAGATACATAGATAGATACAAAGATAGATACAAAGATAGATACATAGATGATGTATGATTTCAAGGAATCTGGCTCATGTGCCAGTCATGGGGACTGGCAAGTCTGAAATCCATAGAGCAAGCCCATAGGCTGGAGTTTTGTTCTTGAGGCCTTTCAGCTGACTGGGAAAGACCTACCCACATTAGGAGGTGCATCTTTTTATGCATCATCTAGCAGTTGTTTAACCATTTCCATAAACACCTTCACATTCACAACCACACCTCAATGGGTAGCTATTTGATGGGCTGGCTTTTTTTTTTTTTTTTTTTTTTTTTTTTAGCAAAGAGCATGAAAAATTATTTATTAACCAAATACATGACAAAATACTTCTATGTTTTAAGTAACAAAAAATATCTAAAAATTCATGTTTACCTTATAAAACTTCAAAGCAATGAACAATGAACAGGTTTCCAGAAAAGATCATTATATTATCTAATATATATTACTCAAAGAAATGTAATTAATAAAATAACCATTTTGTGGATAATCTTGGTAAAGTGCTATTTTCATACTGAAAAAAAAAAACAGTATAGATTCAAAATCTGCTTAGGCTGGCTTCTTAAACCAAGTTGGTAATCCATCTCAGTGACTGATAGACCACACCTGTAGAGATGTGCACTTCAGGAGATCAGATCTTTTAATGAGATCGGTCACTCGCTTTGGAGGAGGCTGCGATAGGCGAGCCAACAGCAATACCCCAGACGAGAGGAAATGAGTACATCTGAAGACTTTAGAGGGCAGGGGTCCCTGAGGTGAGAGAGGTAGAGTCTCTGTGTCCAGCAGATGAATGAGCTGCTTCTAGATGGAATTTAAGGAGGTTCTTTAGGCCACTAACCCTATTGTCTCACCTTACCTTGGGGCTGTTAGCTACTAGGACTTTAGCAGCCTGGAGAAGGTGCAGATAGGGTGTAAGGTGTGGCCAGCCGCTCTACATTGGCAGCACCTGGGATCTAAGAGACCTGCCGGTGCTTAGAAGCAGTCAAGGTGGGTGCTGCCAAGGCATCCTGTACCCTGATCTTAGATTCCATCTCCTCTCTTCCCCAGAGTTCCTCAAACCAGCTCCCCGTCCGTCCCCCTAGCTCTTCTTCTTCCTTTCTGTCTGAGACAAGGTCTCCCTCCGTAGCTAGTCCTGGCTGGCCAGAACTCTCTCTAAAGATCAGGCTGCCCTCAAGCTCACAGAGACTTGCCTGCTGTCTCTTGGATCAGGAAGAAATCAGAAAAGGAACAAAAAGACCAACCCACGCCTGAGCCCTGTGGCCTTGGGTAAATTATTTGATCTCTTCTAGTCTCGCACACTCCTACCCCCAGTACTCCTATTCTGGTTTTAATCTATATAATTTAATATGTAATCTATATATTTAATCTATATATTTAATCTATATATTTAATAATCTATGTAATATATATATATATATATATATATATATATATATATATATATATATATATATATATATAGTTTGGTTTTATTCTTGTTTCCTTTGTTTCAGTCAGGGTCTTACTGTGTAGCTCAGCCTGGTCCTGGTTGTGAGCTCAGGATCCTACCTCAGCTGTCTGTCTGTGTGCTGAGCTACAGGAAGAGGCTACCACGTCTGGCTTGGCAACCAACAATTCTACAGTTCCTTGGCTTATAGTGAATGCTGAATGAGGCCATGCAAATAAAGTGTTTAACAATATGCCTGGCCACTGACCATGACAGGAAACTGTGGGCTCTTATTACTGTTGCTATTCTCTGTTACCAAAGAATCAGGTAATTCTCAGAGGTAAGAGGTCAAAGCTGATGTGAAACTGTAGGAGAGCAAAGAGAACAGAAGGGTGCAGACTGAGACCCAGCTCCAAGCTGAACAGGGCTGAAACCTGGAGCAACTACAGAGGCCTGCCATTACTCTCCCTACACCGTCAGGTCAGGATGGCGCTGTCAAGCCAGGACGGGACAGAGCAGCTACTGACCAGAGCAGTATCAGAGTGGACAGGAGACCAGCCTGCCATTCTTCTGCCGTGGGCTCCTGGTTGACTAGAACTTGTCAAGCAGGGCAGGGGCTCCCAGCCATCACCAAGGCAGCAGCCACACTGAGTGAACAAATACGTCTAATTTTTAAATGAACTATGTATGTTTGGTGTTTTTCTTTTCTTCTTGCTGTGCTTTGTTTTGTTTTCAAGATAGGGTCTCTCTATATAGTCCTGGCTGTCCTGGAACTCAGCGTGTAAACCAAACTAACCTCAAACTCAGAGATCTGCCTACTTCTGCCTCCCACGTGCTGGGATTAAAGGCGTGAGCCAGTACAGCCGGCTCAATTGTTCAGTCTTTTGCTTTTACTTTTCATTTTATTTTATTTGCTGTTGTTTTTAACAGCCATGGGAGGGAGGTAACTGTAGTTCTGAGAGGCTTAATGCTGGGGCTAGGGTCTGAGACATGCACCTTGGTAGGCAATTTTGCCATCACGTGAACACCACAGGATGACCCTACTCTAAGGTGCTTTGAATATCAGGTGACGTGACTTCATGTTTGCTAAAATATCAACTTGACAAGATCTACGATCACTTAGGAGACAAACCTCTGAGCATGTCTGTGAGGAAGCTTCTAGACTGTTTTAACCCACCTTAAATGTGGGCAACATCATATCATTGGTTGGGGGCGCCTGAGAGAGCACTGAGCATTCATCTCTCTTCGGTTCTTGACTGCAGGTGCCATGTGACCAGCTGCCTCAGTCTTCTGCTGCTGTGAGGTCCCCACCATGACGGACTGAACCCTCAGATTATAAACAAGATAATTCCCTTCTTTCATTAAGTTGCTTTCCCCAGATATTTTTGTCATAGCCATGAGAAAAAATGACTCATGTGAATCTTTAGGACCAACACAGAGTATGCCACCCCCTCGTTGACCAAGTAGTCTTATGTGGTGCATAAGGAACTCATGTGGTAGGAAGGAACTTCCCCATCGCGCGCTGAGTGTTTTGAATTCATCAGAAGGAGATGGGCAAACCCCAGCTGCTTCAGGTGCCAGTGGCTGCCTTTGCCAGTCAAGTCAGGAAGGGGTAGTTGGTAGCTATGCAGCTGTACTCCTCCAGGAAACAGCCTCAGGTAAGAGAAGGCCTCTGTGGTTGGACACTGTGGCAGGAAATCCCTTGCAGAATTAACAATTTAAAACTTTTTTTTTTCTTTCTTTCTTTCTTTCTTTTTGATACAAGGTCTCACTATGTAGCTCTGTCTGGCTTACAACCCGTAATGTGGATCAGGCTGGCCTCAAACTCAGAGACCCGCCTGCCCCCGATTGCTGAGTGCTGCAATTAAAAGTGGGCCATTGTGCCTAGCAAAAATCAATTATTGTAGCCATCAAATACTTACTGTGCACCCACTTGGTTCTAGACCTTTCTGTAAGGGTTGGACCAGGCATTCAGGGTTGAATATGATAGTCAAATAGCTTGGCCTTTGTAGGAGTTTTACCTGTGCTAAGAGAATCTGTAAGCAAGCAAAACAAGCCAGATGGTGCCACTCTGAGGGTAAGGACAGTTAAAAGATCCTCTCTCTCTCTCTCTCTCTCTCTCTCTCTCTCTCTCTCTCTCTCTCCCTCCCTCTATGTCTCTCTGTCTCTCTCCTTTCTTCCTTTCTTTTTCCTTTCTCTTTCTTTCTTTTTCTTTCTCTTTCTCCCTTTCTTTTTTAGAGACAGGGTTTCTCTGTTGTAGCCCTGACTGTCCTGGACTCACCTTATAGACCAGGCTGGCCTCAAACACACAGAGATCCACCTGCCTCTGCCTCCCTGAGTGCTGGGATTATAGGTGTGCATCACCACCACCTGGTTCAGGAGGTCAGACTGGAGTATGTCTCTCTGCCTCACACTCTGTGAAGTATTTATTCTGGATTCCTTTCAAACACACACTGGGATCCTTGAGCTCGTGCAGCCTGGGACCTCAATAATCAAGAGTGTCTGGAAGCAAGTGGGATGCTCTAGAGAGCAGTACTAATAAAGTGGCCTCATTCTGTGACTGATACCACAATACTTAGTGGAGTGACTAATTCCATAAGCCTTTGGATAGCGAGGTTTTTTCAAACACAGAAGTCACACAAAGTAAACAAAAGACAAAAGCTAGAAGCTGGCATCTCTGGCACTGAGGTGCAACTAGCCAGGTGTGACCTTGAGCAAGCTATCTCACTTCTTTAGGTTTCCTTAGCCTTTCTTGGAAAAAGAGCAGGCTACGGTCGATGACTTCAACAGCCCCTTTCTCTGGTAACATGGTCATTCTGTTAGGTCCCATGAAAAGACTCTTTGGAGAGGTTGGGATAGAGAGTGGAAGTTGCCTAAGTACATGGCAGATGTAGAGACAAAGCCACTGACTCATTCAGGTTTCTCATTTCTCTCCTGGAGTTTGGATACTCAGACCCCAGAGCCATTCGCTCGAGAGCTCATGTGTCCAGCTCCCATAACATAGTGACACAGTGGCCTCTCAGCCTGTTATACACTAGGAGCCACATGCAGGCAAATCCTCCTGAAATCATGGTGCTCTTTATGATGAGGTTTTCTGAAGACTCAGGTTTCCATCTATAAACAGTGTCTCAACCTGCTTTTCACCAGCTCCACCAAGAGGGATACCGCTTCCTGTTCCTTCTGTGCTGAACCACAGGACTTCCTGTATCTTGTTCCAACATGCACATGTGACCCCGGATAACTGGATGCTTACATTTGTTGTTTGTTTGCTCACTTGTGCACTCTTCCCTCTGTGACCCACTCTCTCATTGCCTGGTCATTTTGTTTTGTTTTGTTTTTCTCTGTGTAATCGGACACATCACTCCTGAAGTGCACCCTGGAAGACATTGCTATGACGTAGACTTATATCGCCTAAGCTTTGGGGGAGTGTTTTTTCCTCAGGATGAAGCCTTTCAAACTTTTTTATTGGAGTGGTAGAGCTGTAAGGGTGAGCTTCATGCAGTTGTCAGATGTGAAATGCGGAGGACGGGATAGCTGCAGTTAACCTTCCCTTTCTAACGGGGGGTGGGGGAGGGGGTGGGGGGGAGGAGAGGCATGGTTAATGGAAGAATAGTTCTGAGGGTGAAATCAGATGTTGACAAACTAGGAGAGGCTTTTGCTCTGTGGCATGTGAAAGATCACTTTTCCCCCTTGAACTTCCTGCTTTCTTATCTGCAGCATGAGGCTGAGCGCGTACACCCAAGCATGATCGTGAAGATCCAGGCAGATAATGTGTAGAAAGCACTGTACAGAAAGAGCACCAGTCAGGGTCATCCGTGAGCTGTTCATCCTCTAAACCGAAAGCCAGCTCAAGGCAGGAAGTGCCGTACCCACAGATGGTACACTATTTTACACCTAGCAGGACATCCACCAATCAGACTGCCCTCTGGCCTAATCAAAGCAAACACTATGAAGAGCCAAAATGGTCCCAGCACCTCTGTTTATGACCACAGTGCTTTCCCAAAGGGACCAGTGGATTGTCTCTCATATACAGATAGTCAGAGAGTGAATTTAAAGCATCGGTTGGTGAGCTAGGGAGATACCTTACTGGGGAAAGCAGAAATGTGAGGTCCCGAGTTTGCATCCCAAGAACTTATGTAAGGTTGGACAAGGCATCTGTTGTCCTAACTCCTCAGAGTGGTAGAAGTGGAGACAGGAGAAACCCTGCACGTTCCCTGGCAAGTTAGCCTGGCATGTATTGATCAGTGGTGAACAACAGATAGTCACTGTGACACTGTGTCAAAGTGAGACACAAGAATTGACACTTGAGGGTTTTTTTTTCTGGATGTGCACACGCACACTCACGCACGCGCGCGCGCGTGCACACACACACACACACACACACACACACTATCTGCTTTGTGAAGCTTTACTTCATACACATTTTCAGAGGCAATTCTCCTGGAAGATAAGCTGTATCTCCTTTCCCTAAGCTTTCTTCCAGCCGTGCCCTATTTGACCATGCAGTCAAATGTCTTATATTTTTCCAAGCTCAGTTCCAGGTGCTAGTCCCAGAACACTCACAGCCTTTTTACTTTTTTTTTTAAACCTGAGTTACAGATTCATTAACCCAGACTTCCTCAAAATGTTATTATTAGAACTTTAGTCACCCATGTCCTCCTTTCAAGCTCTTTCTAAATTTAATTTCTGACAATAATAATTATGTCAATCAGGGGCCAGCCAAATATACCTGTGGCCCCTGGGCCAAATCAAGATGGGAGTTTCCAACAATAGTCTTTTTTTTTTTTTTTTTTTTTTTTGGCTCCTAATAGTTGTGCCACTTTCCACACCTGTTCCCCTCTCTTTGCCCTACAGCAGGTAGGTTTGTGCATCTGCTCTGGTCAGACTCTGCAGAGTACATCTTAGGTACAACAATGAGATAGTAGACAAATTAGGTCTAAGTCAAGGGCAGAAGTCAAAATGGCATTGGCTTTGCCAGGGCCTCCATGAGGAGGAGATAGTAAAGCTGGAAGAGAGAGAAACCATGGACGCTTCATAAAGAATAGCTGACAGAGCATGGAGGCTGGGCAGAACAAACTCTCATTATGATGCCTTCAGTTACCACTGTTGCCAATGTGCTCCAGGACAGCGCTGATGAGCACACAGGATAGGGTTAAAGAATGGTGAATCCATTTCAATACTGGCCTGCCTACCATCTCCCAGGCTTCACGGTCTTCCACCTGTTTTACTGGAGTGTGCCTCCATCTACACACACAGCACACACCTAAGGCTGAGAGACAACCTTGATGATAGTCAGGCAGTATTTTACTGGAACTGCTTCTTGATCCCTGATCAACATAGGGACAGACAGGCTGACCCTTTCTGTCTTGACATTGATTCATACAACAAACATATAATGGGTGTCTGCTATTTTCAAGCCATTGTGCTGGGTGTTAAGGCTATAACTATGCTGATTTTTAAAAAAGACTGACTTGTCTTTATCTTTTGTGAGCATCTGCAATTATGTAGGTGTACATATGTTCTGCCCTAAGAGGTCAGAAGAGGGGGGCAGAGGCCCTGGAATTGCAATTAGATGTGGCTGTACACTGCCATGCAGGTGCTAGGGATGGAACCTGGGTGCTCTGTAAGAACAGCAGGTGCTTTTACCCACTAAGCCATCCCTCCAGCCCTACAGTTTTCAGTTCAAAGAACAAGGAACTGAGGTGACTGAAAATACTGGTAATCCCCCTGAAAATTCAGAGATCAAAGAATGGGCAAAGGCCACTGGTTGCCTGGCTGGTGGGTGGGGTTTATGAAAGGCTCCAGACATTTTCATGGACTGTTAAAGGAATTTAAAAAAGAAATAAAAAAGGAAAGGACATAATTGCTCCTAGGTATAGTGGAGAAGGCTTATTGTACACAAGGGAGAGCACAGCCAGAGGCGGACACATCTGGGAGAGTCTACAGTAGACAGAACCCGAGAGCCATTTGTGGAGGATGCAAGGGGATGGGGAGAGGAAATGCTGTACAAGGACAGCCAGACCAAAGGAGGGACTTAACCAAAAATGGGTGGATTATATAGAAAGGACAGCTCTTAAAGGGCAGCCCAGCCTTCTGGGGTACGGGGTTGGGGTATGCCAGCCATACTCTGTAACAGGTAGGGACAGTCGCTTGTCTCAGGTATGAGACTTAACATTTAGAGCCATTTAGGGAGCATTCAGGGGAATAGAATGTTCAAATTTGGATAGTTGGGGTCCTCTGGGGGCACAATGGTAAAGCTGGGCATGATTGTGGTAGACAGTAAGAGCCAAAGAAGATGCTAAGTTGGCTAGACTGAATTGGTGACAAGGAGAATGGAAAGCAATGGGCAGTCCCAGGGGCTAAGTACAGCAGGCCATGGACTTGGCTGGGTGATGTCAAGAAGGGAGGACGAACTCTCTTCCTCTGTAGTTTTGCCTTGGTGCCCTGGTGGAAAGGGACAGCAAAGCCACCAGAATGAGATCTAAGGCCAGAATTCCACTGATGGGCATTGTGGTATATGACAGTAGGTAACTATATGAGTAAGTGTTTCCCCAAAAGAGCCTGCTTTGCACACTGTGGCAGGATACAGGATCCTGCGTAGTTGTGTGTGTGTGTGTGTGTGTGTGTGTGTGTGTGTGTGAAGGAATGCTCTATGAGTCTAAGAGGGAGAAGACCACCTCAGCTGAACTAAAGGCCTACTTGGGTAACTGTATTCATTTCTTCTGTCACCACAGCTCACGGTACTGTGGCATGCCTTGGGATGCTCTCTGGGATGGTGGGCATTTACAGCATTCGGACATTTCTGGGGATCAGGAAGCAGAGAGAGGGGGGCTAGAAGCATGCTCATAGTATAAGTCTCACTGCCTGGTCTCCTTTCCCTCCTACCCACCCTCACAGTGACCAGTTATTTCTTCTAGGTAAGCCCCTCCTCCTGAAGTTTCTCAAACCTCCCCTGCCCCGCCCAAATAAAACAACAACAACAACAACAAAACACCTAGAGGCCAAATATCCAAACCCACAAGTGTCTGGGGCATGTTTCATGTGTGAACCATAACATGAGAACCACATGTTCAGACACAAGTTCCTCCTCGGGTCTCATCCTTGAGGAAGCCTGGGTTCAGGCTACAAGTCAAGAGAACCATCAGCCTATGGCATCCTCTTCTTGTTACCCAGATGATCTTGGCTTCTTTATTTTCTCAACTGCCATTTTCTCCCTTTACCATCTGACTACATTTCCCCCCACCCACCCTTTCTTCTCATCAGACAGGGTGGTTCTGTTTCAATGGCTAGCACCCCCGCAGGCCTGTTGACCCACCCACCCCTCTCTAGCTTCCATGTAGTACTTGACGCTGATAACGGACTCCTCCTTCTCCTGTCTATTTCATACATCTCCCATCAATGCATCCCTCATCCCAGGCTTCAGTGTGCTTAAGTCCTCCATTGTGAAAGGAGACAGAACAGAGGTCCTGCGGGAGGGACTCCTCTGCTTCCGTGGAGCTCTCTCGCGAGCTCTTCTCTCTCACTAGAGTTTCTTGAATAAGAGCCCTTGTTGCTCTTCATGTCCTTACTTCCCTGCCACTCTACAGCTGCTGCTCTATGGAGATTCTCTCCCTCCTTGGCCCCATGTTTCTTAGCAGCCATTAACCAAGTATATCTGTGCTGCCTTCTTCCTACATGGGCATGTGTGTTTGTGGGTGTGCGCATGCGCACACATTTGTGGAGCCCAAAGGTTGATGACAGGTATCTCCTTAAATTACTCCTTCTCTTTATTATTCAAAAGTTATTAGCATATGTTAATTATACACAATATTGGGTTCTATATGTTTTCATATACAAACATTGAAGGGCTCTAGCAGGCTCCAGCATGGTGAGCATGGCAAACATGGCACCGGCCGGCCTTGCCCTTCCCCTCTTCCTTGTAAACCATAGATTACAACCCTAAAACTAGCCACCAAGGTCTAGTCCCTTATTTAGAAGCTTTCTTATGCCAGACTCATTCCTCAGGCTGATCACCAAGGTCCAGCTTCCAAAGTATTGAAGCCCAGTGATCAAAAGCCAGTCTCCCTTAGGCTACTTAATTAACACGCCCAACAGAAACACACCAGCAAAATCAGGAATCATCCACTTGTCTTTACTTTCCTGCTCAGTCATTATTAAGGACATCTCTGTGAAAATAGACATTTGGGTATGGTTTGTGCCTGCCTAATCTGGGAGCGCAGGATGGGACACCCTGTTATGTATTTTTTGTGTGTGTGTGCAAAAGCTCTCAGTGAACCTGGAGTGCACTGTTACGATAGGCTGGTTGCTAGGGATTTGAACCCAGGTCCTTATGCTTGCTTGAAGCACTGTACTGACTGAGCCATTGCCCATCTTCTCTAAGACTTCCTTCTCAGTCTCCATACATTTCTTCATACTGTCTTCTGCTTCCACAAGTGCCTGGATGACACGCCCCAGGGTGTTCTTTTCCAGAACTGTTATTAAAGGTGTATTCCTGCATAAGCAATTTCAGTCTTATCAAAGAAATCCTTACTGCATGCTTTGTACATGCTAAGGATAGGTATGGAAAAGGCACTCAACAAATATCAACTATATCAAGCAGTCAACTAGACAGTATCCTAACCAGATAGGATCAGTAGGGTAGGGCAGTATATAAACAAGCAAATACATATGATGGCATGCTTTTTCATGGAGATATTTTATGCTTGATTAGCTCGTAGTTCAGAGTGGATATAGTTTGAGTGGTTAGCCACATATGGCTACTGCCTTCCTATCCAACCTATAAAACCAGTATGGTCCGTGGACCAGCAACATCAAGTTCACCGTCAAGGGGTTGGGGAGCATCTCAATGGTGAGGTGCTTGCATATCATGGGCAAAGCCCCATTACTGGAAAAAAATTATCATAATATCGGATGGAAAATGTAGACTCGCCAGTGTCACGCCTGACCTGCATTGGGTCCCCATTGACCTAGGTGTGGGAGAGACTGTCCCAGATAATGGGCCGGTAGCTTCCAGTGTACCAGAAACCAGGAAGGATGCAGACAAATATTGTATTCCTAGCCACATACACTGGACAT
The DNA here is from genome assembly GCA_907169655.1 of Acomys percivali. Taxonomy (NCBI): domain Eukaryota; kingdom Metazoa; phylum Chordata; class Mammalia; order Rodentia; family Muridae; genus Acomys; species Acomys percivali. The sequence goes on from OU015747.1 coordinate 134,898,176, forward strand.
CAGCAAGAGAGAGCCAGGAAGAACAAGGCCATCAAGAGGCTTTGAAAAATATAGGGAGTTCTGCTTTGCTGTTTGCTTTTGTGAACCTTAGTCCCAGCTAGAGTAATCCAGCCTGTGGGCCCCTATGCTGAGATTTCACAAAGACTCCAGTACTGGGGTTTAAAGTGACATTCTTTAATGCATGCTATAAAATTGGGAAAGCAATCTGTACTTAACTGTGGGAACTCCTGAAACGTTCAGAATTCAGCATGCTTGGGTAAAGGTTAGATACGCACTTGGGAAAAGGGAAATATTTCTCTCTTCCTTCCCTCAGGCAGAATGGGCAGAAACCAGACCTTCAGAAACTTACCTGTCCTTACGCCCGCCATGTCTCATCTCCAGATTGCCCCAGAATCCCACAGCCAGAAAGCTCACCTGGATTTTTTACTTTCCTTTAATACATGGTAGAAAGTAGTGTCTGTCTTCTCTATCAGTCCCAATTCAGTAAAAGCATCTTCATCATCCTCTCAAGGTAGTTTTAAACTCCTGGAAGTCAAAAATGGTAATGAACTCCAGTATGTTTTAGTGGGGCAAGGCAGGGATGAAGGACATAACAGAGTACTTACCTCTTAGGTTTTACTGTGCCAGCAAAGGGAAGAAACAGATCTCAATCTCTCTCTCTCTGTCTCTCTGTCTCTGTCTCTGTCTCTGTCTCTCTCTCTCTCTCTCTCTCTCTCTCTCTCATCCTCTCCCTCCTTCCCCCTCCTTTCCTTCCTCTCAGAGAAAGAGAGAAAAATTTCCATGGATTTGCTCATGCCATATGAAAGATGGCAAAGTTCCAAAGACTCTGTAGGGTAGGGAGGCCAGCCAGCAGGATGGAGACCAAGGGAAGCCAATGTTGGGTTGAACTCAAGTACCTTCTGCTGAATTTCCCTTGCTGAGGGAGATGAGCCTTTCGATTGGGGCAGGGGGAGGGGGGTATTCAGCTTGTTAGATAAGGCTCAGCCACTCTCTGGAGAGGGATGGTCTCTTTACTCAAAGTCTGTCAATTCAAATGTTAACCTCATCCCTACCCTTCCTCACAGAAACAAGCCAAGTCACATCTGCTCACACATCTGGGCTCTGCAGGCCTGTCAAGTTAACACATGAGCTTAAACATCTAGAAGAAGATGGTGCAGGCTGCTCGCTTGAACTCAGGAAGGCAAGAAGTCTGCATCTTTACAAGTCAGGTGCAGGGTTTGTCTTTGGACTTGTAGGTCTGGCTAGAGTAACTCAAAGCATGTCCCTGAACATCTCTCCACATTAAGATCATCAACATACCTAGAGGCCCACTCTGGCCTCTTTTGTCTTAGAAGCCCTCAGGTCCTGGGTATATAAGTGGTGGCTGCTATTTGAACTAGGACACTCTCCCTAAAAAAAACACCCACCTACCTCTCATGGGGCAGATGGCCAGGGTCTGTGGGAAAACCATCACATTGAGCTTCAGAAACAAGGACACTTAGCTGCCAAGGACTCAACAAACCTTTCTTTCCCCAGACCCCACTCTAGTTGGTTTGGTTTAGGAAACCAAACAGTTCTGGATTTGACAGCATTTCTTCTACTTTCGTATTCCTTGCCTTCTCTGTTGTCAAGCACACTCTTTCTAGATCTGATGTTAGGAAAATTAAAAACTCAAACACAAGTGCCATGCTAGTCAGCTCTCTGTCCCTGTGACAAAATGCCTGAGAGAATCAGGTTAAAGGAGAAAAAGGTTGCTTGGCCCATGGTTTCAGATGTTTCAGTCCATAGTCAGCTTGACTATACATTGCTGGACCTTCAGTAAGTTACGTCATGGTGAGGAGTGAAGCTGCCTGCCTCGTGGTGGCCAGGAAGCAAAGAAAAGAAGACAGAAGGAGTGGGAACAAAATATACCCTTTAATAGCCCACTTTTAGTAGCCTACACCCTACAACAAGACAGTACCCCATCACTACCTTTGCACAACCCATTACACTACAAAGGATTAAGAGTGTTAATCTGAAAAGGATGTCAGAACCCTCACAAGCTAGTCACCTCCTCAAAGCTTTTGGGACTCCAAGAAGATCCATAGAAAACAAAAGAAAAAACAGGTCATTTTTCAGAGTCAACTCAAGATACCCTGGCAGTCTGGAAGCTGAGGAATGAGAAAGGCATCCACAAAGTCACAAAGAGGATGGGCTAAACGGCATAGGATGCTCTGTATCTCTGGGCTCAAAGGCTGATTCTGCTGTTTTCTGGCTAGATGAGCTTGGGTAGATCACATAACCTTTGCTGATCCCACATCCTCATCTTCAAACGAAAGCTACGTCAGCACTGATGCGGATGTGGAGGTTTAAATGAGTCCATTGTTCATAAATAATCGCCATGCTGCTCAGCACAGAGCAACTTGCCCCATACATGTGGTCCCTTCATATCTGTTCTCTAAACTCTAGATCTTTAGAATCAGGTCAGCGATGCTCACTTGTGGAGATGGGAAAGCATATCAGGGCACACTACAACATCTAAAGAAACCACTATGTCTGCATGTGATCGAGAGTTGCTAAGATTAAATTAGCAAACTTAGAGCAGGCTGGATATCCGGAACTCAAAGTACTTGAGAGCAGAGGCTGCTGGCTTTCTTTTCTTTGGGAGTAGGGGTGGGGTTGGGGGTATTGTGGAATGCTTATGTACAAATAATGAGATATTTTGAAGATCGAGCCTGAGGTGTTTGAATGAAGCATGTCTCTCATAGGCTCAAACATTTCAATGTTCAGATCCTACTTGGAGGCTCTGTTTGGAGAGGTCATGGGGAGATGCAGCCTTACTGGAGGAAGTGTGTCACTAGGGTAAGCACTGAGAGATTTTAAAGCTTTGCCCCACTTCCTGTTTGCTTTTTTTGTGTACTTATGGTTAAACATGTGAGGGCTCAACTTCCTGTTCCTGCCAAGTCTGCTGCTTGCTGCCATACCTCTGCCCATCATGGTGGACTTTTGTCCCTTTGGAACAGTAAGTCCAAATAAACTCTTGTGGAAGTTGCTTTGGTCATCACGGTGTTTGATCACAGCAACTGAGAAGTAACGAATGCAGCCAAATTTCTTTACTGTGTGTGCATAAATGCTCATATGTGGGTGTGCTTATCCCCAAGGGCATGCGTGGAGGTCAGAAGTGAACATTCGGGTATCTTTTGAAAAGAATTTTATGGATATGGATATATATTTTTTCACATACATATGCCTGAAGTCCATGAGGCCCAGAGAAGGCGATGTTCCTGGGGACCATCTAAACCTGAGTCCTTACGTTTGCACAGAAGCCCTTTCCCCACTGGGCCCTTTCCTCAGCCTTCACTTATGATTCTTAAAGATTAAAAAAAAAAAAAAAGTACCTGTGTGTCTTTGTGGGAGTATGTGCACATTACAGAGGGTGTCCTGGGAGGCCAAAAGAGGGTATCTAAGCATCTGGAACTGGGGTTAAATTTTGGTTATGAGCTGCCAAGACCTAGGTGGTGGGGACTGAACTCAGGCCCTCGGCAAGAGTAGCGAGCATTCTGCACTGAGCCAGTGCTTCAGTTCCCTCATGGGAACCTTACACACAAGCCCTGAAGGTGATTCTACAAACATGTGCAACACACCTGCATTTTGAAATTTCCATTTGTGACATCATATTGGTGCGAGCATTTTCCATTGTCAGATTGAGAATGCTCAGTCTGCGTTAGACCTGAAGTGTGGTTAGTAATGCACTCAGCGTGAACTTCCCTTCCAGTGCCCTAGCCCACACTCCTCAGGAAGATGGCCTTTGGTTCTGAGACTGGCCCTGGCTGATTTCAAGGATGAAATGTGACTGCTCAGCTTGCTGACAGGGGAAATGTGGGCAGACTTTGATGTAGCAATACACAGTCATAATTAGAAGCCTTCAGTTACAGCCATGGCTAGTACACAGGCATAATCAGGACCCTTGGGCCTACCAGAATGGTCTTCAGATAAAGAGCAACAGATATTTGTGACAGCATAAGGCAGGGGCAGTCCATGGAGCAGGAGCAAAGACAGCTTCAGAGAAAGGGGTCTTGCTTCCTAAGTGAAGACAGGGAGACTATGACACCCCTGTCCAGCCAGTCACCTCTGTGTGCCCAGTGGAAGCCATGCTTCAGTTTTAAAAAGATGTCTGGGGTCAAGTCCCAATACCAAACATGGCTTTGGCTATGCCATCTCTATTTTTTGGCCCTCTAATTGCCATACAGGTAAACCAGTTTCAAAGATTCAAAAACAACACAGAGCTGTCAGGCTAGTGCCCCCTATTTGACCACCTCCCCTTGGTGGGGAGACCTGGTGACACTCAGAAGAGTAAGCAGGCTACCAGGAAAAGACCTGATAGGCTGTGATCTTATAGTGGGGGACTAGGTCCCCTTCTGTCACAGACCTATGGGAGGGGAATAGGATGAAAGAGAGAGAGAAGGGGGAAACGGGAAGATACAAGTGAGGGGATAACAACTGAGACATAATCTGAATAAATTATTTAAATAAAAAATAATTAAAAAATAAAAGTAGTCATAAGATTAAAAAATGAAAGACTGCTTTGTGGTCTCTTGAATTAACCCTCACCCCCACCCCCACCCCCCAGCCCATCTGTAGATTTATACACCTGTGTCAGGTGTGGAGGTGAGGGTGTGGCCACAGAGATCCACAGCAGTTCTCCACTCCCACTCACAATGTCCCACCCCTTCTAGATCATCCTGAGATAGCCCAGAGAGGCTTTGAAATCCTGGTAGAGAGGGTTACCTTTGGCATCCAAGTGGCTTCAGATTAAAGCAGCTATGGCAGGTTCCAGAACGGTGTCATCCAGCAAAAACAGGCAGAGAGAGTTGCTGTGGTTAAATTAAAAGTATGGCCCAACAAGGTTTATTGTTAGCCCTAAAACATTATAATTATGGCGGTATTTTCTAACCTGCTAGCAATCAATCAAGATACAGACACCTGTTATATTTTAAAATAGCCTTAGTTAACCTGAGGCAGGGCAGATATTAATCCCCTAAACTACCACCCATATTGGGGTAGGTATCCCATACCCCTCCCCAACCCCATGCCATCTGCTTCTAATTTCTATTCAGCTACCTCCCATCTATAATCCCAAATACTTGCTAATCCTCTTCATCTGGGCCAAATCTCCATCCACACCGACCACGTGCTTCTTCCTTCTCTTTGCCCATGGCTCGGCCTTCCTTCTTGCTCTTCTCTCTCCTCTTCTGGTCCAGGAAACTTAGGCATGCCTATCTCATTTGGCCTGCCCAGGTGTGATGGCATTTTATGGGTCAAACAGGAATAAGCTCTTAGCGAGATTACATAGCAATCTTGGGGCACAGAGAGGGCAAGCAGTAATTAGCATCAAAATACATCAGACCAACCTCTAGCAATGAAGTTTTACTGTTCTACTGGTCATATTTGAGCTAAAAGAGTGAAACTAATCTTAATGACATGCTATTTAACCTTGCACCTCCAAAACATAAGCAATCCCTGCATAATATAACATCCTTGATATGTTTCACAAGTTTTCAAAATCCAATGTGTTTTTTAAACTCTGTGTCTCAGTTCCAATCGACCACATTTCAAGTGTTCAAAGTTACAAGCAAGTGGCCACCATGATGAAGCATAGAGTCCTTTTCTGAATTATAAGTGTTTGCTACTCGGGGTGAAGTGGTGAAGAGAATTGTGCAGGCCTCCAGGGCTACAGTTTGTGCTCCAGGTGACTAAGCACATGGCCCCAGCAACTAACTCTATCTCTGCTGTTAAAAACAGAACTTCCCAACACCATCCACAAAAGCTCTGCTCATGGCATTACTACCTCAGAAAGTTGTGACCCCATAACACCATCACACTGAGGATTGAAGTTCAGCGTGTGGGTAGGCCTTCACACCCACTTCCTCCAGGGGCTCCTGCTAGCTCTGCCCTAGGCTGCACAGTGTTGCAGTCTTTCCCAGACTGACTCCCTGACCCCTCACCTCCTACTTCTCTGTGTTCTATTCCTCAATGCCTTCCCTGTATTTTGCTGATTATCACCTTCATCTCGGTATTTAATATGGCTAAATTTTCTCTCCCTAACTTAATTCCAGAATTTCTAGGAACCTACCATGACCTTCAGAGTTATTTTGAAGACCTTACCGTTATCAACCACCTGACAACCTTTTGAACATGTCCATCTAAGAGTGTCTGTTTCCTGTCTGGGACCTTGGCCATTGTTAGCCTCCTTCTTTCGCTTTGACATGCAGCGCAGGGCTCTGGTAGAAACCATGTACGTGCTCCTTACAGTGTGTAGGACAGACCTACAAACCAGCTCAGCCATGTTACAAATCCCAAGGACGATAAAAATGATAAAAATGCTCCTTTCACTGGGAGTAAAACCGAACCACAAAGCTTTACTGGGTATTTCATATGGATTGTGTTCATGGCCCTTGGCTGACTGGTTCCATACATTTAAACTTAAAGGCTATAAGTTTTAGGAAAGTGTATGATTCCAAATCAGGAATGAAATCACCTCTTTTCTGTACAAAAGCACCATAGGAATGTGAAATCTGACTTCTTCCTTGAGTATAGCGATGCAAACTGTGCTGCCTAATTAAAAGAATCCCTCAAATCTTTGCATATGTTAGTGATATGGAAATCAGTCTCTGCTTCAAGTTTGATGAGTAGTTTTGTCAGTTTTCCCAATTTTTCAGCCTGGACAACTTAGATTTTTAGTTAACTGAATTGCAATAACGTATTAGTTTGAAACCACGATAATCATCTCATGAAATAAATTACATTTCTTTCTCACATTGCTCTCCTTCCCCAACTCAGGGCTTTGCGAACCACAATTTAAAAGTCCCTTTAGACTGAGGCTCCTCCCTTCCAAAGCAAACACAACAGTCCCAATCCTTTAATTTACAGAGAACTTCCTCCCACCATCCCCCAATCACTCCCACAAGCACCTTTCCATCCTTTTCTCTGGACAGGGGAGTTTACATTTTACAGATACATAGACGAACACGAACACAGGGAATGTGGCTGGACAGACAAGAGTCAGACCCAATACCTCGAACTCAAACCATGAATGGGGACTTCCCATTCTAGTAAATACTCAGGGATAGGCTGTGCCCTTTCAGCTGTAAGCCTACAAAATTCGTCTGGGAAGTTCTTTGCTGGCCTGCATGGAAAGTACATACTGCCTAACTCCAACAGCCTAGACTTGTTAATCCTCAAAGATCTAAAGAGCAAATGGTGTGTCCCAGACACTCGTGTACTGACATTCAGGTGTGAGTGCTGTGTATTTGGGTGTGTAGATAGAAAGGAACTACAGAAAATCTTTTTTGTAACACCTGAGTGCACTTGCATGGAAGTCACGCTCAATTGACAGACCTAGCCAGCTAAGGTGAACACCTTCTGATCCTAGATCCATCCATCAGTGGTGAAAGAGTGTCTGGGGTCTAAAGCCTTCAAAGACCTCCCTTCAGTAAGGACAGCTGAACCGTCCATAGAGTTGATGATGTTTTATTCCACTTCAATTACTTCACATTTTGGTCTTCCTCTCTTAGCTAGGACGGGGTAGGGAGATATAAAAAATCTTTATTGCTTTAGTATTCTTTGCTGCTTCTTCGTCATAGTTCATCTGGGCTTTTCCACTCCTTTGAATTCCAGGGTCACTCTTCTGCAGCTTCTCTGATAATTTTCTGGAGAGGCGGTGGCAGGCTTGTTCAGCTTCCCGCTTCTCTTCCCGGGACACATGCCCCGACCAGCGACCCTCCTGATGGGCAAAGTTCGGGGAACCGGGAGACCTAGTATCGGCTCTTCCATGCTCCTCAACCGCCGCTCATTCTGGCTGTTCACCCAGAGCTGGGGCTCCTTCCCGCCCGCGCTTACTGTTCCAGGCTGGCGCCCCTTGGCTCGCCTAGGGCTCTGCGCCACTGAGGGCCGGCGCCCCAGCACCGCGGGGCGAATGGACTGCGAGCGCCAAGACACCGCGACCGGGGAGGTGGCGGGGGAAGGCGCCCGAGCTGCGGTGGGCTGTGGCTGTGGCTGTGGCTGTGGCTGGTACCGGGGTTGTGGGACTAGCGGGACGCTCGGAGGGCCCGACCACGCCCAGCCCTTCGGGACCGGGCCCATGCTGCCGCTCAGCACGCGCCCCCAGTGGCAGCCCGCGTAGAGCCAGCCTTCCTCCTCCGCGCAGCTCTCCCAGATGCGGCCTTCGGGTTCGGGGTCGAGCTCCTGCGAACAGGCTGGGGACGGCGGGGGAGTAACGGGGACACGGAAGTAGGGGAACAGGAACACCGCTCGCAGCCGCCGCGCGGGAGAGCAGTAGGGCAGCCGGAGGGGCAGCGACATCTGCGGGCCGGGCCGAGCCGGGCTGCCGGGAGGCCGGCCCTGCGCCCGCTCACGTCCGGCGCAGCGCAGCTGTAGCCATGAAGGGACCCGGCTTCGAATGGCCTCCGGCCTCGAGAAAGTTGAACAGACCCTTCTGAGCCTCCCCCTGGAGTCAAGAGGTGGAATGGAAACGCCGTGAGGCCTGTGTCCGCACCAGGGGGCGTGGGAGAGTCCGAAGAACCAGTTTCAGCCGGAGCTGCCAGCGCAAGCCATTGACACTTCAGTCCCGGGAAGGGTTAACCGCGTCCTGCCGCCTGGGTTTACATGTAAATAGAGAGCTGCTGCTCCGCGCGGGCCCGGGCTGGCACTTTTAAGTTTTTGATTGGTTGCCAATGACATCACCGCCGGCGTTCTAACACACCAAACCCACAGGCGCGTCTGAGCGGGCCTTCTTCCCTCGGCGGGGCCACGCCTCTTTCTCCGCCCTTCTCGGCCTTCTATTAGGCAGAGGCCACTGTGAGGTAGCGGGCGGCGGTCTCTGGGTCCTCATTGGCGCAGTGCGCCGTCGCTCGGCGGCAGCTCCGCCCCCTCCGAAGCTTACATTTACGCTGTGGCAAAAGAGAAAGTAACTCTGTGTTGCTGCTGGGGATCAATGAAGCTGAGTGAATGGGGGCGCACTGCGCGAGCGCATAGCTGGAGCCGGCGCCAGATGGTGGAGGGCTACGCTTATTGATGAAGTAAGTGGTAGTCACCGCCGGCGGGCAGTCAGAGCTGGAGGGTGGAGGGTCCCGCGCGCGCGTGTGTGTGTATGTGTGTGTGTGTTTGTGTGTGTGTGTGTGTGTGTGTGTGTGTGTGAGAGAGAGAGAGAGAGAGAGAGAGAGAGAGAGAGAGAGAGAGAGAGAGAGAGAGAGAGAGAGAGAACAGAGAACGAGACAGAGACAGAGAGACAGAGATCCACATCAGGTAAGGAAGATCCTAAGGTTTAGGCTCTTGGAGCTCCTTGCCCTGGGATGAAGAGGGAAAATGAGTTTTGGTTTGCTTAAGATGCTTTGTGGCAGTTTTTAAAGCCCAAGGCTTTGCTGATACTCAGTAGTGGTGTGGAAGAAGGGATGCTACGTGCCCCGGGAGTGGGGAAAGAGCGTTCTCCAACACTTGGGCTTTTTTTTTTTTCTCTCCTTCTTCTTATTCTTTTTCTCCAGTCTCTGTTTAGCGGTGGAAGGGAGATTAATGAGGAATCGGGTAGGGAGGATAGAGCTGTTTTTGTGGGAGGTTTCCCCGGCCGGCCAGACTGGATGGCTTTGGAGGTATCTGCTGCAAGGATGCAGATCTCGGAGCACTCTGTGCCTGTGCGCGAGAGAGCCCGAGAGCCGCACACTCAGTGTGGAGGTGCTGGTTTCAGCCTGTGTCTCTAGGAACACGTTTTTGAGACCTGCTCCCAGAAAATGGGCTACTGATTCCCAACGTCCCCTACCAGGTAACACAATAAGAACGACTAGGACTGCATTCGTGGTCCAGCTAGGACACAGTCACAGCTTCTGGAATAGTACTCGCTCTGAAAAAAAAAATACTACGCAAGGGAGGGAGGGAGGGAGGGAAGGAAGGGAGGGAGGAAAGCAGGAGGTTGGATGCTTTGCTCCCATCCTAAGGTGGGTGAGAGAAACCCGAGCCAGTAGGGATATAATGACACGGGTGGGTACGTGCTCCTGTGGGTCCGTGCTCCTGTGTGTGCGTGCGTGGATTTTGCCGGTGACACTTTGGCTCAGTGTCAGAGAACAGTGACGGTGGTGGGTCATGAGTAGACCGATGATCCATGATGTTTCCCCAGCCAGCTCTTAAAGTTCTTCTGGGTGAGTGACTCTTGCTTGGGGCTCGCTCGATTTCTTTACTGTGTACACATCTGTAGAGGAGTCAGAATGACTGCGTTGTGGAGTGGCCTTGTGCCTAGGGGGAGGAGGTAAGTGACCCATTGCAGGCACCCTTGGAGGAGGTAGAGGGAACCCCTGTGGCCACGACTTCCTAGCTTCCCAATTAGCCTGTCTGTGGTAAAGGGGTCAGTGAAGTTGCCCTCGGGGAATCCATACTGTTTCCAGAGGGATATCAGTATAGGGATGGAATATCCTTCGCAGAGTTCCCACCAGAGATGCAAAGTCTGTACTGCCCCGATAAAATCTAAGCCCCTCATTTTTCTCAGGGGCACAGCACAGGGAGAGGTAAGGGTGAGTGGGGCCACAGAATGGGCCATGGGTCAGCCTGGGGTGGGGTTCCTAGACCTGACTCCTTGTAGATTTGATTTTAGGACTCATAGTGAAAGGGGGGGGCATATACAGTCTTGATTTGGAAGAAGCCAACAGAAGATGTGTGAGCTTTGAAATCAGGGCTATGCTGAGGACAGTCAAAGGACCCCACAGAATGGGAAGCAAGAGTGGCTTTAAGCCTTGGAGGCTGACTTAGGAGGACATATTCCTTCTGATCCTCGCAGAAGACTGACATCTGCCCCTCATGTAAATTTAGCTGCCGTGCGTATCTGTGCATCCCTGTGAGCTCCCGGCAAATGCTCTTGCCTATCTCTTTGCCTTGGCGCTGGGTAAAGACATGAAATAGAACTCATGCCAGGGTGGACAAATGCATCCATCCCAGGTGAAACAGACTTCCAGGAGAGGAGGCTCAGCATAAATGTAAGAGCCTCCCCGTGTGTCTTCATAGTTTTCAGCTCTCGGTGCCTTTGCCTTCACTAAGACTGAACTTTGGATGTAGCCCCAGGAAAGGGTGCCCATTACCATTTCTAACATCACGTCCAATTCGTCCAATTCTAATCTTCGACTTAGCATCAGAATGAGCAAGGTCCCTCAGGGATGCAACCTCTCTGTATACATCAAAGCCGGTTTCAGCCTTTTGATGGTATCACAGCCAAGGGCACCTAGGAGAACTTTGACTTTGCTCAGAGGTATGCTGAGGTCTTTCCCAGGGACTGGATGCGACTGCCTTTTGTGTCACGTGACTTTATTCTTTCCTTCTTCCCCTTCTTTGCAGACTCTTGAGTTCTTCTTGAATTGCCAGTCTTCAGCCTCCTCATGCCTCCATCTCCTTTAGACGACAGGGTAGTAGTGGCACTGTCTAGGCCTGTCCGACCTCAGGATCTCAACCTTTGTTTAGACTCTAGCCACCTTGGCTCTGCCGCCCCAGGCAGCAGTAGCCACCCTCCTGTCATTGCCGCCGCTGCCGTTGTGACCCTCAAGGCTGCGAATCTGACGTATATGCCCTCATCCAGCGGCTCTGCCCGCTCCCTGAATTGTGGATGCAGCAGTACTAGCTGCTGCACTGTGGCAACCTACGACAAGGATCACCAGGCCCAGACTCAAGCCATTGCTGCAGGCACTGCCACCACCGCCATAGGAACCTCAACCACCTGCCCTGCTAACCAGATGGTCAACAACGAGAACACAGGCTCCTTAGGCCCATCCGGTGGGGTGGGCAGCCCCGTGGCAGGGACTCCCAAGCAGCTAGCTAGCATCAAAATCATCTACCCCAATGACTTGGCGAAGAAGATGACCAAATGCAGCAAAAGTCACCTGCCCAGCCAGGGTCCTGTCATCATTGACTGCAGGCCTTTCATAGAGTACAACAAGAGTCACATCCAAGGCGCCGTCCACATTAACTGTGCCGATAAGATCAGCCGGCGGAGGCTGCAGCAAGGCAAGATCACTGTCTTAGACTTGATTTCCTGTAGGGAAGGCAAAGACTCTTTTAAGAGGATCTTTTCCAAAGAAATTATAGTTTATGATGAGAATACCAATGAGCCCAGCCGAGTGCCGCCGTCCCAGCCTCTTCACACAGTCCTCGAGTCCCTGAAGAGAGAAGGCAAAGACCCCCTGGTGTTGAAAGGTAAAGATCCCTGCCCTTGCTCCTTCCTCTAACACCATTCTGGTCAGCTAGCTCCCCCCGCCCCCCCACTTTCTCCTAGAAGGGGCAGCCTTCACTCCCCCCCTACCCCCGACCCCAGACACCATGAACCAAAACAGCCTTCTTTCTTGTCTTCTAACCCTTTTCTCTTCTTTTAGTATAGTAAGAAAATCCAAGTAGCCATGAGTTGCTATCCAGATCCGAGGCCCAGCCTTGATCTGGCGTCTAATTTGTGTTGCCTAAAACATTTCACTTGAGATGGTTTTTCAGAAGGTGGTTGGTACAACCAAGATGGTATTGGCAAGTCACGCCTTCTCTGGTAGCTCTGTTTCAGTCTGTTAGTGGTGGGAAAGTTTTGGTCTCTCAAGACCTAACTAACTAACGTTGATCGACCAGAGGAGACATATAACAGATAGAGATCCGTCTGCAGGTGCCAGTTCTTTGTGTGTGAGAAACTCTGTCTCTCACCTGACTATCTTGACTCCCACATTGCTTGTATAGTCATCTTCAACAAAGGTACAGCTCTTTCTTTTAAAGCCTTATTGAAAGTATGAATTCTCTGCAGAAGCCCCAAGGGGATGGACATAGGAACTGTCCTACAATCTAGTCTTTCTGGTGTCACCTGACAACACTTGGCTTCTCGTTCTTCCCAAGGAGGAGCCATGCATCACTTCCTCCTGGTATAAAATAGCTATGATGATTGGAACCCCCCTCCCCAAAGGAATGGGCTGTCCCCTCTTCTCTGAGATTCTTCCATACAGTGTTGCCCTGACCTTGTGTACAGTCTACTTGCTCCTCTTTGTCCTCCAACACTGTCCTTTTGGGCTCTGAGCGTCACTCCTCTGATATCTCCCTGGTCATGACAGAGAGTGATAAATATCTTTGTTTTGTGTTTTGAGCAGTGTGTGTGTGTGTGTGTGTGTGTGTGTGTGTGTGTGTGTGTGTGTTGTGGGGTCGGGTTGGCTGGGTCACCTTAGCCACTGTTCTAAGGTGATGTTGATCATCAGTTTTGCCAGCTTCCTTTGAACACTTTTTGTATTTGAGACCGGCTGCGTAGGTAAGCAAGCTAGGATTTGTCTCTGTGGAACAGCTCTACCCATCCTCCTTAGCTCCCAAGTGATGTAGTCTGTACCACTCTTGGAAACACAGTTTAGTCACCCTTTGCTGTGTAACGCCCCTTCCCACTCTAATCCTTTGCTGTCTTTGTGGACAACTGTCACAAAGACGCAGCTTTCCTTGGGATATGTGGGTTCACAGTTCTACACAGTTCTAGAAGCTGTGGGCACTGTTGTGATGGAGGCAGTAAGTTTCTTAGAGTCACAAATATGCCAGAGTTCTGCTGTGTGTCTCTGGTCTTCACTTCTGAATTCTAGTTTGGTTGACTTTACTCTGCAGCTCTTCTCTTGGCATGATCAATCTTGTATCCCCGCCCCCCCCCCCCAGATGAGAAAATACAATCTACAAACACCTTACCTATAACAGATAGATTTGCTGGCTATTTTTTTTTCTCCTGTAGATGGGATTGGCTTGGTGAAAATCAGCCCTTTTTGTCTAGGTAATCTAAGAAGAGGTAGCCAACAGCTCACTTTATGATGACTCTGAACGTGAACACAGGGCTGTCTAGTGTAGCAGATCTTCTCCTCTCTCCTGCTGTGAGCTTGGTGGGTGAAGGGATGGCCCATCGCTTGCTTGCCAAGAAGTGTCTCTCCTGGGGACTGTGGAGGAAGAAGGGGTTCCTCTACTTTCCCATGGATACATTTGAGGATCCCTGCAGCCTGGGCTGGCTCATTGGTGTCAGAGTAAAGACTGCCTCAGTGGGGCGGGGCCGGGCACGCTACTGACCTCACCACCAGGCGCCCTGGGCAGCTGCGCTGAGGGCCCGTCATTTCGGTCATTTCGGATTGGTACGACACCGTGGCGGCCAGCTGGGAAGACGCTCTGGTGGTAGAGGTTGGGTCATTTGTAGTTTTTTTGTTTTGTTTTGTTTTGCGGGGAATTTTCCTTCAAATATCTTGGAATTTGGTTGACAATATATAGTTCAGGAGTGAAGGGTTTTTGTCGTCTACTTTGTTATCATTATTAATTTGGTACCTTTGGGAGGAATGGCCTAAAATTAGGACCAAGGTAGGGAAGTAGAAAAAGAAATGGGACATTGAGTCCCCCTGTTATTCCCTTATCTGGTCAAACCAGAGGTTAATTTCAGAGTGTCCTTGAGGTGAAGGTGTGCTTCTCTCAATAAGCATGGTGTGCAGCTTCTCCTAGGTTCTTGATTGGATCAAGTAGAGCCTTCTGGTCTGACTTCTCTTATGAGGCTTATTTTAGGACTTCCCTTGTTGGTGATCTAAGATTGTATTTCAGCTAATGCGGGAATGGTACCATTTTGGAATGAGTGAATTTTGTAGGGAGAATGTGGTTGGTGGGGTGGGGGTAGATGGTTAGAATATATGCTTGGAAGTCCCCAGGCTTTGTTAATTTATTTTCAGGGATTTTTTTTTTTTTTAAGATGCCCGATCCATTTAAGACTCTGGTCATGTTTGTAAACACTGGTTGCTACCCTCCCAGTCCAACTTTTATGTCTCTCAGTTTCAATGCCACAGTCTCCATTTTTGGAGCTGCCTGTCGAGCCCAGTGGCTGCTCGGTTGCCATTTTAGTCGAGCAGTGTCAGGTTGGGACGAAACTGATCGGAGGCACAGAAGCCCCTGGGATTAAGTTTCCGTTCTAATTTATAGTCCCGGCCTGCTGTGACCTAGGTCCCAGGCTGTGTAGCCTGTGCTTCGTCTGTTCTTACCCACTGAAGGACCCTTGCCTCTGGCCAGCCTCATCAGAGCGATCCAGAGGAACAGATCTTTAGAGATTTAGTCTTTGGTGACTGTTTTTAATCAACTGTAACTTGGTGTCCAGTCTAAGAAGGCTTTTGATAATCCTTGACCTTCGAAAATGAGAGGTGCTGTTTTTGCTGTCATGTTTGTAAAGCTACTTTCCTTTTTAATGCTGCTGGGTTCAGCGAAATTATTTGTCCTTTAGGTATGTGGGATGGGTATGTCTCCTACCTCCCTCCTACCCCCACCCCCACCCCAGAATATCTATGGCCTTTAAAACTTTATGATCAAAAATTTCAAACACTTAGAAAAGTATTTGAGTATATAACAGATACCTTTATACCCACCAACTAGATTAAACACATTTTTTTTCCCTATTTGTCTTCCCTTCCTTGTGTTTGGAATATTCTATGTCATAGACCATAGGCTAACATTTAGAGGTAACATTATATATTTAAGTTCGACTGAGCGTGTTTTACAGAGAAGTATAGACATTTTTTCCCAACTAAATACTTAGTGTCACATAGCTGCCCAGGAGGGTTTTTCAAATGTGGAATGCCACTGTTACTGACTGGCCAGGAGACCCCCTCAGGGCCTGTCTCTGCCTGTGCAGTGGCATGTCAGAACCCAGGTCTGTACATGCTGCGAGCTCTTAGAAAGCCTCGGTAGACTGTCTGCTCTGGATCTTTACAGCTCTGCTCTATACTAGAGGTGTCTTGAAGGCAGGGGTCAAAGAATAAAGAAGGCTGACTGAGAAGTAAGTAGCTTAAAAGGTTGATGCAGAGGGAAGGAGTCAAACCCAGGGAGTTAGCTTCCTCTAACTCTCCACTGTGCATTTCTATTTGAGAAGTCTTTTCTATTAAAATGTACAAGCACAGCTGAACTATTATCCGTGTAAAGATAGCATATGCAAGTTCATGTTATACAGATCCCACCCCACCCCCCAAAGCTCTCAAACCTCCCTTTTAATACCTGAAACAAAAAACAAAGTTGGGCTGACAGTTTTCCTAGGTCAAACCAGATTCTGAAATATTAGTAAGCAGAGCAGGGTTGCCTGGCACTGTGGGGGGGTGGGGGGTGGGAGGGTGTGCTAAGAAATTAGAGACCCTGTGGAAATAGTCTTACTCTGCTTCCTTTTGGGGGAGTAATATAGCCCCCCCTTTCTTTGTCTGCTCTTTTAAGACATTATCTACAGTGCAAACATCTTATTCTCGTTATTCTGAATTCCTGATTACTACTCAAGGCTAAATGCCAAACACAAGATCTGTAAGAAAAAGTAGAGAAATAAAGGCAGAACAGCAAATGAGCAAGCAGGCCCAAGGCCTCTCTGTTCCCCCATTCGGTGTCCCTGGGCAAGTTATTAAGCCTCTATTTGCCTGGCTTCCTCATTCTTATATAGAGGGCACAGCAGCGGTGCTCTCCTGACTGTCACTTAGGGACTCAATAAGCAATGGCTTGCAAAGCGGTCAGCAGAGCTAAGTGCCGGCGCTGAGCACTCTCTACGTGTAGCTCAGCATTATTTCTGTGGATTGAAATGCGTCAGTCAAAAGATAGTTTGTGCTCTTCTCTCCAGGGAGTACAACAGCCTAGGTATAGCTGTGTGCCTGTGTGTGTGTGTGTGTGTGTGTGTGTGTGTATGTATGTGTGTGTGTGTGTGTGTGTATGTGTGTGTATGTGTGTGTGTGTGTGTGTATGTGTATGTGTGTGTGTGGTGTTGCTAGGGCCTAAAAATAACTTAGTGACTGTTACCTAATTTAAGTAGCATACAGTTGTGCCAAGTAATTGTAAAAACATGTTGGGTCAAGAGGCTGAGTAATTTGGGCATACCCTTAGAAGTATTTATTTGTAGGAGAGTTTAGGAAAACGGGACGATAAATCTGTCCAGCTAATGGTCTGGGTAGAATAATGAAAGTCTAAAACTTTTCAACTTTGTTTTCTCTGGCTTCTTCTCCTCGGTTTATTTTTGGAATAAGGATTGTAGTCTGCCTATAAAAGGGTAGATGGAAGGGGAGGGGGGGTAAGTTGCTGCAACCCTGAGTGGCATAGAGGAGCTGGATCATGGGAGAAGAAGGGAGTTGATGCTTGCTCATGCCTTTGAGCTGGTCCTGAATGCTCCCCGTGACGCGTTACAGACTTGCCCGCCCTCCTTGCCTAATTGCAACGCCACTGAAAGGCAGATGGCCTTGAGCACGCGTCTCCTCCTTATCTACTCTTATCCCTCTGCGCCTTATAGCTAGGTTTTTCCCATGGGGCTACAGAGCAGATGCTTAAGGAGCCCAGGTGACCCCTCAGGGGTGACCTCCTAGAAGAAGCTTCTGTTCTCCCTATTGTGAGGCTGGGTAGTTAGTTCCTCATGGCCTAGGACAGTAGAGAGGAGGTGCATAAAGAGTGGTCCATCCAGCTCTAGCTAAGCAAAGCCCCATGGCCTCTGAGACACTCTTGGAACTTAACTAGAGGGAAAGGGCAAGTTGTTATGCACCCAGGACTGTGGGGCCTTACCAGGTCAGATCTGGAAACTGAACTGGGTGCAAGCCACCTGGGTTGTCAAAAGATGACTTCAGGAAACGCTTGGCAGTGGTGGGCAGCGGTCACTGATTCCAAGAAGTAGCACAGGGTCAGGCAACTGGCAGGAAAACAGCCCACCTAGTTACGTTTCTAAAACATACTAGGCATGAGTGGGGAGAAGAGTGAATGGGTCTGCTTCCCCAATTGGTATGTTTGGGTCAACCCATCAGGAGGTCTGACAAGACCCACAAGGGCAGAAGAATCCTTGGGCAGAGGCCTATAGAAGGCCATGTTTCCTTACCTCTCTCTGAAGTGATCAGCAGTCATCTCCATTTTCCAAGATCCCCAGAAAGCAGTTTGGGCATAAATTATGCCATATGACAGTGGTTAGGCGCCTTCATACACTTTGGTACCAACGGCTAACTACACACTAAAGATATTCTGTTTGTTTTTGTTTTGAGCTTGGGTCACTGTGGAGTTCAGGCTAGCCTCGAACTTTCAGCAGTCATCTTGCCCTCGCTCCCAAATGCTAGGATATTATGGTCATGTGCCACCATATCCAGTTTAAGAAATTCTGACCGTCAGAATGGTCTTTTAGTTACCTCTGGAAGGCCGCTGACTCTATGTTGGTAGCCAGGGCTGTTTGTGCTGCCAATGGCGGGTGATTAACAGTCTCTGGTGCTCAGATGCGCGCCCCCCCCCCCCCCAATACCCGCCACAAAAATTTCGATTCATTTGTTCTAGGGTACAGCCTGCACACATGCCATGATTTTTAAAAGCTCCCCCAAATGATTGTACTGCACAGTGAAATTGGAAAACCATTGATCTAGTTCAAGCTCGTTATGCAGTTATGGAAATGAGGCCTGGAGAGGTTTATGACTAATCCAAGGTCACATGCATGATTAAGTCCAGAGCCTTGGTCCTTGGTGCTGAAACAGGGCTTGCCACGTCCCCACATTGATGTATGTATGCACACTATTGCCACATCTAGCAACACGGTGCATAGTATAAGACATGAGATAAAATAATTCCACTTAGCCCTTTTGAATACTAGTACCTTTTTTTTTTTTTTCTTAAAAGTTTTCATCCAAAACAGCAACCACAGAGACAAGCAGAAGGGTTCTGGAAACCAGTATCTCATGACTGAGATTTTACCTGTTCCTGGAATGTGGGCCAACTATTAGCATTGACTTAATCCAATCTTCTTAGGCACTTAATGTTTTCAGGACGAGCTAAAAGAAAAATATGCTAAGACATATCCATGTGGAGGGTTGGGAAAGGGACGTCTAAGCGTAGAGTGCTTGCTCGGCAGGTGCAAGGCCCTGGGCTTGAGCCCCAGAGCTGCAAGAAAAACAAAACATGCAGTCCAACATCTCTGATGCTAACCGCTCTTCTGCAGAAACCCTCGAGGCTGTATACCTGGTGGGTAGAGAGGCTCCATCTTAGGCCTCACAACCTGCTGATCGCCCCTTCTGTGTGTGAGGCACTGTGTGAAGTTGGGGGAGTCTGTCCTGTCTGTGTTTGCAATCTAAATGCTAAGAAAAGAGCATTCAAGAGCCTTAGACTGTGGTGCGTGAGTGCGCATTTGTGTGTGTGTGGGGGGGGGCGGGAGGACGCGCACGCGCATGCACGCGTCCAGTTGCCTTTTCTCCATCCCTCAGTTTATTTTGAGAACAGTTTATCTTCAGGAAATGCTGTGCTGCTAAGTGTCTTTGTGCTGTTTTCTTTGCTTCCTTTTTCAAGAATGGTTCTAGCTTCCACTACTTACACTACATGGGCCTACAGAATTTCTTTCTAAGGCTGTGGCCTGAGACGAAACGATTTGCTGTTTTTAATGGAAAGGGAACTATCGTGTGCTCTTTCAGACGCCTCCATGGTTCGGTTCCTCGGTGTAGCAGAGTGAAACTTTGTCATTTGAGCCTCACTGTTTGTACTGTGTCTGATAGGAACAAGACCTGTATTTAATTTCACTGTGCTTCTTTTGTGAGAGGAAATAAACAGACCAGCCAAACAATGCTTCAGAGAGAAGGCCCGCTTGTTCTTAGCTTTTAGGTTTTTTTTGTATGTTTTCAAGTGGTATGCTGAGGTACGAGGCTAGGGTGGAAACCTAGTTCTCTGTGGCTCCGAAGCCATGGCTGTTCCCCTCACATGATGAAGACCCCCCGGTTAGTTTCCTTTTCCTGTTGTGAGAAGGTGCTCCAGCCAGAAGCCAGGAAGGGTTTATTTTGACTCACGGTTTGAAGGGACACACAGTTTATCGTGGTGGGCAAGACACGGCGGCCAGAGCCTGAGGCAGCTGGTTGCATGTTGGCTGCAGCCAGGAAACTGAGAAAAATGGAAACGTGTTCTCCACTTGCTCTTTTTCCTCCAGTCTGGGACACCCCCCCCACCCCACCCCACAGGAATGCTGACTCACACCCACAGTTAGGATGGGTCTTCCCCACTTACTTAGCCTAGCGGAGCAGCCTTCCCAGGCATACCCAGAAGCTTGTCTTTTTGCTGATTCTAGATCCTGCCACACACAATCTGTCTTTGGTCAATTTTCATTGACTACATTTCCACATACCATATGTGCTCCTGATATAGACTCTGATCTTCCTAATTCAGAAACATTAAAGAGAAAAGCAAACAATGAATGTGCATTCATTTTCAAGTGTCATTGTAGATACTTGAGACCCTGTCTTAAAACAAACTTTTATTGTAAAATAAATAGTCACGTTTCACGTTCAGCTTGCTAGTGCTTTCTCATCATGATGTCTTTTCTACAGATTTTTTTTATTTTTTTAAAGATTTTTTAATTTACTATGTAAACAGTGCTCTGTCTACATGCCAGAAGAGGACACCAGATCACATTACAGATGGTTGTGAGCCACAATGTGGTTGCTGGGAATTGAACTCAGGACCTCTAGAAGAGCATTCAATGCTCTTAACCTCTGAGCCATCTCTCCAGCCTCCAGAACCCAAGAGCAGAATTTTAGCATCATGTTTATTTCCAGAATATATCTATATCAGATATCATTATTTAAAAATTAGTGAATCCTTGTCCCCTCCCGTCCTTAAGACCCACATTTTATGTAGCTTAAAGAAAAGGAAGGTTGTCTTTACTTTGCATAAGAAATAAGCTGCGCCCTCTTGGAACTTTCGCAGGGAATAAAGGCAGTTACATCATAAATATTTGTTACCCTTCTCACTGCTGTGATGAAATACCCAACAGAAAGCCATGTTCAGGGGGAAAGGTTGATTTTGGCTGATGGTTTGATGGTGAAAAGCCCGCAGTGCTGAGGAAGGCCTGGTGACAGGAGCCTGAGGATGTCACTCCTGCCTGGGCTCACCAGACTTCCTCTTTCACTTGGTATCAAGCCCCTGCCCCTGAGGTGGGACTGTCCTTGCATAGTTACCTCTTTCTGAACCATCCTTATAGACCATCAGAGGTGTGATGGCTAAGTGCTTCTCAGTCCTGTCAAGTTGACAAGGAAGATGAACCACCACGAGTTGGCCTTTTGTCAGCTTGGCATCCAAACGCATGGCTAGCAAGTCATCAACCCATGCTCTTCCCTGGCAAAGTAAAAGTGCCTTCACAAAGAGAAAATGGGTGTAGATTCAACATGTGATCTGACTTCTTTAATGTTTTATTTATGTCAAAAGCCTCCTCACAGCCTCACCCCAGACTCAAATTTCATGGGAAAAAAAAAAAAGAATATCCAACTGTACTTTGTGTTTCCTGAAAGGTTTGCTTCTTGTCTTACACAGTGAGTAGGACCCCACTGAGCGCCTGTTGTCTACTTAAAGTATCAAGTATGCAGAAGCACACCTGGTCCAGGGGTGATGTCAGGCCCATCTTGCTTGTGGGGACCTTTCATTCATCTCGCACATTGTAGTAGGCACTCCCTGACTTTGTCTTGTGTCTGAAGTAAGACTTCTGTGAAGGGCAGGGCATTGCTGCCCAGTCCACTACCTTCTATTTATTCCACGGAGGGAGTTCTCTCACCCTCTCTGAATGGGGACCCTGAGGGCCACCACCACTGCTCTAAATCGTACCAAATGTTGCTACTGGAAAGAGAGAAGAAGAAAAATAAATCCGATGGAAAGGGGATGGGGCAAGAGGAGTGTGTGTATGTGTGGGGGGGGTCATAACCTGGAGGTCAGAGGTGACAACCACAGAGCTCCGCCCCCAGGCTTAACTTCTGGGCTCCAGGGTTTGAGACCAAGTTCCACTGCTTCTCTCTTGGAGTCATTACTGAAGGATGATTTTCTTAAGATTTGTATTTCCACTCCTATAAATACATTACCTTTTTTTTTTTTTAATGGTAAGATTTTGAAGAGAATGAGTCATATGATTCTCTCAATGTGATATTTTAGTGCACCATCCCAGTCGTTGACTGGCTTGCACCAGTTCCCGACTTCAGTCGTCCTGAAGAAACACAGAGGAGAGCAGGAAAGACCAGTGGTGATGGGATGTGCGCTTGGTGAAGAGCACTTGGCAGGCATGCGGAGGCTCTTAGTGTATCCCCATCCCCAGAAGATGGACAAGCACAAAACTGTTCTTTTGATTTCAGGCCAATCACATTCCTGTTTAAAAATGGGCTGTGAGTCTCTTTGATCAGTGTATTATCTCAAAAGTGCCTTCAGTTAAGTGCAGCTTACTCTCCCCACCCCCATGCCCCCCCCCCCCCCCCCCCCATTTCCTTGGCTTGCTCTCTCTTTAAAGCTGACTTTGGAAGTGATTTTTAACCCCACTTCTATCCCAGACTCTGGGAACGTTAACACATAATGTGCCAGAAGTTTTGGTTTTCTGTTTACTTTGCTTTTTAGTAGTAAACTCAATTAGAGAAACTTTTAAAATGGCGGTGCTTATTCTGGTGTCTGCATTCCTGTCCTGTCAGGGTCCTGCGTCATCCAAACACCAGTGGCTAGCACTGGGAGGTTCCGGCCCTTGATCTGGTATATGGTGGAACCTGGGCATCTTATGTTTGGGACTTCTAATTAGTATATTTTTAAATGGCTGGAGCCCTAATAATATAGATAAAAAGATGGTAATATTCATATATTCCACTCTCTGTAGTGGGCACTAGATGAAGGAGGAGACAGGGAAGTGCCTCCTTTCCTGACCCTTCTTCCCTATTGTAGTCCAAGGCTGAGATACCACTAGGGACTGGATGGGGGTGGGTAGCTCAGTGGCCCCAGGTACCTTTGTGATGAGTAGCATGCCTATAAGTAGGCTCTTGTCTTTGGATCAGGCACCCAGCTTCACTTATTGGAAACATGTAAACTCAAGCCCAGACATCTGAGTCCTGCAGAGGTGGGGCAGAAAGGACACGGCAGTGCTTCTAAAGCTTCCTAGTGCTCAGACTCTTCAATACGGCTCCTCGTGTTGTGGTGACTCACAGTCACAAAATCAACTTTGTTGCTTCTTCATAGCTGTAATATTGCTACTGTTATGAATTGTAATGTAAATACCTGATATGCAGGAGATCTGATATGTGACCCCCCCCCAAGGGGTTCAGGACCCACAGGTTGAGAACCATTGGAACAAGGCAATAGGAATAGTGGAACGAAAGAACGAAGTCTAAAACTATGAGTCTCTTTAGTCTGAAAACGGAAAGCCATACCTTTATGAGAGTTTCCAACAGAACCCGACTGATAAGTTTTTCCATCTATGTGATGAGGTTGCTTCTCTGGATCATGGCAGCCTCATTACAGCTTTTGATGTGTTTGAGGAGCCCAGTGCTGACAGTCCTGCCTCATCAAGCATTCGGTCACTGTGCGCTAGATTAAAAAAGAAATAAGGCTACTTTCGTGAAACGTGTTGGATGCAATTAGAAAGTTCTTATTGAGATCTTGGTCCAACTCAGTCACTTTATAGGTCTGGAAACAGAATATTTCCCCAAGAAAATATGGGTAGCTTATAGTTTAGCTGTTTAAAGCCCCTATGGGCATATAATGCTATTATGTTTCTAAGTTATATTAGGTAGGCAAATCCTGTTAGTCAGGTCACTCTGATTTCTTTACCATTTTGTTTCCTATCTCTTTCTCTCTCTCTCTCTTTCTCCCTACCTTCTCTCCCTTTCCTTCTCCTCCCTCTTCCTCCAGCATTCCTAGACTTCATACCTCCCTCCCCCCCACCCACCCCTTTCCTCCCCGAGGCTGGCCTTGAATTCACTCTTACTGAGGATGACCTTGAACCCCTAATCCTCCTGTTTCTAACTCCAACTGCTGAGGCTACAGTCATGTACCAGGATGCCTGACCCTCGTGGGCTGTTTGGTGAGCCTAGGATTCTGCTTTGCCTCACATACATATTCAACCTCCCTGTGATAAATGTACTTATTTCCTTGAGAGGATGTGGACGTTTGTGGTTAGGAGCCAAGATTCTGGGGCAGACTGATGACTTGGAACTCTGATCCTGTCATTTCACACTTGGACAATCAATAAGGGAACTTTTCTGTGCCTCAGGTACCAGGTCTGTGAAAATGGAGATGACAGTGATGGTGTTTTGCATGGTATGGAGGCAGATGAGGATAAAGTAGGTAGTTGTTTAGTTAAGTATTGCAAACAATGCCTGGCCTGTAAAAGCTGATATTGGTTAAAAATTCAACATCGTCATAATATGAAATAGCTGTAGTAATAAACCATCTACTTTTTTTAAAAGGAGGACTATTTAATAACATAGTTTCATAAAGTGATCTGACATCAGTACTAACGCGATAGGAGAGGCTGTGCTGCTTGCTACATCTTCTTGTTTCAATGTTTGGAAAAGATTCAGTGTTTTAGTGAGACGGACAGATGACTACACAGGTCCTTTTGTTTTTCTGAATTGGGTTGTGCTGGAAAAATACATTCAGTTTCTCTGTACGAAAACTGAAGAAAATTAAGTGCTGGTAAAAGCCCTTAATACACACTTACTGTTAGAACATTTTAGAATGGGGGAAAAAAAGATATACTAACCCTGCCCTGACCACCCTGGTTTCATTTTTACATATTCTCTTCATTCTTTACCCATATATGTGCATGGTTTGTAGATTCTCATATAGAAACTCAAGTTGATTTCTCATTTTATGCTGCAAGCTCCCTTACTTCCTGTATGGTCATCATAGATTTTCTTCTTCAACGCTGTCATCTGTTCAGCAGCTACATTCTGCTCAATCAATTTGCCTCTTGGTGGAAGTTGCAGTTGCGCCCAGGTTTTTAAACAGAGCAAGGCCTGGAGGGAACCTGCTTCTCCATCTTCCTCCAACCCCTTTCAGAGGAGCCGTAGGCCTGCTAGCACTTATCTTCTGTTGTCCTAGTTTGCTGTCGCTTTTAGTTCCTGCTTCCTCCTTGTGATACAAGGTCTAGCCACCAAAGTCCTCAGCTTTAAGGGAAGTCCCTGTCCTTGACCCACCGTCCTTTGGGTCAGTCCTGTGTGTCTATGCTACGTATCCTTCGATACATGGGCTATGATCCTGGCTTTGTCCTTTGGGCGGAGCACAATGAAGCAGTTTGCATGTCCCAAGCAGCCTGATACTCTATGGAAATAAAAGATCACCTGGGCCACAAACAATCCACTATCTGAATCACTCGCACTTTTTACACTGTTGATAAAACACATTATTGAATTAGTTTAGTGTGTGTGTGTGTGTGTGTGTGTGTGTGTGTGAAAGCACAAGCGTGGAGGCCAGAATTCAACCTGTGAAAGTCTGTTCTTACTTTCTAACATGTGGGTCCCAGGATCTCAGGTTATCAAGCTTGGCAGCAAATACCTATATCCTCTGAGATATCTCATAGGCCTTGATAAAACACACTAAAGACCCAGTGAGAACAGACAGCTAGACTCTGTGAGATGCTAAGTATATACATTTGTTTCCCCCATGTCCCATTTTTAGGTACACCACTAAAGTCCCCAAAGTCCTTTAGCAAACATGGAAACACCGCACCATAAATATCCTCAGGCACTCAGGTGCGTGCAGCACGCTGACTTACCTGCCAGGCCATCTCAGCTGAGCCACCTACCTTTGAAACCTGCTCTCTCACTAAACTCACTCTTGCACTTGGGCTAGATTGTTTGGATTGTGAACCTGCTCTAAGATCATTGTCTCCCTAACCAACCCCTGAGATGTGCACCAATGGACCTGGATTTTACATGGTTGCCAGGGACTGCGAACTCATGACTTTGTGCTTATGCAGCTGGCACTTCAAGCTACTGGCCCATCTTGCCAGCCCAGCGTCCATATCTCCTTTGAAAAGTTTTGAAAATGCTCTGAGACCTGAGGCCCAGATCTTCCAAAGCTGTCCAAATAACGACCTTGACACTCATCTCCTAGGAGCGGCCATCTTCCTGGGGTCGTTCTAGGTGTACAGGTTTTCCCACCCAGTGGAGTGGGGTTCCTGGCTGGTGACTCTGAAAGTAACCCAAGAGGACCATGAGCATCATTTTGTGACTCAACAGGCCCCAGCTTCTTCCTTCCCTCTCTCTCTACAGCCACTCAGAGCTCTTGAACCTTTCTCATCTGGCCACATAGCGCCTTCCAGCGGTCTTTGCCCCTCCAAAGCCATTATGGATGGCTACTTGATTTTGCAAGGATTAAAATATATGCTGAGGAGATATGAGGCTTGGAAACAGAACACATTATGGATAATGGATTGGTGTGTTATTTTTCCAGAGAAAAGAGTGGCTGTTTCACATCTTTGGGGGAGACAGCTGACTTTTTGCTACAATGTAGTTTATAGAACTGTTAATTTTTGTTATTGGTCATTAATTTTGTATATGTGGACATGTGGACACACATACAAACACATGTTCCCTTCTGTTAACATGGGCGAATTGACTTTGGCACTCGGCAGGCACTCATTTAATGAGGATGTTACCTCTACCTGAGCTGTCGCCTCCGGTAGACATGCCTTACCTGTCTCTGGTCGACAGAGCTAGTCAAAGCTGATCTGAGTCATACGTTTTTGGGTTTCAAAAACCCTTCGTGGGCTGCAATGTAAAAGAACTCAGCTGAGTGTAGAAATAAATAAATTTGGTAAAATACATTATTAGTGTTAATTTGGGGCTGTTTCCTTTTTATATTGTTTATGGTGACTAGAAAAAGTAGCCTGCTTACATTTCTATTCAATGAGGGCGCTCTTAGGATAAAAACTGGTATCGCTACTTTTTAGATGAGAAAATAGAGACTTAGAGCAGTTGAAGTCTCAGGAGCCACTCAGAGTCATGTGGGAAGTCACATGAAGTCTCAGGTCCACCCTGTTATCACTGTGGAATTGTCCTAAACTTATTTTTCTGCCCTCTGGCTCTGATTTCTGGGAGATGACCTCTCACTCTCTGGAATCTACAGAGAGATAAGTAAGTGCCTTGGTTGCTGCCCCAGCAGAGCCCCTTGGCTCACACCTGAGTTTATGTTAATGAGATGACTCAGGGGATGAGCTGGGTCATCATCCATCAGATGGGCCAGCCCTGTGACTGGAGAGCGGAGGCTTGGCACTTAGCCAGCCTCTGCAGAAGAGGCAAGCGGGCTCAGGCTTGAGTTCTATTGCAGCTGATGATGATTCAGTTCCAATCGCACCTAAGGGGACACTAGCACAAAAGCATGGCCTCTCACACTCAGAGGCCTAGCAGGAGGGAATGTCTTGATTTCACAGGACCGAACACAGAAATGCTGTTTTTAATACTCTCAGGGCCTCCATTGTGAGCCACTTCCCTTTGCTGACTTTGGTTTGGATCCTTCATGTTAAAACCATTAGCATAAGCATACGTGCCTTCTGAAGTTCAGTGAATCAGCCTAGTGAAATCTTTTTTGTTGTTGTTTTTTGTTTTTGTTTTTGTTTTTTTTAGGCAGGGTGTCTCTGTGGCTCTGGCTGTCCTGGAACTCACTCTCTAAACCAGGCTGGCCTCGAACTCACATGGATCCACCTGCCTCTGCCTCCCAAGTGCTGGGATTAAAGGTGTGAGCCCAGCCCTAGTGAATTCTTGAACCCAAGGTGCTATGGGGGAGCAGAGAACTTATAAGTGTTTAGAGATGTCAGTGGCCCCAGAAGTGCTGCATTTGTAACTGGCATTTTGGAAGTGAGGGCAACTGTGTTGGAGACTATGGCCTTCAGCCAGAGTCAACCCTGGAGTCCCTGTCCGAGCTGCATTGCAGTGTTCTGAGATTAGAACACCTCGGCGTCCACTTGAAGGCCTGGCATTAAGAGAATACCGCAGCACTTGCTAAGATGTCAAGGCTCCCTTGCTCACCTATTTCCTTGGTGACAACAGTCAGCTTTACTCTGGTCCTACAAAAAAACAAAAACAAAAACAACAACAACAACAAAAAAACGATGCAGTGTCGGCACTTCAGCTTTAGACTACAAAGCTTTCATGTCGGCAGGCAGACTGTGATCCTTCCAGACTGCCACCTTTTGGGAGCCCCCTCTATTTCAACTCCCACTGCATCACCACAGGGATGTGGTGACCCGAGCACGCCGCCCTCTCTTTGTTAGCAGAGATTCTTGAATATTGATGTTGAGACTTTGTTCCATTAAGGAAACCAACTTATGGGAATAACCTAAGTGAGGGATTTTTCATTGTTTGGTCATTTGCGTTGTTAGGATCCATACTTTTCTTGTGCATCTTACTATGTCTCATAACTACGATGCCAAACGATGCCTTTTCTTTGGACACCCCTGTTTCCATATTTCAGCCATGATCCCGTATGTTTATTTTTGTCTATTTTTCTTTGCTTTTTCCTTCCTGGCTTGAAATAGACACAGTCTCCCCTCGTGGCCATTACTTGTTAGCCATGCTCAGACTAGGCCTGTCCAGCAAAGCCTTCTTAGGTCAGCAGCTCCTAGAAAGTTGACTCCTCTAGGCGCTCTGGAAGGTGGGTTCCTAAGAAGAAAAAAAAAGAAAACTGTCATCACTTGGAGGGAGGGTTCCTGCAAGAAACAGGAGTGAAACAAATGGACCAGCGGGTTGTGAGGTCTCCTAGAACGCCCACAGGGACTGAGAACCTGCTTAACTTGGTCTGGCCCTGGGCACTTTGCATCCCACCACCAATCCAGGCTTGGTCATTAGAGGTTTAATGGTGGCAGTTGTCCAGCCAAATAACCGACAGAAACTCTGCCCCCCCCCCAGTGAAGGTGAAGGTGTCGGCAGTTCCCGCCACCCTCAGAGGAGGTGAGGGTTGAGGTGTTAGCCTCAGTTTCTAAAAGAGGTAGCTCCAGAGTTGGATGCCTTCTTCCTCATTGTACTTACAAATGCTTGGCCCTCCTGTGGCCCACAGGCTTCAAGGTGCACCATTTAAGGTGCAAGTATGAGCTACAGCTGTGTGAGCGAGCAAGGGCTGTAGGAACTCTTTTCAGGGGAGAGGAAGCTCTCATTTTTGAAGTAAAAACTCTTAGGATAAAATCCCAGTATCTTACTTATCTTTATATTTGTGTGTCTGTGCGTGCACGCGTGCTTATGCGTGCCTGCGCTTACCCAGATGTCTGTAGTGTGGTGTGTGGCGTGTGTCGGAGGGGTGCACTTGTGCTTGTCTGGTGTGTCCAGTGAGCTCCTGGAATTCTCCTGTCTCTGCCTCACGGGGATGCCTGGATTCTTCTGTGGGTGCTGGGATTTGAACTCCTGTCTTCATATTGCCCAGCAAGCATTTTACCCATTGAGCTGTCTGTCTCTTTGATAATGTGATTTTAAGTGACCTCACATATAAATAATCTGCCTGCCAGTTCAGAGTTAATAATGGGAACTCAGGAATGCCTGGCTGCAGAGCTGGAGTTGTGGTCCATCGGTAGGGAGAGAATCAGAGCCACTGGGTCAATGAAGACCCTGTCCAAAGCATCTTTGACTGTTGATCCTGTTTAGATGAAAGAACTGCCAGGTCTGAGGGCCAGGTCAGACCTTTCTTAGACATATGTCTGGGACAGCACTTCATGAATGCATGCTGAACTGAACCCAGGGCCACCCAGCCTGTTGCCTGACTTCTTGTCTCTCAAAAGCATTCTTCATCTATCTCTGTCATCCATTGCCCATGAAGAATGTCCAAAGATGTGAGGCATGGGAGAGGAGGGAAGAGGTTAAAGGCCACCAAGTATGACGGATCTAGGTCTCAACCCCAGCGGAAGACCCATTTGTCACATGTAAGGCCTGATGCTGTCTCTTTACCTCTTCTTCAGCCTGGGACCAGCATAATTCACCCGCCCCACACCTGCCTGCACGAGCTGCAGCCCGTGGCACCCTCC
The DNA here is from genome assembly GCA_907169655.1 of Acomys percivali. NCBI lineage: Eukaryota > Metazoa > Chordata > Mammalia > Rodentia > Muridae > Acomys > Acomys percivali. Next base: position 134,927,892 of record OU015747.1, read on the forward strand.
AGGCCAGCCTCCCCAATATTTCCAGAATGTTCTGGCATCCACACTTTGCTACAGTTTCTTCTAATGTTTCCTCATCCTCGTCCCTTCTTTTCTCTCCAATTAGATTTATCTTTGGGGACTATTTTTAATCCACCAAGTCCCTAGCATAATGCAGAACAACACATCGTTAATGGCCCTTTCTGGCCCATTCCGATGTTCATTTCATCTAAAAATATTTAATGAGCACTTGCTATTCAGAGTAGATGGCACAGACTGAATACCTACAATTTCACTGAATAACTCCTTTAGTAGTAGTTCATTTAATTGCTGCATCAACTCTGTTGCCCATTGATGCTGTGCTTTACTCGGAAGAAAACTAGGATATGAAGACACCAAACAACCTTCCTGAGCCTGAGCTGAAGAGGTGTGGGGTAACCTGCCACCAGCAACACTAAGCAGACATGCCCTGCCTCCTCTCAGACTAATAACGCCCAGGCTATCCTAGACTCCACTTTTTAGTAGTATTTAAAAAAAGGGGGGTGACATTAATAATTTCAGATGGTGGCAGATGTTCTGAGGACAATAAAATGCAATGATACATCCAGTCAAAGAGTTAGCTGAGAGAATGGTCATAAATCAAATGTCTGGAAAGAGCCCTTCTAGAAGACCACATTGCTGAGGCTTGTGTCACCTGTGTGGGTCACAGAGGAAACCAGTATCCTTGTGCTGTGTGCTATGTAATGGTTAGGATATGGTGGGGTGTAGCCCTCAGGGGACTGTGTGTTGGAGATGTCTTCCCCAACATGCTGATGTTGCAAAACTGTGGCACCTCAAAAAAAGGTCAAGTTAGGGGTGCTGCCCTTGGAAGAGCATGAGATCGTTTTTTGTGGAATCCTGAGGGAGTTATAAAATATAAAATAAAAATAAAAAAAAGAAGTGGTAAGAACAGCTCCTCTGTTACCCTGGTTTTCTGTCCCCCATTTATTCATTATCCCACTTGTGATGGCATGGCTGAGGTAACCTTCATCAGAGAGCATGCCATACTGTTTAGAATGTTAGTCTCTGAGACAGAACTAAACAAATCTCTTTTCTTTATCCTTGGCCTCAATGACCTTGTTGTGGGAACAGAAAGCACACTAGCCCACCATGCAGAATAGTTGTGTGGAGGGCTCTTCTACGCCTTGGGCAGTTCCTTGGCTGACAGCCCCAGGTTGTCCTAACACTTAACACAATTCAGACACTATATCCTTGGAAATAATGTCAGATCCCACGTGCCAAAGGCCCAAAAGCACACACGAGAATTCCCCAACTCCTGGTGCCAGTTGTGACTCCCAAGGCATAGCTTGCATTTCTGACCAACTAGCGGTCAATGAGAGTTCTCACAACTTATCCCCCAGATTTGCTTAAGTTTCTCTGACAGCTCACAGAAATTGGGGAAACATTTAGTGGCCTTGCTTGTTATAAAGAATATTATAAAGCATGCACACGAGCAGGCAGCCAGCGGCGATGGATCAGACAAGCAGCGGGAAGGCGCATGGGGCTCTTGTGTCCCTCCAGTCACTTCCATGCTACTCAGCCATCTGGAAGCTCCCAAAACCTTGTTCTTTTGAGTTTTTGTGGAGTTCTCATTAAGAAAGAATGATTAAGTTTTTAAATTTTTGGCCATAGGTGAGCAATTCAATTTCATCTTCATCTTTAGAGCAAGATTGAGGGCTGGAACTCAAATTCCCCAGCCTCTACCCCTGCTTTGTGCTTTCTGGTACCTCTTCTACCCAGAGGGTGTTTAAGGCTCCCAGACACACAGTCACATAGTCACTCTAGCCTCTGGCGATTGCCAGGGTTATAGAAGCCTGGGTACCAGCAGTTAGAGTTGGGGTGTGTATTGCTCAGTATCACATATCACTTTGAAGGAATCCTGAAAGAGTGACCAGAAAGCACCCTAGGGCCCTGGAACAGTTAGATCCTACAGGCCTCATGCCTCACCACCTGACACTGTTCTTACTGTGGCTCACCTACTCCTGGTTTGCGTTGTAGTGAGGCTTTGTTGAGCTTAAGGAATGTTGGGGGGGGGGGCGAGGGAGAGAAGCTTAAGGATTACCCATGGGCTTGACTCCAGAGTAGCTGTCAGTGCCTGGCCTCAGGATTTTTCCACCCTGTGCTGTGTTGGGCGTGTTGGACTGTGCCTGCAAAGTTCCAAGGTGCCAGGTGTGGAGTGCTTAGTGTCGGGCCTTCACATCCCAGGCTGCAGTGACTGTGACTTTGGGTGGCTCCCGGCAACCGTGAGCTCATGTTGGTAATGTGTGATCCGAGCTCAGCTCCTCAGACACAGGCTGGCAGTTTTGGTTGAAGCCATCCCAGCTCTTGACCGGATACTGTAGCCTGGCACTACAACGCCCAGCACCAGAGGTTTCTCACAGTGTGAATGGAGGCCATGCCTGGGTGCAGTTTGACCTTGCCAAGCTCAGCCATTGTGGGTGATCTGACTGTGGTACATGGCTGCAGAGATAGCTCCTGCCTTCTCGTTCCGGTAGCTGATGGCTGGTACTCATCCTTGCTAACTATTTAGCTCTGAATTTAGGAAGCTGTTGTTATACGTTTTTTGTGGACTGAAACCTCTGGCTCAAGAAAGCATTGCAAACTGTGACAGGAGCGATTGAGTCTTTCCCTTGTCGCCTCCTGAATTCCCCTAGTCTAGGCCCTTTGACCTTCCTGTCATTCTAAAGCCCATGGTTGTAAAAGCCGTTGTTTGAATGTGGGGTTTCCTTCAAGACAAGCTTGAGCGGCCTATGCACTTGAGTGGCCAGTTCCCCACATCACCATGGCTGTAGGTTCCAGCCCAGACCTCACTTAAAACTTTGTCTTCTTCCTCCCTCCTCTTATCATAGATGATTTTTGATGACTTTCTCTGAATGCAATGTCCAGTGGGAATGTTTCATGGTAGAAGAATGCACTCCCTTGAGGCTTGCTCTGGGCATTTCTAGGGATTTGTTCAATTGGACTTTACTTAAATCCCACTGGGAAACATATTTTCTCTGTGAAGTTGTCATGTGTTTAATTTGGGGCCTAAGATAAATGTGGTCCTGGGGTGCATGGATGGTAAAGCAGGTTTTTCTTTGGGGCCGACCGGGGTGGTTTAATGAGTAGCTGTATCTGTTTGTTTAGCAATGCTTGAGTATTTAAGCTTCTCCTGCCCTGAAAAGTTAAGAATTATTTGCCCCTTTTTCAGAGAATTAAATGAGCAACATGGAGTGAATGAAATATGTGGTACAGCACCATCCCATGACCACTCCTCCTCTTTAGCCTCACAGTGTCACCCCAGGGTGCTCCCCTTCTCCTCTGGATTAAACCAGAGAAGGTAGAGTTTTGACACAGTACAGAATGCTCTCCCAAGCACACCAAAAGTCTCTAGTGAAGACAAGTCTTGGCTCAGAAAAATGTCTCAGGACTGGCTTGAGCCATGGCTGGTCCATGATGAGGTTGAGGGATGACTTTGAGAAAGGATAACTTCTGTGAATGCTGCCAGCAAGTAGAACTAAAGTTCTAGAAGGTTCTATGTGCTTGCCTCTTATGGGCTTGCCAAGTGCTTTCAGCAGCTCCCACCCCCACCTGCATCTTGACCTTGGACTATTTCTGCCTAGCCTATAAGGTTTGGGGTCAACATAGGTTGGCTCTCAGGAGCCTTGTTCTTAGGTACCCCACAAGTTCTGGTGTGACTCTTGAAAAGCAGGTCTTCTAATATGCATACACATATATACAGAGTTATACTGGGAAAGAAAATAAAAAGTGGTACTGTATTAGTCTGCTTGGGTTTTTTTAATTTTCTGTTGAGATAACAAAATGCTCAGTGCTGGATACTTTACAAAGAAAAAAACCAAAACTAATTTCTTGGTTTCAAAAGTCAGGAGTTCAAAATCGTGTGGCTTCAGTAAGGACTTCGTTGTGGATAACAGTTCAGTTGTGGAAATATGTGCAAACAAGATCATCTGTCAAGAGTGGAAGACACAGAGACACTCAAGCCTTTGCCTGCTGTCCCTGGTACTAACTTGGGTCATGTGAGAAATATATTCTCCTCTTCCAAGCCTGGTATCTGTTGACCTTATGACCTCTTGCTATGCCCCACCTGTTAAAAGGTTCCACCACTGGTCAACATTTCCACACAACACACAAAGGTCCTAGTATTTGTACTTTGAGTACTCTCTCAAGGCACATCCACACCATAGCAAGTTGCTAGAACAAAACACCCTGGGCTGGGTAACTTAACTGGAATTAGTTCTCCCATAGCACAAGAGGCCAAAACTGTAAAGTATGCGAGGTTGGAGAAACCAGCCTTCTCCCTGCTGCCTCCTCACACCTGCTCCCTCACCCAGCCTATTTCTTGTTTGTGTGTGTGGATGGCAGGTGTGCATATGTCACAATGTACTCTAGAGGTCAGAATGAGGGAAAGGGGTGGACCAGGAAGCAGAGGCCAGCTGCAGGTGGATGGGGAGGAGCTGGGGCCTGCTCCCCCATTAGGATCACGGGGTTTTGTGCAAAGCCTAAGCCGGTTCCTGGCACAGGGACTCAGAGATCTTACAGTTTGACTCCGGTTCACATAAAAGTCAGAAGCACGTGAAAGCAGGCCCAGAGCGTTTTAATTGTCGTGGTTGTGGAAACGTACATGACTGTCATCAGCTGTCGCTTCTGGCAGTGCTTTCTGCACTAATGTAAATAAATGAGGTAACAGGTTTAAAGAGGCAGGCTGTATTTACATACTTGTGAAGTAGCCTCAAACAGCCTGCCCCAGTTATTCAAACACACACCAACGAAATGTGTGGCTGCTTCCTGCGTGCAGGTTACTCATTAAAGCCGGAAAGTCGTAGGCTCTGAAGGGGAGCAGAAGGGTGCCCCCCTTCATTTTTTTTTTTTTTTTTTTTTTTTTTTTACCTGAGAGTGCCTTTTTGGAGAGGATTGGCTGCCCTCAGCAAAGTTTAACCACCCCCACCCCCTACCCCTGCCACCCAGCCATTTTCTCTAACAGTTCATAAGGATGGTGCTTGGAAGGGCCGGGCACTGCTTCAGAGCTGGGAGAGTTAGGTGGCGGAGTGGGGAGGAATCCAGAAAATTCTGGTCAAGCATTCCTGCCTCAGCATGTCTTGGAAGGCTTCCAAAGCAAGCTAGATTTCCAATTGTATAAATCACAGGGTCCTTCTGACTCAGTTCTACTTTTTGCAAGTAAATATTTAGACAAGTTATTTTTGGTGCAGGTAGGGGGCACGTACACATGCCACTATGTATGTGATGAATGTGTGTGTGTGATGAATGTGTGTGTGTGTGTGTGTGTGTGTGTGTGTGTGTGTAGGTCAAATGTTGGCATTTTGTGTCTTCCCCAATCACTGTCCCCCCTATTATTATTTAAGACAGGCTCTCTTGCTGAACCAGAGGCTCACCAATCCATGTAGGTTTGCTGGCCAGGAAACCCTGAGGACCCTCCGGTCTCCACTGCCCCAGTGCTGGGATTCATGCCACCCAGCCATGCTTCTTTTGTGGGTTCTGGGGTCCAAACTCAGGTCCTCGTGCTTTCAAAGCAAGGACTTTCTCCTTGGCAACCTCGACACGTCTAGGGTTTTAAAAGTATATCCAAAATGAAGTTACTGTAAAGATGTTGTTATCAAAGGAGCCACGAGACACCGTGCACAAATGCAGGCAGTGAGTGAGCCCCTGCCTGCTGAAGGACGGGCATATAGCAGCACAGGCTCAGAACCAAGACTCTTGCTTAGGACACAAGGATACAGGAAGGAGCAGTAGCTGGTGCATAGTCTCTCGGTGCATTCATAGCCCAGTATAGTTTCTTTCCAGAAGGCTAGGGTTGTTTTGTTTAAGCAAGGCCCACAATTGGGGCAGAGGAGTGGAAGGCACTCAGAGGGAAGCAGAAATAACCAGGGTTAGAAGCCTGTGCAGAGGTGCCTAGTTCTGTAAGCATCTGTGATCTGTCATGTTCTTTGGTCCAACACAAAAATCCAAAGGAAAGATTCAGTGAATTCCAAATTCAAACAAATTCTGGTACAGATTTACCAGAATATGTTTTTCCTTTCTTCTCTCAAAATGTTGTGAAATCCAACTGAGTCATGTTAACTGACATGAAGAACACAGACTGGTGTAAGAAGTCAGTTTGTGAGGAGCTCTTTTTTTCCATTTGAAACAGGATTCCATGAGACCCAGTCTGGCCTTGAGCTTCCTATATGGCCGAGGCTGACTGTAAACTGTTGATCCTCCTACCTCTAGGCTTCCCAGTGCTAGTACCACAATGTGTGTCACCATGCCTGGTCATACAAGGCAATTTTGAGGTGACCTCTACCTAGGATCTGTCACTAAAGTAGACAGCAGGAAGACACACTTCAAGTGCCCGAGAAGGATGTTCATAAGATGAAGCCATAGCTCCCTGCTTTTCCTACAGCCTCTGTTGTACCCAGTATCTCAGCAAGCTACAGTTCCTATGCACAAGGGGACGTAAGCGTTCTTCTCCCCGAGAACCCAGCTTCCACCAAAGCTGTTAATCTGGAAACATAAACATAAAGAGAAAAATTCAAAAATAGAATATTCTATTATTGTTTTCATTCATAGTTGTGTGCGGACATCCATCTGGTTGCTGAAAGTTTTAGAGAGTACCTCTGAGAAAAGTTGTGAGCCCCCAACTAGTGAGGATCTAGAGGTTTGTGTTATATAAATATGGTGTATATGAAAATAGTACATTTTATTTACCTTTTCTATAGATCAACATTTCCTTAATCAACTGAGTTGCTCACAGAAGTTCATAATTGCTGGTGTGTGTGTGTGTGTGTGTGTGTGTGTGTGTGACATTTTATTTCATAATACAATGTATTTGCCTGTAACAGACTCTTATGTGGCTCAGGCTGACCTCAATTACCTTATAACAGGGGATGGCTTTGAACTTCTAATCCTTCTGCCTCTACCTTTCAAGTGCTAGGATTACAAGTATATGCCACTCTACCCAGTTTATATAGTATTGAATATTGAACTCAGGGCTGTGTCTATACTAGGTAAGCCCTCTACCAACTGAGCCATATCCCCAGCCCATCATAATTTTATTTTGATAATGTCTTAAGACCACATATTATATTCTTACCTATCATTTCTATAAACACATACATAGTTTTTTTTTTCATATATTCTAAGCAAGTTTGTTGGGAATACTTTCTTTCTTTCTTTCTTTCTTTCTTTCTTTCTTTCTTTCTTTATTTATTTATTTATTTTTGCTGCTTGTAGATCTCAGCTGTCTTTCTCCATCCTCAGTTGAGGAAGTTTACAAAGGCCTAACTGCAGAGAGTTTTCCAGGGATGGTGCAGCCCTGCTTAGCCTTTAAACTGGCTTTAAAGTTTGATGCTTTCTTGATCATGTCTTTTCACACACTAGGCATTTCACAGTGAAGGTAGCCCACACTGGTTTGGAGAAGCCATCAAATGGTGGATGTGTAAGAATCCTCTTCACCCAGTGTTACCGACAACCACTGGACTCAGCCCCTTACCCCTGTGTTCCTGTTTCTCTTTGCCTTTGTTTCAGTCCGTATATGCTGGGAGACAGCACCTTCATCCCTCTCCTCTCCTCTGTATAGCTTCCTTTCTCTGTCTTTGGGGGAGAAGTATAGCTTTCCACAGGATAGGATCCTAAGATAACTTGACTGATGCCTTCTGGTTTTGGACTTGAAATCACTGGTGCTGTCCAACAGCCACTCTCCTCTATGGAGTATGTGGAGAAGTTCAGAGAAATGAAAAGCAGAGATCCTTTGGATGGCTGTAACTGGCGTTCCATGTATTTCTCATATTAGGTGGGTGTGAAGTGCTCTGCCCTCCATCTCCAGCCATTTCTGCCTTAGACATTTGACAGCAGTCATTCTTTAATCGTTCGTCCTACCTTTGTGCCTGCAGACCTTAGGAGACTGTGCTGATATATTATCCTTTCCACTGGAGGACTACAAAGCAGTATTTATTACATGCCAATAATTGTCATCTGTAAGATATATTATTCAAGCTGTATCTGTGTTGACATCTTTGGGGTGGATATCTAAATTACTGATGTGGGACCTGAGATGTGGGTGTATTAAATAACCCACTGGAGGTGGTGCAGATGGTGAAGGCTAGGAGCAGGTTTTAAAACAGACTTGCACCATCTAGTCCCCAGTCTTCACCACTGCCAATGTCCTGCCTGGGAACCCAGTAAGAAAAAGCAAGGCACTCAACAGTAGTCACTGGTATTCTGGCAGCAAACGGTAAGAGTGCTGTTAGGAGTAGCACCTCAGCCTTCTGTAGACCTCCTGACCGCGTTCTCCTTCTTACATTTCTGTCTAAGGCTCACTTCCGAGCTTAGCAGGAAGTCTGTGTATGGAAGGGCTGTCCTCCATAGAACACAGATGTCTCCTGATCATGCATTCGGCATGTGGATGTTGGTTCTTTAGCCCTGAGGCCAGAAAAATCACGTCCCAGAAGGCACCGTGGCAGCTAACATTGACAGGAGTGGAAATGTGGCTATAGAAAAGGGTTTGTGAGAGTCTGTCTCCCCCCAGGGGCTCCCACTGCCTGGTCACGGCAGGTGGCTTTCAGAGATTTTCCTTTTGAGGTGCTGGGTATTTCATAATTGCCATTCAAACTCATGTACTCAAAGCCAAGAAAACCTGGTTTTGAGAAAAGGTTTGAAAAAACTTGTGCATGACTCAAAAATATTTGCGTTGATAACCTCAAGCTCTTTTGTGCTAAGGGAGTCTACCCAGTCTGCAGTGGGGGCGCTGAGGAGAAGGATAAGAACTATTCCACTTTTTAAAAACCCAGTTCCTCCCTGGAGAGATGGCTCAGAGGTTAAGAGCACTGACTGCTCTTCCAAAGGTCATGAGTTCCATTCCCAGCAACCACATGTTGGCTCACAACCATCTATAATGAGATCTGTATACATAATAAATAAATAAATCTTCTTTAAAAATAAAAATAGATAAAACAAAAACCCAGTTCCCAGCAAAACAAGAATCCCAAATCTTTACTGGGAAAGCTAATCCAGGTGGAGGAAATCAGATCTGTTGTTCAGGAAAGACAGGGCCTTAGTTCACTTTCAGAAAGAATTATGTTATTCAGACCTTATAACTTCTCAGATAAGTTGGCTCCTAGTTATTTCATAAATAAAAATTTAAGCTGGGTGTGATGGTGCAGCACTCAGGGTTCAGCCCAAGGTAGGAAGCTTGCCATGAGCTTGGGGCCTCCTTGGTCTATAGAGTACCAAACCAGCCTGAAATGCAGACAAATATCCTTAGCCAAGAAAAGACCAGCAGCCAGGCATGGTGGCACACGCCTTCAATGCCAGCACTTGGGAGGCAGAGGTAGGTAGATCGCTGTGAGTTCAAGGCCAGCCTGGTCTACAAAGTGACTCCAGGACAGCTAAGACTAACGCAGAGAGACCCTGTCTCAGGGGGAAAAAAAACCAGCAAATAAGTAGATAGATAGGTAGATAGATAGATAGATAGATAGATAGATAGATAGATAGATAGATGCTAAAATGTGAAAACTCTAGAATGTTTACGTGTTAGAGTTTTTGTATGACATGGGCTTTGATTTCTAGTTATGAATTAAGTGCTAATCATGTGCTCAAAATGGTTTCAACAAACTTTATATTTGTTAGCCAACTTTGTTCTTAGAGTGGTATTGAGATGGGCACTGCAGTTATCTTTCTTTGGTAGGAGGAAACCAAGGAAGAGACAGACAGGAAACCTATCTGGGGTCTCATAGCAAGGGTTTGTCCAGCAGGCTTGGCCTCCACCAGCTTCAGCATTATCCGAGTGTAGGTGAGGACCAGAGTGATGATGTGGACATATGGGATGCGATGTATGTATAGAATGCTGTGTAACGTATCTGTAAACCTTCAAATAGGTAACCTCTACCCCAGCCTATGCATAGGCTCTATGATGTCTGATTTACAGTAAACTGAGCCTTCCTAAGGGAAAGAAATTCACACATATTCCTAGGAAGCTGAGGCCTTACTGGAAGCTGGGCCAGGTGTCTCAACCACCATACTATCCTCCCTCTCTTATGATGATTTGTGAGTGATGCTTTTATTCTTGTGGAGTGTATGTGTGTGTGTGTGTGTGTGTGTGTGTGTGTGTGTGTGTGTGTGTGTGTGT
>OU015747.1:134944842-134961928 GCA_907169655.1 Acomys percivali
CACACACACACACACACACACACACACACACACACACACACACACACCCCTTCCACTCAGCACTCAGAACAATGAAGGGTCAATGTTGTCCATTGTCCTCTCCCCCGTGCACCTTGTGGCATGTGTATCCACCCGCCCCCCCCAAAAAAAATTTTAAAATAAGTTAAGAAAATGCAGACCAGCAGCTCCTGATTCCTGCCTGTGGCCAATTCTTTAGCTTGTGACTTGAACACGTACACTCCACCGCTGCAGTGTGCTTTGAAATCATCTCAGTCCATTCTTTCTGTATGAAAGGAAACGCCACCGAATCAGGCATACATTAATGCCCCTCTGCCCCAGTCTCTCCCCCTGTACCCTCACCACCTGTCTCTCTGTCCCACAGAGGAAGCTCATCAGTGTGGGAAGGGCCTTCTCATCCACTGCCAGGCCGGCGTGTCCCGCTCTGCCACCATCGTCATCGCCTACTTGATGAAGCACACACGGATGACCATGACTGATGCCTACAAATTCGTCAAAGGCAAACGACCAATTATTTCCCCAAACCTCAACTTCATGGGGCAGTTGCTGGAATTTGAGGAAGATTTAAACAATGGCGTGACACCACGGATCCTTACACCAAAGCTGATGGGCGTGGAGACAGTCGTGTGACAGGGGCAGGATGGGAAGGGGCCATGGCTCTGTTAGGAGTTGACCAGGAAGGAAGGGGGATTCTGGCTTTGGTTTTGTTTTTTTTTTTCTTTTTCTTTACTTACTTACTTTTTTTGTTTTTTTGTTTTTTAAGTTGGGGGAATGTTTGTGAAAGGAAACAAACTTGTCTAAACTATTTTAATAAGTGTGAGAAGACTATAACTTTTGATGCCATTGAGAGTCACTTCTCTTAAGCTGATATGGCAGGGAGGTTAAAGAGGTCATTTTTTTTTTTTTTTTAAGCCAACAAATAAAAATGTTACGAAACTTGTTTCTTCCCAGTTTTCCTTGAAGCTGTTGTAGAGTTTTGACTAAATAGTCTGTGCGGGCTCATAGACTGAAGATACCACACTTCAATTACTAAGAACCAAAGTGAGTGACAACGGCATTGACTTTAGACCTGGAACCTACCTGGGCAACCATGTAGAAAGCAAGCCCCGCCTACTCAGGCCGTGTTGTGCTCACTGGTGTGAAGAGAGGGACGGGCAGCCTCGGTGGGTTCAGCTCGCCTCATGCCTTCTCTGGAGAGACAAAGGGTATTGTTGATTTTGTGTGTTTCGTGCTCTGGATCTTTTTCCCCTTCTCTGGGTTTGAGAGAACTTTTTTCTTTTACTAGAAAGAAACTGACCGTGTGCCTTTGCTGGCACCTGTGCAATAAAATGGTGTTTGGGGTGTGCGGATGAGTTAGAGCTGGCAGCCGAGTGACAAATTGAAAACCAGCTTGCAGATAGAAATTCAACAATACCAGTGGCTTCCCCTTCTACCTTTCTCCTTTTTTCTTTCTTTCTTTCTTTCCTATTTCTCCTTCCTTCCCCTTTTTCTTTTTTTGATTTGATTCTGATTACAGTGCCATAAACCTTGTTACATATGTATATCAGAATGTAAAAAAAAAAAAAGTCAAAAATTTATTTAAAAATATTTTTCGCAAAAAAAAAAAAAAAAATCCTTGCTGTGTTTTTGTTGATGGTGTAAAAATTTATTCTGATTATATAGATGAAACTCATTTGGGGATGTATCAGTCTTTGCGCCCTCCCCTCTTATCTGGCTAGGACTGTGCCTCTCTTGCCTCTGGAACTACGCATAACGTAATAGCAATAAAACACAGGTTTTTATACAGACAGATGGAGATGCGAGTGTAAAGCGGGGACAATAACCTTGGAGACTAAGGGTCCCCAAGCCCTGATGCTACTCTCTCTCCCTCCCATCTTCTTCCCGCACGACTGGGGACTTAGGGCTTTGAGGAGCTTCCACCAGACTCGATAACCAAATCCCTGCCAACCTAAGAATTTAGGATGCAGTTATCTCCCAGGTAACAATATATAAGTATAGTGGCAGTCCGTCGTTTCTGGGTTTCACAGTCCCCCCTCAATTGCCACTAGGTGCTTTGGCATGCACTTAGTCAAGATGTGCTCTTCCAATTTTCTTCCCCCAGGTCAGAATGCAGGCTCTTCATCACATGCTGACTGGACCACACTGGACCACACTGACCACTCACAGGCAGTGGGGAGATCATCAGGCAACCCACAGGCAGTGGGGCAGGAGGGGAGTGTAATCCCAGTGCTGCCAACATTTTATTAGGCTGCATATCGAGGCACTTAGCCACCAGGAAGATTGCAGTGGCCCAACGTTCGCCTGGTTGTGAGCAAGCGTTGAAGAACACTGGCTCTGTGTGACTGCATTTGACATACATATTCCTGCGAACGTTTGTTTACAAATGTTACGCCAGAAATATTTTGACATCGTTCTTTTTTTTTTTAATAGCTTGTCTGCCAAGAGTCATTTAAATGTTTCTTTCATTAGAAAAGTGGAAATTGAACATAACAGGAATTAACGAGAGCTAGCTGGAATTATTTCAGTCTAATTTAGAGTATGAAGTATGCAAAATGGTGTTTCTGTACCATCAACAGCTTTTGTTTTTGTTTTTTACTGTCAGGTAGAGCGCACTGAACGAGTCCACTTCTGATACACAGTGACTTAGGATGTCCAGCAGGCTCGTCTTCTAAATCTCAGTATTAAAATGCCAATGGGCTATAAAACTCTCTCTCCCTCTCCTTCTCCCTCTCTTCCTCTGCTTTCTCTTTGCCTTTTTATCATTTCTTCTGCGAAGGAAGGGAAAGAATCAATAGCTGCATGGACATGATTTATATGTTTGGCAGTTTATGAGCTTTGAAGAAGGTCTGCCTCGGGGCAGACAGGAACCCTGCCAACCTGCATACCAAGAATTCTGAAAAGGACTCAGGTCTTTTCTCCTGATCTGCTCTGAGTCACTTAACCTCCTGTTTTCCTGTTTCTTCATGGTTGCTGTTAATCACTTCATGAGCACACTGGAGCAGCAGTGCCCTTGTTGTGGAAAGCAGATTCGCCACTATTCTGGGCCTCACTATAGCTGCCTGGAACCTTCAGGATGGAGTTGGGACGTGATTGTGTCTTCTGAGAAAGCACAGTCTCCATCCTCTTCATATGCGTCATTCCCAGGGTGGATGCTCCATGCCGAAAGATCCACTAGAATGAATCTGTGATACAGCTGACGACGTAGAGAGCTAGAGTGAGCTTTAGCCCCTTGATCCAAACAGAACAACTCCAGATCCCCCATATTTACTTCAGGAGCTGACATGTTTCTCAGTCCATGACTTTCAGTAGACACAGCTCAGGTCACAGAAGAGCTCCTGCTAGCTCTTGGACAACGGTAGGCGGGGTGGAGAGTGAGAGAGGAAGCCGAAGAGAGTGTGTGCAAGCTGGTGCAGAGGGAAACATTCTTAGGACTCGGTCCTCACATGTTGGCAGCAAGAGAGAGATGACCTCTGTAAAGCTAAAGAGATAAGAAACAAGAGAAAATAGGAAAGTAGAGTAGCAAATGAAAGGGTGCTAGTGTAGAATGGGAGACAAAGCATACTCTGGGGGCTGGGGGGGGGGAGAGAAGGAGGGAGGGAGGGAGTGAGAGGGCAGATTTCTCTAGGTCTTCTGAGGGGTAAGTTCGATGAGCCAAACAAAAGAACAAGCAGTATTAACCCTCACCTTATTTGTATCCTGACTCTTGGCATTAACACTATAGACACACGTGGGGTTATTTTTTATTGCATGTCTCAGATGTTCTTTCCTCTGGTGGTTATTCCCCCTAGTGGATACTGGGATAGGGTGCAATGGAAAATGTAGAGGCACTGGTATTCAAAGGGATGGGTGATAAAGGAGTGCCCCCATCTTTACCCACCTGCCCTTTGGAGGTGTTGGAGAATGACTGCAATCCTGCCAATGGCTCCTGACTTTGTTCTCTGTGGTTACTTTGTCAATGATGTAAAACCATTAGGATTTGACCAGAGGCAGAAACATTGGAGGACTCCCTGGCAGAGGATTGCTCCTGTGTGACATGGCCGGAAGTCTGTGCCGGTAAGGCCGTGAGAGAAACTGGACATGAAATAGAGGGATGCAAAGATGAAATGACAGAGGCAAGCTAGGATCCATATCAGTCATTCATCCACCTTGATGTGGGATGCTTAAAGGACCTAGCAGCTTTTTGCTGAATGTACACTTAGCATATGACTTGAAGATGGTGAAGGAGACCAAGAGAGATTGTGAAAGCTGAAACCATGGCTAAGTCAAGGTGAGTCACAGGATCAAGGCAAATGCGTGCATACTATAATCTTTCCAGTTACTACTACTTGGCTTTGATTTTTCCCAACTTGATGTAAATTTCCTCTAAGACTTCTTAATACAGTGTGAGAAATGGAAGGGAATTCTGGGAAAGGCAATTCCTGTCTGGGCTGATTTTGTCATCAGTGACCTCTTGTCAGTACTATGTGTAACCTCTCTTTACAGCCCTTTGTCCTCATCAAGCACATCCTTCATCATGGTTCCTTGCCTTCTGAAGGTCCCAGACTTGGACAACTGAACTTTCTTTTGTTTTAGTATAGTAACAAAGGCAGTTACAAGGCACAACAGTCTGACACTCTAGCATTCCAGGTGTACTTTTACATAGCCCTGTATAGTCCAGTTTACTTGTGTCAATCACAGTCACATCAGTCAGTGCAGCAAAATCTACTTTTATTTTTAAAAATGATGTGTGTGTGTGCACATGTGTGTGTGTGTGTGTGTGTGTGTGTGTGTGTGTGTCTGTCTGTTTGTCTGTGTGTTGAATATGTGCATGTGAGTGCCGGTACCTACAGAGGATAGAGGAATATGTTAGACTTCATGGAGCTGGAATTACAGCTAGTTATGAGGTGGTCAACATGAGTGCTGGGGACCAAACTACAAGAGCAGGATATGCTTTAAACAGATGAGCCATGTCTTTAGCCTACATTTGACTCTCAGTGTAAGTACCCAAGGTAGCGTTCAGTGTCAGTTTCTAGCAAAATACATCCATATTGCCTTTTCCAGTAGAGTCTCTCTACCTTAGGAACTAAAAATTCTAAATTTGAGGGTAGAAAGAACAAGTTTTATAAATGGATCGTTAATGACAGCATCAAGAGAAGCTTGTCCTATTTCTATCCTTTGGTTCCTGGATGGAATCTTGGATAGAAGAAACAACAACAACTGGTTGATGACCCAGCCTTTACTGCATCTTTTGGGACCTTACTCTAGCTCTACAATGTATTTCTCTTCATCTAGCATAGCACCAAACTTGTCAGAAGGACTGTCCCACCTTCCTGTTTCTTCCAAATGATAAATAACATGGTAGGACTGATGAGCAGGAACCTATTTCTGTATACAATTCACCACCACTCAAGCCCCTTTAGAGGCAAAGCATGGAATAGCCTGGTGGTGGGTAGGAAGAATCCTGTGAGTGTCCAGTTGCCACATTTGGCAAGGTATTGTAAGTAGGAAATGCAAACCCATATGAAAAGTCAGTTTCTATGGAGTGAGAAGAAAACTTGCCTTCCTTTGTAGAAGGGGTTTTGTCATGAGACAACTGAGTAATCCACCCCCCCCCCAGAGGGTGGTTTACTGGTTCAGGAAACTAATGTTGGGTCATTTGGAGTTGGTTGGACACATGAGTTGCTATTCTAGTCTAGACTTGGGGATGTGGATGACCATGAGCATAATTGCATATGTGCGCGCCATGTTGACCACCATGGCTACTTTGATCAGGACTGATCAATAGAGAAAGGAGAGTGATAGAGGACCTGAGAATGGGTAAGCTTGGCCACTCTTAAGATGCTTCTAAGGGCGAGTCTTGGTGGGCAAGGGACAATATGACCCCACCAGGGGAAGCTGATCCCTTTACTTTGTCCCAAGACTTTACACTTTGCTTTATCCTGCCAGACTCTTCAGATTCTCTAATGAGCTACTAAAGCTGTCAACTGCTGCCCATTAAACAATGTAAATTCATATCTTTGATCCTCTCTCCTTTTAAAAAAAAATTAACAGTGAGATTCAGTGATGGAAATTCTGCCTACAGGAACATTTTTCCTTTACCTATCTTTCTGGATCATCATAGAGTAGAGATACAATGATGTGGCCTTTCCACTCTGGATGTCAAGCTATTATACAAAGCTTTCTTTAAACAAGGTCAATTTGTTTTTCAATGACTAGTCGCAGAGAACTTTCCATGACTATAGACCTGGGTTTCAAGACTTTTTGGAACAGACCACGGGTCTGTGGGTCAGTGCTTATTGACTTATGCTTGATCGTGTGTTTCCCATGCCCATTGATAATGAAATACTGTTACTCCTGCCATATGTGGATTCATGCTGGCCTCAGCAGTGCTTAGCTTGTAGTGGGATATTTGGGTTGCATTGTAAAGTTTTGTTTTGTTTTGTTGAGACAAAGTTTCGCTCTGTAGCCCTGGCTGTTCTGAACTAGATCTGTAGAGCAGGCTGGCCTCGAACTCAAGAGAGCCTCCTGACTCTGCCTCCCAAGTGCTGGGATTAAAGGCATGAGCCACACAGCCCAGGTGCATTGTAACTTTCTGGTCCCAGATCAAGTCTCCAGTATCAAAATGCTATCTAAAGGAAGGATGAATTTTTTTGGGAAAGCATACAAACAAAACTGCCATGATATTGCCCCTGAATTTTGAATATCTATTCTGTGATTCACTTAATGGGGGATGGGTCCATATAGGATTTCTGTCTCATAGAGAGATGGTTAGTGCCACCAGATCTACTGGATCAAGGTGGAAAAACAGCTAACATAGTAACCTTGAGCCACAATAGAGACTCTATAGTTCTGAATTTTACTCAACATGTCATTTGTGCTATAACTGTCCTTCATCTCAGTAAATGGATTCTCTCTATTTTTAAAATTATCTGTAGGCCCAGCTAGCAATCAATTAAGACACAGACACTTGTTATATTTTAAAATAGCCTTAGTTAACCTAGGGCAGGGCAGATATCAATCCTCTAAACTACTTTCCACAGTAGGGCCTAGGGATGGGATCTCTGTCTCAATCTCATGCTATCTGTTTCCAATAACTTCTATCAAGGTACCTCCCATCCATAATCCCAAATACTTGCTAATGTTCTTCATCTGGGCTGGATTCTCTATCCATGCCGGCCATGTGTGTCTCCTCCATCTAACCCATGGCAGTCTTCCTCTCTTCCCTTCAGATCTCTCCTTTCTTCTCCTGGTGGCAGTCCTTCTTCTTCCCAGAATTCCTCTCTCTCTCTCCTAGCCCCACCTATCTCCTGCCCTGCCCAGGTGGGATGGCTTTTTATTTAGCAAAAGTTGGGTCACAGAGACAGCAAGCTGTAATTAGTATCAAAATACATCAGACCATCTCCCAACATCTCTCCTAAATCTAAAAAGGCCCTTATGACTCTTTCTTTATGGTAGGAAGTATAAATGGTAGAAATTGGTTATCTTGTTCAGAAGGAGATATACTACCATTCTTAAAAGCACTACACTTAGCCAGGCGTGGCCATGCATACCTTTAATCCCAGCATTCAGGGAAGTAGAGGCAGGTAGATCATGGTGCGTTTGAGTCCGGCTTGGTCTACAAAGTGAGTGAGTCCAGGACAGCCAAGACTACACAGAGAAACCCTGTCTTGAAAAACCAAAAAAACAAAAACAAAAACAAAACAAAACAAACATACAAACAAATGAACAAAACCCCACTAGACTTCTGTAAGTTCACTGTTGTAGGGCCCTGAATGTTTGAAGAATATTTCTCAACCTTTTCACTATCAAATAAAAGATAGGTGAGAGCCAAGCTAAGCTCATTGAGTAAGAGGTGACTCAGGAACCCACAGTCTATGACAAATCCCTGCTGTTTCTCAGCAGTGTATCTGTATCACCTACTTTATCTTGTTCATCAGGCACAGTTAGTACTATCACATCTGCATAGCATCTGATGCGGTGGATAGACAACTGACATCCCTGTGGGCCAGGTTATGACATAGGGCTGTCAAGTTGAACTAGCTGTAAGGTAGGGTAGTGATGTTAACTATATTGTTCACTATGAAAGTAAACTGCTTCTGATATGGCCTTAACTAGTGTTCCACAAACATCTTGTGTAAGGCAATAAGTATTTAGGATTTGACGGATATAGGGTGGCTATCACAACTAGAGTTGTAGCACAGGGACAGTACACAGAAGAATGGATGTAACTATTCTAAAAACAACTTTATTTGTAAAATACAGCCACCTGGATTTGCTTCATGTGCCATAGTTTGCTAACTCCTATTCTTTTGTAAGAGATATACAACAGCTATAAAGAAATAAACATTTTGTCCATACCAATAGGTACTTATGGATTGTAAGAGCCATGTTGAGTAGCTCCATCAATCAAGCCCCATCTGGAGCAGCATCTGTAATAGAGTCCAACGACAGGAACACATCTTCAAAAATCCTACTGTCCTTCAAAATTCACCTCTTCTTTTGCATAGGACAAATGATTGAAATAAAAGGGGAACACGGAAGGACACTCAGCTTTGCATTTGGTTTCAGTCCCTGTTGCTGTCAGTAATCCCCACAATCCTTTAGGAGGTCGCTATTGCTCCCATGCTTGCTACCTCAGAACTTGTGGCTTCATAAACCTAGTGACTTGAAAGAATTCAAGTTGCCTGGTTTGTTCATTAAATTGTTTCAAGTGTGTTCAAGAGACAGGCCACTACAGGCCATGAACTCATCAGAGGAAGAACTGAGACTGCTTGTTGGGGCTGGAGAACTTACATCCAAGGCCCTGCACGTGCTGCCTTAATTGCCTGGGAATTCAGCCAGCGTTGTCCACTAAAAAGCTTGGCCGCTCTGGTCAGGGTGCTTGGGCTTTCTCAAGACATGGTAGCTATTTTCCAAGTGGTGAAGAGGAAAGCTGCAAGGATTCTAAAATCATAAACACGGATGTCCCAGATCACTTCTGCCAAATTCTGTTATTAAGTAATTCACAAACTCGAGTCCAAATTCAAGGAGAGGGTGATTGGATTCCACCTCTCAGTAGCTAGAAGAGACAGGAATTTGCAAACATTTTGAATCCACTGTAGCCTCCTTCACACAACCAGCCTAGCATGTGGGAAACAGTTTACAGGAGGCAGGGCTGTTGGAATGACAGTAAGTCAGCAATGACATCAGCTTCCTTCAAGTATTACTTCAAATAGTGTTGTAATTCAAGACTAAAGTTGAACTGCTGCCCCCACCCCACCCCCACCCCAACCAAACCCTGAGGATAAGGGTAAAGGTCACAAGGGGAAAGTCGAATCTGCTGCTGATTTCTGCTTCGGATGTTGTGCCAGCTCTCAGGACCATACCACTCACTGTCCTATCTCACCCAAATCGTACTTCAACAGTGATTGTCAAAGTTACTACTCTGAGTAGTATTTGATACTTTACAACTCCTGGCAAAATCTCTGGGCATCTTTTCACCCTTTGGCTTGTTATATTTCAAAGAGTAACCTTAACGCACTTGAGGACAAAAAAAAAAAAAATAGAACAAAACAAACAAAGAAAACACCAAGAACATTTCTATGGATCAGTCCCATCTTTACGTATGATGTGATGCCTAAGGAACTGGGGATCAAAACGCAGGTCTGCCATTGGCTTTTGGACTAGTCCCTCGCCATCACTGGGAGATGGCTGTCCCATGTGCTGGCACAGCACATGGATGTTCTCTATAGGATGTCTCATTTCTTATTAACCCATGGTGTGACCCTGGAACTAAACTTCAATTTTCCTTCATTTTGTTTGTTTCTGAAGCAGATCCCAAGGCAGGAACTTTAAAAGGAGCAGTGGACAAAATGATCCAACAAAATTGGCAAGGGAGATTAGAACTGAGGCAGAGATTTAGGGAAAGAGGTGGATAAACAAATTAAAAGCCAAGATCATGTTTCCAGTGTAGAACAGGGAAGAGTTACCCCCAGTGAGGAGGGGAGCTGTTGCATTTGTCCATCACCTTTTGTTAGTCATTAGATCAAGGTCCCTTGAGTAGATGAGGTCATGCCAATGCCCTGAACTTCCAGTTGTCATAGAGGGAAGGCCAGAGAAAGTCCGCAGGAAATCAGAATCTGCCACTTACAATACACCCGACTTAACACGATCCTATGGGCTACAGGCCTTCCAGCTGGTAGAGTTCCTTGGAACCCATCACCCTCTGATCTGGTCCCCAGTCCCAGTGAAAATGGATTCTGCAAAATATAAGGGAAAGTCTTCCGACATGGTGTAGGAAGGCCATCTCGTCTGCTTGTCTCCTCTCTTGTTCTGTTCATGGACATTATGTCTTACTAACAGGACTCTGAACCCTTGATTCTTTTGCTTCTGGTCTCTTTTTCCTCTCCCTTTTCTTTCATTAGTGAAAGAGTTAAACTTGCTGAAACCCAGTTTCCCATGTTGCCTTCCTAAGTTCACGCTCCAGGCCTCGGCCTCTCGTTTCTCATCATCCCACACCTGGACCCTTCATCTGGCCAGTGTGCTTACAGCAGCTTAGATGTGCATCTGTTATTACTGAAAGGGGCCAAACGAGGAGATGTGCTTAAAAAGAAGTCTTCAGAAAAGCCCTTTTGGTTTGGTACTAAATTAAGATGAAGCTCTCTGATCACGAGGCTGCTGAGCATGCCACAGGCATACATAGCCGACTAATGATTACTTTAAGAAATGATTAAATTATAATTATTTCCTCCTGACTCAAGAGTGGATAAATGTGAAGTTTCAAAGTGAGGCATAAAACGCGAGTCAGTGATCTTCTCTTCATTATTACATTTATCCTGTGATAGGCAGGGCTTTGCCTCTGGGTAAGTCCCCTCTGAAGTGTGCTGGAAGATTAAATGCCACGCTTTTTTTTTTTTTATGAGTTCCTCTTGAATAACAGAAACTCCAGCCATGAACGTTATGTGTTGTCCGCTAAGTCATTCCACTCCTCTCTGAGTCTGATTTGCCTACACCACATTTTTGGAGGACGCAGTGAGCTAATGAGCTCATATGAGCAAAGTATATAACGAGTGACTAATGCAGGACCAGGAGTCGGACAAATGTCACTTCTCCAAGATGAAACTCAGTGACACAATCACCAAACCCCACAGAGGCTTCTGACTCATGGCGGGCCACGGGGCAAAAATTCAAGTGGCTGGCCATCTAGAAAGAGACCAATGACAAGAACGTGAGGCTCCATCTGTAAGTGAACAAAAGCTCAATATATATGAAAAATCATCTGAAATGCATTGTTTTTCTTAGTCTGGATGTAACTGGCTGAATTCTCATGGGAGTGATTTTTTTTTCCCAGTGCCTAAGCGCGTATCCATTCAACAAACACAAAAATGTTCACGTAGCTATGGCCCAATGTGTAGCCAGTCTCATGACACCGTCAACGGGAGCCCCCAGGCTTCCAAACTGTTAGACTGCAGAATCCCACAGAACATGCTCCACCTCCTCACCCCCAGCACAGTTCTCCGATGGCCATAATACTCATAATTTTATTACTGGTTGATGAGAACATGTTTTTCCCATTAGTGTCTCTCATCTAAAACAGTTGTCAGCATACATAGTTGCAGAATATTTAACTATTAGCTCTCTGGAGCTCTGTGGGTGCTCGTGGGCCCATGTTTTTATGTGTGGTTGAATAGAATAGTTATCGTAAGGCTCGGGAGGTTCTGGGAGCAGATGGAGCTTCACCTTTCAGTTGAATCTGTCCTTTCTTGTTCTAGAAAGAAGGGTTGGAAGTGGAATGGGGCAACAGTGCAAGCACGGAAGCAAAATAATTACAGTCAGGGTTGTGAGCTCTGTATTTTAATGGCTATTTTCAAAAGGTTCACAACACCTTTATAAACGCCCCATTTCAATTCAAAAGTATTTGTGGAGAAATAAGAGCAAGCGCATTAGAGTTTTACTCATAAAATTCATACATTAGAAGTTTTCTTGTGAGTATAATGTAGTACATGTGCAGCAGGTTTATTGCAAATTGAACCACTGAAAGACTCAGTGATATTTTAATGACACATTTTTGACAAAGGATGTCCAAGGGCATGGGTCTTCAAGGAGGAACACTAAAAATAGGTGTTAATGGAGTTTCACATAATGGCTAGGGACACAGGGGACACAGTTGTCACGACCAAGCTAATGGCCATCACCAGCTCCTCATTCTAGTCCAACACCCTTGTAAGATGTATTTTAAATGACATGGCCGCGGGACTCCAATAAAAGACAAACTCTCTTGTCGTGACAATAACAAGAGAAGCTAAAAGACATCTAGTAAGATGGCAGATAGAATGTGAGGACCATTCCCCCACATCCAGAGACAGGATGTCTTTTAGGAGAAAGGCAAGAGGTGTGGGAAGCTGCAGCCATGGAGGCTCTTCCCCTGAAGTTTTTTAATCACGGCGATTACAATGCAGTTTCGGGGTTGCACTGAAGCCCCAGAACCCATGTGCACATCTGCACATGTGTTTAAGCATGTTTATTATAGTGAAGGTGTCCACACCTCTCATCACATTTCCTAGTGTCCTCTGAACCCAATGGGCAAGGAGCTGACTATCCAGAGAGAAGCTTTGAGAGGTGAGTTTGGTGCTGATCCTAGAAAGACAGCTCAAATCTCACTCACTCCTGGCATGTTTGGTCCTTGCATTCACTTCCGGTTTCAACAGAAGAGCAGCAGGAAGTACATACAACCGACTCTGGGGAAAGCCCTGGGTTCGGATACATCGCCGTCTGCATTGCAGTCATGTGCTCGTGTGCAGGTTACTGGATTGCTCCATTCTTCTGCAGCCCAGGTTCCCCATGCCTCCAGTGACAATGACAAAAGCAGTGAGTGGTACATCTTTGGTCTGGAGGCACACAGAGCCCCACCACACTGATCTCCCTTCAGACCATGCATGGAGCTTCTTCTTCTCCCCCAAGCTCTTTGCCTAGGTTAGTCTCCCGCCTAGAAAGAATCCCACATTTGATCCTTCCCTCGACGGCTACAGATCTCGATCTGGCAAGCTCAGTTCAGATTTCAGTACACCAGGAATACTCTGGAAGTCATAAGTCTGTTTGGCCCCTCTCCGTACTGTTCCATCTGACACAGTGACGTGCTGGAGTTGGCTCAGATTGACTGAAGAGGGCTGATTGCTAAATAGTCTAGAATTTTTTGAGCTAGCGACAGCTAATAGCTTGCTATCAGTCACGCTGGAAATATTTTGCACTGTGGAAATTGGAAGATGCTTCTAATTGGTACTAAGGGTTTTGAAAAGTTGTTTAACAAGAAGCACTGCATCTTTAACAAGAGTCCCATGCATCTTCTTTGTTGGACGTGTCTCAACGTTAACCATGCAATCCTTACATTACTTATGCTAGGATGGCCTCCGCCTGCCTCACCAGTGTAGGGGCCAGGAAAGCTATATGCACTATTCTGCTTGATGTTAACAGTAAGTAAAATTGCTCATGCCATGGGTGTCACCAGGATAACACGGTATCTGTCTGCCACTTCTGGGCACTTTGCTGCTGAGAGTTTGCTGCCTGGGCGACTGTGGTTGCCTTCTCTCGTGATTTGGTAAAATATAAAGAATTGGAATAAAACAGCCCATGTGGCTTCTCAGAATTAAACATCTGTGTTCCACTCAATATCTGGCCTTCAGAGGTGTGAGCTCTGACACTCTTCCTAGTGTTTCAAGTCTGGAGAGTGACCTTCATGGCCAGCAGGTCCCAGAAATACCCAGGAAGTCAGTGGCCTCCTTTCCTTTTTCAGTAGGAGCCAGTGGCTGCCAAAAATCCACTCCTGACAGAACAGCCCCTGAGGTCTCCTGGCACCTGCCCTAGGTTCTGACTATGTATCTAATTTTACTTATCACCTCCCAATTTTCTAGACAAGAGAGACAAAAAGAAAATCTAGAGCAAGTAGCTAACACCACTCACTCCTCTTCAGGCCCCTGGCAGCACGAAGAGACAATTTAAGGATGACATGGCTTTGCAAATCCAGAGTGCTGCCCTCTGCTTGCTTAACAGTACCTTGTCACAGCACGGGAAAACGTTTCCTAACCACCCAAGGTCCCCATAGCTGCCCGGAACCAAACGCTGCTCTGGTCATCACAGGTTCCGGCACTCCTCCGAGTCCATTCTCTCCCTATTATTCTTTAAGTTGCTTTTGTTCAAACGCAAGAGAAGCAGACACACAGCACTCCTCCACCCCCACCCTTACCCCCACCCCCCCAGCCCCCTCACCCCACCCCACCCCACCCCCACTGTGGTCTTAGCGAAAACTGGGCTGCTGTCTGTCAGCCAACATCCGTGGGTCCAGCTGATCTGGGCCCCTGGATGCCAACATGCTTTCCTAGGACTAATCGATTCTCAGTCGTAAGTGAGACATGACACTGCAGCAGCCCGTGCTGAACTCAAAGGCTGGCAGGCTTTTAGCTCTAGTTCTGCACTTTGAAGTGAAATCCCCTTCTTCTTTCTTCTGGGGTGCCAGCTGAGGGCGTCTGCACAGATGGGGCTGCTCGCCCCGTTGAGTCTCCTATATTTAACGGGGCCCTAATTACCCACTGGTCTCTGAGTGAGGAGGGCTGATGAGCAGCTCAAACTCCCGGCATAGAAATAGCCTCAGAATAGTTGCGGTGTTGTTTCTAATTGCAATGGATGAGCAGACTGGTTCATTAATCCTCCTCTAGCGGGCATGCAAACCGGCTGCCCCAGAATAGCCCTGAGCTCAGCCAGCCCACAGCCAGCTTTGGGGCCGCTGCTTTTGTACATATTTGGAGAAGGAAAGATGTCCCCAGGGGTGAGAAACGTGCTGGAGGGAGCGGGGCAGTGAGTGAAGAGCACTCTGGATGCTGGACTCTTAGGTAAACACAAGAACACAGCGTGGAAAAGTGCAGGGAAGCACATTCATCCAGGCATGCACTAGTGGCCTCCAGAAGTTATGGCAGGACTGAGACATGTCCCTCAAATGTCCCCAACCCACTCCGATTTCTCTTTTCATTGCTTGGATTGAGGAGCTAATGTCAGTCCTTCACACCATAGTGAGAACGCATCCATTACAGGTTTTCACAGGAGTCTAGCTTTGCACATGGCAAAGATGATTTTCTGTTAGACTAGGTTCTCCTCCTCCTCTTCCTCCTCCTCCTCCTCCTCCTCCCCCTCCTCCTCATCCTCCTCTACCACTTACTCCTGTCCTTCCTCCTCTTTCTGTGCTTTCCTTTATGAGGTAAGCATGGGTAGCCACCATTCTCATTCTATGGGAGAACCCACATCAGGTGACAGCTGTGGGGATGGTTAGCAATAACGGCTCTTAGCTAAGAAGCCAGATCTTTTCTTGGGCTAACAGAAATACAACACCCCGGCTATGGTCTGGATGGTGCAGCTGAAGGAAAAGCCACTGGGATGTCAATCTCTGTCTTTGTTCAAGTTGCTTAGATATCTCAGAGACCCAAGGATGTCATGGTTAGATGGAGTGACTCATAGCAAGTAGGAAAGGGACCCTTGACAGAGTTTGCAAGCTTCTCCTGTGGGAAGGAGAGGAGGGTTCCTTAGCTCATAAGGTGAGAGGCGAACTAGGTTTTCCTCCCCCTCCTGCTCCTTCGCTTCCTCCTCCCCCTCCTCTTCCTCCTCCGTCTCCTCCTCCTTCTCCTCCTCCTCCTGCCCCTCCTCGTCCTTCTCCTCTTCCATCTCCTCATCTCCTCTTCCTCCTCCTCTTCCTCCTCCTCTTCCTCCTCCTCTTCCTCCTCCTCTTCCTCCTCCTCTTCCTCCTCCTCTTCTTCCTCCTCCTCCTGCCCCTCCTCGTCCTCCTCCTCCTTTCTGTGCTTTCCTTTACTATCTGTTCACAAAGATAGCCTAGTAATGTACTAGGATATATGGGAGATACAGTGATATGGAATTAACATTTCCTAGAATTCCTAGCTCCAGTAGCTGTATTTAACTGTCTTGTCTATCCAACCGCTTCTACACTATAGAGACAAGGAAGAGAGCTGAACAGGCTGTGGAAAGTTGACAACAGTCACGCCACAGGATGCACCCCCACCCCTGGGAAGTAGGCATTACCAACCCTGTTTTGTTGCTGTTGTTGTTTGTTTGTTTGTTTTTGATAGGGGAGGGGGAGTGTGATACATTGAAGCTCTGTCAAGTCAGTGCCGTGTGGACAGGACACAGAATGAGAAGTGGGGTCTGAAACCCTGGCTCTTGGATTGCAGTGTTTAACTTTCTCTTCTGTTAACAGACCTTGGCTTCCTTTGCTCCCAGGACAACTGGATGGCTGAGGGAAGGCAGAAACAAGGGGCTGGGGGTGACAGTAGCTATGCCTTCGAAAATGCTTACCACTCACCTTCTAGCTCTTCTCTTCTTCATGCTCACAAACGCTGTGGCTCAGCTGATCTGGGCCCATGGCTGCCATGGGTACACTTTCTTTCATTTTTTTCTCTTTTCTGTTCTTTTCCTTTCTTTTCTTTTTCTTTCTTTCTTTTTTTCTTGTCTTTTTTTTTTTTTTTTCCAAAATAGGATTTCTCTGACTTAACTATCCTGGACTCACTTTGTAGACCAGGCTGGCCTCAAACTCACATCTATCTGCCTGCCTCTGCCTCCGTCTGCCTCCCAAGTGCTGGGATTAAAGGCATGCACCACCACCGCCCAGCTGCCATGGGTACTCTTAAATAAGATGGCAGCACTCTGAATACACTTACACTCAAGCTAGCATACGTATACACACAATCTGGCACACACACATATACATGTACACACAAGCTGACACACACACACACACACAATCTGGCACACATACATATATACACATATACTCAAGCTGACACACACATACATGTACGCATAAATAATTTTTTAAAAGAGAAGAGTGTTAACAATATCATTTCCAACCTGGTTTTTGGTTTTGGTTTTGGTTTTTTAAATACACATGGAAGCTCTTCTATTGGAAAAAGGTACAAGGTTTGTCACCAACCTCTTTCTTGGCCACTCAGGGGTGTGTTTGAGAATGCTAAAGTTATCACAATTCACTACTGAGTAAAATGTGTCCCAGGATTGTGTGTGTGTGTGTGTGTGTGTGTGTGTGTGTGTGTGTGTGTGT
>OU015747.1:134961938-134982428 GCA_907169655.1 Acomys percivali
TGTGTGTGTGTGTGTGTGTGTGTGTGTGTGTGTGTGTGTGTGTGTTAAATGTACTTGCTAGTGCAGTCATGTGGTGCATGCATGTGTTTTTCTTCATCACTCTCCAGCGTTGCTTTTTGATTCGGGGTCTCTCGCCAAATCCTGAGCTCATCAAATGTCTAGGCTTGCTGGCCAGTGAACCTCAGGGCTCTGCCTGTCTCTGCCCCAGCACTGGGATTACAGATATTCATCACCACACCCAGGTTTTTGTGTGAGTGCTGGGGATATGAACTCTGGTGCTCATGTTTGTATGCTGCCATAAGGATTGAGGCATGCCCAGCCTGTTCCAGGATAGACTAAAGATCATATGTTGCAGAATGAAACATACTCTGCAAAAGGAGGATCATATTAGTATGAATCTTGGTGTTTGCACTATTGAAAATGTAAATAAATCAGGCTAGGTTTGGATATCACTGAGAGTCATGTGGTTAAAATTATACCCTATAAAAGTCAACCCTTGGTCATGCAGCCCTTCCTAGTGTTGATATATTCCATTATGGAATGTTTAAAAATGACATTTGGTCATGTCACCACTGATCTTATCAGAAAAAAAAATCTTTAAATAGTGGGAACTTGTCAAATTAAATGTCATGGAAAACAAAGCTAATTTCAAGACAAAAATGTTCCCCAATACTAATTATCATATAAAATCTCATGCTTTTGCCATTAGTATTAAACATTCTGGGTTGCATTCCTTTGGTAATAGGTTATTTTTATTTCTGAGAAAATAGCTAAACAACAGCAAAGCCTGGAAAACTACAGTTTGCTGGTTTGTAATTCTTTCAGCTAAACACTAACAACCTCAGCATGCATCTTTGGAACTACGAGAACACTTTGGTATGCATCGGCATTGCTCAAAACTGGTTCATCAAGGACATGCTTGTTGAAAGGTGGTAGTTGTTGTTGTTGTTGTTGTTGTTTATTTTTTCTTAGCTGGGAATGTAACTGTATGGCCTTGAGATAATACTAACTACTAATATGATTTACTGTCAGAACCTTGGTTTGTGTTCAGCCCAGCCATTTTACTCATTTTGTACCATTTGCACAAATGTCAATATAGCAAGAGATGAAAAATATATAGCTAAGGATTCTATCAGAGGGCCTCTGGAAGGACTAGTTTACTTGGATCTCTTTAAGGACGATGTCCTGTTGGGCGGAAGAGGTGACTTGGCAGTTAAAAGTGTACTCAGCGTTTGCAGGGGACCCAAGGGTAGTTCCTAATATCCCCATGGACTGCTCGCACCACCTGAAATTCAAACTCCAGGGGATCATATGCCATCTTCCAGCTTCTGTGGGAACCTTCACACACACACACACACACACACACACACACACACACACACACTCATTAAAAACAAAAAGAATGTCTTGCCTATAGTAGTATCATTTGAAAAATTAAGAGCTATATTCAAAGGCAGTTATACAAAGTTTCTCTTACAAAACTGTGGTAAAATTTGAATGTTATTGTCCCAAGGAGAGATATAGTCAGAGAGCAACAGACTCCAAAACCATTAAAGGTCCTTCTGCATGACATGAAGTCTACTGAACTACTTGCCAGTGATGCCCTGGAAAAGAGCCATAGTGTCCCACTAATATTTCTTTACAACTCCTCTTGGAGATTAGAGCTGGTATTACTAAATTATAAATTGGACCAGAAGAGTGATTCTTATAACACTACTCTAAAACAAGGAGAGAGGTTACCTTCTGAAGCATACAGACTCCAATAGTATCTAGAATCTGCCAGCATGTATGTGCTTGTGAATGAATGATGTATGCACGGTGTGTGTGCAAAGGCGGGATGCACATATATCCCTCTCTGGAGCCAAGAAGTATTACACATGTCCACTAACACCCATCAATCACATGCTAGGACAGTAAAGAAGGCTGCACAGACTTGTTGGAATCCCTGTTTCTGGGTTAACTCTAGACTTCAACATGACATAAAGAAGATAAAGTTCCTTTGAGATGTCAAAGGGTCTAACACACAAACATGTCACTGTCTGCTGCATGAAATATACCAGAGGTTGTTAGCATAAGTGGAAGACAGAGTAAGGAAGAACAAAATAAATGGATATTCAAGTGCAGGCCTGTGTTCTGTGAGAATGGCTGGCCATCCACTGAGTAACAGTGGCATAAGACCAACACTGAAAAAGCACAGGGCTCACTACTGAGCAGCCCCCTCAGATGCCTTGATAGAGCTGTGTGGTCCTTGGAAAAGAAAAAGTGGTATTTGCTGAACATGGTCTAGTTTCACTTACCCTTCTTGGCGCCATCTTTTCCCTGTATGTTGCTAAGCTCCTACCTGCTGCTCCATCAGCGTTTGTGTGGCCTTCAAGAGTGTACCTGGACTTGCCAATGACCCTGAAAAACTTCATTTACCTTGAAAATTATTAGAATTTCCCTGGCTCTTTGGGGACTAACTTAAAGTCTTGTCTGTCATGTGCTGCTATAATGAAATGCTCAAGGCTGTAAAAACACAGAAAAGAAAAGGTTGTTTTAGCTCACAGTTTTGGAGACCTATGACTATGGCTCTAGCTTTGGCTTCTAGAGTATATATGTAAGAGAGACGCCACAGACAGAGGTAAGCAGAAAAGTAGGACCTGGCCTTGTTCCTTTGTCGCATTCCCTCCTGGACACTTGTCTAGAACCTAGAGAAGACCTACTCACAGGACCTGGCATGAATCCATTTATCCAGATGGACTCCTGGACTTCTTCATAGTGACCTAACTACCTTCCATTGGACTCTATGATTTTCAAATTTTCCCTACTTCAATATCACCACACTGGGGACCAATGTTCTAGCACAAGAAGTTCGGGGAGTACATTCAAAGCACGTCCAACTCACAGGAAGTAGAGTGGGAGGTGACATCAGAGCCTTGACCCCTGTCTGGTGAATTAGGACACTAAAGGCTTTATTCAACGTACTCTGTGGAGGTTTCTCTGCGCAGAAAAATCAACTACGGAAGCAAATCCCACCACTGTTCATGGCGTAGACATGAAAGGGAGGTGACTAGCTTGGTATCTTGGAAACAGCAAACCGCTCTGGTGGACAGTATAGAAGGCTGAATGACCAAGAAGAACACCCCAGCATTCCCGCCCTCTTTCTAGAACAGTGGCTTTCAACTTTCCTAAAAGCTTCAGCCTTTTAATACAGTTCCTCATGTTGGGGGACTTCCCAACCATAACAGTTATATTATTGCTACTTCATAACTGCAATTTTGCTGCCGTTCTGAACCATAGTGTAAATGTCTGATATGCAGGATGCCTGATACTCGACCCCAAGGGGTTGTGGCCCACAGGTTGAGAACCACTTCTCTCGGATGATAACTAATATGTTCCCCTCCTCTGTCTGTTTCGCTCTGTGTGTCCTGTTCTCTCTCAGATTTCTACTTCATTGTTCATTTTTTTCCCCTCCCAGGATGATAAAGTTAAAATGGCCAGCCTTCCTAGTGATTAATTATCTGAGAATCTCGCTGATTCCCCTAACAAATTTTTACTTAGTGCCACTGTGCTCCTGCCCCTGCCCTAGGACTATGAAGTGACAGAAATAGATCATACTGACATTTTAACGTTATTTAACCACTATTTTTGAAGTTCTTGAATTTTCACTAGTTTTTGCTTTTAAAAATCAAGTGTGTGTGTGTATGTGTGTGTGTGTGAGTGAGTGAGAGAGAGAGAGAGAGAGAGAGAGAGAGAGAGAGAGAGAGAGAGACTGAGTGTGGTTTTGTGCACAGGAGTATGGTGCCTTCCTCTGGAACTGGAGTTACAAAGGACTGTGAGCTGCCCCACATGGGTGTTAGTTAGAGACTGAACTTGGGTCCTGGAAAAGAGCAGTATGTGCTCCAAACCACTGAGCCATCACTCTAACTTCATGGTTTGTATTTCTAATTGCCTTGCTCTCTTTCACTCCCTCCCTTATCATGTGCAAGGAAAAGATGAACAGCACATACAACACCCATGATCTCAGAAATGCACTTCGACTAGTAACCGCACCTCTGGGGAAAGTTAGGCATCCCAGCAGTAGCTCCTAATGGATTCTGTACAGGCTATACATGAGTTCAAGGAAAGGGTTTCAGCCAGGCTCCCTGGAGCAATTACAGCCCACTGTCCTCAAGTGGACTCTTACAGCCACTGGCAAAGGCTGGAATTAATAAAGCCATCACAAAGAAAAGTGTAAAGTCGCTTGTGTCCCTGGAGGAACATTTGGTTGAGTCATACTCAGCATTAAATTAGTTCCTGGGTTTTTCTTTTTCTTTTTTTTTTTTTAAACAAATCTTAGGTGTTCTTCCTTAAGAGAGGGGAGGGGGAGAGAGAGAGAGAGAGAGAGAGAGAGAGAGAGAGAGAGAGAGAGAGAGAGAGAGAGAGAGAGAACGCAAATGTAATTGTACTCTTGTCCTTCAGAGTTACCTATTAATAATGGCCTGGCAATCAGTGTGATCAGAGAGTGACACTAATATTTTATTATCATGAAAGATGAAGCTAGGAATCTAACCAGGGTCTCCTAGAAGAGCAGCCATTGGTCTTAACCACTGAGCCATCCCTACAGACCCCACTCTTGATTTTTAAATGACATGTAATACTACAGGGTAACAGAAGCCGAATGTTTTTGAGTAAACAGCTTCATTGATTCACATGGGCATGAACGAACTTCACATGCCCAACCTTGAAATGGCAATGACTTTTTTCCTCGGGATGGGCTAAGTAATGGCTATAGGAGATGGGCAGTTTTTTTTCTTAAACATACAACATCTCCCAGCTATTCCCAGCTGGAAATGAGGCAGAAAGTGACTGATAACTATTAGGATCTCAGACTAGGGTACCCCAGGGCTAAAGTTTTGAATGCATATCTCTCTTTGCCAAAGACTTTGAGATCCTCTGTTGGGAGAGGGATTTCAGAGACCATTTGGTCATTTGAAAAGAAAATGGCTGTGTCTTCTTTCCCTTGGGGATCACTGATTGCGTCTATAGGGGGCAGGGAGTGATATAGAAGTCTGAAAAGTGGGGATCTCAGAAATCCAAGTGGGTGGTGTACCTGCTCTATCATGGCTACAGACTATCCCAAGATGAGAGTGGATTGCCTTTGCCAGTTTCTTTATTGATAACATTATTTCCACATTTAAGGAGAAAATAGGATGAAAATTTGAAAGTTTGTATAACTGTGACTAAGGGTGAGACAAAGCAAGGAAGGGTTTATTTTGGACAGTCTTTCAGGAAGCTCAGCTCATGGCTGCCTGGGCGGTGCCTCTTGGCAGTGCAAGTGTGGGAGAGAGACATCCTCACTTCACGATGGACAGAAAAATAGACCGAGGAAGGGACTGGAGACTAGGTGTGACCAGGCATGAGTAGTCAAAGTCTGAGCACGAGGGGAAGTGTTTCAGACTGAACGACCTTCAGCCACACACTCCACCAAGGATGCAGTGACACTGGGAGGCTGCTGGTCTACCTTCAGACAGGAAGTGCTCACGTCTCTTAGGATTACAAATAATATTTTGAGCCACTTGCCAAGGTTTATCTTAGTCCATGCTTTCACAATAACTTCCATGTTCCCCCCCCATCCCCTGTGCCATATGCCTCTCAACATTTATACATTACACACGCAGGCTTCCAAAGAAAAACTAGCCTCTCTCTCATCTCTTGCTTAATTCCAGACTTCTGGTGACGTGACTTTGAGCAGTGCAGCTGGCTCAACTCTCCATTGCCTGGTCAGTGGGCAGTGACCTGAGTTATCCCAGGGGTAGAAGTTCAGAGTGACAAATTTTAGTCAGTGACTGGGCTCTCTGTGCTGTTACCATGCCATTGTAGAGTAAAGAGAACTCCGGGGGGGGGGGGGGGGAGGGAAGAATGTGTTGTAAGATTGTATGCTGTCTGAACAGAGCTCCGCAAGCCACCCACCTGGCTTAAAGTGTCAGTTTTCCATTTGATGTGGGTCTAATTAACATAGCTTTGGGTCAGGAAGTTACTTACCTGTTTTTCTTTTCCTCTGGACACTATGGTCTCCACTGTAGCTGTCAGAAGAACCTAGGTGGACCAATTACCTGCCCATGTCGATACCCTCCGTGCTGTTTTCAACCAGGGTTTATAGGGGCAACAGAATGGCGTATTTAAAATTAACAGAAACACATGATGGTAGGAAAATAGTGGGTAGACAGTAAAAATGAAAGTGGAATCTTTAGAGGCTGCCCCCAGATGGCCCTTAGCTTCCTCCCACATGAATGTAGAATCCTGGTTTAAAAAAAAAAAAAGTCTGAGTCTTACTGCGAGTCTCAGTTAACCTTCTCCAACCTGAGTCCCCAAACTCAATCCTTCCTCTGCCTAAATTCTAGAACCATGTCAGTGACCCGCAGAGTATATGACACAGAGAACTCCAGCGTGGCTCTAGCCAATAAAACAGCACCAGAGGCACCAATTTGGCATTAACTCAGTTGCATCTGGCTAGGCAGTTGTGTGATCTCCAGCCAGCTCACTCAGGAAGCTCTCTGTCCTGCGCTCCTGCAATGCTGAGGCAGGTTGCCTTGATCTTATCAGGGGTGCACCTGCAAGATGCCAGCTCTGCAAGCTCACTCAAGACAGAGCTTGCAAGGATCTGCTCTTTACACAGAGGCTGCACATGCAAAGTCGAGAGTTAATTTTGAGGACATGAGGGGGATCTCCGCCAAGGCTGTGGTTAGGAGACCCCTTCTTCCTCTCTTTCCACTTCCTCTACGTACCCCAAAATAAGATGTCTATCTTTGAACTTCCTTTGAAGCCCCACCAACAGCAATGATGTTTTATCGTATTTCCTATAACAGAAAGAAAAGTTCTCAAACTGGTAAAAGTCTGAGTCCGCGCTCATTGTGCAGAAATATGAAAAGACTAGACTTCTTACATCCTTCTCTTATACTCCTTACTTTGGCCTAGAGCAACTGGTACAGTTTCAGTATTTAAGGCCCTTTCCAGGCTTACATGTTGACCACTTGGTCCCCAGCTAGTGGGACTAGTTAGAGGGTTCTGGAAACTTTAGAACACATGCCTGAGTTGACATAAGTAGGTCTCTGGAACAGCTGCTTCCCACTCAGAAATGGCAAAGCAAGCTGCCATGATGTTGACACATAGGGTGCAAGTATAAATGACCCTG
This sequence comes from Acomys percivali, assembly GCA_907169655.1. Lineage (NCBI taxonomy): Eukaryota > Metazoa > Chordata > Mammalia > Rodentia > Muridae > Acomys > Acomys percivali. The sequence goes on from OU015747.1 coordinate 134,969,092, forward strand.
GACAGAGTCCTCGAAACCACAAGCCAAGAGAATCCTTTTCTCTTTTAGTTGTCAATGTCAGGTAATTTGGTGACAGGAGCGGGAAAGCCACCAATATGGTAATCATCCCTAATAGTTAAATCTCCAGTTTAGAGATTGTGGGTTGCAGAATTGGACAAATGGTGTCTACTATAGGAACAGAGCTGTCGACCCTGTGGCAGGCCTAAGCACTCCAGAGGATGAAGTAGAGGTCTGTGCAGAAGTGAGCTCACAGACTCATCAGTCAGCCCGCACTACAGTTGGTTCACTTTGCTCATCACAGCTTACTCCCACCGCAGCCTAGTGGAGCTGCTGTGAATGAGACCCGGGTCTCCCAGAAGCCTGCAGAAGGACAGGCTTCCTGTCCCATCCTGCAAGGGAAGAATGGGATGTGGAACCTCCCAAGCCTTCGCAAGGCAAAGGAGTTGATTGCAAACATAATATATGCCCACAAAGCATGACATTTGAAATATAAAAATAGGAACCTTGCTCTCTATGTCCAGTGTAATGGTTTATTCTGTAACATGTTTTCTGCGTTTCTCTTCAATCCAGCTGTGGCCATGTTGTTTACACACTTTTGTTATTGGGCCTCCTGCTTAACGTAATATCAAAAGTATTTCTGGAGTTAGTAGTTTTATTGGCCACTTGAAATTATTTTAGACTGGAGCAGCCTGTAAATATATATTGTTTACTAAATGTAATATGCTGTTAAATATCAAGGACTTTCTGTTATTTTCAGGAGTATGAACATTCCTGGGGTGGCTTTAAAACTGAAAGCATAGCACAGGACTCTAATTGTCATCCCTGGGTGTTCTTCTCCTGGGCTGCACAGCTTCTGTGCCCTTCTCTTCCAATCTGTTTCTACTTCTCTTTCAAGTCACTTTTTCACCACTGGCTCATCATCTTTTTATAAAGTTGGGGTATTCTTGTTGGTTGTACATGTTCCTGGGCTCCTGTTCACAGAGCAGATACCATGTGGCATTTGCGTGGCTTTGCTTGCTAGTCATGATGCTTTATGTGCCAAAGGACTTACCGTATAATTGGGCCCATATTTAGCATCAGCACTTCCTTGTAAAAAGGAGGAGAAGGAGAGAAATAACTTTGCCTTTTCTTTTTAATATTTATTTTTATGTATTTACTTGTGTGTGTGTCTCTGTGTGTGCCTCTTTATGTCATTGTCTCTCTGTCTCTGTCTCTCTGTCTCTGTGTGTGTGTGTGTGTCTGTATGTGTCTGTGCTTGTGTGCATGCCACTTGTGTGCCCATGGAGACCAGAAGAGGACAGCTGCTTCTCTGGAACTGGAATTACAGGCAGTTGTGTGCCACCCAGCATGGGTGCTGGGAGAGGGAACTCAGGGTCACTGGAAGAGCACCAGTTACTTGTAATCATGGAGACCTCAGTGCAGTCCCTTTTGTTCTGTTCTCTTTGTGGAGACACTGTCTTGCTATATAACCTAGGCTGGCCCCAAACGTGGTGCCCTCCTGCCTCAGCCTCATAAGTGTTGGAATTAGAAATGTGTAGCACAAAACTTGACTATTGCTATTTTCCTTTCTTTCCTTTTCCTATTATTATTATTATTATTATTATTATTATTATTATCATTATTAATTTCTGATGCTGAAACCTAGGGCATTGTATATCCTAGGCAAGCACTCTACCATTGGACTACACCCCAGACTCTATCACTGTTTGTTAACTCTTCCTTACATTAAGCTTAATTTGTGACAGCAGGTACACAGTCTGGCATGGTAGCTTAATTTGTGACAGCAGGTACACAGTCTGGCATGGTAGCTTACTATCATGCCATCATGGTGTTTGGTTCCCTTCAGTGAGTGGCTTCCTGTCTCCATTTCTACAGTTTAGACACATATATTTCTGATACAGCACACCCTAGGAATTTACAAATTCAATGCTTTAGTGAAAGACTCAGGAGTAGTCATCTCACCAATCTCTTTATCCAATGACGAGTAATTTAGTCCACATTTCTTCACCCAGAGACTCTGAGATGCTCCATTAATTCTTGGAAATAAGATTTTCCTTTGAGTATTTCTGATTTGTTTGAGACTTTGTGCCTACTATAAAGAATAGGTATTTAAAAGGCAACCAGACAGTGGCAAGCAGACCTCTGAAATCTTGAGGAATTGGTTGCATTTTTAAAGGTGAAACCACTAAATCCAATTACCAGAAGCAGAGGCTCAGGACAGGCTTCTACCTAATTAAAGGATAATTGTACTGGTACTGCTATTGCAGGGCCAGTTTTCAAGTCTTTGGGTGGGAAAGGAAGGGAAGTCAGGTGGCAAACAGCTATTGCTTGTGATTCTTCTTGAGGACAAGAGCTCACCTGTTCCCATCTGTGCCTTTCCTTCAGGTCCCTGTGACCCACCCGAACACAGGCAACTGGGGCCCGACATGCTCTGTAATGCACACAGTTAGTCTAAGCACATTTTAAAAGTTGTGGTGCCTGACTAGGCACCGTAGCCCACACCTGTAATCCCAGCACTCAAAGAGGCAGAGGCAGAGGCAGGTGGTTATCTGTGAATTCAAGGCTAGCCTAGTCTACTAAGTAAATCCAGGACAGCCAAGGCTACAAAGAGAAACCCTGTCTCGGAAAAACAAAACAAAACAAAGGCTGTAATGCCTTTTCACTTACTATTATTTACACTATCCAGGGTAGGCAAATCCCATAGGACACAAAACACAGGAGTGGTTTCCAGGCTTGGGGAAAGAAGTTGTGGAGATTGAGTACCGGAGATGGTTGTGTGGCTTTACGACTTCATGGGCACGGCTGAGTTGTTCATCTAAAACCAAATTTTATTTGATATGATTTTTCTATTCATTTTATTTTGCTTGTTTGTTTGTTTATGACATGGCATGCATGTGGAGGCCACAGAACAACTTGAGAGGACAATTCTTTCCTTTCATCATGTAGATTTCAGGGGATGACCAGACTTGGGTCATTAGGCTTGTTGGCAAGTGTTCTTAGCAGCTGATCCATCTCATGATCCCTCAGTTTTTACTTTGACTTTTAAGTTTTATTAGTACACATAAATTATATTCTCCTTCCTTCCTTCCTTCCTTCCTTCCTTCCTTCCTTCCTTCCTTCCTTCCTTCCTTCCCTTCCCTTCCCTTCCTCCCTCCCTCTCAGTCTCTCTGTATCTCTGTCTCTGTCTCTATGTCTCTCTCTCCCTCTCCCTCTCTCTCTCTCTCTCTCTTTCACTCTCTTTCTCTCCCTCTTCCTCCCTCCCTTCCTCTCTCTCTCTCTCCCCCTCCCCCCACTCTCATTCTCGTTAGGGTCTTGTGCATTCTAGGATGGCTTGGAACTTACTATGTAACTGAGGATGACCTTGAACTTTTGATGTTCCTGTCTCTACATTGTAAGTCCTGAGATCCTGAGATCACAAGCATGAGACACCATGTAGTCCTGGGAATCCAACCCTTGTCCTTGTGCAGGCTAGGCAGCACTCTACAAGCTGAGCCACATCTCCAGCCTACCCTGTGTCTCTATTTATAAAGACTTTCTGCTCTGCTCTGTGTCAGTTGTACCTCACCACAGGCACAAGGAAGGAATAGAAGATTCATTTCAGCTCACTGTCATTTGAACTTGGGAAGAGCACCACGGGAGAATTTACAACAAATTGCCTCTGAGGTGTGACCTCCCAAAGCAACCCAAACAAACACCCTGTGGTCTGGAGGGGAGGCCAGAGGTCCTGCTTGCCCTGTTCACTTCTGGCGATATCGCAGTGGCTTTGGAAAACATTCACTTACAGAGTTCTTTTATTTCTTATTATTTCTTTGAGAATTTCATACAGTGAGTTTTGTTCATATTCATCCTCCCTCTCCAACTGTTTTAGATAGGGCTTCTATTGCTGTGTGTGTGTGTGTGTGTGTGTGTGTGTGTGTGTGTGTGTGTATTTGTTCCTTTTAGGTGTAAGCATTTTTCTGTCTTTTATCCTCTTCTTCTTGGCCAGGTCTTTGTGCTTATCATCAGTTATAGCAAACAGAGGATGAGAACTGAGAGGTGCCTTAATCTAAGGGTGTATGATAAGTCGCTAGGGGTTGGTCCAATGCTATGTCAATTTAAAGGAATAACAGTGGCAGGTTCGCCCTAGGACCGATGACCTGTCCAGCCATAGTTATTGTTTTTGTTCCTCACCCCCCATGCCCCCCCTCCCGGACACACACACCTAATGGTGCCAGGTATATGTTTCATCTTGTGGAGCAGGCCTTAGATCCAATCAGAAAGTGATTGGTTGCTCCCATAATGTTCATGCCATGTTTGCACCAGTGGGCATGTCTTCCCAGGTCAGTCATTACTGTAGTTCACAGGGTTCATATCTGGATGTGACACAGCACCTTACAGCACTATGAAATTGAGCCAGTAGGAATGACGTTTCTAGGACCACACCACCTTGATTTCTACATATTTTTATGATTAAATGTGGGTGTCTTCAGCAATAAGGTTTTATCTTAACCTTCTGAAGGGTAGGGAGGAGCATTGGAAATATCCTGTAAGCTTTCTAAAATACATCAGTATACACACACATTAAAAAGTTAGGATGGTGTTTCCCTACAGTGGGGCACAAATACAAAGCCCGTCCAGGAATATGTTACTTCTTTTTGGAATTGCTGGCCGGTGAGATCCCAAAGACTCCCAACTTTGCTGAACATTAATCATCCAGGATCTCGTTAGAATGCACATCTGAAGTGGGTAGAGCCTAAGGCCCTGCATTCCTCATAAGCTGCCTAAGGGCAGGTGCTCCTGTATCAGTTCCAGGGAAATGGTCTGAGCCATAAAAACCACATTCTATCTCTGAAACCACTGCAGTGGAGTGTAGACCAAGTCCTGAAGAACCGACATATGGTTTACCAGGGCAAGCAATGACATTCCTGGTGGGAGAAGGGAGTGACTGTGAGGTGGAGCTAAGTAAGACAGGCACAGGGACTGAGAAGCAGACTGATTCAGAGGAGAGACGGAGTAATAGAAGTAAACGGGACAGCAAGGAACTTTAGTGGCCCCTTTTTGTGGTACGTGGATGCACCACTGTCAGCCAGTATTGGGAGGCTCGGTCCACTAGAGCTGAGCCAGCCTATGAGCTCTTCACAGCATCCTCCTGGCTGTGCATACAAGTTAGGGGGAGAAATCTGAGGTTTCGTGTGTTTATTTCTTTATCACTTACCTTATTAGGTTTGGGGCACATGCTTCCCTTGCTTTTGAAAATGGATGCATGGCCTTAGGTTTAGGGTTTTCAACCTGTATCTCTCCTTCCCTCTTACTCTCCGATGGTGATTGTTCATCTTGACTGCATGGGGATGCTTGGAGTTGCTCCTCAGACACACCAGCTGCCAGACCTCTGACCTAGATGCCTTCATTTGATGGGGGAAAAGTGGGGGCTGAGAATCAGTGTTTGCACCAAGTTCCTGAGGCTTCTGGAAGGCACAACACCTGCTCTCTGACCTTCATCTGACAAAAGTCCCCTTGCTGTGGCTACCAGTAGCTGAGATGGCTGAGCTTTCATGGCTCAAAGTCCAATGCCTATAAAGTCTTACAAATTCTTCATAAATGACCACTCCAACTAATGACAGGTTTCATTAGCACATACTAGGACTATAGCAGTGGCCCATGGCTATCAATAAAGCTGCAAAACAGCACCCAGCTCACAGGGTATCCAACTTCTGAAACTCCCACAGGCCACTGCCCAAGAGCACCTGACCAGGAGATGAATAGAGCTCACATTTTGAAGGAGTTGCTGACTCTCCTTTTTGCAGAGAGTTCATGATTACTTGATGTCATTTAGAAAGGAACTTTGAATTAAAAAAAAAAAAAAAAAAAAAAAAAGACAGACAGGCACTTTGATTCAATGGCTGGGGGTTGGTTTGGCAAGAATCACAGAAGCCTGTAAGGCATGTTGACCACACAGCATTCTCACAAAAAGCCTCCCTTTGCCAAGGGCTTCATTTTATTTGTGTATTATATTTCTTAAACTAATTCAATTATCTTCCTTCTTTATTTTGGCTTATTGAAGTGTGGTTTTCTTAGATGAAAGATGTCAGTGAGTGTGACTGATGTAACCAGCCACACCGTCATCCCAGGCATGGTGGTGGTGTTCCCATCATGCCACACCGTCATCCCAGGCATGGTGGTGGTGTTCCCATCATGCCACACCGTCATCCCAGGCATGGTGGTGGTGTTCCCATTGTGCCACACCGTCATCCCAGGCATGGTGGTGGTGTTCCCATCATCCCCCAAAGTAGTACTGAGCTTCACAATCAACTCCTCCCCCTAGCTTGCTCTACTGTCCTCATTTTGTACAAATACAATATAGTGTGTATATTTATGTATCTGGACCAGTAGTTCCTGTTTTACTATTAAATAGTATGATATGTGTTCAACAGTTTCATCTTTTAGAGGCAAGACCATCTACCTGTTGACAGATCTTTGGTAGAACTTTAGTTCCAAGCGTATATAGATAAAATTGTCAGAAGATTATTCACGAATCTGTGTGAGGTGATCTTTGCATTTGTTTTACACAAACAATTGGATGTGCAAATGCTAGGATTCTAGCAACTTGTATTAAGGTTCTCCAGAGGAACAGAATTGGCAAGCTGAATATATATTACGAGGGGACTTGATTAGGCTTATACAACACACTGTGGGTAGTTCAGCATGGCTGTCATCTTTGTAGGCAGACCAAGAATCAGGAGTGCTCAGCCCATGAGACTGGGTCCCTCATGATCCCAGCCTGACGCTGATGGTCTGGAGGGTTCGGTCCAGGTTGGAAGCCTGGGGCAGATGGTGCTAATATCACGGAAGGAATAAATCAGCATCAGCATCAGCGTGGATGAACTTGCCAGCAGAGAGAAGGCAAGCAAGAAAAAAAAATCAGTTTTCTTCTTCATCTATTTTTATGTGGCCTGTCACCAAAAAGTGCCACCTATGTTTATAGTGGGTCTTCCCATTTCAAATAATCTGATTAAGAAAACTCCTCCCAGGGTGCCCAGCAGGTGGCCTTTTAGTTGGTTCCAGATCCAGTGGAGTTGACAATTGTGGTCAACTATCACATAGCTCAAATTGTTTTCCAAACTTGTTCCCATCAACAGTAGCTGTGCATTCCAGTTCTTGAGCAGCTTTGCCGACATGTGCCAGTTCTTTGCTTTCTGGATATTTTGACTGGTTATAGAGGTAGCTTATTGAGATACTAAAGTGTACTTCTCCACTGACTAAGGACTTTAAACAAATGTCGGCTTGTTCTTCAAACCCTACATGAAAATGAACTAGAACTAAACTATAGGTGTAAATATAAAAGGAAAGCTGAAAGCTACAGGTGTTGATAAGCAAACAGGTGAATCCACCTTAGAAATGGACCCATCTCTCTTATACAACTCATAAAGAGCTATTAAACATGAAAGATAAAAAGTGAGCACTTGAACATCATCAAAATTAATTTAATTCTCTCATCCAGAATTGACATTAACAAAATAAAAAAGCAATGACCACATTAGAACGTTCACAACCAGCCTCTTAGCAAAAGACTTGTATCAAGAATCCACTAGCAATGGACTCAACTGAACAACAGAAAATAAACTCACTAAAAAAGGGAGTTAAAATTGAGCATTTTTTTCATACACAATTTTATGTAAGTCCATAAGTTGAATCATATACATTTAAAAAATGTATGGTCTTGAGCTATAGAGATGATAACAGTTATGAGTACTTGCTGCTCTTCCAGAGGATCTTAGCTTGTTTCCCTGCACCCAAGTTGGATGCTGCACACTATCTTCAGTTCTAGGGGACTAGAGACTTCTTCGGGCAGCTTTGGTACTGCACTTGGGACTCATGATAGCCATTTCAAACATTTTCTCCTCTAAGTAAGTCATGTGATATTAAACACACACATACACACACACACACACACACACACACACACACACACACACTCACACACACACACAAAGGCATACGCACACATGCATGCACATACTTTTGATAATTTTTTAACAAAATGAGAATGTATTATATTTACATTTATACATTTTGTTTTTCACCCCCATTCCCCATTATTGACACTGACCAGTGTCAACTCTCATACATCTACTGTTTCCACATTCACACCAGTATATTCTAAAGTGGTATGCATTCAACATAAATTATTCATTTCCTTCTGCTCTCTCTACTTGGACACTGGGGAAATGTGAACTCTTGAATGTGTCCTTACTTTGATATATTTATTTCTAGATGTACACTTCCAACCAGGTTTCTTTTTTATACTGATCATCCCTCTCCCCTCCACTCCCCTCCCATTCCCTAGCCATACATTGGGTACAGAAACCCTTGCATCAGCTGGACCTGGGTTCAAGGTCCAGCCCTACCACTGTTGGACTCAGGTGGCACACCTGAAAATGGGGCTAAAGTTTGAGCGAACTCCTGTCCGCTGAGAACATAGGGAACGAACGGGCAGAACTGTGAGCTTTGTCTAGTGTTCTTTTCACAAACGTTGAATAAAAACCTCATCCCCCCACTAGAACTTAGTTTATATTCCAGCAACATAGCAGCTAAAACTGACAAAATCTCTCTCTCCCCGCAGAACTTACATCCTGGTAGAAAATATGCTACAGCGTTTACACTTTTAAAATGCTGGCTGTTTTTTTTTTTTTTTTTTTTAAATAAAATATGATCTCAATTTTACTTTCAGTGACTTTTCCTGACTGGAAATGCATTTGGTCTTCCTTTACTGGCAACTTTTATCCTTTTGTTAATACTTTCATGAGTTATCTACATATGCATTTTAATGTGATTTTAATCCATTCCTTAAATTTTAAAACAATTTGTTTAGTGTGCAGACTGATGCTTTTCTGTGAGAGTGATTCTCTCTCCCTTGGCAAGTACATTGCCAATAGCTCTTCAGTGAAGGGCGGGGCCTAAGCTCACTTATCCAGTCTATAATGAACTCTGCCTGGCTTGCTCTTGTGCCGGCAACCACATTTACTGTGAGTACAAGAGCACAGTAGCTGTGTCATGTCCTGAGGACAGTATTTTTCAGTATTCTTCCCATTGTTTGATTCTTACTACATTCATTCCTGTCTCTTCTTCCATGATGTACTCTGAGCCTTGGTCCTGATGGTGGTGGAGGAGTTAATGTAGATGTCCCATTTGGAGCTGAGTACTCAGTACGCATTTTGACCAGTTAAGCATCGCTCCATTGACTGCTGCTCACTGCAAAAAGAAGCTCCTCTGACCAAGGTCGAGAGCAGCTTCAGTCTGTGGGTACAAAAAGAAGCCTTTTGAAGGCAGTTTAATAACATGAGCCTTCAGCAGATTCTACCTTAGGGCCTATGAAGTAACAAGGCATGGGTTTTTGACCAGAGTTAGGACTACTGATCCAGACTTGGCTTATTTGGTGACTTAGAACTTTCTGGTCATCCCATATGAAGTAATGATAGGATTCTAATACAATTGTTACTAAGTTGATAATTCAGTCAATCCAGCTTGTTGTTCTGTTGGAGGAATAAAGCACCTACATTATTTGCCTATTTTGTAGGCTCTAGATTTGGCAGGTCTGCCTTGATTTTTATAATTCTCACATCTCATATCTTTTGGTTATATGATCTGGGTTGGGTCTCCATTACAACCCTTTGTCATCATTGGGTAACAGGTGGGCTCTGAAGCTTAAGAGTGGACTTTAGTAATAATTTGGACTTACTGGGATTTTTAAGAATAGAAAATGAGGTGAGAATAATTAAAGAACTGTGATGCTATATCCCATCTCTGATGCATATAAAGAAGAGGAAACTCCTGGATGTCATAGGATGAGATTAGATGAGGATTCACACAGAGAGCCACAAGTGGTCAAGATGCCGAGGACACAAGACTGTGCACTGTTCAACCCAGAGCGGGACACCTGTTCCCCATCCTCTCCTCCCAAGGAGCAGAGGTCATCGCAGAGGAGGTGGAGACACGGAACGTCCAGAGGCAGTAGTAACCAGAAGGAAACCGTTTGCTGCACAGAGCACAGCAGGTGACATATGAACTCACAGCACGTGTGACAGCATCCTCAAGACCTGTGCAAATAATCTCCAGGCAGACAAGATCATAGTATGGACAGGGGAAGCGGGCTGGACAGTTTCACCTCTAACCAAGGTTCTTTTGCCAATGACAGAAGGGAAATCAGTTATCCTAAGAATGTGGCCCTGGTAGGTTATCCAGGCTCTGGTGGAAGGTCACACATCCAAGAGTACATGGTACACTTTGATCTGATGGGTTAAAACAAAACAAAACAAACTAACAAGCAAAAAAACCTACCACAATAAAAAAAAAAAAAGAGGACAGGAAGTTGGGTGGGTAGGGGAGGGAGTGAAAATGATGAAAACGGATTGTGTGAAATTCTCAAAGAACTAATAAAAATGGGAGAAAAAAATAACAATAGTCCCCATTCATTAAGTACATTCCTGCACACATTTTACCTAATGTCCCATCACATCTGCAGGGCAAGAATCTGAACTCTCCAGGAAATCAAGACCCAGAGAGGCCAAGTTTCTTCCTCAAGGTTTCCCAGGTGGTCATTTATGGAGCTGGGATTCACACCTCCACCTGCCTGTTATTCACCAAGGTGGGATTCACAGCTCCACCTGCTTTCATCTGACATTCTTATGCTAATTTGCCTCTGGGTGGCGGGGGAGGGGGTGGAGTGGAGGGGTGGGGGATGTACACTATTGCTCATCTTTACAGAGAAGAAAACCACATGTGGATAACTAAAAACAAGCAACTGGTGAACTATAAAACGTTGTTATAATTTAGAATAGTGCCCAAAAGCTAATGGTTATCTCTGCTTGGTAAACTTGCAAGATAAATGGCCAGGAGGCAGTGGCTATATAGACTCCGAGTTTAAAAATGTTGCTGTTTTCAGTCACCCCATAAGACAATCCAATTGGTAGACATTGGCTTTTTAGCTTCTGTGGGAAGCTCTTGGAGCCAATAGAAGGGACATGCAATTGTGTTAAGTGTCTTTCGGGTGCTTGCTCCAGACTCTCCTGTCTCTCTTTTGGTGGATGCTTTGGCACTTTTGGCCCTGGGCTTTGGGAAGGCATCTCCTGGCTAGCTCAGCCCCTGTTCCAGGCTTACTCTTGACCTCTTCATCCACTCGTCCAGAAAGCCTGAAATCATCACTCCTTTGTGATGTGCTCAGCCTGCCCTTGACGGTCCTATCAAGTTTCTTTTTGTACATAAACATTGCTGAAAAATAGTGAATTCACAGTGACTTTCTCTTTCCCAAATGCTTAAGAATGGTGTATTGCCATGATCACTCAGCCTGGCACTTGGTCATTTAATATTCTCTATTACCATCCTTAATACAAATATTGACTTTCTCATGAGAGTTACAGGACCCCAAGGGTAAGCAATCTTCAGAGCCACACTGAACTTAAAACAAGAACAAAAGCATGTTATCCGGGGATGGTGCTACACGCATGTAACCCCCTTACAATGGAGCCTGAGGCAGCTACAGAACAACAGAACAATTTCCAGGCTCAAACAAAATACACAACAACAGTAGCAGCAACAACAAACTCAAACGACAAAAACAAAGCAAGGCCAGCCCAACAGTTCTGATCTCCTGCCTACTCAGAAAGAAACTAGGAGCTGGTCTGAGAATGGCTGTGAAAATTTAAAGAATTTGTGCTTTCTTAGATGAAATGTGGTGGAAAGTTACAGCCAAAGCTCGGAGGCTGTGGTCTCAGTTCTTTCTGGAAACATCTCAGCATTCCCGTGTAGATCAGGAGCTTCTAACCACATGACACGTGGCTTCCACGCCTTTGGCTTAGGTGCAGTGAGTTCCCTCCTCTTCATAAGCATGGATCAGAGTCCGATGGATGACTGCTTGTTGGAGTGTAAGCAAGCCTCCATTCATGGATGGCCTGGAATGCTTCCAGGATTGTAAAAGGATATGATATCTGAAAAAAAAAAAACAAACCAGCAGCATCATTCTCAAGAGACTATGACTAGGAAGTAATGCAAGCAGTGCAGTGCCTGCCAGGAACAGAAGTGAGCTTGCATGGCGTGGAGAAATCACAGCTGTGGCACGCCTGGTAGGAGGCTGCCACTTTCCAGCATCTGCAGCAAGCCTCTCTTGTCCCTTCACATAACTTGGAAGCATGGTAGCCGCCTCCTGCCAAGGGCAGGCTGTCTTGAATGCCACAAAGTAGCTTGCTGTGATTAGGTGTTATTGCACAGAGAACTGTGCAAATCACAAGGTGTCACTTTGGAAATCACATTAACATGACCCAGAAGCTATATTATAGACATATAATCATTTACTTGGCATGCCTCTGTTTAACTTCAACCTTTGGTCAGTGGCCCCCTTTGTCTATAAAGGAGGCTGATGAGGAATGCCTTCAGCCTTTCTGAGCCACACTTCATCCGCTCATGATCTGGCTATTCAGAATGATGGATGCACATAAGCAGCTCAGGAGAGCCTTGCTGTGTGTATGCTGTGGTTTCTGCACTGATGTGAAACACTGTAAATATCAGGCACCTCCCACCCCCAAGAGTTAAGTTTTGAGGCTGAAGGAAGTTTCAGCTTGTAATAAGCTTTTTTTATAAGCAGGAGAATCCTAACTCATACCCCAGCACCCATGTGAAAAAGTGGGGTGTGGTGGCATGAGCCCATGACTCTAGTCCTAAAAAGTCATAAGTAGGCAGATCTCGGAGGCTTGCTAATCTAGCCAAGTAGGTAAGCTGCAGTCTCAGTGAGTGAGCTGATTAGTTTTGTGTCATTACGTCACCATGACATAAGCTAAAATCATCTGAGAGGAGGGAACCTCACGAAAAATGCCTCCATAAGATCTGCTGCAGGCAGATCTGTAGGGCGTTTTTCTTAATTAGTGATTGATAGGAGATGGCCGGGTCCATTGTGGGTGGTACCATCCTGGGGCTAATGGTCCTGGTTATATAAGAAAGCAGGCTGAGGAAGCTAGGAGGATCCAGTCAATTAGCAGCACTCCTCCATGGCCTCTGCACCAGCTCCTGCCTCCAGGTTCCTGTCCTGACTTCCTTTGATGATGAACTGTGATGTGAAAGAAGAAGCCAAATAAATTCTTTTCTCCCCAACTTGCTTTTGGTCATGGTGTTTCACCATAGCAGTAGTAACGCTGACTAATATAGTGAGAAATCCTGTCTCAAAAATAAATGGCATAAAAAGTGACAGAGGAAAACAGCTAATATTGACCTCCACATGCATGTCCAGAGGTGTGTGCATACCCTCTTGACATGTACGCAAATGTGAAACACAGAGAGAGAGAGAGAGAGAGAGAGAGAGAGAGAGAGAGAGA
>OU015747.1:134982438-134996570 GCA_907169655.1 Acomys percivali
AGAGAGAGAGAGAGAGAGAGAGAGAGAGAGAGAGAGAGAGACAGGACAGAGACAGAGACAGAGACAGGACAGAGACAGAGACAGAGAGAGCTGAGCTAGAAAAGTGCAGCAGACTTTGGTGGTATTGTCTGGTCCTACAGAATATTATGGAATGAGTATAGCTAGGCCACAAACGGAGTTCAGAGGTCATGGAGCCCCTCCTAATGGATGTATCATCGGGAACGAGGCTGTTGAGAAAGTCTCTTCACTCTCATTCAGGCAGCAAGTCCTGGACCTATTTCCAACCCACTTCAATCACAGAAACAGGCTGGGAAGGGACAAACGAAATGACGTAATCAAATCTCTCCCACGGCCAATGGAGGAGGCCATCCAAAATGCAAGAACAAATAAAATAAAAAACCTCCTGGCAGAGCTAAGAGAAGGACTGCAATTCCAAAGGGAACTGAGACTCCTTTTAATAGATCTTGGTAGAGCTGCCGAGACCTCAATCTCTCATCTCTGCATTATTTATTGACTGGACTGGACTGGAGGCCTTGCTAAGTCTCCAGTGTGCTACAGAGTCACACAGGCACCACGCTGCAGAATGCAGCCCAGCGTAGAGAAGTATTTACCTCAATGTATTTCTTCTACGGCCATGAGGTTTTGTCGTTTTGTCAGGTTTCTTTTTTAATGTGTGTTTATGTGTTTCCTTACCTGAGCGGTGAGGAGAGGCACCACTGTCTCTCATTTTGCTTTCATATAGCTGTCTTTCTCAACCAGACATGATAATTAAGACTTTTGATCTCTTAGGTTTAAGTATAAATTCCTCCAAGCAAAATTCACCTTCACATACATTTCTCATAGTTAATAAGCTTAAGAATCTGTTCAAAGAGCAGGGCTTGCCAGCATTCTTGAATGTTACTGCCACTGGCGTGCAGTCCAAGAAGCTTATCTGCGGTGATGGTCAGGTGAGCCCTCGTGACGTCTTGGGAAGAGAGCTGTAATAAGTCAGAGCTCTCAGGTTCTAGTTTTGGCTCCACTGGCTGCTCGTGATGTCTGGAGTTAGACAATTTACTTGGCTATTTGTCTCCTCTGTGAAATGAGAGGATTGGACTATAGGTATGTCTTAATGTTCCTGCCAGCTCTTGCAGTCTGTGACACAGCTTAGAAATTTAAGAAGCATAAAATATTGGCTTTAGATACACACAGGGAAACAAATGATACTTTCCTTTCAATCCATTAAGAATAATCCCCCTGTTGCCAAATTAGTGACATGGTAAATTGGGGTGGCAGTATTCAATGTCTTTACTTGGCCAACACAAGCTTGTAATCCATCTTAGCTCTGAAACAGAATGTTCTTTTGAAAACAAAGACATCCTCAGTGGTCTAAAGAACAGTAAAGTAAGCCCAGCAAGCACAGGCAAAGGTTTGCTGCTTTGATGTTGTTGTTGTTGTTTGTTTGTTTTTATCATTGTGGGTTTTTTCTACATCACTGTTTAATAAGCTGTGCATTTTCTTGGTCCTAAGGCACAAGTCTGTTACATGAAGCATCCAATATATGTCAGTCTGTCCACTTGCCTCTTGTCTCTTTTCATTCTCTCTTCTATATGTAGGCAAGGTCTTTAATATCATGTTGGCTGGACTACGAACTCCTCACTGAGAAATTAAACTCTTAGCTGTTGTTTAAAAAGATTTGCTTTACTCCTCTCTCTCTCTCTCTCTCTCTCTCTCTCTCTCTCTCTCTCTCTCTCTCTCTCTCTCTCTCGTGTGTGTGTGTGTGTGTGTGTGTGTGTGTGTGTGTGTGTGTGCAGAAACCGGAAGTTCCATGGAACTAGAGTTGATCAAGTTAAAATGCTCAACATAGGTGCTGGGAACTGAATTCCAGTCTTCAAGAACAGTAAGTTCTCTCTTACTGCTAAGCCTCCTCCCCAACCTCACTGTGTATTTCTAATTCACATTTAAGACATTTCCTATCAGAGTAAGAGCCTCAGCTGAACTATCTAGCCCAATGCAGAGCTGTGCTGTTTGGCCATTGCTAAAAGCAAGATGACTTAAGGGAAATTTCTACCAAATGATAATGCATTTTCACAGCACACAGATTTAACAGAAAGTGAATGAAATGGGAGTGAGTAGAATTCCTCAAAGCTTTGTCTGCTCAGAGTTCTGGCCAGGAAGACAGGGAAGAACACAGGCTAGGGTGAAGGTAACACGGACTCTGGAGAAGCCACAGCATCATCAAGGTGCCCCCAAAGAACACTACTGCATGATGGAAAAAGCAAGCAATAGTAAGAAGATTGGCAGTAGAGCCTGCTGGCTGAGCTTTTGAAGACTTTTGGCCTCTCGGGCCACCGTACAACGTATTGGAGCCTTCTATGTGTTCAGTGTTCTACAGGGCAGTATGAAAGCTATAAGGATTGTATTACACTTTAACTCAGAAATCTCTCTGCAGTGTCAAGTAAGCATGAGGCTCCCTTCTAGACCTGGAAGGATACAGCCAGAATCATATAGCAGCAGAATTGAAGCAACTGGATGCAGCCTGTGCCAGCTCTGAGTGGCTACTGAGAGGTCTGGAGTCTCGGGGACTCTCCTGTGCTTTTAGGCATATAGCTGCACAGTGGGCACCGCACCGTGGAGAAGCTCCAGTGCAAATGGGATTATATTCTTGCATGTCTTGGTTACCATCTCTTCATGGTCCTACGATTATCTACTTTCCCTTTGAGACCCACAAATGATCCTTTCCACCGAATGCTTAGGCAGTCCCAGCACTAGGCCACACACAGTTCATGCACTTTTGCTGTGCAGTCCTGATACGGCATCTTCAGGGGAAGCTTCATTCCCAGTGGCCGCTTTGTGGTTTGTGATTAAATATCTGCTAGGTTGGGCTAGAAATATTTAAGCGAAGCATTATATAGCAAGAGTTGTGGTCAGTGTACCGCGAGCCCCTCACCTTCCTCTATATACACCGTATAGCATTCCCAGTATCACTTAAGGCACTTTAAAACAAAAACAAAAACATTGATGCTTCGTTGGTATTTCTTCCTTGACGAACTCATGTTTTAATTTCATTCCCACCTGAGCCTCGTGAAACTTAACCTTCGGCAGTGTCTGTTCAACATCGTCAGGGAAATGTAGCTCAATTGATATCGGATGCTTTGACAATAGCCTTGCATTGTGCATGGAAGAGACATCCTAGCTCCTATGGCTTTGAAATTTCTTCTGTCTGTTCCAAGAGATTTGGTAATTTCTCCTTTCTTCAATAACACTGCTTAGTGTGTGACGATGATCCATGCACAGCAGGAACAAAATGTAACAGGGCTCCATGTACTTGAGGACATACTCCTTTCTGAGGTCCAGGAAAGCACTTAGCAGCTGCTTTGCAAGAAATGTAGAGCCATGATTCTCTTTCCAATGAAGAGATGTATAGCTAACACAAATGTGCTGCCCTGATGGTCTATTTCCATGTATTTCTGCATCCAAAATTAGTTTGTTTCACTGTTAAATTATAGGAGAAGGTTTCTGGAAACAGTTTAAATGGCAACTAGCAACAATGCTTGCCTTTCAAATGAACCAATGCAAATATAAACAGCTATAATCAAGGATGTGTAATGACAGCCATGTCACAAATGCTGCCTGGCCACTGTGATGCTCTGATGGCATGGATATTACAAATATTTGTCTCTGAGATCTTAAAATGTGAAAAGATATGTCCTCCAAGGACACTCTTACTTTCCCTTTAATGAGCCTCCAAAATATTTTCTACATGATACTTTGTTGGGTCCAGTACCAAGCCTTAGCCCACCCATTCATCTGTGAGTGTCTAATTGTATCTTCAGGGGAAACTTCACTCTCAGATGATGCTTTGTGGTTTGTAACTAATCTGAAATGTGAAATTGAATCAAGAGGTCTTTCCTGATCTGTTAAAGCAATCACCTTGATCTTATTATAATTACATATTCTTAATTTATTTTGTGTGCATGTATATGTCATTGTGTGTGTGTGTGTGTGTGTGTGTGTGTGTGTGTGTGTGTGTGAGAGAGAGAGAGAGAGAGAGAGAGAGAGAGAGAGAGAGAGAGAGAGAGAGAGAACAAGTCTCCTTCCACCAATTGAGATTCCAGATATTGAACTCAATTCATCATAGTTGTCAGCAAACACTTCTACCCATTGAGCCATCTTGTCTACCCTTTTAATTTCCTACTATTCTATTATACTTATTTTCATACTTATTTAGCTACAATGACAGTACAATTTAAAAATTGGTGAGATGTGGGAAAATCTTATAGAATACATGTAGAGTTTTTCTTCTATAAAAAACTCAAAGCTTGAACATTCACTATGAAACAATCAAGAGGAAACGAAAGTGATGCACTTAGGAAGACCAAAGGAAGATATATGAGAATATTAATCGCATAACCGAGAATTGTATAATATTTTTGTTTGTTTGTTTTTAGAAACAGATTTTCTTTGTGTAGCCTTGGCTATCTTGGACTCTCTTTGCAGACCAGGCTGGCTTCAAACTCACAGAGATCGCCTGCCTCTGCCTCCCCTCAATGCTGGGATTACAGGTGTGCACCACTGTGCCTGGCTGTATAATAATTTTCAACCATTTTGTGTTATCTACTATGATTTTATTTCATACTCTGTACACAGAATAACACCATCTGTATAAAAATTCTCTATGTCCCACTCCTTTATTGGGTTTTCTCTTGTCTAATCGCATTGGCTACCATGCCATCAATAGCTTTTGGGCTGAGATACCTCTCTTTTAACAGTGTTTATCTATCCTACTTTCCTTAGATTTTTTTTAAAACCTAGACTAGATGTGTAATTAAATTAGATGCCCTTCCATTTAACATCTATGGAAAACATAAATGGTTCTTCCCCTTGGCCTAGTCACATAGCAAGTACTGGTAATTTCCCACTGCTGTCTTTTGTCGCAGCCACAGATTCGACTACACTTGTGATTGCTAGTTCATTTACAAGTGAGTAGATTTCATCTTAGAAGATATTTATCCATCACAGCTGATAGCTAAACAAATTTAATTTGCTTGAGTCAAGGCTGGCTACCTGTCTGAAGTTCTGAGATCGTTTGTTTCCTCAACTTCAATGGCAAATTACCATGGTAGCTTTCCTTAGTGCTAAAACAATAATGGGGAACGGTAAGTGTTTGGTTTGTATTTAATTGTTGGCTAGCCACAACCTAGAATCACCTGAGAGCCTTGGATGAGGAATTCTTTAGATGGCCTGTGTGCATGGCTGGGGTGGTGGGTGGGGCTGCTTGATGTTATTTGATATAAGAAGGTCCAGCCCACTGTGGATGACACTTTTTCTTTACTCTTACTCCCTGAACCGATAAGAATAAAGAAAGCCAGCCAAGCACAAACAGCAAAGATGCCAGCAAGATGCAGGTGTTTATTCTCTCTCTGCTCCTGGCCGTGGGTGTGAAGCCCCAAGTTCCTGCCTTGACTTCCTGCAATAATGAACCCTCTGTCCCCAATGCTGTTTTTTTCTTTTCTTTCTTTTCTTTTCTTTTTCTTTTTTCTTTTCTTTTCTTTTTCTTTTTCTTTTTTTTTTTTTTTTTTTGGTCAGGATACTTTATCACAGCAACAGAAAACAAACTAACACAGCAAGGTCTAAGGAGAAGACCAGGCAATGCGAAGAAACAATGTATAGAAGACCACTCAAAAAGTGAAAAATAAAATGTGTGCTTTGGTTGGAACTCAATTCCAATCCTAGCATTTGGGAGGTAGAGGCAGGCCGAGCTCTGTGAGTTCAAAGCCAGCCTGGTCTGCATAGAAAGTTCTAGGCCAGTCGGGGCTGTGTAGTGAGATCCGAAGAAATAAAATAGAGAAACAAAACACGCAACAATAAATCAAACATGACAATTTAGCATATTTTTTTAATGATTAATTAAGAATTGTTGTCTAGCTTTTTCCACACCTCTAAAATTTCCAGGAACCTCTTTTTGTGGCCTATGTTCTGTGGCAGAGTGGGGAAGCAACAGGCCCCTTGGCTGGGGAAACAAGGAGAGAGACAGAGAGAAGACAGTTTGGGAGCCCCGTGCTTTTATCCTCATTGTCACAATTAATTCTAAGGGAACATTTCTTTAGGGGTGGAGTGTATCTTAACAATAACCCGTAACAATGTTCTGTTCCTTTCTCATGGGAAGTCAAAGGAATTTCTTTCTTATGGACATCTATCTATTGTCACAATTGCTTGTGTTTCCATCCAGAACATGTTGTATGTTTTCAAAAGGAGATTAGAGACACAGTGTCTATAAAAAAAAAAAGAGCCCCAGAAAATCTGCTTTTCTGAGAAGTCTGCTTTCACATGATGCTTGTCTCTAGGCCTTTTTTTCAAGTATTTAGATGTTGCAACTTAAAAGGACAAAGTGTGGTGGCTGAGCATTGTAAAGGCTATTGTGTCCTATCAATTCAAAATAAATCAATGTGCTTTAAAGGACAGAACATTCCTCCCTTGGTGACAGGGGCTTTCCTGCAGGAAGCAGTCAGTGCTCTGTAAATTATCTCCAAAGATGAAGGCAATTGTTCCAGTTTTGAGGGCCTGAGCTATTCAGATGATTGACTTTCACCTTCCAGTGAAGGGGGGCGAGGAGGGGTGTGGAAGGGCCGTGCCAGGTATCTTCCTGCTAATAAGGAAGGGGCCATGAGACACTTTGGGCAGAGGCTTACTTGTTAGAACCCAAGGTCCATCTTACTCACTGAAATGAAGACACTATATGAGGTCTGTCCCACCCAGAGGAGACATGTATAGTTTTGGAGAATTTGACATACCCCAGGAAGGAAAGACTGGGGCAGCCTGGGAAGGGTCTCATGAAGCCAGAATCCCAGAAGTTAGACTAGAGAGGAGCTTGGTCTGTTGAGCCTAGGGACATAGGGACTGTTGTTGTCCCATTGGGTGTTTACTCATGGCTGTTGGATGGAGACACAGGCCACATGTTGCCTAGTCTAATGTAACACGAGGGTCCAAGAGATTGGACATGCCCAAGCTTGTGAGATGGCCAAGAGATTTCCATAGAGCTCACCACCTGCCCTTTCAGAGACAATCCAGAACACAGCTCCAGAGAGATATGAACAGATTTCTCTAGAGAAAGCCTAACATGTGGCTATAAAACTTAACTTCATTTCTATGCGGAAGAAGGAGAGAGATGCATTGAAGGTGTGTTGTCTAATTTTCCAGAGAAGGCTGGCCCCTGCATCAATGCCTCGCATCACTCAGTCTCAATGAACTCAGAATTTGAACCTCTGTCTTATCTGTTCTCAAATGGCCAAGGTCTCGCTGTTTCCCTCAGAAAGTCCCCAGAAATGCAGGGCATGGCTCTGGAAACAGACAAGGCGTCTGAAGAAATAGGTCAGAAGGCAGCAATCATGAGGACCCTCCCTCCAGCACCATGTGGTCCTGACCACTTGTCTAAGCAAACACATGAAGGTCAGGCTGGCGTCTCAGGGCGGCTATCAGCTCCTTGGGTAAACATCTCTTCTAAGCAATTACAAACACATGACCTCATCTGTTACACACAGAGCCACTGTGGTTGGACACTGGTGCGGCCGTAGCTTCCTTCTCCTCTTCCCCCTTTTCTCTCCCTGCTTCTCTGTCTGTCTTGCTCTAATCCACACACACAAGCACTTTCTAAATGCCCAAATAACACTCCCCACTATCCAAATGGCAAGAATTTAGCAAAAATCTTTATTGACGTATAGAACTTAAGTACCTAGGGGTCCTGCTATGGAATTTTGGATAGATAATTCTTAGTTTAGACTCAACCTTCTGCAGGATAATTCTTGTCTTACAGACATTTGGCTTATTGGGACCAACTCTATCAAGCAGTATGAAACAGCAGAAGGACAAGAAAGACTGCTTTTGCTTTCAATGGGAGTATGCCAGGCTTGCTCTGGTTCTCTTGCGGGGGGAGGGGGTGTTGAGCCTATTGCAGAGCCACTTCCTCTATTTCTGCATAGTTATTTCATACGTAAACACCAGGCCCACCAAGTGCCTCAGTTCTGACAAGGCTTGTTCCCTATCATCACAAAGGGTGACGTTAAGAAGTGGTGGGGCCTTTAGGAGATGAGACCTAACAGAAATCTATTAGAACACGAAGGGCCTCATCCTTATAAGGAAGTAGGTAATTTTCCCAGGACTCTGAGTTAGTTCTTTCTAGAGAGTTGTTTCTAAAATAATAAGTCTGACTTCCCTCACTTCTTGTCCCTCCAAGTGATTTCTTTCTTTTGCGCACAGGCCAGTCATGATGTTATCTACCATGAGATGACATCATCACACAAGCCCTTGCCAGACTAGGCACCATGCCTCCCAAACTGTAAACTAAGCCTTTGTAAATCCTCAGGGCCTTACCATCTTTCCATGGCCACCAGAGACACTTTTCTGGGGGTTTGGAAGATGGGTCCCTTGGTAAAGTGCTTGTCATGCAACACGAGGCCTGGAGTGTGATCTCAGCTCACCCATGTGAAGAGCAGCGGTTTAAGCCCATTGCTGAGCAGTCATGGGCAGGAGGGCATCTACAGTCTAGTCAAACCAGTGAGCCTCGGGTTCTACTGAAGGATCTTGTCTTAATGAGGCTGGACACCCAAAGCTGACCTCTGGCCTTCACATGAACATGCATATGTACACATACATGCGCATTCCTCAGCCATACCAACTCATAAGCCCTAGTGGATTACCCTGCACCCCCCACGCCAATGCTGCACCTGTCTGCTTCCTGAGTACACTTAAGCCATTCATCTTCTTGCTCATCTGAGAGTTATCTGAGGACCAGCGGGTATCGTCCATGCC
Source organism: Acomys percivali (assembly GCA_907169655.1). NCBI lineage: Eukaryota > Metazoa > Chordata > Mammalia > Rodentia > Muridae > Acomys > Acomys percivali. The sequence continues at coordinate 134,991,223 of OU015747.1, forward strand.
ACACAGCAGTTCTCTGTTATCAGTGTGACATTCAGAAACACACAAGCCTTGCATCTCAAAAAGCAATTTCCAATACCACTTTCTCTTAGGTTATTTCTAGCCCTTTTTCTTACTGTAACCACCTCAGAATCATCTCAGGAAGATTAGGTAGGTTCCACACACCTCCTAGCATATGTTCTTGACCAAGGAGACACCTTAAAGAAAGTGTGTCTGGCCACACCTTGGGGGGAGGGCTCTCTACAGTACTTGCTTCCAGTCTTCTGCCCGCTCCTCTATCTACGAACCTGTCTCTGCCATTCTCCACGTGCTCCAGCATTCTCCCACCCGAAGGCCCTTGCTACTTTCCTTTCTGGGATGGTAGTGTGCTTCCTTAGACTTTCTAGAGCCACCGTCATCTTTTTGTCATTTCTTAATTTAAACCTTATCTTCTCAGAGAAGCTAGGGCCTTGAGAATTTTGTAGACATGACAGTTGGCTCCTGTGCTGTTCTGAGAATTTCTCACTGAGATAGAATGCTGCCCACAGGCTTTGTGCTCTTGGAAGAAATGGATTACATCACAGAGAGGCAATGCTTGATGCCACAGATTCTACATCCCCCCTCAGTTGGAAGTGACATTCTCAGAAGTGTTAATATTAATGCTATGATGAGTTGGGTAAACTAAACTTAAAATGTATTAGACTATCAGGATAGCATGCAAGCCAATTTGCATTGTCTCTTACCCTGAAAATGAAGGGAGAGCAATGGTTGTCAGAACAGTCCCTTCATGGCCCAGAGATGCTGGAGCAGGGGACTTGGCTCTCAGCTGGTTAGTGAATCAGGCCTTCTTGTGTTAGGCCCTAGGGTTAGGAGTCCTAGTAGACTAAGCCAGCCCTGGACCCTAATGGGTGGCTTGAGGTCATCAGTTGCAGACAGACCTGACCCCTTTATCCATAGCCAATGAGCATGGGATCAAAATGATTTAAGGTGCACATTCAAACTCTTTATTCTTTTAATGAGTTCTATCTTTCTAAAAAACATCTGGATGGATACTTTAGTTTCCTTATAGTGGGTTTATAGACTGAATGATTCAGGAACTTGGTAAATGTTATTCCAACACCATCAGCCTCTCCTATTTTTCACTTACAAAAAATGATAATTCATCAGTAGATACCCCAAATTTATTTATATATATATATATATATAATTATTTTATACCACTAGAAAATGATCATTTGTGACTAAAAGTTTTAATTTGAAGCTTATATTTATAGGGAAGAAAATATGCTCTTTCACACACAAACTACCATTTTCACTCTAAATTCACTTTGCTGACACTTTTTGTTTGCAGAGGTCAGGACTGGGTCTGGGAAGGTGACATACGGCAAAGAGTGTGTCTTCTCACCTTGGAAATTGCATAACAAGGGCCACTATGTAAAATGACATGAAATATTTTAGCAAATTATCAACATTCCAGTTTTTTTTAAAGATAGTTGGATGAAGGGGGTACATTTAGTTCCTACCTTCATGTGCCAGTGGCTTCCCTTTTGTTCATAATTAAATCTGACTCGAAGGCCAGAACAAATGTGTGTACAGAAGTTGGAAGACCAGTTCTAACTCGTTTGATTTTCAGACACTCAGTTTGTTTGCATTGGAAATAAAGAGTGACGTGGGACACAGGAATAGAGGAAAAAAAGAGGAAAGTGCCTGTCAGAGGCTCAGAGAAGATTCTTCAGGATGAGGGACAGGCTCCCATGGTGACTCTGAGAGTTAATATTGTCAAATCCCTGGGATCTACAATTATGTAGGAGCCTTGGGCATCCTGGAAAGGCTTTTCTAGATTGAGTTAATAGAGGTGAGAGGACCCACTCTAACTCTTGCCAACATCATCCCATGCGGGGTCCTAGATGTAAAACAAGGAAGAAAGAGAGCTGGGCATCAGCTCTACGGTCTCTCTGCTTCCTGATGCAGATGCCATGTGAGTAGCTGCCTCACTCTCCAGCCATGATGGACTGTGCTCTCCAACTGTGAGCCAAAACACTCCTTCTTTTCCTTCAAGTTGCATGTGTGAGGTGTTTTGTCACAAGGATGAGAGAAGGAACTAAACAACGACACTGTGGGGACATAATACAATCATCTGCAGCTAGAAGGTTTTTGTGAAAGAAAGGCTTACACTTTAAATATACTTATAGAAAATGCTTTGTTCTTGTAACAGACCTAAAAATGTTGGCTGCACGCATGGGTTGGTTCCCCATACCAACCAAAGCCTCGCTGGAACTTTTGCTATAGTTTGCTTGGGGTAGATAAGGTAAGAAACTCTAACAGAGGCGACTCCAGGCTAGAGAGTGGAAGCTCTCCAGTCATACAACCAAGAGACAATATTCCCAGGGTGCAAACTTGGCTCTGCCTGGATCACACTAGGCCACATCGTACAAACAGGAGGCATGAGGATCGCACCTTCCTTTGTTATGCTCTCTGCTGATTTTAGTCTGTTCCTTGAAAGTAGAGATAGCACTCCTCTTGACCAATGGATGTTGTCTGTGCTTAGAACTCTTAACACATAGTAGACTCTTAAAAATATGTGCTAAATATATCTTGGGAGCCATGTTAGTAGAAGCAGTCCCATTATATATGAACAACTAAGCATCCTTAGGAAAGATCTTAAAATAACAAATTTAAAGAAACAGAAAAAAAAACATTGAAAATTATTGTAGCTAAATTCTGCATTGAACCTCTGTAAGATTAGTTTAGGTATATTTGTAAGCCTACAGAGCATCTAACATGTGTTGTCCCTTTTAATTCTGTTAACCTTATCAGTTTCAAAAGGAAATCACTTTGGCCAAGCCCTAACCAAGACATGAATAAGCAAATTAATCTAGAAGGTTCTATAGGAAGGTACTCTGTGCTCCCTGCTTGATGATTGAATCATTCACACAACATTCTGCCAGGCCCACAACCCCACAGACCCACTCAAAAGCCACACTTTACACAAAATGCTGCTTCCTTGGGGACAACTGACACTCCAACCTCAGAATGGAACCATCTTTGTTACGAATCTTTCAAATCAAAGTTGTTTAAAGGTGCCTTGTTTAAATGTGCACAATTCCAACCTGAAAACTTCCCTTTGACTTAACCTTCTGGGATATTCCCACAATGCCACAATTACCACAGTATGTTTTCATTGGCAAGCTTTACCCATCCTGAAGAAGTTGGTAGCACTTGGAAGATTTCACTCAGCTTGTTATTTACATTGGCAACACACACACACACACACACACACACACACACACACACACACACACACAGAGAGAGAGAGAGAGAGAGAGAGAGAGAGAGAGAGAGAGAGAGAGAGATACTCTCTTTATACATATGTCTTTCCCTCCCCCCCCCCCCCCCCCCCCCCCCCCCTCCCCCCTGTCTTTCCTCCTTCACTGCCCCCCCCCCCCCCCCACTTCTTTTGTTGTAGTACTTGGTAGAGTTAACCTAGGGCCTAACAATCCACCATTGAGCCCCCCCTTTCCTCCCTCCCCCATTTTCTGCTCAGCTTCTTGACTTACATCCGGGTCTCTTTATTACTAGGGTATGTGGACATTGCTGTGCTGGAGTGATGGTATCAAATGCTGTGAAGGCTGGAGCCTCTAAAGGTCCACCGCCTGGGGTAAATGTTAAATCTAAGTTATCCACTGCCACCTGTCTTAGTTCAAGTATCAAAGCATCAGGCTTTGGGACTCTTAGGAGGAAGCATCCATAGAGTAATTCCTATTGTCTTGCGTGCTTATGAAAGAGAGGAAAGCAAAGGGGAGAGTGGGAGGTCCCAGCTGCAGCCGGTGACAGGACTTCAGAGGGCAGAACTCAGGATTTGAGTGACGAGTCTTCTAGGCTGCTGCATTAACCAAAAGTTTTGCTGAAAAAAAATCTGTTACTTTTTAAAAAAGATTTATTTATTTATTATAGTTATGTATACAGTGCTCTGCCTGCATGTACATCTGCAGGCAGAGGAGGACATCAGATCACATTATAGATGGTTGTGAGCCACCATGTGGTTGCTGGGAATTGAAATCAGGACCTCTGGAAGAGCAGACAGTGCTCTTAACCACTGAGCCATCTCTCCAGCACCGTTACTTTATCTGATTGTCTTTTATCCCAAACTCTTCAAAAAGGGTACCCTATACTCTCTGCTTCTTTCCCTGTTCTTTTTCTAGGAAACATTTTCATTGCTTACATGTATTTATTTAATGGGCGCCAGGTAGGGAGGCACATGCCACAACTCAAGGCATGGGTGTGCGGTTAGGGAAATGTTATCAAAGTCCCTAGTAGCCTCCTGGTGCACCTCTTTAGGAGCCAGGCCTCAGTGTCATCATGGCAGATCTCCAAGCAGCTTTTGATGGAGCCTGGTGCTCCCTCCATTTTCAGGCACCTTTTGGATGTGACTTCTGGGTTTTCTGATCTTGCTACCCTCTCCTAGACAGTTCTTAGAATCCATTCTGGGCAAAGGTTTTTCTCACTCACTGGGACTCTCACTCAGTTTTCACTATACAATGAATCAAATAAGTACTTTCAGATTGGTCCTATTATCTTGATTATACCATTAAAGAGCTCTCACCTCATTTTACAGCTCATGTGTTGTGTCTGTCTATCCTGTCCAGGTCCTATAGATGGACATCACATAGACCACATTGTTTCTCTCCTTTCTTTCCTTCCTTGGTCCTTCAATCACATTATCAAAAATGTAAATAGATAAAACAGAAACTAAAGACTTGAAGCAATCACAACACTGCCAGACCGTGCCCCTCATTACTGAGAATTTATTTATAGAATCTCCACAAGTAATTATTCATTTTTTTGTCAGATTTGATTGAGATATAGTATATGTGCAGATTAGTCATAAATTACAACTTGACCAAATTTTGAAAAGTGACACACCCACATAATCAGCATGTCACCAGCACTCAGGAGAAGACACTGAATCAGCTGAGCCCAGTGAAATCAACTCTTGCTGTATATAGCCACTGACCCCAGCAACGATGACTACCTCCCACTCTGTTTCTAGCAACGAAGGTCATTTTCCATTGCTTCTGTTTGGTTCTTTCCTTTCCTCTCCCTCTTTATTCTCTTTTGTATCAACCTCCCCTCCTCCCCTTTCTTCCCCCTTTTTCCTCTCCTCCTTTCCTTTCTCCTTTCTCCTTCTTCCCTTTCTCCATTTCTCTCTCCTCCTCTCTCCACTGAACCTCTCCTCTTCCTCCTTCTCCTCTTCTTCTATCACTCCTCCTCCTTCCTCTCAACTCCCCCTTCTTCCCTCCTCTCTTCCCTCTTTCCTCATCTTCCCTCTCCACCACCACCATCTTCTCTTCCTCCTCCTCTCCCTCCCCTCC
>OU015747.1:134996580-135018073 GCA_907169655.1 Acomys percivali
TCCACCATTTTAACTCCTATAGTAATCCATTCTTGGACTCTCTGAGCTCAGAGCTCCTTTCTCTATCTGCTGTGCCAGACCTGGACTCATCACTTTTTTAATAAATGAGGCAACAGGTTTTGAACCTGGAAGATGCAACCTCTGAAACTGACATTCCTGTGGCCCTGAGCTTTCTGAAAAGCTCAGAATCCATGTGCTGCTAACATGGAAAGTTGAGTAGCAGCTTTGAGAGCGGTGGTCCAGGTTATTGGACAATGATTGGACATGCAAGTGGTGAAGTTAGGATGCTACAGTTTCCAGGGGAGCAGGCAAAGCACAGAGTCTCCTGTCTGCAGCCTGATGGGAAGCTGAAGGTGCTCTTTACTTCCCAGCATCCTCCAAGGCACCGTGTGAACTCCTGGACCACACGCAGTTCTAGGAGAGAGTGCCGGGACTTTTGTGGAGTGAAGCTGGCAAGGAGTGGAAATGCCATCAGTTAGAGGAAGCTGTGGTATTTATGGGGGAAAAAATATTCATTCTCTATTTCAGAGTACCCTGTATCCTCTGGTAACCCTGGGGATACCACACACCTACAGCAAAATCTAGAGGCTTGGTTTCTGGATTCAGTTTTTGTCCCTAATTCAACTGAAAGTTTAGAAAAATTCCTTTATTACTAGGAGTTCAATATTCTCCTGAAAATCAGAATCTAGCCATCCTTGGTCTCCAGAATTTAAGTCCTTGGGAATCTGCCAACTCTGGCCTCTGTGACCTGGTTTATGACGGTTGAGCTCCTGACTGTGAACACTGTTCCGTGATGTTTTTCTCTACCTCCAGCCATACTTCTTAGCACCAGTGTTGCTCCACACTGTGGGGCAGGGTGCAGAGCCGGCACCTGCTGTTTCATGCTGCTTTCCCATTGTGGATAATGGGATCTTGAATCCTTCTCCCCTCTCCCTGTGCCAGTGGTGATGCCTGTGTCAAAGGTCAGGGCCCTGCCTGAGACCTTCCCATGGGCCTTTAATATGTCACATGCTACTGTGGGGCGGATGGGCCACTCAGGCTTTTCATAGTCTCAGTGCCTCGCCCTGCCCAGCGCATCACTCTTTCCACTTGCAAAGGCCTGGGACAGGCACATTTTCAGGAGTGGAAAGTATTATATTGAAAGAGGTGACCCAGACACAGAAAGATGAAATCTATAGGTTCTCTCACGTGTGGAGCCTAACTTTTAGTGTTTGTATAAGTGTAAATATAGACTATAAAACTAGGAAGGAGATCAAAAGATCGGAACAAGGAGTACTGAAAAGGGAGATGGCCAAAGGACACCTGGTGTGACAGTGGGAAGAAAGCCACTGGGGGTGGAAGGGCGCACAGGAAGGGAAGAGGAAGAAAGAGTCGGGGGGGGGGGGGGGGAGGAGGAAGAACAAAATTAAAATTTGCCTTTAAAAAAGCACCATAAAGAATCCTAATTCTTTGTGTGTTAATTAAAAGGAATTTTTAAAAAGCCCTCTGTTGAAATGAGCAGAAGCCACAGGTTCATTGGGCTTCGGGAAAGAGAGGGAGCCGGGAGCCACGCGATGGTTAACCAGGAGGAAGAAGCCATCGGAACCTGTGCGTGCTTAAATCTGCTCTTCCTCATGACTATTTATGATCCTGTAACCAAATTAAGGAACTTTAGTTCGGAAGATGTAATCTGTTTTTCTGCAAAAAAACGTTCTGGCCACCAGCTGTTTCCTCGGGTGAGTATTCAATGCTTTTCATAGGACTGAATGGTAACAGGCGCCAGGGAGCAGACTCAAAGCTGTGACATCACTGAAAGCTAGTTTTTCCTGTGTTCAAAGCTGGGGTCTTTACATTTTGCACTCTTCTCTTAGAGATCCTTGTGTAAATAATGAACTCATGGGCACACTATGACTGCCAAGGGCTCCTGTTTACTTAGGACTTCATATTCTGTAAAGTGATTTTTATATGAATTCTGTTTTGATCCAAAGAAAATCCTCACGAAGCAAGGAAAATAATGTCACCCATTTACAAATGTAAATCCTAATTAAGTATTGCTGTTTAAAAGTCTGCTAAAGCACATGGCTGGCATTGCAACATTGAGGAAAATATTTAGGGAAGGAAAAATCCAATAGGAAAAGGATTTGAATGTTTCCCTGACACGGTGTCTCAGAGTTGTGGATAGCTTCGGGCTTCCCAGGCAAGAATCAAAATCTGAATTAACAATAGAAGTCTAAACCTCACTGAAGGGTTACCCCAGAGGTTAACAGACTAAGAAAAACACCACCTGTTTTCCCATTTTGTAAAAATAAATAAATAAAATTCATTGTATAAATTATTTAATTAAAAATTGTCCTAAATGGCCAGGTGGTGGCGGTGCATGCTTTTAATCTCAGCACTTGGGAGGCAGAGGCAGGCCGATCCCTATGGATTTGAGGCCAGCAGAGAAACCCTATCTCAAAAACCTAAAAAAAAAAAAAAAAAAAAAAAGTCCTAACCTGGGGCTAGAGAGATGACCCAGTAGTTAAGAAGGAAGGAACCAAGTTTGGTTCCCAGCACTCATATATAAGGTAGCTCATAACTGTAAGCCCAGCTGTAAGGAATCAGACACTCTTTTCTGGCTTCCATAGGCGCCTGCATGCACATGCCCAGACTCATACACGGAACCATAAATAAAAATAAAACACTTCAAGTATTTTCATAACTAGAGCTAAGGAGACAGCTTGGTGGGTAAAGTGCACGCTGCTTAATAAAATGATCCGAGTCTGAACCCCCTAAAGCCACAGAAAATCAGATTCAGTGGTGTGTATCTGTAGTCCTCACACTCCCATAATAAGATGGGAGGAGAAGGCAGGAGACCCCCCAGAATGTCATGGACCAGCTAGTCTGTCACACACAGTCGTAAACAAGAAAGAGACCCTGTCTCGAATGGTATAAAGTGGTGATCCTTGCCAACACAAAGCCAAATAGACTGATCCTAATTTTTCATTAAAACACACACATACACACACACACACACACACACACACCTCCTTCCCCAAGTCCATAATAATCAGAGAGGGACAATGTCCTTGCTTACACCTGCCTCCCCTGAAGCCAGGGTTCTTTTAGTGTGAGTGGGTGTAGGAATCAAGACTGACCGAATGAAAAAGGGCATAGAATGAGAGCCATGTCCTCAACTGAGGTGACCCTGTGAGTCAGAGGGAAAGTGTGGGATCAGGCACTTAGTGACATCAGCCTGTGACTCAGGTAATTTCCCCACTCGTCAAAGCTCCGTAAGGAACAACCTGTTCACTTTGCTGGGGCTTCCAGCGCAAAGTAGAGAACAGAGGAGCAGGTTGTCAAACACCTGGGCAGATGCCACTCCCTGGTGAGCAAGAGTGGGCAGCAGCGGCTCTCTGCCCGTGGTGATGGTGGTGGGGGGGCGGGGAGGTGATAAAGGGGAATGTTGTAAAAATAACAAGATAGCAACAAGACTTCTTTATTTTCGCGGAGTGCAGGCAACTCACTAAAATCAATTGATGAGGAGATACTGTGCACGAAAGGTATTTTTTTGAGTTTAAAGTCAACTGAGCAGTGACTGTGTTTGCTTGTTTGTTTACATATATTTTATGTCTGTCTCTCCGTGTGTGTGTGTGTGTGTGTGTGTGTGTGTGTGTGTGTGTGTGTGTGTGTGTGTGTGTACTATTGCATGTGTGTGGGAGTCAGGGGACAACTCCAGGGAGTTGGTTATCCAGGGATGAAATAAGGTCATGTGAGCCTTGGCTTTAAGCACCTCAACCCACTGAGCCACCTCATCATATTGTCATAGCTACTGCGGCCATTTCGTGGGTCTCAAGGCCAACACTGATTCCTCACACTTTGTATTCAGGAAGCCCTCGGTTTCCATAGAAGTGTTCCCCTCTAAGTTTACACCCCCACCAACAGTGGATAGGGCGCTCCTCTCCCCACATCTCTGCTGCCCTCACGGGGATGAGATGGACCCTCAAAGTGATTTTCGTTTGCGTCTACAGGATGCTTAAAAATGTTGAATGTTTTCATCTTGTCTGGTCATTTCTATTTCTTATTTGGAGAAGTCTCTATTCGGACTATTGGCCCATTTATTGTTTGGTAGTTTTATTTTGTGAACGGAACTTTCCATGGTTCCTGGAGTGGCTTGAGTGAGCGATTGCCCTTTCTGCTTGACTGCCTGTCTGTCTGTCCTGAGATAGCTCTAGCGCACTGCTTGAGGAGGTGACTAACTTTCAGGAAATACACCTTTCCCTGAAGAAGAATGTAAAGAGAATGTAACTTTGCCTTAGGCTGGGCCCAAGGTGAAAGTAATCTTGGGTGGCTTAACCTCACTAAGGCTTTGTCTCTACAAACTGATAAAGATTTTAGATGGAGTGAGGAAGTTTCAGCCCAAGACAAAAGACAGGCTCGGGAGGCTCCGCCTAGGGTATTGTGTTGCACAAAAGACTATCGATAGGAGGCGGAGGAAGCCGGGAGGAGGGAGTGAGAGAGATCCGAGGCTCCTGCTCCTGGTGCCTGGTCGGAGGATTTGACAGGCAGGCGGCAAGTTTGGTGGATTCCTCCAGGTTCAGTCCATGGACGCACTGTCCATGGCTTCTTCTGTCGGATAGAGGATCTGCCGGACTCCTGAGAATGACGCCAGGGGATTCGCCCCACAGAAGTGATACCCAGAAGCTTTCTTTCTTGTTCTCCTTCATCTCCTTTCCCTCCTATTTAGGGTAGTCAGGTTGTAAAAGCGGTACATTCTGTTAGGATTGCGTTACAGTCTGTCTACCTGTGATGTCACTGTTTACCTGTCACGGGGGCGTGGCCCTGCACTGGGCCATATAAAAGACACCCTCCACGTGACGCGTTCGTTCTACCTCTCTATTTCTCCACCTTTCCTCTCTATCTCTACCTCTCTACTACCCTCCCCCACCTCTGTCTCCCCACGTGTGTTTCCAGAGACGTTCCTTCCTGTATCTCCTTATTAAACCTCTTAAGTGGATCTGTTAGGTGGTGTGACTCTGTCCCTCTGTACAGCTCCGCCGCTCACCTCTAACCTCCGCCCACTCACTTTTAACACATTCCTTTTGCAAATCCATAATAAAATAGAATCATTAAGGAATAAGAGCCAACAGAAGAAGTACATCATGGCTGAGCTTTGAGGTTCTCTCCCCCCCACCCCACCCCCACACGCAATCACACACCAGCTTTTTCTCCATTCCTCCTTCCCTCCCTCCCTTCCTCTCACCTCACTTCCTGTGTGTGGAAGAAAATGTGACCAGCCAGCTTCCTGCTCCTGCCTTCATGCCTCTCTGCCAAGACTGACTCTATCTCCCTGGAATTTTAAGTTAAAATAAACTTTTTTATTCCCTAAGTTGCTTTTGGTCCTGGTGTTTTATCACAACAAAAACAATGTAAGCCATACAACTCCCAGCTTCCCAACTTGTATTGCATTCTGTTTATTTCCAATCTCAGGAATAGGACTGACCTGAGAGATTAGAAAAACAGTGAAGGCACAGTGCTTGTAAAGCCAGGAACAACCACCACCACCACCACCACAGCAACAGGGCAGAACTTAAACTATGATTGTTTGCTTATTTGAATACTTGAAGATTTTATTTATGACTAATATTCACAGTGGTGGGGCCAACGAGATGTCTCAGTGGGTAAAGTCTTCCATGACAGACATACATGTGTGTGTCCACACATGCACACAAATATGTACATCCAAAAAAATAAGTAAATAAAATGTGAAAAGAGCAACTTTACGGAAGTGAAGCAGAAGGCAGCCGTTGGCTTAAGCTGCTCAGCTTATGTTCAGATATGTTCAGCTCAACATATCTGAATGTCGTGCACACTGTCCCTGTAATCTGGCCAATATGTGTAGATGAAGTACAAGCCAGTTGAACTCTCATGTGGAGGTCTTTTCTACCTTTACAATCTTGTTTATTTAATTTAAAATAGATTAAAATCATTTTACATGCAGTTTTTTTTTTCCTCCACTATTCCTTTGCAAGAAGAAATGGCTGAAACAGATGGTTTGCTTTTTTTCTTTATTCCTTTTTTTCAAGTTGTAAGATTTAAAAATATTTTTCTTCAGTTTTTCCTCAGGTAATGCCCAACATGCTTCCTTCTAAACTCAGTAAGTGTTAACAAGTCCAATCACCTGAGATGCGAGGCAACTACACTCGACTCACTTACAAATCTGAGAATAGATAAAATCCTGTCCAAGAGATTAGTCAAAACTGTCACCCTGAGGATGGGGACTTTCTTGTTTCCTCTTCCCCAGTAGAGGACAGGCAGGTTTCCTTTCTGGGTGCAAATGTACGCTGGGTTCACTCCTGTAAGGGAGTGTGGCCTATGGCCATAGTGGTCCCCAGTAATGGCTCATCTTGCCCTACAATGGGATTTGTTTCTTCTGGAGACTCATATTGTCATGCTAGCCCTGGGGTAATTTAAGCTCCTCAGAGCTGGTAGGTAGTAGGTGGTTTAGGGTGCCAAGGAAAGTAATTGGATGGATAGACTTCTCTCTCAGGTTACTGCCAAACTGTGGTATGCTGGCTCTATGTGTAAATGCCTCACGCTCCTGTGACTTCCCAGAACTCCGAGCATCAGACCCACTCAGCCAGTCCCTTCTCTCCTTACAAGCCTAACCCAGCCGCCACCAGCTCAGTCCTGATCCTTTTCTGGTCAGGAGCTGTTGCTTTCACCTTCTGTTTCTCTAGGGTGTCTCTAGAGATCTTTTGTTTTGGTTTAAATAAGATAAATCCCCTGTAGGTCCATGGACTCGAATATTCAGTCCCCAGCTGGTGGCTGTGTCTGGGGAGGTTACCGAACCCTTAGGAGGTGGGGGCTTGCTGCTGGAGGAAGGTCAAGTGGGATGGTAGCAGAGACTTAGAGGCAGATTCCACTTCCTGTTCTCATTTTCTCTTTCCTGTATGTGGATGGAATATGAGAACTCTGCTCTTGACTGCCAGCTAACCTCATACTCCCTCTGCCATGTCTTCCCCTCCGGGATAGAGTACTATCCTGGCACTATGAGCCAGAATGGATCCGTTCTTTCCTAACTTGCTTTCTGTCAAGATGTTTATCACCATAATGGAAAAGTAACTAACACAGCTCTGTAACGACAACAAAGCCAACTGTAGTCTCAGTCAATGGGCACCTATTCAATCCGGACCATGAGTTATGACACTTGGTAGCCTCCGCTGAAAGGATGCTAGGGGAAGAACTGTGTATGGAAACACCGGGTGCACTCTCCACAACTTAAGAGAAGTTTTACAGACTCCAGATGCTACATTGTTACAGTAGTTGGTTCCTGTCATGTAAAGCATACGGACGTTGGAATCAGATCAAGGCCAAATGTCTTAAGCTGCTCTAACTACTTGACAGCACTGCCATCAACTAACCACACAGGAAAACACATCACACACTGGCACAGGTGCTGCTGAGTTCTCGCCTTCACAGAGTAACAACTTGTTATTACAAATTGTAACAAACCAGTTATTGTATGGCATAGCATTACAATTAGGATTCTTCAAGAACCTTCTACTACTCAGAAGTTCACTAATTCCACACATGGCCATTAAAAAACTCCAGCAATGACTCATGTTACTCAAAAATGGGATTTGTTTATCTCGGGATACCCTTCGTCACTTTAGTCCATCTGTGGTGTTTGAACTATTTACTTACGTGAAGGAAAGGTGGGAGCTCTGTGGATTAGACACTGCTGAGGTCCATCAACAAAGTGTACCCCTGTGCAAGTATGCACACATGAGGGCAGTTGCCTAGAGAGGCCAGGAGGATGTATTGGAGGCCCTGGAGCTGAAGCCACAGGTTGCTGTGAGATGGCAGACATGAATGCTGGGACCCTAACTCAGGTTCCCTGAAAGAGCAGCAAGCGGTCCTAACCACTTAGCAATCTTTCCAGCTCCACACGTTCAATTCTAGCACTGGGTAAATCTGTGTTTCTGATGCTGTCGTGTGTGTATGTATATGTGTGTGTGTTGTGTGTGTGTGTGTATGTGTGTGTGTTTAAAAAGTAAATGATGCTACAGTTTCATAGGTAGAAGTGACCCCAGAGATTCCAGGTGTGATGTTTTGAGTGTAAGTTTTACTAGAGTAAAAGTATATTGCTACCTGTTGTTGTCCTAACTGAAAACAAGTATTGCTTTTATCTTTAAAGTACATTTAACAACTCCATGTACCTCTTCAAGTGAGTATCTAGAGGCTGTTGTCTCTGTTTTTAATGGGCAAAAGATATGTTTTTTTCAAATAATATTTTTCTTACTTTCCTTAGAGACACGTTATACACCCAGTGGAAAAGCTCACGCAGCTCGTAGACAGCATAAGTAACTGCTCTTTACTTTTGCAGTACATATCTCCTAATCGCTCTCTTGCCATCACATGCATTTCACTAAAAGTTGACAGATTTTTATGGGGGTTTCTTATTAGTAAAATAATACAGTATTATTACAAAAAGTTTTTTTTAAAAACCATTTAAGTAAAAAGCAAATAAAAATGAAACAGTATTACTATATCCAGAGATAATGACCATTTAATTTTGCTTTGTATTTTTCCAATATTCTTTTCTTAGTATTTCAAATTTCTTTTGTTGGAATTTAATTAACTTTCCTTATTACAATAAAAAAAATTACTCATATCCTAACCACCCAAAGATATCCATAATAATACTGTCCAATAACCTTCCTTCCGGGCTTAGATTGGGTGCCTTAGCACCCATATTTGGCTTCTTTTCTGCAGAAAGAGTATGAAACTTATATGGTTCTTTAATTTCCTTCCTTTAAAGAGTCAGTGTACATTCATTGAGAGTTGTTTGCATTAATAACTCAAAATGCTACGTTGTATTAAAATACTTTGAATTATTGAGCCAATTTCCTGCTTTGTGGTGTCCCCAGTGTCTCTCTGGTAAAAATGATCTATGGTCAATGTTGTTCAAAACCCATTGTGTGTTTAATAATACGTTTAAATGCAATTTGAAAGTTGTTTTTGTCCATTGGATTGGTTGTTTACATGAATCTTATATGTGCATGGGGCGTGTGCTGTGGGGTAAGAATTAGCCCCAGGTCAGCTCGCTAAGCACACGGTCTATTAGTGACTTACCCAGAAGCCTTCACATCCATTCATATTTTATCTTCCCAGGAATAGAGTGTCCCAGTAGCTCTTCTACTAATTCTCCCTCTCTCCCCCTCTCTCTCCCTCTCCCTTTCCTTTTCCCTCTGTCTCCCTTCTTTCTCTCTCTCTCTCTTTCTCTTCTTTCCTCCCTCTATCTCCTTACTGCTTCTCTCTCTGTCCTCCTCTTTCTCCTCTCCCAACCCATCCTTTTTTAGCTTTAAATGTTGAAATAGTAGCAAACTAGAACCCACAACCCACGCAGAAAAGCCAGGGTGGTGACACAACATGCTGTAATCCTGCCAGTGAGCGTTCAGGGACAGGTGGATCCCTGGGGCTCCCTAGTCAGCCAAGCTAGCCTACCTTGCACATTCTGAGCCAATGATAGATTCGGTCCATAGATAGATAGATAGATAGATAGATAGATAGATAGATAGATAGACAGACAGACAGACAGACAAGCAGACAGACAAGCAGACAGACAGGCAGACAAAGGCAGATAACACCTGAGAAATGACACTGGCCTGTCCTTCAGTCTCTACATGCATGTATACATGTGTAATTCCACACACTTGTACCAGCACAAGCGCTTATATGCATGCTCATACATCCAAAAACAAACATGAGCCATGGTATTTCAGATTCAAATTGATACACCACCTTAGCATCTGATTTTCAGAGTGCTCAAGTGGTGCACATTAGTGAAATCAGAATTTAAAGCAATGCTCTCACCTCCTGGACCCTTTTCCCTCAGGCCCCATCCCAAAGCCTAGAATGAAGAAGCCAGGCAGTGCCATTTGCCTGTGTTGAGTAGAAGGTACAGGAAGTCTTAGGGCTCATAAGAGATAGAACAGGAATCAACAGAGACACCATACATCAAAACTGCCATTTAACACCTGAGGAGCCCCAACAAAAATTATAACCATTACAAAAACAATACAAAACTAATTAATGGCCCCATGCCACTCTAGACACCCTCTCACATTTATTCAAAAGAGAAACAAGCAAAGGCATAAGAATGTCATCAAAGGATTGAACATTTAGAAAATCTAAATGTGCAAAGATTGTATTAGCAATCTGTCACCTGAAACACTCAGCTGCCTGTCCTAAGAGATTTTGAATCTTAGAATTGTTTTCTTGCCAGGCATGGTGGCGCACGCTTTTAATCCCAGCACTCGGGAGGCAGAGGCAGGTGGGTCTCTGTGAGTTCGAGGCCAGCCTGGTTTACAAAAGCAAGTCCAGGACAGCCAAGGCTACACAGAGAAACTCTGTCTCAAAAAAATAAAAAAATAAAAAAGAATTGTTTTATCACATGTTTGAAGGGGATAAAACTCTTATTAATAATAAAATATTGAAGTGGGATAATTCAGCTTTTAAATGCTGAAGAAGTTGTCAGATCACGCCAGCTTAGACAGGCTGAGATCCCCATTCAAGTAGGTCAGAGCCACACGTTACCAGCCACAAGCTATTATCCAACAGCCAAAACATGTTCTTCCACTGAGCCCCAATGGAGTCTTGCAAGCCCGAATGACACTGGACCAGGTTCCTGAAGTACAGGGGATGGACTTTGCCTCTGAGACTCAACCAGATCACCGCTCTGGTGATCTGTCCAGTCCAAAGGACCCAGCAGCGAGACCCTCTGTGAAAGTCTGGCTTTCTGAGTCCTGTCTTTTCCTTGCTCCAGTCTGTTTTTACATGATAGGCAAAGAGTATACATAGTCCTATCAAAGAACATTCAGTGACATCATGGGGCCCACACATAAAATCATACTGAGACCCCCATCATGTCTCCATAGACCATTTGTAATCTGACAGTTGTGGGCATTTACTCACATGGTTTTACATGCTGAAGCCAAGGGATGCTTCCAATCACCCTGCAGGGCTCCACATGGTTCTCCACTGCTCCTGAAAGCCTTCCTTTCCTCCTTAGGATTTCCTTATTTTGGGATTCAGATAAAAATTCTTTGTCTCAGAAATGACTTTTCTGAAGCCCAGACCCAAGTTGATACCCTCACTTCCACCATGTCTCTTTCTCCTGGTCTCCCCTCATTGGACATAGGACAGTATAATTTTTAAAATTCTGTTTACTCCTTGTCATCTACAAATAACTTATAATCTATTTTATAATATTTTCAGTACCTAGCATAATTCTTAGCATAATGCAGTTCTTAATTATTCTCTGTAGAATGTACAGGGGGATAACATTAAGAGTAGATGTGATCTGTAAACATATGCAGCTCTACTAAGTGTATGATATAGGCCTTGTTTATTTACATGCTGATAACAATTAAGACAGAGAATTTAAGGACCCTGCAGAAAGCTACAGTGATGGCAAGGATCTATGCAGTTTGACTGCAATGATCTTGTCCCTTCTAACATGTATTGCATTAGAACAATTAAAATCAGTCTCCTTTTCTATTGCAGTGAAGAGACACAATGATCAAGGCAACTTACAAAATAAAGAGTTTATTGGGGTTTACTGTTTCAAAGGGTGGGTCCGTGACCATTATGCCGGGAAACAGGGCAGCAGAAAGGCAGGTACGATCCTAGGGCAGGAGCTGAGAGCTCACATCTTTATCTGTAAGTAGGAGGCAGAGAAAAACTAACATGGAATGACTTGGTTTTCTGAAACCCCGAAGTCCACCCCCTAGTGACATAGCTCCTCCAATGACACCACACCTTTCAGTATTTCCCAAACAGTTCCACCAATTGGAGACCAAGTATTCAAACATATGAGCCTATGGGGTCCACTCTTCTTCAAACCACAGGCATTTCAGGGGGCTAGATTGAACTTTGGGATTTAAAAGGTCTTCTGAGCCTCATAAATCCATCATTCACCACCTATAGTATTGTTGGATAGAAGCATCATATTCATGATTATTCTAGGTAATTCCCCTTTATGCGTTTTAAATATTTTTCAGAGTCTAGTTCATATGCACATTTCTGTTGAATACATCCAGACAGTTAGTGCTGAGGCTTCAAAGACTATTAGTGTCTTTATCTTTAATGTGGCTTAGTCACCTGAAAGGCTCATGAGAGAAAGAAAGGATCAGGTGAAGAGTGGTGACAGACTGCATTGCAGAATACAAAAGGAAAATCACATCATTTAAAGAGCTTCATGAAAAAGCATTCAAACAATAACTAAATGCAACCATTAGTTACTTGTTGTGACAAAAATAGCCGACAAAAGTTAGCTGCATAGAACGCCCTCTAACTCACCAGTGGTGTCTGACTGATTCCATTAATTCTGAACATAGATTCCACCACACCAGGAAGATCCCCCTGACCCTGATATGGCTCACTAAACCAGTTCTTTCCACCAATGTCATCATCACCTTTTGCACACACTCATCATACTGTGTTGTAATAGTCATGTATGGCTCCAAAATACTATTTATCTTTCATTCGTTAGAACCCAAAAAGGGCTCAGCTGAGGTAAATGGGTAAAACGTGAATGGTTTCTTGACATCCATGTCAAGTCTTATAGAAATGTAGTCTTATGTTTTGAACATCACACAAAGTGAAAGATGTCCCCCTCCCCCCTAACCCCCTCACATAGACTCTGGTATTTCAATACTTGGCCAGCAGTTGGTGGCACCATTTGGGGAGATGGTGCAGTCTTGCTGGGGGAAGTACATCAATGACACTAAGATTTGAGGGCTTATAGCCTCATCCCATTTATCAACCTCCGATCTCTATATCCATTGCATTTGTGTGTAGGTGATCATACACCTATACGGCCTGTTGCTGTTCCTTTTCCACCATTGTGAACTCTAGCCCTCTGGAACCATTATCCATAGACATCTTTTTCTTTAAGAAGTTTCTTGGTATTTTACCACAGCAATAAAAAGTGACTAACACAGGTACTGATTCAGTTTGAGTTGAGTAGGAGCTTGAATGACGGCCATTAAAGTAATGATAGTTGGGGGGGGGGCAGGGCCTAACCCAGGACTTTGGAAACCCACTAATAAATCATATGGATGGGTCATGGTAATAGTTGTATGCTCAGTTCTATTGAGTTTGTAATGTACATTTACAAACCTCATTTGCTTAAGTCACACAGTTGGGACACATAAATTCCATCATATGGCTACAAGACCAACACCATAATTTAGATAATAAACATATCCATTAGTATCATGTAGGTTTCTCCAGTCTGAGGTTATCTCAGATAAAGCTATCACGAATTCTTGACAGCACCAGTCTTATGTAGATGCATATTTCATTTATATAAATTTTAAAAATAAAAAAGTTCTATTGAATGTTTAACTTTTGGGTAAAACAACTATTTTCCAAAGTAGTCGCACTAATCAACACTCTGTCACACGTACGTGAGAGAGGGAGAACGCACATCTTCACTATTTTCAGACAGTCCAAAAGGTGCAGCAGCACCTCACTACGATCTGATTTTGCATTTCACCCACGTCAAACAATCTTAACTTTCATTTCACCCATGTCAAACAATCTTAACTTTCTTTCCACGTGGTCAGTTCCTAGCTTTACACTTTACCTTGTGCATTGCTGCTTCCAATAGTTCACCCTTTTGTTGTGTATTAGTTACTTTTCTCATTTTGTGACAAAGAAAACTTAAGGAAGGGCAGGTCCATGGTGGCTTACAGCTTGAGGGCACTGTCCACCATGATAGGGAAGCCATGAAGAGGAGCTGAGGCTTCCGGTCCTCTGGTATCTACAGTTGGGGTTAGAGAGTGACGGTTGTGCCCAATCTACTTTCTAGTCTTTTGTTGTTTAGTTGAGCACAGGACTCTAGCTCATGGGATTGGATGATGTTACCTACTTTTTCCTCTGTTTTCTTTTTTTTTCTCTCTCTCTCTCTTTCTATTTTATTTTATTTTATTTTATTTTTAGACAGGGTTTCTCTGTATAACAGTCCTGTGCCCCGGCCCACTGGGGTTCGACTAACGCTCAGGAGGAGAATTTTCCTGTATGGAGACAGAACACTAGACATGAAGAAGGGGGCAAGTCTGCATTCTGATCAAACCCCATTTATTGAAAAATTTCACAGAGTCTATATAGGCACAGAGGCATGGGTATTTGCGTAAGCAAGGGTTGCTATGGATACCTAACTCTGGACTGCTCCAGCAGGTAGGTATCTACCTTTACAGGTGCTATAATTGCAGGAGAGAAATTTCAGGAAAGTCATGAAGGATCTGGTTAGTCAGAAAAAAGCTCCCACAACTGCTGCTCACAGGCCACTGGCCTTTAATCTGATCTTATCAGTAGTCCCACCGGAAAAGGAGTAGCTCGGGGGTCTAGAATGACCAGCCCCCTCAATAAACCACAACAGCTGTCTAACTGCCGACTTACAACAAAGTCAGCTAGTTTCTAGTGAATGGCAGACTTCTGGAGAAATAGGAACCTAGGTTCTGACAAGATGGCTGAACATTGGCCATGTAGCCCATCCCCAACAGTCCTGGTTGTCCTGGACTTGCTTTGTAGTCCAGGCTGGCCTTGAACTCACAGAGATCCACCTGCCTCTGCCTCCCGAGTGCTGCGATTAAAAGCTTATTCTTTCTTAAACCTCTTCGGCAACAATGTCATGAACTGTCCAGATCCGGGCCTCCGAGGGGACTCTGAATCCAGTGGCACTGACAACGAAGATTGAGCATCCCAGTTACTTTACATCTTTATATGGAATTTTGAGTTCTTTAGAAACATTGACTATGAGTTAGGTACAACATAGGTAATTTTAAAATAATTTTCTTGTGGTATATTGCTCACTTCTTTTGTTAGATTCTTATTTATAAAAAAAATTTAAGTGTAAACAAATACACACGTTAATGTTATGAATCTTTATGTCCCCATCACTCAGGTTCAATCACTATGAACACAAAAGTTCCAACCTTCACACCCCATAGTGATTTCAGCAGTTTGGGGCCAGTTGCCATTATTAAAATATGATTAATTAGGAGAAACCAGAGTACTTTGCACAGAGGAAATTCATTAAACTTTTCTTTCATATACATACAAGAACAGCTTGACTCTCCAGTACAGCATTAAATAGAGATGAGAGCAAACACCCTTTGTTTCTAAGTCAGAAAAACCATTAGTCTTTAATCATGAAGTATGATTTTAGTAGCACAGCTTCATAAGGAACAATTAACGTGTCAGAAGTTGCCTTCTAGCACTAGTTTTTTGAGTTTTTTATTTTGTTTATTTAGGCCATCTCCAGTACAAGTAAATGGATAGAATATATTGTCCACCAATGAAACTAGCAGAAAGTGAGTGGAATGTTCTGTGTACTATTCTGATCCTTGTGAGTGGAGTAGAGGAGAGTATGGTGCCAGAGGCAGAGAAGGAGGTGGGTATAGGCCATGAACTCAGTCTCTGCTCCTCTCCAGGGTGTGACTTTAGGACGCCATTGAACATACTGTGGGGAAGAGAGACTAAATAGGTAGGACCTCCATGTAGAAGATAAACTCCACCCTCAGTGAGTGTTAGTCCACATAGGGAGTCCCAGCTGTTGTCAGGACTGATCTGACAGCCTGGTGACCAGAAAACACAGCCACCATTGCCATTTTTAAAGGTAGATTATTTTTAATTTTTAAATATTTAAAGAAAAAAATAAAAAAATAAAAAAATAAATATATATATAAATCTTTAAGGAAAGATTTTTTTTTTTTTGCTTTTCTTCTGTCTCAAATGCCAGTTCCTCCTTTGCTTTTTATTTATTATTCTCTTGTTTCTTTGCTGTTTTAATAAGACATTCTGACCAAAGTATGTATTATCTTATACTTCTAGTTGACAATTCATCACCAAGAAGCTAAATCAGGAACTCGAGGCAGGACCCCAAAGAAGGTACGCAAGGCAGGAACTCAAGGCAGGACCCCAAAGCAGGAACTCAAGGCAGGACCCCAAAGCAGGAACTCAAGGTAGGACACCAAAGCAGGAACTCAAGGCAGGACACCAAAGCAGGAACTCAAGGCAGGACACCAAAGCAGGAATTAAAGGAAATAACCCAAAGCATGACTGTTTACTACTCCATGTAGCACTATCTCTGACCAGAAAATTCATTTACAACCAAAGGAATACACCAGGAACCATGGAGGATGCTGCTTCCTAGCTGGTTCTCACCACAGGCTTCTGCTTAGGTAGCTTTCTTATGCAGCCCAAGACTGCCTGCATAGGGATGGTGCTACCCACAGTGGGTGGGTTCCTTCTGCATCATCTGATAAGACAATCCACCACAGATGTGTCCAGAGTCATGGGAGGGTTTCTACTATGTGTCAATAGCCTGAGAGAAGATCAAAAATAGAAAGTTTATGGCTCTGCTGAATTCATGCCTTTCGTGTTGTTGTAAAGTTAAAAAGAACATAATTCAAACCATTGTAAGTCATAACTGTTTGCATTCTTGTAAGAAGCAGCTGAGTATTGTTCAATCACAGTGGCCAAATTGGCCTGTCTCAGCTGCCTACTGATCATCATACCGTGTCTGCATGGAACTGTAACTAGACAGGCTGTGTGCACGCATTACCATATTATTTCTACAATACTACCTGCTCATGGAACTGCTCAATTCCTGAATTTGCTTAAATAAATTCTGCTAAATCTAATTTCCTTGCAGTTTTACTTTTTAACTATAATCATTATCCTTCATCATTTTGCATGTAATACTTTGGCTGCTGCTTTTTCGTGTAATTTTTTCTTTTCTTTTTTCTTTTTTTCTTTTTTCTTTTTTTTACCTTTTTTAATTGTTTCAGTCAGGGGATTAATTTCTTTTCTGTTGCTTCACCTCTTATAGACATTCAAGATAGTCTTTGTTTTCAAAACTTCCTAGGTGCTTCTAACTCTAGGGACACCACACCTGCAACATTACATGTTAAATTAAATGAATTCATGATTCAATCTCAATGTGCACTCAGCTATGAGGAAAAAACAATAACAAAACAACTTTTCCATACTTGCATATTGCACCATCTGGTAGCTATCCAGTCCTAACCCTGCTTCGATTCCAAGAGCACTGGGAGCAGTCAAGCTCAGGAGGGTATGACCATTATAGAAATGTTTATTGTCGATGTAAAAGGGTTGGGACTTTAGAAATATTTGAGAGGGAAAGGACAAAGATTATTCATGAGTTTCTCGAATTGACAATGTTAGTCAAACCCATGGTTCATGGTACTTTTTTTTTTTTTTTTTTTTAAGATTTTGGTTTTATTTTTTTCCTTATTTATTTATTCACTTTACAGCTGATCAAAGCACCCTTCTTCCTCTCTTCTCAGTCCCACCTTCATGCCCCCCTCTATTCTTCTCTCCCCTGGCCCCCATCTTCTCAGAGAAGGGGAAGCCTCCCATGGGTACCAATCCACCCTGGCACACCAAGTTGCAGCAGGGCTAAGCACAGCTTCTCCCACTGAGGCCAGACAAGGCAGCCCAGCTAGGCGAAAAGGGTGCAAACGCAGATAACAGAGTCTGAGATAGGCCCTACTCCCATTGTTAGGAGGCCCACATGATGACCAAGCTGCACATCTGCTACCCCTGTTTAGGGGCTCTAGGTCCAGCCCATGCATGCTCTTTGGCTGGTGGTTCAGTTTCTATGAGCCCAGGCCTGCTCAGTCTGTAGGTCTTCTTGTGGTGTCCCCAGCTTCACTGGCTCCCTCCATCCTTCCCCCCATTCTTCCACAAAACTCCCCATGTTTCACCCATTGCTCTGCTGTGCGTCTCTGCATCTGTTTCCATCAGCTGCTGGATGAAGCCTCTCAGAAGACAGTTATGCTAGGCTCCTGTCTGCAAGTATAGCAGAGTATCATTTATAGTGTCAGGGGTTAGCTCTCTCTGGTGGAATGGGTCTCAAGTTGGGCCAGTCATTGGTTGGCCATTCCCTCAATTTCTGCTCCATCTTTATCCCTACACTTCTTGTAGGCAAGATAATTTGGGTCAAAGGTTTTATGGGTGGGTTGGTGTCCCCCTCCCTTCACTGGATGTCCACCCTGGCTATAGGAGGTGGTGACATCAGGCTCCATGTCCCCCACTGCTAGAAGCCTCAGCTATGGTCATCCCCATAGACTCCTGTGAGCTTCTGGGAAATGAACTGTCTCTGCAAAAATCAGTATGTGCTTTTAAACCATGAGCCATCTCTCCAGACCCTACCATGGAAGTTCTTCTTTGTATCTATTACTTTTCACAAAGTTGTAGTCACAAGTAAGAACGTGATTCCCTAGAGTGGTAGTTAGAATTTCTATTGTGATAAAACACTATATGCTAAAGCAACTTGAGAAGTAAAGGGTTTATTTCAGCTTACATTTTAGGGTAACAGTCTACCATGAAGGGAAGTCAAGGCAGGAACTAAGTAAGAAAATGCTCCCCTCCCCTAGGCTTGCCTACAGGCCAATCTTAGGGAAGCATTTTTTCAGTTAAGATTCTTTCTTCCCAGATGTGTCTAGGCTTGTGTCAGGTTGGCAAAAACCAACCAGCACACTTAATATGGCAGATAACTACTTTACTGGGAATACCCAAACCAAACCAAGGTTAAGCATACTTTACTTATTTATGAAGCCAAAAGGAAACAGCCTGGACAGTTCTTGGGTATTGATGCCCAAATAATTCTCACTCTTCCTAGGAATTCACTGGGTGTTGCAATGACCTATTGCCGTACGTTTGCAATGTGGTCATGATGAGGCTCCTCCTTCCTGGGAAAAACAAGCATTTAGAACCTACAGCTGAGCAAGAAGAGCCATAAAGGAAGGGCACAAAATAAGGCTCCAGACAGGCCACAAGGAAGTGGAATAAAAGGAAAAAAGAACCAGGACAAATGCAAGCCAGGAGACAGATTCTTGAGACCCAGACTCTGGCTGATGGGAGGAACAGTGTGTGGACAGAGAGATGGGAAAGATGAAGGGGAAGAGACGCGATACACAGTATGTTCTGAGGAGGGCTGCCAGGGACATGTGAAGAAGGTCAGACTCAGGCCTTGTGGGCCAGTCAGCAGGCACATTCTAATATTCTCCACATTATAGTGTGGAGAATAATTGGAAACGATATTCTGCAGGGAATAGATTACATACAGAATAGGTCTTCTTTCTAGGAAGCGAGACTGACACCGGAAGTACCAAGCTACTGCAGTGAGACTGCCTGGGCACATCCAAGGCCGGCATGTTTATAGTAAATAATACTGAAAAAGAGAAGGGTGACATTTAGGACACGCCAGGAATTAGGGATTTCACATGTGTTACCGCATTTAATCTGTGCAGCGATTCTATGAATCAGCTGTTAATATTGCCAACATTGTACATGTATGGAATGCGGGATACAGAAAGGTGACGTAACTTCCCTTCTGGTCTGTGTCTATGAGGGCCGGAGTTCAGTCTTGGCGCCTTGCCCCTTCCTGGACTCGCTATCTCCCAGGAAGGCCTATAAGAATTAAGAGCTCATCGTCCGGAATGAATATCTTAATAGTTTAAGTTGTAGTTACTGTTGTCACTTACAGACAGGCCTTGAGGCACAGGCTTGCTCACGCCTGCCCAGCCCCATGCAGAGTATCTTTACTCTCTCTTTGTACTAAATCTGTCCTTTCACCATTCCCAGTTCTCTCTTGCCCTTTGGTAGTGAAAAGCCTAAGGTGCAATTCTTGAGCTACATGCTTATATGACCCTGCTCTCGTCCTATGGAGCATATTCTATGCATTTACTCCCACTGTCAAGAAATCTATACATCAACTACCAAAACAAAGTAAAAGAAAGATTCAAAGGATACAACACTGTTAGGCAGAAGCAGAAAGATAGTGAGTCTGAGAGCAGCCTGCTATAGTAAACTCTGACTGACAAATTTTTAATACAAATTTTTTACTTAGGTCTCGTTTGCATATGAATTTCTGTGAACAAGAGAATACTTTCTGAGGAGTAAACTTCATGGGCAGTTGCACCCAACTGAATAGCTGACTCAGCCAGCAGCTAAACCCCAGGGTAGAGGCCCCAGACAATGTCTATTTACCGCTTCGCTGTCTTCCCAGCATTTACAGTAGAGCCTGGCACACAGCAGTTGCTCGATAAACACTTGTTAATTCAGATGAGTGTTCTGGCTCCTCTTCTCCCCACCCCTGTCTGTTACCCTTGCCTAGTGGAGAGTTATCCAATATGCAGAAGCATTGCTTGCAGAAGCCCTGATTGCCACACATGCCGGGCTCCCTGAGGATGCCCAGTATGACCTCATATTGCCTGGAGGTTGTCCCTTTCCCAGGGACAGTAAAACCAGCCTTGCTGAGCTGCTGGAAGCACTAGAAACAGCAGCCTTAATTCTTGGACTATGTCCTATACTAGTCTTTCCTCATTGGGTCAGATTTCCCAGCAGGGAACCAATAAAACAGCCCATATGCAAATCCCACCTTCCAATTAACATGCTTGAATGAATAATTTCGTTCACACCCTCTGAAAAGCTTCTTGAAGACAATGTGAGAAATTAAACTCACACCTCCTTTGCTAACAGTATTGCTGCATAGGTAATATCTGGATTTCTAATTCATATTTCTGCAAGCTCTAGTCACAGAACTTAGCTTGTGTTGGAAGACGTCTGCTAGGTGCCTAAACAAGTGTTACTATAGCAAGTGTGAGCAATGCATGACTCTCTCACACATAAAGTTGGGAAGCCAGGAAAGAAAAGGCAGGTGAATCAGGGCTCACAAAGTTTATTGCTCCTGGCCACTGATGACCACAGGAATTATGAATTCAATGATTTTGATAATTAAAGTTTGTTAATCCATTTTTATTTCCATTTGGCCCATAGCAATTAAGCATATTTATAGAATACATTGTGACGTTTTGTAACATACTTACATTCTTTTTTTAAAAATATTTTATTTAGTTTTAATCTATGTGCATTGGTGTGAAAGTGTCAGATCTTGGAGTTACAGACAGTTGTGAGCTGTCATATGGGTGCTGGGAATTGAACCTGGGTCCTTTGGAAGAGCAGGCAGTGCTCTTAAGCACTGAGCCATCTCTCCAGCCCCTCATACTTACATTCTTTAATAATAGGATTCTTTTATATTTTAATGTATGTATTGGTCATTTGTATTTTATAAATTAATTTTTATTTGGAAATTTCATACAAGCATGAGATATATTCTGATTTCTGTCTCTTAGGCCCTCTTTTATCTCCTGCTCATCCTTCTTGGCCAACCCTTCCCTTCCCATCCCTACCTGTTCCCAGATTCATGAATTCTGGTTTTGCTTTGTGACCCATTTATTTTAACTAAGGCTATCGGGGTGTACACTGGATTAGAACTCTACAATGGAGCCTGATGGGATGGCCAGTAGACACAGAGCTGAAGACAGTGTTTCTTCCTTTCATCGAATCTAGAAGCAGTTATTATTCTGCAGAGAGGGCTCTCTCTGTCTCTCTGTCTCTCTATCTCTCTGTCTCTCTGTCTCTCTGTCTCTCT
>OU015747.1:135028551-135049393 GCA_907169655.1 Acomys percivali
GTGTGTGTGTGTGTGTGTGTGTGTGTGTGTGTGTGTGTGTGTGTGTGCCCCATGCTGCCCCTGGCATGTTCTCTTCTCTCATCAGGGTTGGAGCATTGTTTCCACCCGGGTGCTGGTAGGATGCTTATGTAACCATAACCTGCCGGGAGCCACTGGCATACTCTCTTGACCCAGACAGACACACCACCTTAACAGGCATGGTCTCCCACAGGGTAAATAGGACAGCTCAGTCAGAATGGATGGGGGGGGGATGTGGGCTTTGGGACAGAGGAGATGATGAGCTGGGTCTTTAGTGGGTTTCCATCCACTGCTGTGGATGGGTAGCTATACCTCTCCCCTCATCCTTTCAGATCCACCACATTGTTTCCTTTTGCTCCGGAAGGAAAGGAATCCATACTTCATAACAGTTAGAGCAAGAAATTAGACTTTATCTTTCTAAAGTATTTATTTATTTTTATTTATTTATTTATTCACTTTACATTCCAGTCATAACCCCCTCCCTCTTCTCCTCCCAGTCCCACCCTCCCTCCTTTTATCCCCAATGCCGTTGCCGGATTCCTTTGAAAATCCTCTTGCTCTGTGGCCTGGCAAGGCAGGTCAGACTTTATCTTTAACAAGTGTTTAAGCAGTGCAAAGGATGCCCTCCAGAAGTCAGGTACCCTGAGCTGAGGGTAGAGGACAATGGATTGCCCCTAGCATCTACTTTGCAGTCTTAACCTACCTTTTCTTCTCCTCTTACCCACCCTGGGGGCTGCCTTCTTCTTCTTAGAATAGGCAGGGGCTTCCTCAGATGTCATCCTTACCCATAACTCAGCCTGTTACAATCATACACATTAGACACTAGAATAAATATAGAGGTGTAACTACCCACGGTGTTGGAGCGGACCCCAGGGGAAGGGTAGCAGTGTGTTGTGTGCCATGCTTCTCATGGGGGCCAGCAGAAAACTACTGACAGTGTCTGCTTTGCCATCCTTCTTTGTATTTGGTCAGCTTGACTACCTTATACCAAGCCACAGGGCATCTTACTGTACTTTCCCAGTATTCAAGACCTGGATGTTTGAACCCTAACATTTATTATTTGTTTATTTATCTATTTATTTACTTATTTGTTTATTTATACTTATGTGTGCTTGTGTACGTGTATGTGCAGGTGCCTGCAGAGACCAGAAGAGGGTATAGGATTTTCTGGAAGAACAGGCTGTTATGAACCACTTAACACGGGTACTGGGAAACCAAACTCCAATCCCCTCTCTGCACAGGTAGTATGCACCCTTTATTGCTAAGCCATCTTGCCAGCCACTAACACTTATCTTTAACTATAATAGCAGCAGGCTCCTGAAGCTACAGCAAAGCAAATGGAGCTGTTTCTTTTTGCCTCAGTGGGCCAGTCAAACCGTACACAAACAGACGTCAGTAGCTTCCGTTCAGAAGCTTCTCCAGTCTTCAAATCTAGGAGGCACCTAGAATTAGGAGCAGGAAGATCTAGATGGGCACTGGTCTTGGGTCACTTCCAGGGCAGTGCCAGGCAGGCCCCTGGCTTTCTGTGGGTTTCCATCTCACAGGGGTAGTTTGGGCTGACTTTACCGGCACCTCAAGTGACTTCAAATTCTAGCATTCTCGGATTCCACCCAGCTTCAGTTTCAAGCTCTTGTTGTCATTTTGTTCCATCCATCCTCAGGAAGCAGTGATACGATGGGTGATCAAACCTCCTCCTTAGGTCTCCACCCAGGACAAGTCTCAGTACCTGTGGCTCCTCCCTGTTCTCCCAGCACCACTCAATACCTGTGGCTCCTCCCAGCACGTCTCACCACGCCCCCTATCTTACCCCTGTCCCTGCCAGGGGCTGGGTCTAGCCTTCCCTTCCCCAGCCTGATCCATTTTGCATTTGGCTGCGGGGCTCTCTTGGTTAGCAGCTCCTTGCTTTCTCTCCCTTTCCCTCTCTCCTATCATGGTGCAGTTTAGTCTGTCAGCCACGGTCACTCTGGAGTCTTCCCTCTCCCTTATACCTACAATAAAAACCTTCTCCATACTTTAAATTTTTATTTCATTCTTTCGTTCAAAACCCCAAAGTCTGTAATTTACAAAATGACCTTCCTTTCCTGTCTCTATGTGAAAACTTACTGGGGGTGGGGGGGACGAGGTGGAGAGGACAGGCGTGGGGTGCGGTTAAGGGGCACAGCTGGATTCATCTGCATACACCTAACAGCCTTCCCAAGCCCTCTGGATCTGTGCATTTGTGCAAAATCTAACACAATTTATTTATTAGATAAGTCACTTTAGGCTCTGTGTGTCACTCTCCTCTTGTGAGTAAAGAGGGAGGGAGGAAGGAGAGAGAGAGAGAGAGAGAGAGAGAGAGAGAGAGAGAGAGAGAGAGAGAGAGAGAGAGAGAGAGAGAGAGAGAATACCTGTGGGCTAATGCAGGCACACATTGGTGCAAGTGGTGTGGGGGGCAGAGGTCATCCTTGGGTGTCCTATCCCAAGATCCTTTCCAGCTTGTGTTTTAGTCAAAGGCCTCTCATTAGGCTTGGGATTTGTCTGTTTGTCTAGGCTGGCCATCCAGTGAGCCCCAGGGTTCTGCCAGTCTCTGCCTCTTCAGGACCTGGATTTTAAAATGCACATGCAACTACTCTCTTCTTTTTCACATGGCTTCTGAGGACTGAACTCGTCTGTCTTCACACTTATACAGCAAGCATTTTACTAACTGAGCTACCTCCCACCCCTGAAGGAAACCCACTCTGAAATAATAAAATCTTTCTAGAAGAAATGGACTTTGCCCTCCAACCACTGACCTACATGTTGAAAGGTCACAATTAGGAATCAATTGAATTCATCCTCCTCTTGTGTAAATGAGGTCTCTGGTTGTGATGAATTGATAAGCTGTCTTTAAGGAGCTCATCAGTCTCAAGCCTGCATGCAGCTCGCTCACTTTGTTAGGATCCTAACCATGAAAGGCAGATGTAAGTGATGTCTCTGTAAAGGCAAAGACTGATAGAGTGAAGGCCTCCCACTATTTCCCAGAATGCAACAGACAGACTGTGGTCCCCAACTGCTTTACAACTGAAAGCTTACTGTATCTCAGAGTCCACCGACGACGCTTGAACCATCCCCTTTCCGATGTGTGTGGTTAGTATTTTAATAAGGGAGACATAAGTGAAATGTTTAGTCTATGCTGATCTTAAGCTTAGCTCTACAAATATCTCAAGACAGCCCTTAGAATTAAAATCTACCAAGCGTCAAAAGGTGCTATAAATGATCCTTTTCCCCTGTGAGTATTTTTTCGTTTTATCATCAGAAAAATCAGCACTTTACTGTGTTAGGGCCAGAGTGGTAACTGAATGAGTAGACACTGTTTCTCTGCTTATTTATTTATTTTTTTTACTTTTTTTTTCAGACATCCTCTCCCCTCCCCATACAATATCAGTACAGAAATGGAATCGCCACTTGGCCATGGACTCAGGAGCACACAGCTGCCCTGCCTTATCCAGGCTAAGCGTTTGTCTTTATCTCTTTTCCTTCTGATGAGAACGTTTTCTCTTATCTAAAAAAGAGTCAGTCATTTACTGGTGATTTCAATTAACCAGAAGCTTAAAGGTGGCTTTTCAACTGTAGGGCCTGATGGTATATGGTCCAGATAACTTCTTACAAAGAGGTGTCCACACTCTGTGGGTTTGCTCCGCGGTGCCCCTGCCCTTTATACAGAAGATCAGGAAGCCTCCCCACACCCACTGTGTTTCCCTGACTTGATTTGTGAGGGTGTTTGCTGCTCTGGGTACTCAGCCATGCCCGGTGGCATTCTGGGTAGTTTTATTCAGTACTGGTGAAAGCCAACGCACAGGGATTGGAAGCGAACAAGGTGAGGCTTCTGCGTGGCCAGCTTCTGCTGCATTAAGGTCCTTGTCAGTTTCTCCACTGCCAGTGCTGCTGTCTGGAATGTGAGGCTGTTAACATGACAGTGAACCTATCAATTTAGCGGACTCTTGGCTGCAGCTCACTAGTCATCTACAGCAACTTGAGACTCTTCAAATTCTGACTTGCTGTACTGGGGGACAAATGTTGTTTACAGATCCACCATAGGTCGTCAACATCTTGGTGTCTTACGCAATTATTCGTATTCTCTACTCATATTTAAGTCCAGTGGGCTGGTAGGAAGTAGAAACTGTTATGTGTAAGAAGGAAAAAAAAAAATGTCATCACAAAAAGGCACAAAACATTGTTTGCCAAGGCCTTTCAAAGAAACAAAATTAAAAATGATTCTTAGGTTTAGCTTTAGTTACAATGCAAAATCTATTGAATGTCAGTGTGCAAGGTCTAACAGGAAGAAAAATTCATTTACAAACGTGACTTTTGTTTCCAGGGTGCTATTCTCTTGTACTTCATTATCTAAAACAAAGCCTGTTCTTGCTTCTTTTCAAACTGCACAGGCGCGTTCATCCCTGTCTCTGCAGGCTGTTCCCTTGAGAACCCCCATGGCTACCAAGGTCCTTGAATGTACAAGTGCTTTATGTAAAATGGCAGTATGTTTTGGAACCTGCTGGACATCCTCTGGCGGACTTTAACCATCTCTAGATTGCTCACACGCTTAAGACAGGCCAATCCTGGGAACGTAGCCACATGTTTCATTGTTTAGGTAATAAGAAAAAATGCACATGTTCAGTATAGACGGCTTCTGAGCTGTTCCATTGTTGGAGACTGTTCCCTGAAGGCAGATGAATGAGCTATGACCAAGTTCCATCCCCAGCCCTAAGACACAGTTTGTGAAATACATTTTCCATTTATGGCTATTTGGTTTCTATAGATATAGAGGTATAACTTCATCACATGGTTTATCCATTCTAACATTCTGAACATAACAGTGAGTTATACCCAGTTCTCTGCATGGGCATGGGGTGAGGTTTCTTGACACAATTGCTTCTGGACCAGGGTTTGAGGTTTTCTCTCCTCATTCTCATAGCTAAACTCATTAGTCAATCTTGAGATTCACAAACTCTCAGTAGGATCTGCCCTTACACCTCTCACCCACCAGACTTCCCCAGACTATTCTCCTTCTTTCTTAGAGCCCAAGTCCTCACATCTCAAAGTTCATCCTACAGGTAGGCCCTTGGGGCCATTGGAGAATTTGGGGGCTAGACACATCTTCTCTTCCTTGTTTTCATCTTTCACCTGAGTGAACACGGTTGTTGTTAGGTTTCACTCTGTTCTAGGCCAGAAAGGGTGGTACTGTTGCTCTTCCAATAGGAAACTCATGTCTACATTAACTCCACTATACACACATCTTCTGTATAATTTACATATGTCTGAATCTACCTGTGCACATGTGTGTGTAATCACAGAATTACAGCTGTCCTTTGACACTAATGCTGTCACAGAGTGCACTGTAAACTTCTGTCCTCACCCACATGTGCCTTTGAAATTCATGTTACAGTATGTGTCAAAAGTCTCTTTAAAAAAGGTTTCTGGTGTGTGTCTGGGGGGGTGGTTTATGTGAGTGCATATGTTTACATGAGCGTGCATTTATGTGTGTACACATGTGCATGGACCAGGTCAGAAGCTGAGCTCAGGGGTTATTCAAGACGAGCTGTCCACCCTGTGATGGGTTCTCAGTGGCCTGGATCTCACTGAACAGGCCAGGCTGGCTCCACTAGTCTTCATTTCCAAGTGGTGTCGCTATGCTCAGCTTCTTTTTTAGTGTTAGTCCTGGGAACCAAGCCATTTAACCTTCGTATTTCATGTCACTGGAGGTTCAGTAGTGTTCATCACCAGTCCTTTAGTTGATGTCTCTCTAGCCATTTTGATTGGTTGAGGTTCATTTCCAAAAACACTTCAGTAAGGCTAAAATCTGTGTGGGGATGGGGTGGGTTTCTTGACACAATTGCTTCTCTCCTCATTCTCATAGCTAACCTCATTAATCGGTCTTGAACATATTTCCAGACGTTTGCATATTGGGGATGGTTTCATATCTGCTCTTTGCCTTCTACCTCTGCTAGAAATGTTGTTTTTATTTCCTCAGATAGGAATGAGATTAGAGCCATAGCCAAGCTTTACTAATGTATTGCTTGGGCTGAGGCCAGAGCATTTCTATCTAACTATTCTTAGGCCTAAGCCTGGAAGCTCCTACCCTCCGTACAATCTAATCTTCTCCAAGGATGGACCTTGAAGGCTTCAGATTCCAGCCTCCATCTGCTAACCTAAGCCTAGAATGTCTTCAGCCTCTGAGACTTATTGATGAATAAGTTCACCCTTTCTAGTTCTTTCTGAACTCTGGCTGGATGGTTCAACTCAACTGCTCTTGCTCAAATTTTT
Organism: Acomys percivali; assembly: GCA_907169655.1. Lineage (NCBI taxonomy): Eukaryota > Metazoa > Chordata > Mammalia > Rodentia > Muridae > Acomys > Acomys percivali. Next base: position 135,034,852 of record OU015747.1, read on the forward strand.
TTCTCCAAACTTCTTGTGGTTGATCTGGTGCTGTGTATTCTAATGTTAATTATTTTGCTCCCTGGGGTCTGCTTATTGTCTTTTATGACTAGATTTTCACGTACCAGAAATGACATCTGTGAACCTTGCCTCCCAAATTATCCCTGATTGGCAAATAAAATTGCCTATACCTGGGTTGGGCAGGAGAAAGGTAGGAAGAGCTAAGCTTTCACTGGGTTTGGAGGAAGGAGCAGAAGGATGAAGAGAGGCCAGAGAAGCAAGAGAGGAAAGGAGAAAACAGTGGATTGCCATGGATTAGCATGAACAGGAAGCTTGCAGCTGGGAGGAGCTTGCTCTGAGGATTTGTACGATGGAGAGAAGCAACCCAGATGGAAAACATGCGCAAGTACTTCTGGGAATTTTGGATGGGAAGTAGGTCAGAAAGAAGTGATTAGCGCAAAAGACTTGGGATGTGTGGCTGGGAGATAACAAGGTAGCTTAGGGGGTTAAGATCAGCCCAGCCCTAGTGTTTAAGGCATATTAAAATTCTAACAGTCTGTGTCTTTTATTTATCTAATAGCGGGTTAAATAATAACCTCCATAATAATTCTATGTATTAATAGTAAATATTTATAGCCATTTTACAACACAAGCTAACTAATTCAAACTGGCTTCTCCTAACTTCTCACTGAATTACTCTGCTTGGAAAAACTTCCTCTGAACTCCACAAACTGAACTGTACAAACTGAACTGTGCAAACTGAACTGCATTCAACTGAACTGCACCAAATTGTACCGTACTCCCAAACTCTACTGCGTTCCTGTACTGTACTCTCTCTGTGACACTCTTAAATTGCTTCTTGTTTCTGTCTGTGAGAGTTGGGTGAATCCTATCTCTGACTCATTTTGTCAAATCTTTCTCTGATTCATCACTTTTTCTATCCCTCAATTAGACATCATTGTTTGGAATTAAAAGTGTATACTAAAGGCACGTCTGTATTTTAGCCAGAGAGATTAAAGCTGTGTATACTAAGGGGTCTGTTTTCCAGTCAGATCATGTAGACCTAGGTTTTTGGATGTGATCCCTTGCCAGAGTAGCCATGTTGTTGGATTAAAATTCCTCTACATCTTGCCTCTGAGCTGCCCATTGCTCAGTCAGGTGCTTATAATTTACTTTGTGTGGGCCATCAGTGCTATTATCTCTTTATATACTCCAGGTTCCAAACCTCTGAGGCTTCTTCTACCATATTATGGTCAGCACATTTTTCACCAGCTTTTCATTGCTAACAGGAATGTGCCTTCTCTTCATTAGAATGTGTCTTTCCAGGTCAATACTCTGCCAACATGGCACACTCTTTTAATATATTATTTACTTTATTATTTAGTTTTGAATTTGGAGAAAGTTCTCATATTCGGTGTTCTCCTGGTTTCTTGAGACAGGGTTTCTCTATGTTATCTTGCCTGTCCTGGACTCAATTTGTAGACCAGGCTGGCCTTGAACTCACAGCAATCCACCTGCCTCTGCCTCTGCCTCCCAAGTGCTGGGATTAAAGGCATGCGCCACCATGCCCAGCTTCATATTCTGTTTTTTTTGTTTTGAGTTTCTTCTTTGAAGACCTCTTCCATAGCCTAGATTGATGTGTGTTTGTGTTTGTATGTGTGTGTGTGTGTGTGTGTGTGTGTGTCTGTGTGTGTGTGTGTTTGGGAGTAGAAGGGTTGTATGTGAAGAGGGGAGCAGACACATATGTGGATGTCTATAGAGCCCAGAAGAGGGTGTCAGATTCCATTGAGCTGAAGCTACTTGCATGCTATGTAGGTGCTGGGAACTGAACTCTGGTCTTCTGGAAAAGTAGAGAGCATGGTTAACCCCTGAGCCACTTCCTCTCCAGCCCCTGAATCTTAGGTTGTCATCATTGACCTCATGGCCACTGTTGTTTTTCCTCCTCCTCCTCCTCCTCCTCCTCCTCCTCCTCCTCCTCCTCTTCCTCCTCTCTCCTTCTCTTCTTATTTTCCTTTTTCAACATTTTCGGCAGCTTTATTGGAGTCTGCACTTCTTTATGCTTTTAAACTTTCTCTTCTTTTCTGTTTCTTCTCATGCATTATTTGTTCTGTTTATTTGCTGTTACACATCATCTGGATTCATAGTTTCCTAAAGGCACTTTTCTTCTATTTTAAAGTCTAAATTGTTCCATCTCCTTTTGACTTTGTCTGCTTATGAGTTATACTCCTTCCCTGCTGTCTGTTCTTAATTGTCCATGCTGGTTTCCAAATAGCATGTTTTAGTTTTGATTTAACTTGAGGCATCTCCTTTGGTGCAGTTTCATTGTCCAGAATCATGTTATTTGCGTCTTGCTCTTTTATTCCCCCCGATGTTAACTTTGGATAACATTTGACTTTGAAACTTCTCTGTGGTTTGTTTTCCCACCCATTTGTCTGCGTTCTCTTCTGCATCAGGCTGGTGACTGGGAAGTTTTCATCATTTTTAATCTTTCTGGAGCTCCCTCTTCTGTTGTTTTTGGGAAATGTTGGAAGGCCGGGCCTCTGTTCTCCATTCCTCTAGCAGCAAATCTTTCCTGTCTTCTGTTGCTGTCCCTTTGGGGTGACCAATTTTTATTCTGTCCCCGGCAATTTTTGTTATTCTTTGTTTCTTTTTCTGCTGTTTGCTTATTTTGTGACAAGGTCTTGCCATGTGGCACGGACTAGTAAACCCCCTGCCTCACCCTCCCAAGGGCTGGGATTCTTGCTGGCCACTCTGGAGTTCAGAGGGAGGAGGACAGTGTGAGGCACAACTGACAGCACCTAGTCAGCCAACGCAACTCTCATTCTTCAACACATCTTCCTACTTCAGATTCCAAAGCCTGATGCTTTAGGAGGTCTGTGGTCTGCATAGGTGCCTCTTGCAAGCCCACACATTAAAGGCATTTTTTCCCCACCTTGTAGGACTACTGGGAAGTGACAGAATTTCTGGATGTAGATTATAGAAAAAGGAAGTTTGTCCTTTGGGAATATGTCCTTGAGGATGATTTGGGCATCACACCTCCTTCTTATCTCTCTTTTGTTTTCAAGCTGTCATGAGCTCCATGTGCTCCTAGTGTGATATTCTGAAACACTGAAATTGGCTCCTTCACTAAATGCCTTGCCTCAGGCCCCAAAATGACAGAGACTGAAAACTCCAGATATGAATGTTAAAATAAACCTTTCTTTCTTATAAGTTGACAATCTCAGGTATTTTGTCAGAGGACAGACTACACTGGCTTATATTTCTGTACATTTTAAAAGACTATTGGATAATATTTCTTGGGTGCCACCACTAAGTTTTATACTCTAAACCATGCCAAATTTCTATAAAGTATTTACTGGTGATTGAAATGGATTACTATGTTTAAATATCAAGAATTCATGATGACTATTCATAATGACTATTTGGGGGTGGCGAGTTTTGTAATACCTTCCACTTGATTTGGGATTTCTCGGTCCCCTCTTCCCCCGAAGAATAATCAAACCAATTCATCCTCCACAAAGCAATAGTTTGAACCCCTAGGTTTCCAATTTTACTAATTTCAAGAGAATATTCATTTTTTCTTTTCAGAGAGTATTTTTGAAGTGGCTACAACAAGAGAAAGGCATAACAAAAGGCAGTTACAAAAAAAGATAGACAAGCTAAGCCTTCTAGAAGAAAATATGTCAAACATATCAACCACCTAGATTAATATTGTCAGTGGAATAAACTAATAAGTTTGACTCAGACTTCTAACAGCCAGGGCAACAAGGGAAATCATGATTATATAAGCCTAATTACTTGATAAAAGGAAATGTAATTTTATTCAAGGCAGTAATTTTCATGGGGTTGCAACAAGTAGAAAGGGCATTGGGTGGAAGGGAGATCAGCATACCAAGGTTTGGACACCCTGCTCTTGCATTCTCGTGAACTATTTACCTGGCTCCACCCCTTCACAGATATAGAGAAAATGACCATATTTTCTGGAGATGTTAAGGTGTAAAGATCAAAGAGAAATAACACTACAAGTTATTATTGCCTCGTGAGTTCAGATGTTTCCCCGGTGTGATGCTTCTTTCTCATTTCTCATATCCTTTAGGAAATTCAGAAACTTCTTACATGTGCTACTTATACCTAGGTCATCACAAGCGTCGTCTCTTAAATGCTTAACACACACACACACACACACACACACACACACATAAAGTCACACAGAGAGATGAGGGGGAGAGAGAGAGAGAGGGAGAGAGAGAGAGAGAGAGAGAGAGAGAGAGAGAGAGAGAGAGAGAGAGAGAGAGAGAGAGAGAGAATACACTAAAACCATGTAGGAGTGCACAAGGCAAAAGGACCTACTTGCTTCTGCTGACATGTCACCTGGGCTTAACCTCATTACACTCAGAAACATGGCATTTTCCTCTAACCATTACTGCTATTCCAGTTACTTCCAAGCCAGACTTGTGACAGTCAGCCCTGCCACATTGGAGCCTGTGTATTGTTAATTATCCCGAGTCTTGATGGATGGAAGCAGTGCTGTGGTTTTTAAAACTCTCTCGTGCATCCAAGGCATGCAATGGGGTGAATGTGGCTTTCCTGACACTGTACCCTCCGGGTACCCAAAGCTGCATTGCTTCGGCTTCCATCAAAATCTGTTCCTAACCCAGATTCCCTGCATTCAGCTTGGGGGTCTGTGAGGTTGAGTCAGAAGGTAAAAGGTCATGACTCACCCTGCAGTTCTCAGAATTGTCCCCACTGGAATCTTCTGCAACAGCAACAAGATTACTGGGATGGGTCTGTGGGTCTAACTCTCTGTTTCTGTTGTATAAAAGGGTTTTAGAGTGGCTCGTTGGGTCCTCATATACCCTCAAGCATTCTTGAATCTCCATATGAAGACTCAGACATGACTAAATCCCAGTATGACTGGAGCATTGAGTTAAAATGGGGTCCCAGGAACCAGAGATGGGGGGGGTCAAAAAAGCAATAACAGAAAAGGAAAGAGAAGCAGGGACTCTGAGGCCCCTCAGAGAAGAAAGGGGGTATTTCTGTAAATGTGGAGTGAAAGAAAGGGCATTGTATAATTGTGACATTATGATCACATAATATATATGGTGTTTTTTTCCCTACCACTATTCTGGACGACTCTTGTCCAAGGAAGCCAGTTCTAATCTCTTGCTGCCTTGACATGGTGGTAAGAAAATTCTCTGCTTGTCTTGTCTTATAGTGCCTCGTTTATTCTCCCAGTGCCCTCGCCCAGAGGAAAAATGCCACAGAGAGCCCGAAGGTATTCTGAATAAGACAAGTGTAGGCATTTAATTCAAGTGCTGATTTCTATTTCCCCCCTCCCCCTTTTCTGGTTGTAATTCTTGTTCTGGGAATTTCCTGTCTCAATGTTGTGTGAACACTGTTCCACAGTTGTCCCTAATAGGCCAATAAAGCAGTTTACAGCCAATCACTAAGCAGGGGGAGAGAATAGGGCTGAACTTCCGGCCAGACAAGGAAGGAGGAGTTAGAGGGGGAAGTAGGAGATTCAGCCATGGAGAGGTCAGGTGAGACCAGGAGAGAGAGCTGGAACAGGAAAAGCTATAAAGTGAAAGTATCTCAGGAACGTAAGTTAGGAAAAAGCCAAATTAGTTTAGTGGGTTGAGAATAGAGTAATTAAGTATTCAGTTCTTATGCTGTAAATCTTATTTAAATAATAATATAATAGAGTCTCAATTATTTGTGTGATAGCCAAGTTAAGAGAGAAATTGAGAAACAAAAGCAGTTATATAAAAATAACATTAACAGACAAGTCTTGCTGGGCTTCCCCACCCATGCACGAGCTCCCCTCATGCAATGAAATCTCCATAAAAATGCAAAAGAAGCACCAGAGAGCTTCCAGGGGACTGCTGGAGGGTCACACACACCAGGGGGCCTGGGTGCTAGGTTGCCTGTAACCTTTGTAATAGATACTATAATAAACCAGCAAACAGAAGTATTCCCCAGGACTCTCTCTGTGAGCTGCTTGAGTGAATAGGTTCAAAAGGGGGTTGAGAGAACCTTACTAGAGCCACTCAGAGCAGGTAAAAATGGTGGTTGTGACTGGCAACCAAGCCTGGCAGAAACAGGTGTCTCTGGGACCGAGCACTCAGCAGGTAGGTCCACAGTATCTGAAGTTAACTGAGTCAAACAATGCCCAGCTGTCCAACGTGGCAGACTTGCTTTCTTGATACTGCTCCTGGGAAAGATGCCCACACTCTTTGGGGCCACACAAGTCTCCTTGGTTTGCTACGATTTGACTGCAGGGAAAAAACAGGAAGGGTGGTGTTTTCCCAAAGCACAACAGCGTATGGGGTATGCAGTTTGTGTAGCTGAGCTTCATGTGGGTTTTTCAATTTTGGTAACTGCCGTAATACATATGCAGCCAAAACCAATTAATAATGCCAATGAGCTGGGGTACTTAAGTACAAATCACATGCAGTTAAAGGAAACATTTCATGGAGGTTCTGAATCAGACACGAGATTGGATTCTTTCTCAGCTACTTACTAACCTCAGGTCAGCTAATTGTTTAACACTCAACTTTCTATTGGAGCGAGTGAGAATTTATTCATCTCAGGGTGACCATATTAAGTCTAATGATGTATGTAAAACTCAATATATTGTATTAAAAAGTTGTAAGCATTCAGAATCATTCTTTGTTTGTTTGTTTCTTTTGGACAGGTTTTCTCTCTGCAGCCCAGTCTAGCCTTGAACTTACAGGATTGACAAGTCTGGAATGACAGATCTGAGCTATCATGCTCAGGCTCAAACACTTGTTTTAATTTCCCAATTCTTACTCTGGGAAAGGAATGGAGTTATACTGGAGTGGCAGGAAGAAGCACCTTTGCTACCAGAATGCAGAAAGGTGTGAGTAAGGGATCTTTTCCAGTTTTGTACTATATTATTAAAATTCTTTGTCACTGAGAGAGACACTAAGAAACACACCAACATTCCCCTCTCTGCTCCCTGACAGGGAATCCAATGTGGCCTAACACTCTCATGGCTGTGCCTTCTGCACCATGACGATTGTCAGCTCAAACCGTGAGGCAAAATCCTTTCTTTCTTAAACTGCTTTTATCTGGTCTTTTGTCACAACAGCAAGAAAAATAACTAACAGAGGAATTCTGGGGGAGAAGCTTCTATTCTGATTTCAAAATATTTCTAAGACTAAGAATTTGGAGAAAGGAGGTCCCTTCCAGGAGAGTCACTGTGGATGCTTCCTAGGTTCCAAAAAGGAGTTCCATTCCCTGGAAGATATCACAAGTGTGACCAATGTCAGCTGCAGGAAGATAGATAAAAAGGTAGCAAGTGTAAAGGCTCAGAAGAGCACAAAGGTGGGGCTTGACAAACCGCTGCCTTGGCCCATTTATACGGCTGGAACAAAACACGTGAGTCTAGGTAGTTTATGAAGAACTTCTTACAGCTGTGTCTACTAAAAGCCCAGATGTATATATCTCATTTATATACAGCTTCATAGAATATTTTAATATTCTGACACATGAGCCAAGAACCAAATGACTTATTCATTCGTTAAATTGTTGCCACTTTGGTCAGTGAGGTCTCCTTCATTTGGCCCACATTTCAATTCGATAAGACAAGATCAGCACTGTGAGCCACACAGTATACATGGACAAACAAGGGATGGGTAAGTATCCTGCAGAAAGCATTCCCACCAAGGAACAGCAGCATACACCAAACTCCTATTTCCACTGCACACACAGGAGAGCCATCCAAGAGAAATTACATCTAATGTCATTTCCTTGGCATTGTAGTTGGTATATGACAGACTTATGATTAACCTGAGTTCCAACACTGAAAGTGTCACCAGCTGCTGTGATTGTTGCTTAATTCCACTGAAGGCAGAAGGATGCCAAAAACAAAAGCTGATTGGAACTGAAGATGTTTGTAGGTGTGGGCAATCTTGAACTGACACCCTGTGCTGGTTTGAATAGGACTGCCCCAGCCCCCTCCCCCCATAGACTCCTGTGTTTGAATCCTTGGCCCATAGGGAGGCGTGGCCTTGTTGGAAGAAGTGTGTCACTGTGGAGGCGGGCTTTGAGGTCTCCTATGCTCAATCTCCACCCAGTGTGGCACATGGTCTCCTTCCTTCTGCTGCCTGTGGATCAAGATGTAGAACTCTAGGCTCCTCCAGCACCCTGTCTGCCTGCACACTACCATGCTTCCTGCCGTGATGATAATGAAATAACCTCTGACACTGTAAGCCAGCCCCAATTAAATGTTTCCCTTTATAAGAGTTGCCTTGGCCGTGGTGTCTCTTCACGGTAACAAAGCTCTTAACTGAGACACCCACAGTTCTAAATAATGTCAAAAGTAAAGATGTTAGATGGAAAACAAATGGGCTCTCTAGCCCTAGCTTGGAAACTGCAGAGGTGATGAGAGAGGGAGCTAGACGGCGCTGAGTGAATTAGAACTCTTAGCCATGTGACACTAAAAGAATGAGACCATCTTGGAGTCTATTGCTGGGAGACTGGGCTCGGCTTGGCGGAAAGAAGGCGGGAGAGGTTTTGATGCAATGTTGGGTCCAAGCCAAAGCTCTGAGGTAGAAAGGGCTGCACTGCTAATTAGTGGCCATGTCAACCTGCAGCTGGAGACAGCCTGCTTCCACCACAGAGAAAGTTACCAGGGCTAGAAAGATGGCTGTGTGGGTAAAGTGTTTGTAAGGCATGAGGATCTGGAGTTGGTTCCCAGAACCAGTGTGACAAAGCAAGGTGTGGTAGTGTATGCTTATGATCCTAGGACCAGGGAGGCAGAAACAGGCAGATTCCACCTGACCCAGACCACTTGGCAAGCTCTTGCCAATGAGAGACCCTGTCTCAGAAAACAAGGAGGAATGACATCCAAGATCCTACGTCATTCTGTTCCTCCAGGAGCATCTTTCCCCGGCCTGTTAAGCTCCTACTTAGCTTTTGCACTCTGGATAGCCTCTTTTCTATACCCATAATGGGCATAGGCACTCACACACACACACACACACACACACACACACACACACACAGAGAGAGAGAGAGAGAGAGAGAGAGAGAGAGAGAGAGAGAGAGAGAGAGAGAGAGAGTCACAGACGTGCACATACGCATCCACACGCATAGTATCAGAGCAACTTTCCCCTCCTTATATTCTTTGAATTGTAGTGAACTAAATAGATCTCAACTCTATTTGTTTATTTATGACTCATTCCCTAAACATTTATTATATTGTTAATCTATAAACAGAGTAACAAGGCCATAAAGATATTGGGACAAAAACAATGACAGACAGACAGACAAAACAAAGAAACAAAACGGAGAAAGCAAGGCAATTCAGAAATGTGAGTCTTTGATATGCGGCAGAAGGCTAATGCAAATTAGGGCAGGCAGGCTCTCTATGTGAGACACCAAATGTCTATTTTGAAACAGAATATTCTACCTCTCTCCGACCTCTGAAAACCAAAACCACTTCATATTGTTCAGTGTAGTGAAATCTTCTGCCCTTGTAGAGGACAATAATGCATTTTGCTGTGGAAAAACTGATGCCATTTGGCTTCAGAAGGGGGCCTCGGGAACCCCAGGAGTTTTTAGAAGTGCACAATACCAGCAGACTGTCTTTCTAAATCTGAAACCAGAGGCTGTGTTCTAAGACCTCTCTGGCTTCAAGAACATCACAGAGGAGCTGCTGGGTCCTTCCTGGACGGCATTCTGTTGCCTGCTCAGTTGTGTGATGCTGTAAACATTGCAGGTTTTTTGACTCCACAGTCTGAGACATACACACTCATCACTTTATCCCCTCTATCTGTCACACCATTGGCATTTAATGTATGCGCTGTATAAATGAGTAAGCAAATAATTAGCAAAAGAGATGGGTGAATAGAAATACAGTAATCTTTTCTACAAAGAGGGAGAATTTATAGCCAGTAGCCAAGGCTGGGTAGATATCTCTAGAATTCTCCAAGCAGAAAAGGCAAGGGAAACTACACTTGACAAAACTAGAGGGATTTTTAATTTTTTTTTTCAGGCTGGGGATATGGATAAATGGGTAAAGTGTTTGCTATGCAAGCCTGAGGGCCTGAGTTCATGTCTGCAAAGGGGTTCATTCTTTAATCTTAATGCCAGAGGGGAAGAGACAGGAGACTTCTGGTACCTTTCTAACCAGCTAGCCTACCCAAAAAACCTTGAGCTCAAAAAAAGTGGAGAGAAATGTAGAAGACATTCTATGTCCATTTCTGCTCTCCACATGTGCATGCATGGGGGAACACAACTGTACACACACATGTGTACACACACACACACATACACACACAATCCCCACATTTTGTCACTTTTAACACTTTAATTACTTTATTCATTCAATAAATACCACACCACTATTCTGTACCACAACATAACCTCAGCTCAGAGATCTTAGAACAACATCAAACAATGCAACAACAAAAGAAATGCTGAGCAAACAGCAATTCTGAAAGAGATAATGGGTTTTGAGGCATGGCAAAGGTCCAGCAAAAGTGAGATTTACTCTCCTCATATGTGAAGACTAATGTCTCTTTTGATTCTTCATATGGAAGAAACGTGTTGCTGATTCACTGCTAATCTCTCCATAATTTACTCAGCCGAATGAAATATCTTAGTAACCCATCTTCTAGGCACTGAGTGGTCCTTTCTAAGGTATAGTGGCCCATTGACTTTCACTCCAAATATTGAGAATTCAGGGCCCCTAACTCCAGGAATTGGTGAGAACGCCGAGATGACTCTGCATATTTAGAGATGGGGAAGTGGGAGTCCTCTTTATACAGGACAAAGGTGCTGCTCCCTGTCACACCAAAGCCAGCTGATCTGAGGCTGCTTTCTGAAAATGCATCTGGCCGTGGCTTTTTATCTGCATCCGTGGCCTCCTGCATTTGCCAACAGCAGTCATCCCGGAGCAGCGCCTGCCCATCCAGCCTCACAGCCCCTTCAACAGGGTCTAAGAGCAAAGGGACAATGTTTTTCATGAAGTATAAAGAAAACTATTCAAAAAAATTTTTTTACCCAAACATGGTGTCTTTTGGGGTCTCCGGGAATAAAGTGGGGGAGATTAAATAGTTTCTTCACTAGCGGTGCTTTGTTTTGTGTCCTCGCTTTTGTTTTCAGTGACTTGAAAAGTCAAAGTGACCATATGAACATAATTAGAGCAAAATGTTCTCCTGGTGAAATGGTTCCGTGGAGCTGAAGTGAATTAGGCCCCAACTCAGCCTGGCTTGTACAGGAAAAATGGCTGGCTTATTATATCTACAGGTCTCAAAGCTGACTGAATTTACATGGCTGTTTCTTATATTTGGATGCTGGTGGCAAACTTTAAAACAGTGCCATTGCATTCAATTCATGTGCCTTGAAGTCTTTGTCCTCTTTTACAATTTTAGAAAACTTAAAAAAAAAAAATCACAGGAGCAGTAAGAGATGATAATTAATAAGTCAAATAACCTTTGGCTAATCCGAACAAATTCACCTCTTAGGGAGGGCATAGATGCACAGGAATTCCTATTAAAGCATAAAGACGGACTGCCCACTTCCTGGTCTTAGTATGGGAGATGCTACAGGGTTTGTATTGGGTCTCTGCCTCTGAGCACACAGTTCCTAAAACTCTTTGACTCTTCAAAGTGAGAAGAATGTGTTTTTCATGCTAATAAAATCACCTATTGACTGCTGGATCCCAAATAGCTCCAGAATGAGGGGTGGTCCCCAGAGTCTAGATAATGCTCAGCCCTCTCCACCCCCACCTCTAAGCTGAAGGTTGATAACAGTGGTTGGAGATTTAGCCAGTCACTCTTACATAATGGACGTGCCATAAGAACCCAAAAGGGCCAGGTTTGAATACGCTTCGGGATAGTTGGCCGGGAGGACACTCCTGAGGGTGGCCAGCTTACCAAAGGGATGGAAGCTTGCCTCTCTCATAATGCTCTGTCCTATGGATCTCCTCCATCTGGCTCTTGGTTCATATCTTATCCTTAATAGGAAATTAGAAAATAGAAGGAAAGGATCGTCTGTAGTTCTAGCAAATAAGAGCAGATAGGGGCTTGTAGGACTCTCTAATGTATTGAAGCCCAGGCTACTACTGTGATTGCAGTTGTCTTCAGAAGTGGGGTGGTATGGTGGGTCAGAGCCTTCAGTTGGCAAGGTATAACACTGTCTCCAAGGAGATGAGCAGTTGAATTCAAAGTTGTGTCAATGGCAGGCTTTGTTGGATAGTAGAGTCTTTAGGGGTGGGGGAAGCCTACGTGCATTGTGGAGGGGTCGGTAACTAACCTGAAAACCCAGGAGGAGCAACTGAGTTTGTGTCCTTCCTCTGTCCTCTAGCTCAGCCACACTCTGCTCTAGGTGTTTGGAAGAAACGACTACAACTTTCTCTTCTCTCTTCCTGTAGACTCACTGTGATCTTAGTAACACAGCCTGCCTTTCTCTTCTCTCTTCCTGTAGACACACTGATCTTAGTAACATAGCCTGTCTCACTCTTCTCTCTTCCTATAGACCCACTGTGATCTTAGTAACACAGCCTGCCTCTGAGTACTGACCTCAAGCAAAGGCAACCTACACCATTAGGCAAGGTGTTCAGGATGCTGTAAGGCAGATGTGAGCAGGCTTCTCCCCAGAGGCTGGAATGTGCATTCTAATCAACTCTGCCTTTGCATCTGTCAACCCTCTGAAAGGAAAGGCAATCTGCAAACCAAATCCCATAGGTTCTCCGAATTATCTGGGGCATATTTGGAAAATTAAAATCAATATTTAACATGAACACACTAAAAGATTGCATTGTTCAGAAAGCCTCCAAAAGTTCCAGGTTCTTTGAAGTGATCCATTTTTCTCCAGGATTTATGAGCTGCCTGTCAACAAATGTAATTGAATATTTATTGAAATTAATGGCAACTGTAGCTGATTGAACAGCAGTCACTTTAGGCTTGGCTTTAACTTTTATTTGTTTGTTTGTTTAACTGTTAATTAATTTATGGTTGTTTTCCCCTTCTCTTGCCTTTCTATGCTGCAAACTGATGAATGGCATGGAGAGTCGGGGTGGGGTGGGGTGGGGTGGGATGGGGGTGGGGTAGCCTGCCACATACTATCAAGAGGTCTTCCCACTGCCCTTTACAAAATGGGCAACCATTGCCAGTAGGACATGGTCTCCTGTCCCTATCTCATTACTAGTAAGATTTCCTAAAAGGACCATTTTGTGAGGAGTTCAGGACGGGAGTGGCACAAACACACGCCCTGGGTTCTAACAGCTGTGCACCTGGTCTGCCACGCCCAGCAAACCTCTCAACCATTCCCTTGGCCTCAGTTTCCCTTCTTGTATATCCAAAAGCTTAGCAACTGTAGCACAGATCTGGGTCCTGGATTAGAACTCTAGAATTGATCATTACTATTTGGCTCTAGGACAAAACAACTAGTTGTATTTTATTAATCTTGATTTTAAAAGCTATACTTTTAAAACCACAATGGAAAACCCATACTGGTTTCATGTAACAAATAATATCAGAGGAAGTGGAAAGTGTTGTAGTAACAGGAGACCTGGGCATGACATGGTGGCCCATGTCTGTGACCCCAGTACTCTGGGGGTTCTGTGCTGGGGGCCAGCCTGGGCTACCTAATTAGACCTTTTCTCCAAACCCAAACCAAACCAAACAGCCCTAATACTGGCTTTCTTTATTTCTTCTTTCCAGTCTTCTAGGATTAGAACTAAATGATCACCAACTGACTTATATTTTCCAATAATCTACAAGCACACAAAATCAGCTCCTTCCTGGGTGTCCCCTAATCTGCATCTCTGCTTTGAGATGAGCAGGGATTTGTGCTCTTGATTAGTTTTTCGGGATCTTCTGAGGCAACTGACTTTACAGGCCATCTCCTTGAGCTGGCTTGTGTCTCGAGCTCTGCTCGCAGCTTCTAGGTGAAGGAGTGGTTTTCAAGCCACCACCATGCTGCTGGTCATTCAGCGTGAGCTCTTAGCCAAGCCTCACATGGCCAGAGCCATCATTCATACAGGTGTGGACTGCAGAACACTTTGCAATCTGCCAAGTATACTGTGGCCACTGCAGGAACAGAGGACGAATGCCTGACTTTAAGGAACTTGATGAACTATGAGGAGACAGGAGAATGGCTCTAAGGTAAAGGGAAGAAAGGCAGGAGTCAGATGGCTGTGAAGGTACAGGCTGGCCTTGCTTAGAAGAACTGACAAGATTCTTGATGTGTGTGTGTGGTAGTAGTGGTGGTGGGGACTATGTGTATGTGTATGTGTACATATACACATGTGGGTCTATGCAGGCACACGGGCATCTGTGTGCATGCAAGTAGAGGTCAGAGGCTGATGTTGGGTCTTTCTGCCATCTTTTATCATTCATCTTTTTTTCTTTTCTTTTCTTTTTAGACAGTGTCTCTCACTAACTCTAGAGTTGACTGATTTTCTTAGACTAGCTATCCAGGGAGCTCCAAGGATCCTTTGTCTCCTCCTGGAACTGGGATCATAACACACAACACCTAACTGTTTCTTCTTCTTCTTCTTCTTCTTCTTCTTCTTCTTCTTCTTCTTCTT
>OU015747.1:135049403-135063694 GCA_907169655.1 Acomys percivali
TTCTTCTTCTTCTTCTTCTTCTTCTTCTTCTTCTTCTTCTTCTTCTTCTTCTTCTTCTTCTTCTTCTTCTTCTTCTTCTTCTTCTCTTCCTCCTCCTTCTCCTCCTCTTCCTCCTCTTCCTCCTCCTTCTTCTTCCTTAATGTGAATACTGGGGATATGGTGTTAATTCCACCAGGCCAGAATAAGATCACTTCTACAATACCTGAAGCAAGCTTTATTAGATACTGACTAGGATGATGGACACTGGCCAGCTCCACACCCAAGATTCCTGGAGAATGGCATCAAATTGTATTTGTCAGAGGCTTATAAAGGCAAACCCCAGGAGACCACATACTTCAATCTTTAATCCAATCTGGGCCAAGCATGCATCCTGACATACTTTCTGCCTACATACCCCGAGCCTACCTGTGGTTAAGCACATCCTGTATAGTAGGAACAAGCAAGCATATTTACAGAAGCAAAAACACATGGCTTCTTCTCTTAAATAAACATCAGTCCCCAACAGTCCAGGAAGTTATCTGTCCTTGGACAACTGGGGCTTGTAGGTTAGACACATTTTTGTTTTATAGCTGTCTGGAGTGCAGTAATTTAAACATAAAACATAACTTTAACCATCACATTGAACTCATGTCATGTTGGATTTCAGACCTGGGCAAGGTAGCTGTTTAACATATCAAAGTGGACCTGGCCTTCAGGTTCTCCCAGCATCCCTCAGTCCCTACTTGTTGCAAGGTGTGGCTGCCATACCCTGCCCTCTGTCCTGAACTTTCCAGCCCAGGAACTGGGCTTCTTCTCCTCCCTTCCTCTTCCTCCTCCCCCTCTTCTTCCTCCTCCTCATTTCTCTCTCTCTCTCCCTCTCTCTCTCCCTCTCTCTCCCTCTCTCTCCCTCTCTCTCTCTCTCTGCATTTCTCTCACTTGGTGTCCACATGCTCCCCATCCTTGCCTGCTTTGTCTGCATGGTGATTTCCTAACCATGACCATGTTCCTTGGGACCAGTGAACCCACCAAAGAGCTGCCCGTAACAAACCTGCTTTCATACTCTTAGTTCATCTTGAATCGACTTAGTTCATCTGGAAGATAACCTATTAACACCCCCCTGTTGTTCAGTGAGCACCCTAATGACTCAGCCATCTCCCCCACCCAAGAAGATTTTTCTGAAGTTGAAAACGTAACACTGTGGCGAACAGTGAACTGGGAGGCAAGAGATACAAATGCTGGGACTATTTGCTGGGCGTAAGTTAACTTCTCAGGCTTCAGTTGACCAAAAGATTTATGTTAGAACTGGGGTTTCCCACTTCGTGGGAGTCCATAGAAGAGGGTTCATGAGATAGTGTAACTGTGACTCCTACATCCCTGGTTTGGCTTGATTTGTACTCTAGTTTCATGAAAGCCCTTGTTCCAGAGATAATTAAGAACAAGGTAGTATCAAGATTTAAACACATGATTCCTAAGACTGGAAGAGAATGGGAGAAGGAAAGGCCCTGAAGGTAGAGAAATAAATACAAACTTCAGCTGCCCCTCAGGCCTGTCTGTGGTCTCAGCTTAATTAAGGAAGCTGCCCATAATCAAGCTCCTCCCTAGACAAGAAGAGTTGACCTACAGAAGGAGCCAAGGCCTTACAGGAGCCACTGTAAATTACAGCAGAGCAACTACTGACCTAGGACCACTCCAAGCATAGAGAGGTATTGGGGACCAAACTGCCAAGGCTCTCTCTTGGCAGGAGTTGGAGTAGGGAGTGGGGAGGTTGGGATGGATGGGTTGTGGGGCAGAGAGAAGAGTAAAACGGTGGAAAAGCAAGCAGATTCTATGTAACAGCCAGCTGGGAGGGACTCGGAACCGATCCCCGGTCAGAGTCCTGGTCCTAGCCTAAGTAGCTCACCTCTAGGGGAAGAGGAAGGAGGTTCCTGCAGGATTGAGGGCGATTCCTGGAAAACAGGAACCTGCTTTAGAAGTTCACATTTTCTGGTGAACAGAAACTGCCCTTTAGGCTTGTTTACCTGATAATGGTCTTTCTGTTTAGTCTGTCACCAGCACTGTCATTTGGAGGTGGGAGGCCTTTGGCTCTAACAAGCTCATAGGATCACACTTCCAAGGACCCAATCCTTGGATAGAGATTGTTTTATCAAAAACTATAGTGGAAATCAGAAAGGTCGCTCTCCCTTGGTAGCTATTTACATTTGAATCAACTAGAATAAGCGACAATCAGAAATTCATTTCTTTCCTCAGCTGCCATAACCACACTGTAAGTGCTCAATAGCCACCAGTGGCTGGGGACACCTGATGGGTTAGCACTGATCTAGAACGTTTTTCATGGCCACAGACAGCTCTATTGGATGACACTAGAACTGGAGATAAGCCAAGGAAACAAGAGGGAGGATCTTGCAGAGTCCAATGTCAGGTCTGCTCCCCAGACAAAACATACTATCTTATTTAAGAAAAGCAATAGAGGGTGGCGTGATCTCCAGGTCGGCTGGTTTCATTTATCAGACAGAGAGACCAAGCATTTGCAGGTGTTCTGGGAAAGCACCTGAAAAGCAATGGAAGATGTGTTCAATAGATACTAGATAGATGATAGACAGATAGATGACATGTAGATAGACAATAGATAAATGATAGATAGTAGATAGATAGACAGACAGACAATAGATCAATGATAGGTAGGTAGATAGATAGATAGATAGATAGATAGATAGATAGATAGATAATCATATATCAAGGAAGACTGATACTAACATTTCCATTCACTGTAATTTGGGAACCTTGGGGACCAGAGCTCAGTTAGGGGCTAAACCAGCATCTGAGGATGTCATGCAGAGGCTTTAGCTTAGGCTCAGATCAGCCCTGATTGCAGTGGGATAGCTATCTTAGTCTAACTGGCTGTCGAGAGGTAGTGCAGCTTCTGTGTGGAAGATGAATGACCTTATCCGAGGTGTCTACACATTGAAGTCTCAGAAGCATTTGATCTCCAACCATTTTATTTTTTCCTTTTCAATTTAACTTTGTATTGTGGTTCTTGAAGCATGTAATTAAACATTTTAAGATTTTCAGTGGTTTTCATATATCAGCCACATTCCCAAATCAGGACTTTAAATCAGCTTTCCAATAATGCTATCAGAACAGATAGATAACTTATTCTTAGTGGTAGTCTCAGCTCTAGAATCTACATGCCAAATGCCACATGTTTTGTTTTGTTTTGTTTTGTTTTTTTTGCTTGTTTACTTCAGACTATTCTGGTTACAGAAATTCTTCCCGAAGCAAGGAAAGAAGAATAATTTATACCACTTACCAACAGACAGATTTCTATTTAACAATTTCTTTTATGTTCACTATTTTTACTAATATGGAAGAAGTATTTCATTTTGTTTCACTCACTTTTGTCACTGTCAATATGATCTCATTTCTTGGATTTTAAGAAGAGTGTTGCTGTTGTTTCTGTTTGTGAATGAGGGTTTAGAAGTTTGGGGGTTCACAATATGAAAATTAAGAACCATCAAAATAAGAAATGTTAGGTGGGAAACAGATGACCACCAAAGTTTCAAATGTCATTGATCCTCAGAATTTCTTCTGTAGTTGCTGTATCTATTATTTATCTATCAATTATCTATCTATCTATCTATCTATCTATCTATCTATCTATCTATCTATTTATCTATCTACCTATCTATGCTCTCTCTGTGCTCTTGGATATCTTAAGGCATACCCTGCAATAATTATGAAAGAGGAAATAAAATGAAAACCCCTATGGACAAAAGAGTAATTAACATGATGCCATCATTGGAATATTGGCTCTATTTCACAAGTATTGCTTCCCAATCTGGAACCAGTGAAAAGTCATGGGAACTTTAAGAGGTTGGAAGGCCTTTAGTTCATATGGGCTTTGCTCTCTCTCAAGGAGGATGCAGGGACCGTGGTCTCTTTCTTATCACATCTGCCTCCTCCACTCATGGATGCACTATATACCATAGGTCCAAGAAAATGGGACCGATTGCTTATCAGTAAAGTCCTGAAATAAATCAACTTACACATTTAACAACTTAAACATTTTAAGCTTTTCAGTGGTTCTCATGTGTCAGCCAGACTTCCAAACTTTTTTATCATCCTTCTAGTAATGCTATCAGAGCAGATAGATAACATACTCTCAGGGGTAGTGAATTCTCAATCAGCGTTTCACTTTCAAAGTGAAAAGATTTATTTCGGGGACTTTGTTACCATAACAGGAAGCCAACTAACATGGGAAGCTAGTGACACTTTCTGGGATGCACTTTCTGTCTATCTACCTACCTATCGATCTACTATCTACCATTTATCTGTTGTCTATCTGTTATCTATCATCTAATTGTCTATCATCTATTATCTATCTATCATCTATCTAGTATCTATTGAACACATCTTTAATATAATAAGTGAAATCACTCTTCTTTTTTTTGGTTGTCAATTTCTCCCCTTGACCTAGGTTTGAATAGTTTCAAGTGTCTCCCATCAAACCACCTGCTAATATATATGCATGGCTATCCCTATGGTCTTGCTCTAGGACTCATGGACCATATCAAAGCCTTTCCCTGTTTTTTTATATGAGTCCTTCCAAAATATGTAAGCTATGGGGCCCAAGGAAAAGGAAAATGGGCTGCCGATTGTAGGGAATGCTCATTTAGTTTCCCTTTAGATGTTACTTTTGGCTCTACTTTAAATTCTAACTATTCTGAAAATCCCCCAAACAACAACAACAACAACTACTACTACTACTACCACCACCACCTCTTCCTCCTCTCTCTTCTTCTTTTTCCTCTTCCTCTTCCTCCTCCTCCTCTTCCTTTGCCTTTGGATCCCGAATCCCTTATTAAGGTGTTTAGCTATCATGGAATATTCTAGTCTTACAAGCATACCACAGATCTATTTTTAGGAAAAAAAATAATACAGACCAATTAGAAAAGATCATCTACAACACAAATGTATTAGTAAATATTTTATTTCTCTAAATTTGATGGTTTTTCTTATTCATGTAAATTCATATTGATTGTCTAGTGAAAGGAAACAGTCAATGGACCACTTGTATTTCTACATGCCTTGTAAGTACATGACTTCTAACTGCCATATTTTTCTTCCAGAAGAAAGAAAAGCATGCCTATGGTTTCATAAAAGAGAAATCTTCAAAGTCCTACGGGTACACTTGCCTAATGCAATCCAGTGTGTATGCAGACATCATCTAGCCTTCTGTGTTATCTTTCAGGACTGGTGATTTCCAGGCAAGTATCAGATACTTATATTCTGGCTTGTTCTTTTACTCTAAATGAGAATTTTTGTGAATTTCCCCTTCATTCAGGAAACTGTGGTAGGCTAACCTATTAGCTTGAAAGTAGAACACAAGTGAAATCTCAGGAAACACTGCAATCTCCAAATGGACTCTCAGGCATACTGCTACCGTCTGAGAGTTACCAACACTCATGTGAATAGGTTCCTTATGTAGAGCAACACACTTCAGATCTAACCTTACTCCAGACTGAGGGATGGCAAACTGCAGTCTACAGGATTAATCCAACCTATGGACAAGTTTCCACAGAGGGAAATTCACAAAGGTATTTGCATTTTTAAAGAGTTCTGACAAGGAAGAAATATGCAATAGTTAGCCATATGTGTCCTGTAAACACCAAAACATTTACTATGTGTACTTTACAAAAAAAGAACAGTGATTGCACATTCCTATTCCAAATGTCTGTGCTCTTTCCTTGGGCACTACTGTCAGGGAGAACAAAATACCTCTCATGTAACTTCTGAGAACTGTGCTTGCTCTTCCAGCACAACTCTGAGCAATGGGTTCATCTCTACTTCTGTCAAGATGGGTGCTCAAAGGCCATGTGTAATAATCTATAGTAATGCCTAAGACCCAGAGAGGACAGAGCAGAGGTTGTCAGACTGGGATCAAAGTCTACACTTTCAATGCTGGAGGGCAGAGACGAAGCCGAGCCTCAGAATACCCCTTCAGAGAGAAGAACTGGGGAATTGTGTCCAGCCTAAAACCCTGGTCATTGGGTTACTGAAGAGAAAAGCAACATTCATATACCAAAACAACTGATGCTCAGACTCATGCGCTCTGTGGTCTCTCCAGAGGCCAGAGCATCAACTGTCAGTGTGGACCAGAGTCTATTCCTACTGCAATTATTATTCAGGCCTCAGTGGTCCCTGTGTCTCAAATATGAACTTCATAATCATCTCACCATGGTGATAGAGGATGTGTGTGCATGGGAGGTAATTCTCATGGGATCTACTTTATGGATCTGCACCAGTGCTCAAGGTCCTTAGTGAATGACATGCCTTACCTAATTTTCCCATACCACTAAGCTTTCAAAAGTGTGCATTGCTTTTCTCTCTACCCCTAGACCCCTCTCTTTTTGTACGTATTCTGTGGAAGCACCTGTATCTCTCTATATTGAATAATTGCTTACTTGGACTTCTAGCCCAAGACCAGTGTTGCCTCAGAGGCTTCCCAGACTCTTTCTTTTCTCCTTCTACCCTGTGCTGTGCATTTCATTCACAATCATCATCACAGTTAGAATTCAACTCACCATGCAATTAAACACTGCCTTGCAAGTGCCAGAGAGTGCTTGATACAGTGGGTAGCACAGCTCTGGACACAGAGAAAGAACCAAGTTATTGTGAAACAGATACATAAAATAGCCATTTGCAAACCCATTATATAGATGAGAAAGACCGGGGAACCTTACTCAGAGATTCGCAGCTAGCCAAAGGCCAAAAAGCTGCTAGTCAATAATGAGTCCAGAATGTAGTCTGAAAATAAGGTCTTGTTGTACTTTTCCCTGTGGAATTTAACAACACTTTGGTAGATAGAACCCTCTTCTGTGGCTGTTTGCCTCTAAGTCTCCATTGGGATCTTATGGTCTGTACGATCTTAAGATATGTGGGGCTTTACTTAGTCAATCAGTAAACATAAGGCCTATTTGAAAAGGATAAAGTTGGGGGCTAGAGAGGTGACCCCAGTGGTCAAGAGTTTCTGCTGTGGCTGGGCATGGTGGCACACACCTTTAATCCTAGCACTCAGGAAGAAGGGACGGGAGGATCTCTGTGAGTTCGAGGCCACCCTGGTCTACGAAGTAAGTGCAGGACAACCAGGGCTACACAGAGAAGCCCTGTCTCCTCCAAGCCAACCTCCCCAAACAAACAAACAAACAAACAGACAGACAGAAGTTGCTGCTCTATGAAAATCAGTTGGGACAGCTCCCACATTAGGCAACCCACCACCACCTCTAACACCAGCTCTAAGAGATCCCATGATATCTTATGGCCTCTTATGGCACACGTGCACAAACACACACACACACACACACACACACACACACACACACAACTAAAAATAGGGCTACAGTAATGACCTGCCTGGCAAAATATGACCACTGATACAATAGTGGTATAAATGTTATGGAAATAGCCAAGCACTCTCTGACTTAACTTGAGGCTCACTCCGCAGAATAGAACCCATATCTGGCACAGCTATTAGGATTAAAAACTTGTGGCTAGACAGGTCATAGGCCTTAATGGGGAACCTATTCTGCTAGTAGCACCTAGTATTAAACTGGATTCTAACAACTTCTCATTATACCCATAGATTAACACATCTTTCAAACCTCATCCAAAAAATATTCATTTTGTAGATGTTAACACAGAGATCCACAACTAGTTGAGGTTCAGAGAAGAAGGGACTTCACAGTATTCATTCTTTGATGGGACATTTATATTACAGCTCCTTCTTCCCAATACTCAGGAATCACTGTGGAAGAGGGGTCCAGAAAGACAGTAAGAATCAGAGGCAGTGGATGACTGCAATTCCAGACACAGTAGGACAGTTGCACATAGAAACTCACAGCACTTGTGACCATATGCAGAAGACTTTTGCAAGCTGAAGCCAGTCAAAATGTCCCCATTGAGTGGGGAGGTGAGCATAGAATTCTACTCTGAGCTGAGACACTATTATTGGTAATTGACAGCCATAGGGGACATTTCGTTAAGCCCTTGCTACATCAATAATGATCCAGGAGAGGGTGTGGTGGTTTGAATGAGAATGGCTTCCGTAGACTAATATACTTGAGTACTTGGTCCCAAATGAGTGGAACTGTTTGGGAAGGATTAGGAGGTGTGGCCCTGTTGGGGATGGTGTGTCACTGGGAGTGGGCTTTGGAGTTTTAAAAACCCAAACCATTCCCAGTTAGCTCTCTCTGACTCTGTCTCTCTGTCCTTCTGTCTCTCCCTGTCTCTGTCTCTCATTGTCTCTGTCTCTCTCTGCCTTTCTGTCTCTCTGTCTGTCTCTGTCCTCTCTCTCTCTCTCTCTCTCTCTCTCTCTCTCTCTCTCTCTCTCTGTTTCATACTTGTGGATCAGATATAAGCTCTTAGCTATTGCTCCAGCGCCATGCCTGCCACTCTTCTGCCATGCTTTCTGCCATGGTCTCTACATGATCGTGGCTCTCCTACCCTCTGGAACTATGAGCCTTTCTTTTATAAACCTTTTCTTTTGTATGTTGCCTCATTCTTAGCAAAGCAATAAAAAAGTAGCTACAATAGATGTCCTCAGACCCAAGAATATATGGGCAGCACTACTGGGACTTGATGAGTTTTTTTTTAAAAAGGAAAATGTGGATGAGTATGGAAATGGGGGAGTGGCCTTGGGTGGGGATGGGTATGAGCAAAATTCAATACATGAAATTCTCAAAGAAGTAATAGGAATATATTAAAAACAAATCTTTAAAAGGAGAAGAAGGAAGAGAGAAAGAAAGGAAGGAAGGAAGGAAGGAAGGAAGGAAGAAAGAAAGAAAGAAAGAAAGAAAGAAAGAAAGAAAGAAAGAAAGAGAGAGATAGGATGAGGGACAGAGGGAATAGGGGAAAAAGGTGGGACATGAAAAGCAATTCTCCATCTTTGATGATGGCAGACATCCTTGCACGTAGGAATAGGAGTCCAGACAATGTCACCGGGGTAGAGCTGTCTGGCTCTGTCCGACCATCCACACTTGGAAGGGAACATGAGTTTAACCAAGAAGAGACTTGATACTCTATGAGCATATACAGGGGGAGGTAATCCCCCTCAGGAACAGTCATAGGGGAGGGGAATAAGGGGAAAATGGGAGGGAGGGAAGAATGGGAGGATACAAGGGATGGGATAACCATTGAGATGTAACAAGAATAAATTTAAAAAAACAAAAAAAAAAAAACAAATGAAGGTCCCAAGTTGATGACCAGGTGACACATCTCCAGATTCATAGGTCCCAAGCACATGGGAGTTTAATAGTCCCATAAATATTAAGTGTTGTCTCTCCCAAGCTCTGACAGCTCCTGTGCCCATTCATCTCTGTGCTTTGTTGCCTCTTTCTGCACACTGAAGAATTTTCTGGCAATGCTTTATGGTTCACTTATATTGTCATTCATGTCCACAGGCCATGGAGGAGGAAGGGAGGAGAATATTTCAGTGTGACCTACTCAGTGCCATAAATGCCCAGTACTGATTGAGCCTTCTTCTTTGTACCATCTAACTTGTCCTGGAATCTTGACAGATGCTGGAAAGCAGACATTAACTCCTTCATGTCATGGGGTACTGGGTGAGGATTTCCCACATTCTTTTCATGGGGAATGCCCCTTTCCAGAGGGGGAGACAAATTTAAGTTACCTCAGGACCTAGCACAGAAAGTTCCACAAATTAGTCACTTCATAAGATTATGTTGGGCAAATAAGCTAATAACTTACCTCTATGTCACCACAGAATAAGTCAAGAAAATTCTTTCCCAGCATCACGCGATAAACTGCTCAGCCCCTGCCAGCAGTCTCTGGAGGGCTACCCCAGGTGTCCTCTCTATCATAGGCTGGGCTCATCCTGGAAGACCACATATGAAGAGGTTTGGCTGGGACACCATCAGGGGAGCTGAAAGATTCTTGTCCTAAACCTAACAATGGTTCAAGCAAACCCACTAAATATAATATCTGCAACAGAAATGAACGTGAGTCCTTGAAATCTAATCAGATGATTGCATCCAGAATGGAGAGTCACTGCACATAAGGATTAGATTCTGTTCATCTCTCCTGGCAAATGAATCCTTTTATCAGGTCCTCTGCGTCTTCCCATGTGTAGCTTTAAGCTGAGAATGAAAGATACAAACTCAAACATAAGAATAACAAACAGTAAAGTAAAGAGACATTGCAGACATAGATACTGCCATCGATTTCTCATGTTGCACAAAGATCTTTACCCAAGTCACCTGGATCGCCCTCTCCTTTACTCATTGCTTCCCCCTTTCTCACTGGGGTGGCATGAGGATGTAAAGGTTATTTCCTTTGATGATACAGAGGGGCATCCATTGCTCCAAAAAGCTCCAGCATCTGACCGGAAATACAGCATCATTTTGGAAACAATACTAACTGAAGAACAGTGATTCCAGTCAAGAAGGACCAGAACAAGTTATTATAAGAACTAAAATTTATGTATTCATTCAATGTTCATGTCTGAGTGCTGCATCATGTATGTACATACACTACATGTGTGTGGGTACTCACAGATGGCAAAAGAGAGTGCAAGTCCCCTAGAGCAGGAGTTACACATGGTTGTCGGCTGCTGCGTGGAACACAAATTCCAATCCTCCGCCAGAGCAACAGGTACTCCTGAGTGCTGAGCTATCTTGCCAGCTCCATAAGAGTCAAATTTAGTGACGGAAAGGCTGCTTTCTGCTTCTATGTCATTCACAGGTCTTACCTTCATGGGTCTTGGATGTAGTGATGAGGAGACAGACAGGAAAGGTACAGTGTGGCTACAGGGGCTGTTCCTTGACCGCCTAGAAACAATGGCCTTTAGTTTTCCAAAGGTCCGCATCTCAATAGTTTTGCTTTCATGTATCTTTTACAGTGCATTTTTGACAAGTGAGTTGTTGCTCTTGTGGTGGTAATATGTGTTTTCTTATTTGTAAAGGTTTCCAAACCCACATAGCACATTCAGCTTATTCCCTGGCCCAAACCACTGTCAGTTTCCTGGGGCTGCCACAAAGACAGTGACTTCAAACAGACATGCGTCCTCTCCTGTTTCTGTAGGCTGCAGATCTGAAGCCAAGTGTCAGCGCTTTCTGCTCCCTCTGCCCTTAGGGAGCCAGACTCTCTCCTCTTCTAGGTTTGGTGGTTGCTGATCCCTCCACATTTCTTCACTTATGACTGCCTACCTCCAAATTCTGCCTCTTTCCTCACACGACCCCCATGTGTATCTTCCGTGCTTCGGTGTCTGAGCATCCCTTTCTTCTAGAAACACATCAGTCACTGAGTTTATTGTCCCCATCTAGCATGTTCTTCCTCACTTTAGCTGTATTATTTCTTCAAATGTCTTATTTCCAGATAAGCCCCATCCTCAGTTAGGAGGCTAAGACATGAACATTCTGTCTTGAGACACATAGGTTATTCTTTACAACTCAAAGCACAAACTACGCCATGGCAGAGACCATGAGACCAAAATGACATGCAGACTGTCATGTTTAATGTAATCCAGAAGCACTAAGAGGTGTTGGTGTATAACATTAGTAGTCAGGATGCTGAGGCAGGAGGATTACATGAGTTCAAGGGCACCCTGGACAATATAGTAAGACCCCATGTCAAAAGAAACAAAGAAACAAACAAATGACCAAAACCAAAAATCAAAAAACAAAAACAAAAAAACTATGACAAAGAATGTTTGTGGATAAGCAGCCAGTGTTCCAGAGACCAACATGGCTATATCATTCACTTACACACACACACACACACACACACACGCACGCACGCACGCACGCACGCACGCACACACACACACACAAGCAATTAAAAGTTAACATAGGACTGGGAAGATGGTTTAAAGGGTATGAGGGCTTACTATTCACGCATGTAGACATGTAGTCACATGGAGGACTCTGTTGGAGTGAGCTTTGAGTGCATTTCCGACTGTCTGGATGCTCTTGTAAATAAAGGTTTCTACTTAAACCTCAAAACAACAACAACAACAAAACCTCTACTATCCACAAAAATCCATCTATGGCTCCATGTGCTTCTAATTCCAGCACTGGTGGGTGGAGATGGACAGATTCCTGGAGCTTGCTGGCCAGCCAGCAGAGCCAAAATGCCAAGCTCCCATTCAGTAAGAGACCCTGTCCTAGAAGAGTCGGCCAGCTGGCTGGTGAGTAAAGAAAGGTACTTGCTACCAGGCCTAACATGTGACCCCTGGGACCCATAGAGTGGAAGAACAGAACTGATGCCTGCAAGTTGTCCTTAGATGTGCACGTACACACTGCGGCATGGATTCATGTGGACACACATACTAAATAAACAAATAAAATGAATATAGTTAAAAAGTAATAAAGTGGAGGACAGTAGAGGAAGACTTGGTGGCATCTACACACACACACACATACACACACACGTGTGTGTGTGTGTATGTGTGTGTGTATTTATTCCTCCACCTATGCAAACTCACATTAGTCAGAGATCTACTCTGAGAACTGAAAACACTGGACCCCCAGTGCTACCAAACTCCAGTCTCACCACCCATTGGATTTCATGTTCGCTCTCTCTTTTCCTCTCATCCCCTACCAGCATAGAAGCCCCGCAAGAACAGAAACTTCTGCTTTGTCCACTTCTGTTCTTTCGAAGCTTTGCTTATGTCCCAGTGTTCTGGACACACTCAACACAGATCTTTCCATAGAAGACTAAATGCATATGCTAACAGGGGAGTCCTTTGAATGCATTTACCTTTGTCCTACATGGGTTTCTGTAGCTTTAAACTGGTCTGTGCTCTGTATTTTCCTACTCCACTATACCCTGTGGTAGAAATGGGTGGCCTCGTCAAACATAGCTTTCCTAGGTAGTTAGATCATCCTGTTACTTTCTTATTGCAGAAAAAAACTATACTCCTTCTATCAACACTATATTTTTTTTATAGAACCGTGAATATTCATCTTCTCATTTTAGAGGTGTAGAACAATCCTCAAGCCAAATGAAGTAAAAAACCACTCGAATATTATAAAATGATTAAAATATGCAAGTACCAGAAGGTGAGAGGATTTCTGGCAAAACAGTATGATTGACCAATTCATTGGCCAACTGCTGGTAGCCTCATCCTTGTCAAGTGGCTAATGCTTGTTAGTGACAATGATGGTGTAACATAAAGAAAAGAGAAGAGACAAAAAGAGAAAGAAAATAATAAAAGGCAAGAGGCATCTATGAGAAGCAGAGGTGAGAGCAGAAATGATGGCAGAGATGGTGAATAATGACGGATGACAGTAACAAGTGGGGTGGTGACTCAAGGGTGTGTGAAATCCTTCCTCATGTCTCCCTTTGGATTCTGCTCTGCTAACTGGGCTGCCTTGTCTGGCCTCAGTGGGAGAGGATGCGCCTAGTTCTGTAGTGACTTAATGTGCCAGGGCAGGTTGGTACCCATGGGGGACTTCCCCCCTCTCTGAGGGGAAGGAGAGGAGATAATAGAAAGGAGGAGTGTGCCAAGCAGGGACTGGGAGGAGAGGAGGCAGGGCTGCGGTCAGGATATAAAATGAATAAACAAATACATTTTAAAACTTAAAATGATGAAGAAGAAGGAAGAGGAGGAGGAGGGGGAGGAGGAGGAGGAAGAGGGAAAAGAAATCCTTCCTAGAGCTGATAATGTGAGAGGTCAAAAGATGCTTTAACTGGAGTAAGACAGTCACATTCAGGGGACAGAGGACTTCCCAGGAACCAGACAGTGCCTATTGCTTTTGTCACATTCTCTCTTGGGAAGTCTGTTTGGTCAGTTCAGTCCCTTTGCAGATATCTATTGCCTTTATTGCCTTTCTTAGATCATCATCATCATCATTAAAATTTAAATGCACACCTGTAATCTCTGCTCTTAGAAGTCTGAACCAAGAGGATTTCCATAACCCCGAGGCTAGTTTGGGTTTCATTGCAGTCTTTCCTTTCACATTTGTTACTGTATTTTGTCTGTGTGCACCACTGTCCCACCGTCTTTTCCTGCTTCTCCTCTCTTGTTGGCTCCTTTGTTACCCCTCTGCTTTGTGTGACACACATTCTCTTTCTCCCCCACCTTCTAACACTTCATTCTTCCTTCTTATGCTCTCTTTCTTCCTTCATGTCCTTCCTAATGGAATTTTCTTTAGCCATAAAGAAAAGGAAATCAAAATCAACAGAACTGGAATCATTATGATTGGTGAAAGAAACCGTATGCAGAAAGATGAAGACATCACGGCCTATATCGTGTGTGTGTGTGTGTGTGTGTGTGTGTGTGTGTGTGTGTGTGTGTG
>OU015747.1:135071066-135089697 GCA_907169655.1 Acomys percivali
TGTGTGTGTGTGTGTGTGTGTGTGTGTGTGTGTGTGTGTGTGTGTGTTTGCCTGTGTATCATTGTGTGTTACTCTGTCTATGTGTATATGTACACACACAAATGTGTGTGTGTGTGTGTGTGCTCTGATCCCTTTTCCTCTTCTATCAAGAATTCAGATATAGACCTCTGCACCTTAATGACCTTGTCTAATCCCGCCTGGCCTCTAAACACCATAGCTAAGAATAAATGCTTTACATTAACGATCTGGTCTCAATCCACAAACCTTGTGGTACACACTTAAGCTGCTCCCGCCCCCAAAGCAGCAATAGTGCTTTCTTCTTATTATTATAATGTTTGCTGAACTGCGCATCCTTTAAAACTAAGCAGACACTTTGGTCTAAACAGGCTACAGAGTTGAAAGGATATGGCTGAAGGCATAAACCCACCTGCATTTCATTCTTGCAAATGCCATTCTCTTGAACTGCTTGAGTAAGGGGTGGCTTGTACCATTGTTGAGGAGGAAAAGTGCCAGTCCATGGCGGCAGCATCAGCAGAGTCCAAGTCATAGTAATCTGTGCAGCACAAAGTGACACCTCTATACTCCTTAGGCCCAGGAGCAGATGAGGCTCAGGGCACTTTGCAAGCCAGTCCGTTTTTCTCCATTACCCCCAATGGTGCTCTCGTTACAGACTGAGCCCATTTGTCTTTGTGAGTGTCTTTCTAAAGTTCAGTGTTACCTTCATCTGTCTTATGGCAACAGCGGTCTGTTTTAAATACGACAGCTTTGTAATGATGTCACTGCTGAGTCCTCTCAATCGCTCCTTGTTATTCTTTCTCTTCAAATCTCCCCTGACTTACTTATCACTATTTGGACATGACTCTGAAGTCAATTCTGTCAAGTGCTGCCCGTGACTCTGCCACGATTGCTGTTCATGTATTGAGTTCATCGCTTCAGTTATGATACTGAAACACTCTGACCCACTGGTAAGCTCTGTTTTCCTATTTAATCTAAGACTTCGCTTTCCTAAGCAGTGGATTTTAGTTCATTCTCCTGCAGCAATCTCTTTGGTAAGATTTCTGTGAATGTTCCTCGGTGGTTTGCTGGTCTTGGAAATGTATTACTTTTCCTAAACATTAAATAACTGTATTATTAATGTACAGGGTTTTTACATCTGAAGCTCTTACTTCCCGAAGTCTTGCTTATTGGTTCTTATATTTTCTGTAGATTTTGTTGAATCGTTTATGAAAATACTCTCAATGCATAAAAACAATATTAATGTTCCTCCCCTCCCAGTTCTTATAATTATGTTTCCTTTTCCTGTTATTTAGAAGTGCAGTGCTGAGTAGAAATATAAGTGAAAGGCTTGCAAGTTTTCTCTCTCGCTTTAGAGAAGATACGCTGAGTGTATGAACGTTGTGGTTTACATAGATACCTTTAATTCAAAGTAAATATAAGTGCTTCGTTGCACAGCATTTTAGTGTGTTGAGATGATTCTTTTGTCCTCTAATGGGACAAATAATTGGTTTTCATTACTCAGCACACTTAAAACAAAAGAAGCCATTGATTATATATCATCATGTCTTATTTTGTAATTACCTGAGTCTGATTAACACTTACTTTTGGCATCTGTTTTCCTAAGTGATAACAGCTCTGACTGTTTTGGGCTGCCATTCCAGCTGAACTCACCCCATAAAACACACACAGAACAGTTTCCTAAATGCTCCATGTTCTAACACGGTTTGTGATGACATGGGCACATTTCTTGTTGGGCTTTATAAACCAACAAGTGGAAGTTGCACAGTTTTGCTGTTATATTATGTGTTTGCTTTGTTCTTTAGAGAAGTTATTTTATGATGCTGATCATTTTGTTTAATAAATAAGATTTTTGTGATTTTTTCCACTTTCATTTTTCTGTTCATTTTATTATTTTATTTTTATTTTTTAATTATTTCTTTTATTTTTGAGGTTATAATTATATAATTTCACCTTCCATTTACTCCCTTCAAAACTTCTCATGTGCCCTTTCAAATTCATGGCCTCTTTTTAAATTAATTGTTGTTAAAAAGATTAATTGTTGGGCTAGAGAGATGGCTTGATTGACCTGGGCTCAATACCAGCATCCACATGGCAGCTTACAACTGTCTGTAACTCCAAGATCTGACACCCTTACACAGACATATATGCAGGCAAACACTTATGCACATAAAAATTAAAAATCAATTGTTGTTACAGACATGTATGTATATGTATGTAAATACGTACATACATACATTCCTAAATAGATAAACACAGATCAGTCCTTTGTTTTAAAGAATGGAAAATATTTTTCTAATGTCTTCAGCTTGATGCTGTAAAATTTTTCATATTGTTATTTTTCAAAATACAGTTGTATCTTTTTATTCCTTTACCATTATTGATATGGGCAAGGTTTTGTTTACTTAATCCGTTTCCATTAAAACTCTTGGTTTTGTTTATCTGCTATGATTTTATTTATATTCCATTTTCTCAATGTCTATTCTCAGCATTGTTTACTTTGTCTTCCTTGCTGTTGTTTTTCTTTTCTTTGACTTCTTCAGTTGGAAGCTGTGGCAATTAACTTCCTTTAGCTTTAATTTTAGATGCAAGGCTATGTAACAGTCTGCACAAGGCAGAGCATGTCTCTGCATCTTGGGTAGGCTTCCGGAAGATCAACAATCTCCAAGCAGCCTCATGCAGTTTCTTTTCTTTGTGCAATGTGTGTGTGTGTGGGGGGGGGGGGAATTGACATAAAAACCAAAGAGAATCAGGAGGCAGAGGCAGGTGGGTCTCTGTGAGTTCACGGCCACCCTGGTCTACAAAGTGAGTCCAGGACAACCAGTACTGTTTTACAGAGAAACACTGTCTCAAAACAACAACGACAACAAACAAAACAAACAACCGAACAACCAAAAACCAAAACAAAGAGAAATTGACACACCTCAATTCTTATGTCATTGGAAAATCACAGTTGTACATTATGCTAATTCAGTATATACAATGCTGTGATACCATTTCTGTCTCTTCTGACATTGACTGTCCTCCCCCCCCCACCCCACCCCCCCACCGCCCCATTCTGGGAACTGTGTGCTCTTCTAGCGGCTCTGGAGTATCCTAGATTGTTGTGAGGGACAGTCGCATGCTGGGTGCAGGCCTGCAGTGATTCTGCCACTCAGACTGGGCTCAGATGCCCCTTCTTCAGTATTCCCGCCCCCTTTCCTCGCCCTACCCAATTACAGGTGACCTCCACTCCATTCTCCTCCAAGACTGGTTGATCAGTTTCCACCAAGAGTGTATGACATTTGCCTTTCTGTGTCCGGCTGCAAATCCATTTTCGTGGTTGAATATTATTCCATCTCATACATGTAGTGCATTTGTCTCCCTGACTCATTCCCTGAGTGTATTTTAGGTGGACTTCATATTTTAATTATTGTGAATTGTACCAGTAAATGTGAGTGTAGGTGCCATTTTGGTAGGATGACTTCTTCTTGGAGATATATCCTGTAGTAGTGTGCTGGGTCATTTGGTAGTTCTAATTTTAGGTTTTTGTTTTTTTTTTTAACTATTTTTCATACTTTTTCTCATAATGACTTATAAATTTGTATCCCCATGGACCATTTGCTGTTGTTTTGTCTTTTTAATGATGATACTTCTAGCTGGAGTGAGGAGATGCCACACTGTGGTTTTGACTGGTATTTCTCTGATGCTTAGAGAAGCTGAGAACTTTTTCATTTACGTGTTTTCTCCATATTTTCTTGTAGTCATTTCATTGAAGCATTTAGCTCTTTGTTTCATTTTGAATTGACTGTTGTGCATCATGAGATTAAGAGGTCTCGCTGATATAATGTCTATGGGAAACCAGAAGTAAGTTTTCATATTTTTATTTTCTTAAAGAGTCTAAGTATTTTCAGTTTGTGCATGGAAAAGACAGCACATTTTCTTTTAATCCAATAAAGATTAAAGCATCAGCACTACAAAGGTTCACATTTAGCATGTTACACAGTTTTCTGTCACTGCAGCAAAAATACTGAGACAATCAGCTTAAAAGGGAGGAAGGTTTATTGTTGCCTTTGCTCTAGAAGGTTACAGTCCACAGGCCTATTGGGCTCCATGATTTTTGGGCTCTTGGCTTGTACCTCATAGCAAGGGCCAGATGGCAAAGCCAACTTCTCTTTCATGTCTGGGATGCAAACAAGAACAAATGTCTTGAAGTCACACTTCCAGAAACCCCAAATTTCCCCGTAGTTTTAATTCCACCACATGTAGGAAGGGCACGAGCACCACACGTGCACATAACCTGAGCAGTGTGGGAGACACAGATAGAAGATCACTGGGGCCTGATGGCTGCCAAATTTTAGTCCAAGTTCTTGAGAGGCCCTGTCTCAAAGTAATAAGGCAGAGAATGTTTGCGTAGGGCTGCTGACATCCTCCTCTGGCCTCTGCATCTTTGTGTACAGGTGTATATGCTTGCACACATACACACACACACACACACACACACACACAAACACACAGAATCATTTGTATTTCTATTATAAGACAAAAATTATTTGTGTTAACTATGCATTTTCTATAGTGTTGAAAAATAGGTCAAAATCTTACAGAATTAGATAATTATTGAGGGTCAGCCAAAAATATCCCATATCCCATTTATAAAGAGCACATCCAGAAAACTCACGGGCCACTGAGAATTCTTTTTATCATTTTCCCTAACAAAATGATGGGAAGATGTTTAAAGAGCTTTAAGCAGGGAAGTAGCTTGACTAATGGTTTTTTTGGGGGTCACCTTTCTCTCCCAACACTGACCAGACTCCTTATTATGAAAGACATAAGTCTTAACAGATGTCACCAAATGGGCACTAGAGAGAAGGATCAGAGGTTAAAAGCGCTTGCTGCCCTTGAGGAGAACCCGAGATCAGTTCTTTTTTTTTTTTTTATTAATTTATTCATATTACATCTCAATTGTTAGCCCATCCCTTGTATCCTCCCTTTCTTTCCTCCCTCCCGCTTCCCCCTCTACTCCCTTCCCCTATGTCTGTGACTGAGGGGGCCCTCCTCCCCCTGTATATGCTCCTAGGGTATCGAGTCTCTTCTTGGTGACTTATTATCTTTCCTCTGAGTGCCACCAGTGCTGGTGTCTTTTGGCCTCCCAGAGCACTGCGTGCACACTGCACACACATGCATGCAGGTGAAGCACTCATACCCACAAAATAAAGATAAGTAAGTATTTAGATAGCACCAAAGCATCCTGGCTAACGCTCTATCCCAAGCCCATGTGCACTTGGAAATATCTAGACTACAAATAACACAGTAAGCCCAGGACCTGGCCACTTGCTATGAATGTGAGGTCCGTTTCTGTAAATGCCACCCACTACCTGTTTTCTTCTTCTCAGGACTTCCTTGCCCCGTGTGTACTGCTCCCAATAGAGACGCACACTGCGGTTTCACTGAATCTGTTCAGTCTCTTTTTCTCTGCTCCATTGACGCACAGAATACAATCCGACTTAACAATCAAGGCCCGTGTCATGGAATGAATACCTCTGTTTCTCATCCTCGCTGGTGATAGAAGCGAACACGAGCTGCTTTATGTAAAGCGTGGGGATGGGCTTACCTGGACATCACATTCAGAAATTTCGGGGATGTTAGAACCTTTTGGGCGGAAGGAGCATGGATGGGTTGAGCAGCCAATGTCCCAAGGCAGGAACTGGTCCTAGGGCATAGTTTGATTTTTTTTTTTTTTTTTTTTTTTGCATGCCCATCCAGATAATTCTCAAATTAAAGGACCAGGAGGTACAAACGCCGACAGCAACCTTAAGATTCTGGCCCAAGGATACAAAACAAGAAATATAGTTTGCTGAATTGAAGTTTGTGACATTCGTTTGTTTGTTTACTGAACTGAATATGTTGAGAGCTTCTACTGTTCCACATTCCCTACCAATATTAAGGGTGTAAAGCCAGCAGGGCAAAGTACTTGCCACAAAGTCTAATGATCTAGGTTCAATCCCTGTAGCCCTCATGACCTTCACAAGCACTGCACCACAGTAATGGTTGTTGATACAATTAAACACAAGACCATGCTTATCCAAAGTTTCTCATAGGAATAAGGTATTACAGAGAGTTGTGTAGTAAGGTGACAAGGAAGATAAACTCAGGACGCCATGGAATGGAGCCAGCTGATGGCCAACAAAGACCAGGCCACGGGCTGATTGATATTTAAGAGGGTGTATGGTGATTAGTATTGATCACCAACTTGACAGGGTTTAGAATCACCTTGGAGATGGACCTCTGGGTATGAGTGTGAGGGAGTTTCTAAATAATACAGATGGCATCCTCCCATGGGCTGTCGCCCTAGACTGAGTAAAAAGGAGGATGGGGAAAATGGGAGGGAGGGAAGAATGGGAGGATACAAGGGATGGGATAACCATTGAGATGTAACAAGAATAAATTAATAAAATTTAAAAATAAATAAATAAATAAATAAAAGAAAACAAAGGTTAAAAAAAAAAAGGAGGATGTACGTGGAGCACCGGCACTCAGTGCTCTCTGCTTCCTGACTGCAGCTCCAATGTGACTGGCTGCCCCGTGCTCCCACTGTCATGTCCTTTGCACCCCCCCAACGTGTGAACCAAATAACCTGATTCTTCTTCTGTAATCAGGAGCACAAGACAGCATTCCCTGCCTTCCCCCTCTTATCTCTCCCATGCCTAGCCTCTGTCTATAAGCAACCGGTAGAGCATTTACAAGCAATGTCCCTCTGGGAAGAGCCCAGGGATGGGAAAGAGAGTGAGGGAGAAGGCAGCAATGAGAACCGTTTCACCTTCCTGTCCTCACTCAGCGTTAACAGAGACTGATGGAGCTTTGAGATGTTTCTAAAGCAATTGCACCCTTGGCCTTCACCTCCTGCTCCACACGAACTACGCCCAGCGTTATGCACACACATTGTTGCTTAGATTGGTGTTTCTTGCTCGTCTTACAGATTGGGAAACAGAGGTAGGAGTGATCAGGTAACTTTTTTTTTATAGTCACAACAGCTATGAAAGTGGGGGCTAAAGCCAAGCTATAAGTTAACAACCAAGTCTTTGCTCTTTGACCGCACCGCTGGATTCCTTGCTGTTTGTGTTTTTGTCCCCACCTCCAACTCTGGTAGCTTTAGGGTGGAGTGACACTTTGAGGACTTGGCAGGTCCTCAAATTCATGGATAATTGTATTTGTCTAGACATCTATATCCATCTCCTGAACTTGTCATTGATGTGAAGACTGTTTGATGGTGTGACTGGATGTCAGGTAGAAAAGGAATCGGCCAGTCTCCTGCTGATGAAGTATTGTAAACACAGGATGGAGGCTAACAGATACACAGTCGTAGAATTTTCCAGTTTTCAGATGTCCTAAGGATGCATGGCCCTCCTCCAGACAAGAGACAGACAGAGACAGACACAGAGAAGTAGGCATATAGGTAGATAGATGGATATACATATATGTAAGTGCAATAGGCATTAAACGTGCATGCACACATACACATATGTAAATATATATGCATGCATTGTAATTAAGTATTATATATGTATATGAATTTTCATATTTCCTGTTGACATGCAGTATGGACTGTTTCTCTCTGAGCTCTTCCAATAATCATAGATGTCTCTGGGGTGCTGCGAATGAGACGTCTGAGTTTGTGGACACTGGTCACTCTGGGAGCATCCATACATTCCAAACACCCCATTCCTGAACCTGCGTGCTTTTACAGTCACTTCTGCCTTGAAGACTTATGCCACAACGTCTAATTATCTAGCCTACCCACAAGACTGGGTCACAGCAAAGGGCCATGACAATAGGACGGTCGCTCCTTCATACTTGCCACACCAGGAACATTGTGAGTTCAGATCTTATGGATGGCCTACCTTATGAATTCTAAAATCAGCTCACTGACAAAATCCAAAAGCCCCGTTTATAGTGTGGGCTGGTGGGGCAGAAACGTCCATTGGTCATGAAGTCACAGTGTAAACCCTAGCCTGAGCTAGCACTAAGGAGGCCTCGAGTGAACACAAATCCCTCCCCCAGTGCAGCCCATGACAGCGAGGAGGATGAAAAGCATGCTCTATGGTTTTCTGAAGCAGAACTCCACCTGTTCTCCTAGACTCTGCAGATGTTTGTCCATATCCATTAATTCCAAGACCAAACTAGTGGCTAGCCTCCAAACTTGTTTCTTTCTTTCCCTGTGCCCTTGTTCCCTTTGGCTAATCCTCAATCTTTACCCTCAACCACGTCCTTTGTAGAATTCTCCCATATTAAGCCAATTTTTTCCCTGTGCCAAATCTACCCAAGAAAAGTCAGTTCCAAACAACCAGGAACAGTCCCTATGCCCTAATACCCGCTAGAGTTACTCCAATTAGTCAACCATCTCTGTCCTGGTCCTATTTCTCTCTTCAGATAAAATCTGAAAAGATAGCACTGTGCATTGTGCTTAGGCACCTTCATAAGTCAAGACCAGGCACATGTATATGAAGTCCTAGGCTCCAATCACATAGCTTGCTCAGTTACCACTCCAAAGTAAAGAGTAAAACTATAGGCTCTAGGAACATAGTGGCTGCTCTGTACTTTGTTTCCTTGGGGACAAGTTAGAATGTGCACATACACAGCAAACTGCAGAATTCCTACACTCCATTCGCAAAGCTCCAGTGTGCTTACAGTATCCCAGGTTCCTCAATCCAAGTATGTGAAAGACACACCAGAGAAGGGCTAGGAGAAGAAAGAGACAGACATTTTGTTTTAAAATTAGGGCTTGGAGACTGAAGTTATGAAATAACTTCTTGAGTGCAGTCCTCCCACTTCAGTGTGCTAGTGAGGTGGTCGTACTGAGGTAATGGGTGGGACACTCCTAGTGTGCCAGTGGAGGCCAATGCCAACGAGCCCAAGTACAGTTTACCATCCGTCTAACACTGAGCATGGTTTCCATTGTGAGGAAGGGAATATGCAGATAATTCTCAACACACTGCTAACACAGGGAGAAACTGTGTTTAGGCACAGACTATTTCCTTAGGATGTTCAGAAACTATTTTCAAATTCTATCCTGGACAATAAAAGACAAATGTCTAGATATAAGCATTCTGAGTGCTGCTGAAAATGCCTAGGAGTTTGGCTTTATTCTACCTGAAGATTCTCAGCTAGACCTAAAGGAAGGTAGCTGGCCAGAGGAGAACAGCACTGGGTGCTAGCAAGCAGTTCCTCCCATCGGTCCTTAGATATCAGGGGATATCTAACGATGGACAGCTATTCCAATTACATAATTTTCATTCTGTTATACATGCATTTACCCATAAATATACAACTGAAACACATGCAGGTGGCTCCCAAACCACAAATGCAAAGAGAGTACAAAGATGCTCAGAGGTGCAACAGCAACCAGCATGGTACACTGACACATTCCTTGGTAGTAAACAAAGCTCTCTAAATGAAAGTAAGACCTCCTCAACAAGAGAGAAATCATGTCCGGCCAACTGGTAAACCTAGCCAACTACCCAGAGCTAATGAAGTCATGGATCTTGGAGGATAACCCACAACTACCGCTTTATTAAAACAACATAATCCCCAACTACATTCTAAACATTTGTCCTTACACCTCAGATAAGTGTAGTCTTCACCCCTCATTAAGGAAAAACATTTTTTCAACATACTAAAGGCCATTACAGAAAATCACAATCACTCAAAACGCCGCATTGCAGAGCCTAGTCTTAACTGTATATCTATAATACATCTCCTGAGGAATACTGAAGAAGGAAGGGTGGAAAGATTTTAAGAGCCAGAGGAGGATCAGGGTGTCTGCCGCGAGACTGTCTCTGAAACCCATAAAGTCTCACCAACATGACATTCTAATCTGGACAAGGGAAAGCCCACAGGCCTCAACCCCGCACGAAGAGCTACAGGCAATTAAGGAATGCTGAGGGTAAGAGAAATAGTCTTTCCCTGGGAAAAGCACACCAAATCATTATCCAATACCAAATGACCAGCCTTGAAAACACATACAAACACTTAACATGATATAGACTGAGCAGGCTATGTTCAGGAACGTATACGTTTATTACATCTACATGCATGCAATGTAACAACAAATAACGAAAAAGGAGGGCACAAATTTGAAAAAAAAAAAAGAGTAAGAAGGGGTAAATGGGAGGAAAGGGAAAGGATTAATTATATTATAATTTCAAAAAATTTATTATCAACAACAAAAAGATGTTCAGGAGCCAGACCAGCTGACACAAGCCCTTGCATCATCATCAGTCATCTGATGTTTTGGGAAAGTGTCTTTGAGAGTGCTTATGCTTCTACAACTTTGTTTTCTTTTTGCTACAGTTGCCATAAGCAATGTGGAAGGGAGGCTGTAGCTTGCCTGCTGCTGCCTCACGGCCCTGTGGTCCCCATTGCTTCTACTTGCTGACTCTGTCAACAGGAAGTGCTCTGTAAATGATGGCTATCATTGCTGATGTAACCTGTGCAACAAATGCTCATCAAAGAACAGCCAAAAGGCTAGAGGGAGGAGGAGGAGGATAAGGAGGAGGAGGAGGGGGAGGCTGTAAGGATGAGGCTGAGGATGGGGTGAGGTATCCACTACCTGTTGTCATGAAAAGCTCTTCTTCAATGTGACAAGTGTTTGGGAGAGAGCATTAGACTGACTCCCCGAAATCCTCTTAGTTAAATAATGTCACCATGTGAATAAGGGTGGTCTGACCACAAAGTGCTGGGTGAAGTGGCTGATGAAACAATTCTATTTAGAGGGCAGGTTCCTTCCAATACTTCTAGTCCCTTCTTCTAAACTCTAGGGAGAGTCACCCTTAATATTTCACTTTCCTCACCCTACATCCAATCAATAGCAACATCTTATGTACTTACGTGGTATCTCCAAGTCTACCCTCTACTTTTCTGGAACCTTGTCAGTGCCTCTAACAGCTCCCTTCTAGCCATGTGCATACTTTGCATGATTCCTTCCTCCTTGGCTTATGGTACCATCTCTGCCCTGCTCCTGAGAGGCCCTTATGCCTCACCCTGTCTTAGTGGCTGACTCTTGGTTATCTATCTTGCCCATGCCCCAGGCTATCAGACAATTTCTGGCTTCTGGAGGCTGTATACTCTTAGATGAAGACACAGATTTCTTTCAGACCACCATCAAAGCTATCAGTTCCCAGCAAGGCTACCTCCCTGGGGAAATGCAGTTACTGTCTGTGTAGGAGCCAAGCTGAAGGCCTCTGCTGCTCTTTCATCTTCTGTCACTCAGCAGATACTGCCTGCTAATGGATTTCTCTGTGTCAGGCTCTGTCTTCTCTGCCTGAAGTGAGTGACTGTACTTCAAGACCTCTGCCTTGCAGTGACACCTCAGTTCCTAATGAGTCAAGTAAAACCCACAGCTGTGGGCAAGTCTCTCTCAGTTGGGTTTGGCTGTTCAGCACCCTAACTTTCCTACTATTTATGCAACACACAGATCACTGAGACCCCTACAACAGCCCACATGGTTTGTTATGTTCTTCAACTCCTGCTCCAGTGTGTGGTGAGCTTGTCAGTCCCAGTTGTAATGCCTCCTCACATCTCACATCAAAGCCTTTCTTAACCTCCAGAAAGAGCAGTTACTTTAGTTTTTCACACGTTCATAAGATTGTATTAATATTGTCTAGGGCTGGGAGCGCAGCTCAGTAGATGATCACTTATCTAGCATATGTGAGGAATGGGTTTGGTCCTCAACACTACAGAGAAAACAGAACAATCCAAATGAAATCAAGCCCTTCCTTTTTCATTCTCATGTCTCCTTTTAAAATCTGTATTTATAAAAAAAAAAAATCTGTATTTATTTTGTTCAAATGCACACTGGAAGACTTGTAGTTTCCAGAGCTCAGGAGATAGAGAGATAAACTGATTAATTTGCTGCACATGTGGAGGTCAGAGAGGAACTTACAGGAGTCAGTTCTCTCCTCGCACCAGGTCACTGTAGGGTCTCAAACTCAAGGCATCATTGTGGTAACAAGCACTTTTAACCACTGAGCATCTTACCAGCCTAAATTAACAAATTAGAAATGGAGCGAGCCCTCATTTAATGCATGGACAGCCTGAACACAAAGCACAAAGGCTGAGCAAGGAAGCTCTCTCTCTCTCTCTCTCTCTCTCTCTCTCTCTCTCTCTCTCTCTCCCCCTCTCTCCTCCCCTTCCCTCCCTTCCCTTTCTTCCTCCCTTCCTCTGTACTGCCTGCCTGCCTCTTTGAAATCAGTTGGGAAATCAATCTCTGAATATTGATGAGAACAGACAATAACAGTTGGGCCAGAAGCACACTGTCAGTTCTCCTGGGTCTCCAGTTTGCCAGCTGTGTATATTAGAATTTAGTCCCTGTAACCACAACACACACACACACACACACACACACACACACACACACACACACACTTACATACACTTATGGAGAGAAGGAGATATAGATAAGTAATCTATCTCTACCATGGATGTATTTATATATATATATATATTGAAGATATACTTAATATATTTTGAGCATATCAGGACTAATGTATCTGTATATATCATATATATTTTGAATGCATGTCAGCCTCATATAGCTCTATCTGTCTATCTTCCTTCTATCTCTCTGTCCATATCCTCTTGTCTCTCTTCTCTGTGGAGCTTGGGAAAATCTGCATTGAGAACATGACACCTTTGCTGAGCTCTGAAGATTATAAATTTTAAAAAGGAGTCAGAAAAATAATTCTAACAAAATGGGAATATGAGAACAAAAGCCAGAGGCAGAAAGAAACAGAACACAGGCAATTATCAGGAGACTGGATCAGAGAGGAAAACAGGGGCCAGACAAGAAATGAGCTTGAATTCTGCCCCTGAAAGCATCAAGAAGCTGAACAACTGGCTTTCGATAAATGTTTGTTCGACAAAATGAGTTCCTGGTAAGTAATTTCCAAAACAGTGAAAGCAGTCCTCAAGCTCTGGAAAAAAGCACACTACTGGTTTTATCCTCATTCTTTGATTGGTGAGAGTGGTGAGAGTGCTGGAAGGGGAGGATGCTGATAAAAGCTGCCTGCATCGTCTCAGCATCCTAGGACCATGGATGAGCATTCTCAGATATTCTACCAGGTCCCAGCTCAGTGGCTTTGTCTGTTGTTGCAGAATACACAGGCAGTGGTGAGGGTCACTTTTATTTGCTATCCTCAGCATGTATCACAGGCTCAACAGGGAACCAGGAAACTTCTCCTCCTAGAAAGCCAGACCCAGCTCTGCACAAGAGCACCCTCTTCTGTGCAGTGACAGACCAGCCTTCAGAGCAAGGGTGCCATGATCCTGTCAGGCAGACCAGGGGCCCCAGTGAGCCCATAATCGGAGAGTCAGAGAAATCAAAGAAAGTCCTCACGAGCCACCTCCACCCCACTGTGGGGGTGCCTACATTCAGGATCCTTCTAGAATTGACCATGAGAGTGAAAGGGATGAAAGAAGAGAGGGAGTTTGGGACACCTTCCTGAAAGGGGAAGGAAGTACTTTCCAGCCAGGAAGATTTCGCTTCCTCGTTCAACATGACAGCAATAGAAAAGGATGCTTAGACTCTGTCCTCTGGATGTGCTCAGAATCCATAGTCAGAGCAATGCCCAGGTGTGAACAGAGGGGGGATGCCGGTGTGTGCCCAGGTGTGAACAGAGTGGGAGGCCAGCATGTGCCCTGTGCTCACAGAGAGGAGGGGAGGCTGGCATGTGCCCTGTGCTCACAGAAAGGGGGGAGGCATGTGCTCTGTGCTGCAGCCAGCCCTACCAGGCTGCTTTTGGAGTCACATAAATGAGGGGATTGTGCCTTTGGGATAATTCGGCACTACCCACTGCCTGCCCCGCTCTTCTTGCCTTCTTACTCTCGTGAACCTCCCTTTGCTCCCCAAAGAATTTTGCTTCCACTTTCATGTGATCAGTGCATATATGGTTCTGTGTAACTGTAACATGTAGAACCCACATATGAAAGAAAAGGTGTGTTGTGTGGTCTAGAACACATCATCAGATAGATCCTCAAAATAACCACGCCGGTCAGGTAGACTAGATACATACTTCCACTGTATACAAGGAACTGAGGCCCAGAGACATGAGTGAGACAGGGCACATCCAAAACCTAGGATGAGCTCTTAAAGGGCTTGTCTTATTCCTTGAAACAAAGACACCGCTTTGAAGGCCTTTGAATCTTCCCTGGAGTGTCACAGCAAGTGGGGTTCTTTGTTTTTTTTTGTTTTTTTTTTTTTCATTTCAGAGCTGAGGACCACTGAGCACTCTACCACTGAGCTAAATCCCTAACCCCATAAACCCTCCAGATACAGGAACCTGGCTGGCAATGGGGCAGAGACAAAGGGAGAGAGAGCTCGCATTCTCCTTACTGAGTCCCTCCTCCTCCAATCCTCATCCTTGAGGGAGCAGACCCTAGATCTTTGTATTTTATTTCCTTCTTGTCACTTCTGACTGCATAGACAGGTCCTTGGAGCCTGATCCCTCTGCCCTTCTTTCCCCACAGCAGAAAAAAAGACTCACTCAGCCCTCTCTCCCTATCCTGTGGCTTCAGAGCAACCCTGATCTGCATTCTGGAGTTCAGAGCTCTTCCCCCACCTGTGCCCTCTGAAGCTGGCCTGAGGCTCCTCCTGAACTCCTGCTTTCAGGTGATTTTTCAGCTCCCTATCAGTACTTAGCAGCCCTGACTTCCGATGGGAGAAGACTAATTAAAATGACAAACCCAGTGTTGATTTATTACCGGTGGGATGAAAACAATAAACAACCCTGACATTGCTAATGGGATCTCTCTCTCTCTCTCTCTCTCTCTCTCTCTCTCTCTCTCTCTCTCTAACCCTGCCCCTACCTACAACTGCTCCTTGGAGGAAGCAATGGAGTCAAGGCGCAGGTGGAAGAGTCCAACTTTTCCTTACCAATGGGCTAATGGACTCCTTCACTGCTTCCTCATCTTGTCTCCTCCTTAGATAGGACACACACACACACACACACACACACACACACACACACACACACCCCTAAAAGGCCTGCTCCCAGTGACCTACTGTGTCTAGACACAACCTGCCTTCCAAGGTTTCCACTAGCTCCCAAAATGGCCCCATCAGCTGAGGACCAAGCATTCAATCCAGAACCTGTGTCGTTTAAACCGTGACACCCCACTGTCCCCAGAAATCACCTTACACTATTAGCCTTCATATTTTCTTTCTTCTTCTCACCACTCTGGAGTTACCTTACTGCATTTTGCATTGATTCACTTATTCCTCCCACTACAGGGGAAAGTCTTGGTTGTTATAAATGTAGGACCCAGAAAGGCAACGAGAGTGTAGAAGGAGATCAAAAGGTATTTGCTGAGTAAATGAATAAGAGAATGAAGTCTCCACCACATGCGATGATTAATCACCTTCTACCACCTTATCAAATTCAGTTTAAACAAATGCTCAGAGATGTGTGTCACATACGCTCCATTCGGTTCTGTGGCACCTCTCATAATATGCATTAGCTGTCCACAGTCAGGCCAGGCACACGATGCGCAAGATAAAAGTTGGCTTTTCCACAGCGCAGTCATCACTGTGTCTCATGAATCTGTCAACAATAGGCGAGTGGTCCCTCAAGACTAGAATGCAGCTACGCATGGGAAGTGGCTCAGCAGTAAAGTGCTCCCTGCACAAGCTGGGGGAGGACTTGAGCATGTAGCCCAGGTTGCATTTGAAGGCAGACACGGCAGCATGCCTCTCTAATTCCATGTCAAGATGAGTGGTAGAGACATTTGGATCCCAGGAAGCCAGAAGGTTAGCCAGACTGGTGCACACACCAGCAAACAGAAGACACCGCCCCCGCCCCATGGCTCAGGGGCTGATGAGATGACTCATAGAGTATACAAGCTTGTCTCCATCCCTGGGACCTACATACATGGTAGTAGATAAGAACCAACTCCTGAAAGTTGTCATCTGACCTCTCCACATGCTCCATATCAACTGTGCCCACAGGAACACACACCCACCCACAT
This sequence comes from Acomys percivali, assembly GCA_907169655.1. NCBI lineage: Eukaryota > Metazoa > Chordata > Mammalia > Rodentia > Muridae > Acomys > Acomys percivali. The sequence continues at coordinate 135,087,081 of OU015747.1, forward strand.
GCACACACACACTCACACACACTCCTGCACACACATGCATACGGGCATGCACACACTGCCCCAGACCTTGATGATGTAGCCCCTTATCTCTACGAATCATTTAACTTATTTAAAACAAAGGACCCCACATAAATTAGCACTTCACTGCACTAGCATCCAATAGTTGCTAAAGGGCTGAGTGTTACTGGCCAGTGTGCTTGGATTTTTCATCTGGATTCTTCCACTTTACATCTGTGTGACCTCATATGATAGCTGGCATTATTTTCATCATATTCATAAGAGACAATATCATATTTCTTACATATGGCATATATGAGACCATGGAGACCTGTGTACAGTGGTTTCATAGAACTAGACTTCCATAAATGTTAGGTGTAGCAGTTATTATTGTATTATCCTGTGAGGAAGCACTTCTTCAATTATTCAATATATATTGTCATATAGCCTTCATGGGCTTTAGCCTAAGCATCTCATTAGCATCCACAGTGCTAGCTTATAATTATATGAATGTCTCATCTCAGTGCCTGACATAATGACTTATCATCAATAAATCATTTTTTAAAAAATATTTTATTAATTTATTCATATGACATCTCAGTTGTTAGCCCATCTCTTGTATCCTCCCATTCCTCCCTCCCTCCCTCCCACTTTCCCCTTACTCCCCTCCCCTATGACTGTGACTGAGGGGGACCTACTCCCCCTGTATATGCTCATAGGATATCAAGTCTCTTCTTGATAACCTGTTATCCTTCCTCTGTGTGCCATCAGGCCTCCCCATCAAGGGGACATGGTCAAAAATGGGGCACCAGAGGTCGCATGAAAGTCAGACCCCACTCTCCTCCAACGGTGGAGAATGTCCTGTCATCGGCTAGATCTGGGTAGGGATTCAAAGTTTACTGCCTATATTGTCATTGGCTCATGCCATAGCTTGAGCAGGACCCCTGGACCCAGATCCACGCATCATAATGTTCTTCTTGTAGGTTTCTAGGACCCTCTGGATCCTTCTATTTACCCATTCTCCCATGCTTCTCTCACCTAAAGTCATCAATAAAAAATTTTAACCTCATCTGCTAATCACACGTCACAGTGTTCAGAATAAGTCAAAGGTCTCAATAAGACAGACATACTCCAGGCCACTTAATGTTATCACAGCCACAAGTCACTGAACAGTCTGATTACATTCTGAGGATGGCGTTCCCAGGTAATGTACTTGTGTGAACATCATATAAGACATTGTCACAAAACTCAGCAGTGTGGCCTATCACAAACCTAGGTTATCAAATAACACAATTAATCAAAAGAGAAAATAATGCAACCAAGGATGTAGTAAAGAAGAGATGTCTGAGATTTCTATTGATACAGATGTACTCCAAAAGATGGTCCAAATGTAGTATAGAAAATGCACAAGGCAGTCACACATTCACACAGTCGCTTGCTATCAAGCATTTAGATGATTGTATGTGCCGCACTGTTACTTGACAGATGTGGCTTCGTTGTCACATGCAACACCACACACCTGTGAGCCATGCATTTACTTGTCACACTGTTATGGCCACTAGATCACTGGATAGAAAGAACATTTGAGCTAAGTTTTACTTATTTACTTTGTCTTTATTTTGCCTCTCATGAGTGTGTGTGTGTGTGTGTGTGTGTGTGTGTGTGTGTGTGTGTGTGAATTCAAGCACATGTGTGCTCTGGTGAACATGTGGAAGTCAAAAGACAGCCTCAAATGTCAGTCTTGATCTTCAAATTTCACCTTGATTAATTCAGTGTCTTTTAAAAAATTAATTACATTTATTTATTTATTCCTCCCCCCACGTGCGTATGTGTGTGTGCGCGCGCACATACACATGGGTACTGCTGGTCGGGGATGCATCTGTTTGTGAAAGCTGAGCAAGCCTGGTAAGAAAAGTGACTCTGGAGGGCTTGCTTGTCCTCAGATGCAGGAAGGCTGTGGATGACAGTCACTCCCACTGTGAGATAAGCAGCAGTTCACTAGTTAGCTCTGTAGGATTGCTGGGGTGTTGTTACTTTGTTGTTGTTGTTTCTTTTCTTCTGCTGCGGGGTTATGAATGCCAACTGCATGTGGTTTTGAAACATTGTATGGGAAAGGAGAGAGCTTGCCTCAAAACCCACATCATAAAGTCATTCTTTCACAGTTTCCAGATGGTGTGTATGTCCCCTATGTCCTGACACACAGGACACCACCCCTCACTGGGCTCCTGAAAGGCTGTGGCCTTGAAGGTCAGTCATGACAAACTTGGCTTTCAATTTTGCCAACTAGGAAGTGAGGTAGGGCATGAAGGAGGAATGGAGCCTTCAGAAGAAACAAAAAGTCCATGGTTTGGAACAGATTGAGAACAGCTTTGAAAAGTAGATTCACCTTGGGTAGAGACTACCTGAAATTCTCCTGCTGTACAGTGGCTATACCAGTTTTGTTAGAAAAATATTCTTAGGGCCAGTGAGATGGCTCAACAGGTAAAGGTGCTTGCTGCCAAGCCTGAGGACTTGAGTTCAATCCCTGGGACACCCATAGTGGGAGTAGAGAACCAACTCCCTCAAAGCTGTGTACACACACACACACACACACACACACACACACACACACACACACACA
>OU015747.1:135089707-135105040 GCA_907169655.1 Acomys percivali
CACACACACACACACACACACACATGCACACACACACATACAAGCACACATGCAAATGAAAGCAAAGCGATTTTAAAATGTAAAATTTGCTGAAATAAATGAAACAGTTCTTTTCTTTAGAACAAACAGGTATCAGGAAGAGCACTCTGAGCAGGCCCGAAGCTTTTAAATGTCAATCAAGCCCTAGGTACCAGGACAGCAGCAAGTTGCACAAGTTCAGATGTCACCGGAGTTTCCACAGAGAATCTGTGAATAGGGAAAGTGGGTATGGTGCTCACTTGCTCTGTGTTCAGGTGGAATCAAGCTATAGCTGTGCTGTTACAGAATCCTTAATGCATTAGAAATCTCTAAAATGGGAGTTTGTGTCTTGTCAGAGAGGAAGAAGGAAGATCAGTAATCTAGGGAAATTATTCCAGAAAATTGAGAATTTCTCTGCTCAGCTGTGTTTACACAAGGAGATCTGGGTGTCAGCAAACCTTGGTTCTTTAAGAATCTGACAGGGTCTCACTATGCCCCTCCCTCCAGAGCCATGGGCTGAGAGCGAGAGCCACATGCTAGACTAAGACAGTCTTGGCTGTGCAGAGGAAGGGAAGACAGAACTGTGTCTTGGACAAAGCTTGTAGAGCTTAGCTGCCTTGGGGCTGCTTAAGACAGAGAGATGGGCAAAGAAAGAGCATCATCAGATGCTAAGGGATTACATCACCAGATGCTAAGGGATTATATCATCAGATGCTAAGGGATTATATCTAGGGATTTTTAAAAAAGCTTTTTCTTCCTCCTCTCCTTGCTGCTTCCTTTCCTCCTCCCTCCCTTCTCCCTGCCTCCTTCCTGCCTCCTCCCTCCCTCCTTCCTGTCTCCTCCCTGCCTCCTCTCCCCTTCCTTTCTTCTTTCCTTTTCCCGTGTTCCTTCCTACCTCTCTTTCTCTTCCTCATCCCTCTTTCTTCTTTCCCTTTTTTGTCTTTTCTTCTTTACTGACTGTGTTTTCTTTCCCCTTCAAGCCTTCAGTTCTTTCGGAATCATTCTACACCTTGACCAAAGAAGTGATTGGTGTAGTGTCAACACTCTCTAGTGTGGTCAACTGATGTTAGTATTACAATAGCAGAAAGGGTTGGCTTGACTCTATTTTTGTTGGTTTTTCTTTTATTTTGGTGTTTGGTTTTCCGAGACAGGGTTTCTCTGTGCAGCCGTGGCCGTCCTGGACTCACTTTGTAGACCAGGCTGGCCTTGAACTCATAGAGATCTGCTTGCCTCTGCCTCCCCAGGTGCTGGGATTACAGGCATGGACCCTTTTCTTCAGACCTGTTTTTTCCAGAAATCTTGTCACACTTTTTCTTGAAAATGTTCCTGTCCTTGTCACAGCCCTTCTGATATGGTGGTTTCTGTGCTAGTCACAAACACAAATAACGCAAGTCAGGTGAACCCCTTCTTTTACAATTAAGTGACTCCCCTTTCCAGCCCTTTGGCTTGTTCAGGACTGAGCATTTCACAGCCTCTGTCTTCACTCTCCTACAGTCCCCTTTACAACAAGCACTTCTAAAATACTTTGTGCAGAGAAAATTAGAAGTTTAGGAACAAACCCCAAGGCAAGGCTGCCTCAGTCAGTGTGACATTTACTTTTAGGATCCCAGGGGGTCAAGACACCCTTTGCTTCCCTGGCCTGCTGGGGAGATGGTGAGCCTCTTCTTTTTTTAGCCTCTTCTCTGAAGCAACCCAAGCTCCTTCTCACGGGTACACAGGTCAGCCAGCACCACAATCCAAGGAGGACGAGTACACTGATAGACCGGTTAATCCTAGTTGGCTTTGGCAAGGACTGACTTTGCACAACGCTAATCATCCCCAAGCCCGGGGTTTAAGACCAGCTTTCTAAAAGAATATACCTATCTGCCTCCACAGAATCCCCTCACATTTATTTTTTATTAGTCTACACACCAATGCAGTCAGACCACATATCTTAGATTAAGCCCTTCTCAAAAGTTCATTGAAAATAAATTCACCTGGGCAGAAACAATGCAGCTTTGCTTGCAAGTAAGACAATGACTGTCAACCACAGACCTGCAAAAAGAGAAGTGAAATGGATTGTGCAATCTGCAGTTTCACATCAATCCCCTCCTCCCATGCCACTAAAAGTTGTAAAAATTGGCTTTTCTGACTGTACTTCATGCAGTCATTGGAAATTATTCATCACTTCATTTTGAAATTTATTTCCCGTCTAGAAGCAAGGGCTTCTTTTAGTCAACATACAAAATGTCCTGTTTGTCTCCTGGAGACCAGGCTGTGGACAGAGATGTTCTTCCTGTTTAGGGAGGGAGCCAGTTTGCTCTTCCTAGGTGTTGGGATGCAATGAGACACGGCTACAGACAGCAAATGGCCTTTTCCTCACCTGGAAAGAGCTGCAAGTTCTTCCTCACACACAAAGGAGAAAGATGGACAAAGGGAGAGCAGGGCAGCTATGCTTTACCTAAATTTAATCCCATTTTGACTTGAGGTACATATGCAACTTCAGCTCCCATAGCCTTCTTTTGCCAAGTGAGTGTGGCGGGAAGTCCTGCTGTGGTCACCCATTTTCTTAGCAACAGAGTAACTGCAAGGCCTTAGCGGAGGACTCTGGCTTCTTCACACACTTTATAACTTACTTTCAAATGTGCATAAAACAACTGAGTTTTCTTGTTACAAACAGGAAGTTCTCCCCCCAGTCCTCCCTATTTCTTTTCCTTTTTGAATTTTAACTTTACTTCATTTTATGAGAATTTTGCTTACATGTATTTAAGTATACCACATGTGTATCTGGAGCCTACAGATACAGATCTGGAGCCAGAAATGGGACTGTAGTTACAGATGGCTGTTAGCTGCCATGTGGGTGCTGGGAACCAAAATTGTCTAGAAGAGCTGCCAGTGCTCTTAAGTGCTGGGCCATTTCTTCAAACACATGGGAGGGGGGACAGGATTACACAAGTGCACACACAGACACACACACACACTCCTTTTAATTGAAATTTTTATTCTTTTTCTTTGTAAACGCATAGGTAAGTCCAACTTTCCTTTAGCTCCTTCAAGTGTCTATGGGGGAGCCATACAGGTGAAAATGTCTCGAGGCATGAGCCTTCACGGTGACAAGAGGACCGTAGACATTGCCTAGGTATCAGACAGGAACCTGAGTGACGTTGCTTGCTCTAGTTTAAAAGTAATGGCACCTCTGAGTGCCACCAGGCCTCCCCATCCAAGGGACATGGTCCGATATGGGGCACCAGAGTTTGTGTGAAAGTCAGATCCCCTTCTCCACTTAACGGTGGAGAATGTCCTGTCCATCAGTCACAGACATAGGGGAAGGGAGTAGAGGGGGAAACGGGAGGGAGGAAAGAAAGGGAGGATACAAGGGATGGGCTAACAATTGAGATGTAATATGAATAAATTAATAAATAAATTAAAAAAAAAAAGTAATGGCACCAAAGATGTGTTACTGGAACAGAATCCAATCCACATGATCCCTTGAACTCAGAAAGCATTGTTGCAATCATTAAGTGATTCCTTCCTTTACACAGAAACCTTTTCGTAGAAATTTGCCTCTGGGAAGTGCTTTGTGGGGCTGCCTGGCTTAAGGAAAGCCAGAGAAATTCTGAGATAATCAGGAATATAGAGGTCACCACTCATTTTAGATAAATCTGAAATCAAAGGTGAGGCGAGGCCATGAAAATGAGGGGAGTTTTGTTTTTTATTAATATAAATTGGATTTGCTCTAACTCTTTCAGAAACCCAGGGGCAGGCAGCCCGGGCTTCTTCCTTGTAACTGTATCTGTTCCATTGCAGGTTGCCTCTCCCCTAAACAACTGTTAAGAGCTTGGTCCCAAGAAAAGCGATACTGTATTTTAGCTTGTGTGGTGGGACGGTTGCCTAGCACTGCAGTAAATTTTACACAGCAGTTGGCTGTGGGATCAAACCAGCCGGGGCTAAATGAATTAAGCAATCGTATCACACTGCAGGGCGTATTAAGGAGGCATGCCCGATTTAGGGCACTCGATACTCCCATCTCTCAGTCCCGCTTCCGCCAGCATAATGCTTTGGCCCAGCAGGCTGTAATCTGATATTAAACAGGGTTCTTATTAAGTAGATACAATGAAATAGCAGTGAGTTTTTGTTGCATTAGTGGAGTTAAATGCACTTTATTAGCACTCATTAGGAGGAGGGGCAAAGTAGAGCTAAGGGTTCATTAGCCAGGAGCAGCCCCCAGAGAGCTGAGCGCTTAAACAGCTTGGGGCCCAAGAGCAAGATCCAGGCCACACACAGCAGAGTCTGAGAGTATGTCCTTTCCCCCGTGACTAAAATGTTTGAGAATAGTTTGGGGAAGAAATGTTAGGTCCAACTGCAGGTCAGCTGAAAATATGTGCTTCTTTCCAAAGCTGTTAATTTGACAAAAGGCAGAAGCCCCATAAAGAGAGCGCAAATTATGATTTATGGTTCAGAATTGAAAGGAAGTTGTGTGCTTTTGGGAATTTTGGGGGCCGGGAGCGGAATCCTGCTACCAGCTATTCAATCTTAAAGGATATTCTGTGAAAATGGCTTTTACCCTACTTTGATTTTAGAGGGGGAAAACACTTCCAGGGGAAACATTTGTACACGAAGTGAACTCTGCTTTCTAAGCTTCTCGTTAGTAATGCCTGCCCTGTAAGAGCGAACTCTTTCCGGCTGGAGGGATGGCTCAAGCATCCAGGGCGCTTGACGGTCTTCTCCAGGGTCCAGGGAGTCTGGTTCCCAGCCTGACCACCTGTAACTCCAGCTCCACAGGATCCAACACTCTCCTCTAGGAGCGCGAGCGCCTACTAATTCACACAAATAAACAACAGCAAAAATTTTTTTTGTTTGTTTGGGTTTTTTTGTTTGGTTTGGTTTGGTTTGGTTTTTCGAGACAGGCTTTCTCTGTGTAGCCTTGACTGTCCTGGACTCGCTTTGTAGACCAGGCTGGCCTAGAACTCACAGCGATCCACCAGCCTCTGCCTCCCAAGTGCTGGGATTAAAGGCATGGGCCACTACGCCTTAAAAAAAAAAAAAAAAAAAAAAAAAAAAAAAAAAAAAAAAAAAAAAAAGAAAAAAAAAAAAAAAAAAAAAAAAAAAAAAAAAAAAAAAAAAAAAAAAGATAAAAGAAAAAAAAAAAGAAAGAAAGAAAAAAAAAAGAAAAGAAAGAAAATATTTACAATTTAGCCAACATGAGCTCCCTGATTCAACCACGACCTAAATTCCTACTCTTAAACATGGTATCACAGGTGGCCCCCTCAAAGCCTCTGTTGTGCAGCTCTGCTTTCTTCTTTTTTTTTTTCTTTTTTCTTTCTTTCTTTTTTTTTGTTGTTGTTGTGGTTTTGTGTTTGTTTGTTTGTTTGTTTGTTTGTTTTTGAGGCAGGGTTTCTCTCATCGGAGAGCTGCTAATTATTATGTCACTATTTTCCTGATCCAACCTATCAATTATTCTCATAGGAACAAATATTGTTATCACAGCCCTATATTCACTTTACATAATCATTACAACTCAACGAGGAAAACTCAATTATCACATCAACAATCTTCAACCCTCACACTGTCTTGGAACTCTCTCTGTAGATCAGGCTGGCCTCAAACCTGTAAAGATCCCACCTGCCTCTGCCTCCCATATGCTGGAATTAAGGGCAAGCACCACTGCCTGGCTCCCTTCTTATTTTAAGGTTAGCAACTGACTTATTCAGAGGTGAGGACTGGGCTTGGATCAAGTTACAGGCATACACCCACCTGCACCCTGGTACTTGGAAATGAACTATTGCCCCCAAAGGAAGTAAAGGGCATTTTACACAGCCGGCCATCCTTAATTAAAAACCACTAAGTGTACTTTTGAGCTAAAAAGCTTGTGTAAATTTTAAATAAGTCTGAACCTCAGAATTGGAGAGTTTGACTGTTCCCCTAGCATCTGATGTGACCTTAAGTGGTGGGCAGTTTGTAACGCTCTGGGCCATGGTTCTCAGAACTCCTTTTGCATCTTGCTGTGGTTGAGATGAGGACTCCCTACTGCCCAGTGTTAAAGGCTTGGCTTCAAGGTGTTACTGTTGTGGGACTTCTTTTGGCATGGCGGGGAGGGCAGACTCTCTTTTCTGATACTTTTGAGTGCTGACTCGTGGCATATGCTCTAGTGCAAGCTCACACCATGATCATCGCCTTTGCCAGAGGCTCAAAATAAGGCAGATTTTAAACCTTGGACTGAAACTCCAGAACTGGGAGCCAAAATAGAGCTTTTTGCTTTATAACTTAATCACCTTGGGCATGTTGTTATAGGGCTGGTGGCTAGTGCTACTTTTATCTCTTGAGTTCTAGCTTCCCGTATCCTATTGTTGGCTAGGGACTACACTAGCTGTTCTACAAACATAGTGTGTTTCAAATAAACCCTATCACCAGTTTCCCCAAGGTCCTCCTGCTCTCTTTAAAGAAAGTAGATAAGATGTCTGCCGTCTTCACAGTCACCCACGTTCGAAAACATTAGCATCAGTGCATCCATGTAATTGTGTTACTTAATGCTCTGGATCTTTCATCCACAACATATTCACCTGCCTCCTCACCCCCTCCATTACAAGCTCAAAGCCACAGTCACAGCCCTGGCACTGCAGAGAGGCCTCCACTCCCATCAGTCCCCACCATGCTGCACCTCTCCCTAATGCAATCTTCCCAGAGCACAGCTCCAGCTGAGTGATTTTTCTCCCTGAAATCTGCTGGCTTCCCTTGTCTGGGTCTGTAAAGTGGACATCAGTGCTCCAAGCACTTGGCTCAGGAGCCATCGCCTCATCAGCCCCCTGAGGAGAGCCTTGCTCTCTGTTGTCCATCCCCTCACCTTGGGCCAAGCTCAAGTTTCTGCTACTTTCCATATCTGCCACCCATGACTCACTGTTTCTTCTTGTGCTCAGTCACTTTCCCTGTTCTGGAGTACAGCAAATGGCCTGAATTTGGTTTCCAGGACCCACATAGCAGCAACCATCTGTAACTCCAGTTCTGGGAATCTGATGCCCTCTCCTGACATCTACCAGCATCAGGCATATGGGTGGTGCACATATACACACACAGGCAAAACACTTACACTCATGTACATAACATAAATGTAAATAATAATAATCATAATAATAATAAACACCCTAATCTCTGGCAACCGTGTAGAGGAGAGGGCCTCCAGATCTGTGTGAGCTTTGAGAAGCCCTGAGATACTGACCTTGTTGGGTTTTTTTCAAGCGTAGAAGGAAAGAATCAAATTTTAAGATTTAACACTGGGTTCTGGGAGAGAAGCTGTTGGCACAAACTTTTCTGGCACTGAGAATATTCTTTAAAAGTACAGTGAATGAGTAGTTGAGAAAGAAAATTAGGAAAACAGTTCTGTGGACAATAGCATCAACAGGAATAATGTGGCAATAAGCTGAGCCAGGGAGATGGAAGATATTGTGCTGAAAGAAACTAAAAAAGAATCAAAGTAGATGCAGTATGTTTGTGGGCAGGGAGATTTAGGATTGCTAAACCAGTACACTGCCCAAAGCAGTTTACAAATTCAAGTATGTCCCCCTCAAGTCCCGGTGGCCCTTTTCTTTTTTCTTTTTTGTAAAAACAGAGGATTCATTATATTTAATATGCCATCACAAATGACTCAGAAAAGCCAAGATAATGTTGAGAAACATGAGCTGTGCTGAAAGCCTTATGCTTCCTAGCGTCTACTCATGTGAGAAAACTGTATAGCCAAAATAGGGTGACTGGTGCATATGCAGAGAGACTAAACCAATACAGATAAGGTCACATGATCGCCGACACTGATGTAAAGGGTACAAAGATTGGTACATCATCCTTAAGAAGCAAGGTTGGGATGACTGCATGTCCTCGTTCAGAAGAACAGACTACATTAAAAGAAAAGGACTTTGTATAGCCAAAAAATATTTTCAATCCAGTGAAATTAAAACAAACAAACAAACAAAACAAAAACCAATAGCAAGCCATGACAGAATAATCCACAACCTGGGGTATATGGAGAGAGGAAAAAAAGGAGGGAGACCCATATGTTTGTCATTTATAGTGACAATGACTATGAGATAAGAACAACCCAAGTCCCACTGACAGATGAACAGATAAAGAAAACCTGGCCTGTACAAGGGAATATTATTCTGACTTCAAAGAGAAGGAAATGTTCTTATATGCTACAACATTGATGGAGCTTAGGTACAAGATAAATCAGATTAGCTAGTCACAGAGGGTGAAAGGCCACCTGAGGTCACTGTTAAGAAGTATATACAGTCCTTAGACTCAATGAGGAAAAAATTACAATGGCAGTTGCCAGGAGCTAGAGGAGAGGACCACTCAGAGTGACTACTCAATGACTCTGAGAAGAGGGTCTGAAAATCTACTGAACAGCAATATGCACATGGTTACTGTGGTACCCTTTAAAATAGTCTATGAGGCTAGGGGTGAGTGTGTGTGTGTGTGTATGTGTGTGTGTGTGTGTGTGTGTGTGTGTGTACCACAAATAAACAGAAGCAAAATCAAACAAAATCACAAAGCAGACAATCACTTGGTTGTTAATCCAATTTTACATGTTCAAGAAAAGTAACTTTCTGGAACCATACCTGATTCCTCTTTTGCTTGATCTGCTCTGTAATAATAGGAGGGTTACTAGAGCTGAGGCACTCTCACCTGTCACATGACACACATTTTCCCTGAAGCTTCACTTGAGACTAAGTAACTAGCTGTTTATTTCTATATCACCTTGAGCTAGGTTACCTGTAACCTGCAAGGCAATGTGTTGAAACAGACATGGGAAGACACCATATGGACATCTTTTTTTTTTTTTTTTTTTTTTTTTTGGTTCTTTGAGACACAGTTTCTCTGTGTAGCCTTGGCTATCCTGGACTCACTTTGTAGACCAGGCTGGCCTTGAACTCACAGCCTGCCTCTGCCTCCCGAGTGCTGGGATTAAAGGCTTGCACCACCACACCTAGCTTCATATTGGCATCTTTAATAATGATAGCTCACCTTTCCCAAACCCATTGAGCCAGGGAAGAAGGCATCTTCCCTCTCAGAGATCTACAGTTGTCTCAGCTGAGGACCTGGGAGCATCACTGGTCCTGGACCACATTAAATCAACTTTATGAATGGCAGAATATTGGATAGCCCAGATGATCTGGGCTGATGAGAGAAGAATGTCTGACAAGGGTTTCATCCCCAGGGGTTCCTGTGGCAAGTGTGAACACCTTGCTGATGCAGTGATTTCCACAAGAAGGCTGTCAGAACCCAAATCGACTTTGCCTCCCTCCCTCCCAGCTTCTCTGAAATGATGGAAGGATTCCCTCCTTCTGGTAGACCTGACTACTACTGGGAACAGTGCCAGCTGATGGTGTATTGCTTTGCTAAACTTCTGACTGAATGCAGATCACTACCTGATGGAGGAAGAGGGATGATCAATGACCGAAGGAATTCCACCCGTGTCATGGATTATCAAGGTCCACCACTCAGCCTGAACTGCTTGGATCTATCTAACAGGTTTTCTTTATCTTGTGCCCTTTGGTTAGAACATTTGGATACCACAGGGTCATTGAGAACATAAACAGAGAATGAGCAGGTTACCCCCAGAAATTACTGGGGAAGGAAAAAACTGTTATCACAATTTTCAAATGCTGATGCCTTTTGAAAGGCATTGACACTGCAAAGCCTACGTTGGCCAACTTGCCACTCCTCATATGAATCTGGCACGCACCTGCAGAGGGGTCCCTGTTTTCTTTGTGATCTGTACTAATGGGAAGAAAAGCTATTTTTACTAAAAACGAATTCTTGAAAAACAATACAAATAATTATAAATACTGGCCTGCACGTACAAGCCTTCACTAGTCTTTGTGATGAAATCGGAAGCAAACACAAGGCAATTTTGTTGGTGCTGGAGTCCAAATATCAGCAGCCCATGATTGATTGGAGTCAGCACTGTGGCCAGTCAGAACCGGTGCTTGGCAGTCATTGTCTGCTGACTGTGAGAGTGAGGCCGCCTCTTCAAAGGAACCACTGACAGTATTTGCTGCCAATAATGAAATCTGGGATTCCAAGAAAAAAAAAATTCAATTTGGGGAACCATATATTCTACCACTGTGACCTGAAAGACTTCCCAGAGCCTACTGGCTTTTCTTATATGATAAGGAGTGCTATTAATATAAAGTTTTGAAAGAAGACATGTCCACATTTGGATTGTTTACTTAACAAGTAAATCAATAGTGTTTATATGGATGGTGTACAGCATCATGAAATCAAATTGACTTAAAAGCCATGTTCCAATTATAAGATTCTTAAAGATGGTTTTAATGAAATAAAGCACAAAAGTTCCCAGAGAAGATTTCAAGTTCCATATGGAAAGTAACCATTAATAAGTTGTCACTTGTGAAATTACACTGAACGTCCTACACAATTACCTGAGGGGGCATTAAAATGCTTCTTTCCTTTCCCAACCCTGTAACAATTGGAATCCAGCTGGACTTCAGCAAAATGTATAGCAACAGATCAAATTGAAGATCATATATGAGAGTCTAGTTTTTAAAAATTAAAGCAGTTATTAAAGACATAACACAGGATGCTGTTCTTTCCAGATCATTTTTGTGCTAAGAAATTTAACTGCTGCCATAAGACAAGCCATTTACCTAACATGCACTGTGTTTGGTGTATGTGCGTGTATGGGGGTTTGGTTACCTGTGTGTGGGTTCAATATATGTACATAAGTACATTTGAGTGTGATTAAAGGTGTGTATGCCTGCATGTGGAGGTCAGAGTCAATACTGGTGTCTTTTCCCTTCACTCTCCACCTTATTTTGTGAGCTAGGGTCTCTCACTGAGCCTGGAGCTCATCCACTGGACTAGGCTGACTGGCCAATGGGCTCCAAGAACCTATCTGCTTCTGTTCCAACCCTACCCAAGTGCTGGGGCTATAGACAAGGGGACAGTGGGGGGAGGGGGTGACAGGACACGGCATCACGACGGTTTTCTATGTGGCTCAGCAAAACATGTTACCAACTCTCCAGTCTCAAGTATTCTTATTTTAAAATTAGCAAATATTTGAGAGTTTTCTGTTTTAATTTTTAACACATCAATATTGTTAGATATGACACATAAGACAATAACTTTTTGGAGCCCTAGTGTATTATAAGATGCCCAAGGTATATTGAGACAAGTCTGAAAACAATAGGCTTTCAGTGTTTATCACACCCACAATAGCATCGTCTCAGGGCTGATAGGATTCACTCAACAACACTTCATGGCTTCCTGTTGTTTCCTGTCTCCCTTCAACCCGGGAACACAACTCCTGAGATCAACTTGTAAAATAAATAACTTATACAAACTCTTACTTTAGGGTCCATTTGGGGGAAGGCTTTTCCTTAGAACCCTTGGCTTTGGCGGACTTTTAACAACTGAATTTTGCATTTTCATTTCTCAGAGCAGGTAACATCAAAGAGGTAAAAATACCGTAATTATCGGTGGCATTCAAGATGGACTGGTAGGCTGTCCTAACAGCCAACAGACAGCTTGGTGGACTGCCTAGCAGCCATAGGCATGCCAGATTGTTGGCGGCACAGAGGTCCTAATACTCACAGAGAGAACCAAGAATGTTAACCACATAGGGGAGTCTCCTCAATGGAGAAGATAAAAATCAAACCCCTTCATTCCATCCAGAAAGCTGAGATTGGATTTTGTCATTAACATGGTGACCTTTTTGGAGGCAGACCTCACTTACCTTCTGCTTGAGAGGCAAACCTTACACCATTACCCATCCTTAGGGAAGATGTCACGTGTACTTTACTGTCTACTGGCCTCTATGCTATTGGTTAGAAACCATAATAGACTCTAAGCTTTTTAGGTCTAGGCCCCACTTTCACAATTGAATGTACTTTGTAAAGTAGTTTTTTTTGTAGAAACACCTTAAAAACATTATTGTGCACATGGAATTAGACTAGTTGGACTGCTATTGCCTGGGAACTTTTTTCCCAGTTTGTACTGTGCTTTAAATACGCCAACAATAGGGCTGGAGAGATGGCTCAGAGGTTAAGACTGCTCTTCCAAAGGTCATGAGTTCAATTCCCAGCAACCACATGGTGGCTCACAACCATCTGTAATGCGATCTGGTGCCCTCTTCTGGCCTACAGGCAGAACACTGTACACATAATAAATAAATAAATCTTTTTTAAAAATATGCCAACAATGAACTGCCTGACGTGGAACTCTCCGAAGTCTGATCCAGGTTGGTGAAGTAGATCTGCTCCAGATTTTCATCCTCATCTCTTCACTAGGTTTGCTTCCCTGCCTGGACACCTGCAGGGACCCCTCCCTCACCAGATAGCTTGAGAGGGTCTCCTAACAGCCAGTGGCATGCTGAGTAGCTGCTCTGGCTGGGCTGATGCATCATTTTCAAAGTCCATGAGATTACAGAGTTTGACACATCTGCATGATCATCTCTCCCACCAGCTTTTATTATGCAATGCTGAGAAAAGTCACCCATACCCTGGATATGCCATCATGCATCTGTGACCACATCTGGGCTGTCCTAGAGTATAGCAAGCTTGGAGGGCTGGTGCTTGAGTCTTTCTTCTGTCATTTTGTGACTCTCTAGGACCCAAGGACTCTGCCACACCAGTGAAGGTTGACTAGATGAGAAAGGTAGCTTTCTTTTCAAAGAGTTTAAACTGTAGGGTTTCTTTACCACCGAGTATATGGAACCTCCTGTGTTCTAATCTTACTGAAATTACCCACTGGACTCTGATTTTTTTTTAATATTTTATTTTTAAATGGTAATTTGCCTAAATTGAGATTCTTAAAGATCAATTTTAAGGATGAAGTGAGTGAAGGAACAGAAAATCCGTAACCAGCTTTACTTTCCTTAATTCCTTAGGATTCCATCTTGTACGTCTTCCATGTGCAGATGCTGGACCCTGGCTCACTGCTCGTTCACTCCAGGCCACATTTGCTTTCTGCCCACTGTTCCAGGGAAGGCACTAGAACTCTGGTGGAAGGTTCTAACTCCAGAGCCCACACTGTCAGCTGCTCACTGTCAAAATGAATACAATTTTATTTAATACATAAAGCATTTATTTATTCCTGGAGTCGGCGTGACCAGCCAGCCAATGTCCTCAAGTGTCTCAGCATCAAGAGTCTGGCTGCTCACCTCAGACAGGCAGCTCAGCTTCAGGCTTCGGTTTTCCACCCCGGTTTGGCACTGTTCCCTGGAAGGATTTTATAAAGTAAACTATTTATGTATTCTAGGACTGTTACCAACCAATTAGACAGCTCCACTATTCTCCCATCGGCTATAAAAGGAGTCAGAATTGTTCTTTAATTTAAAAAATATGAACCACATCAATTTTCTGTAGACTTGGTCTTTTAACACTGATTTGGGATTGTAAGTTCGGCATGAAATGACTGTGCTGGAAGCAAAAGCCAGTTTCTTCTGTAAGACACAATGCTGACTGCAGGAACTGCTGTAGAGAACACACAAGAAGACACAGAAAAATGCAAAGACAGAGCTGCCTTGGGAAGAGAATGCTGATGACAGGGCATTGGTCCAGGCTGGGGGTGGGGGCATGCATATAAACACCAAGGTTTGGCATTAGTTTGCAAAAATCCCCATATCAAAATTCTCATTTGAAGGTTGAGTACTCCGTTTATTTTTATTGTTTGTTTTCTAGCTAAAACATAATATATTTCTCTCCTGACTACAGATTAACTATTCATTCATTCACTCTTTATTCTTTTAAATAGTTTACTACCTTCCATGTACCAGACTTGATTCTTGAGGGTATAAATACAAATAAGATAGGTTCCTCGCACTTCAACAATTTACAACATAGTAAGTAGGAGAAAATGTAAAATTTAAACACAGACAACAGAAATGCGTGGTGTTTGGTGGGTGGGTGGGGTAATGCTTGTACAGATCAGAGTTTCAAGTGTCTTCCTTTTTATTTCCCACCCACCCTACAGCTTGAGACAGATAGCCATTTAAGCTAGACTGCCCAGCCAGCAGGCCCCAGAGAGCTCCCTGTCTCTACCCCAGCACTGTGATTGCAGGCATTTCTGGAGTTTTCACTCCAGCCACCCTTCCACTTTCTGCACCTTCTGTATACCCAAGACCAGGAGCATCTTGACAGACAGGAGGAAGTGGCAGCTGGGTGCCCAGCTGAGGATGTAGTGGCCCTCCCATCCCTCCTCCCGGGAGCCACACTGCTGCTACTGTTACTCTAGACATCGCTATCAGTGGACCACTTTGTTTCCTTGCTGGGACTACCTGACAAAGCATTCTAAAGATCCTTGTAGTATTTCTGCCACATGATGGCTGGAGCCGATGTTAAGATGGAGGAGAAAGTTTTACAATGGAGCGTGTCAGCAAGCACGCTGCTGCGTAGTACAGAGGGCTAAGAAAAGCAGGGGAAGAATTACAGCTGGAGTTTTAGGGTTACTCCAACCAGCTAGACTCAGCCACTTGTCCCATATGCCAATTAAAGCAATAAGTGACAGAGACCATCAGAAAGAGGTTCATTCACTGTGGCCATGGTGATGAGACTGAGTGCTCCTAAGTTTGTCTTTGGGGTAGTGATATGAGATTTGTTCGAAAAGAAGAAGAATTGGGGCACATGGCAACAAGTTCACCTAGTTATACAGTCCTGGTCAAAGTGTACCCCTGTACCCCTGTGCAGCGCTGGCTCTGTTCCGAATCTGCAAGTCTGGTTTCGGCAGGATGGCCACAAGAAGAATTCTCCTCCTTTGTCATGCCTGTTTTCCTGCTGCCTGTAACCCCAAGAGTAGGGCAATGACTTTGATGTGTTTCTTCAGCTCTGATAGGGGACGAGACAGATTCGAGAGACATCCTAGCCCTTCAAGGCCAACATCGACCTGTCCAGAGAAGTGGGTGACCCAAAGTGAGGGAGACAGTTAGACATGAAGGCAGAGACAGCTGATTTTTAATCCTGCGTTGGGTGAGTCCAACACTATTCTGTGGGGCTAAAGTAGAAGTCTGTGGGTTTTGTTGTTGTTGTTGTTGTTGTTGTTGTTGTTGTTGCTGTTGCTGTTGTTGTTGTTTGGTAGGAGAAGTTGCTGCTCTTGCAGAGGACTCAGTTCCTCTGCTCACCCCTCAGGGGGGTTCACAGCCACCTGTACTCCCAGCTCCAAGGGATCTGCTGCCCTCTTCAGGCCTCTGCAGGGATCTGCACACACATGTAAAACACACACACACATACACACACACACACACACACACACACACACACACACGGGGGGGGGGGGGGGAGAGAGAGAGAGAGAGAGAGAGAGAGAGAGAGAGAGAGAGAGAGAGAGAGA
>OU015747.1:135105050-135159462 GCA_907169655.1 Acomys percivali
AGAGAGAGAGAGAGAGAGAGAGAGAGAGAGAGAGAGAGAGAGAGAGAAAGAGTGAGAGAGACTTACACATACAGATAAATAAAATACAAAAAAATCCTTAAAAAGAAGAATTTATATTTTCTACTTCCAAGGTACAGACTACAAATGGATGGCAACTATTAAACACTTTTGCTCTTTCTAAACATAAGAGCTAAAACTTCCTTATTATATATAAAAAAAAAAACCTATAAAGCAGAAAACTCACTTCAGGAACACCTATTACAGACAGGCAGGCAACCTAAAACTATGGCATGAGTGGGAGACCTTAGAAAAAAACTTGATGGATACCACACAGAACAGGAAAAGACGGAGACAAAAATCCCTGGAAGGCAATGGTCACCCAAGGCTGCCAACTAGCAATCCCTTAGTTAAAACAACTGCAATTTTTTTTTCCACCAGACAAAATTCAATACAGGCTCTCTCAGCACTTAAATACAAAATCGTTATGTTTATGTAAGCCTGATTTTGTAGCAAAACTGATATGCTAGTGAAGAGTTTTTATCTTGCTCAGTTCTCTTAATACATTGTGAGCATTTTCCCATGTCATTAAATGATCTCAAAATGGATGCTTTTAGTGGCTGCACAGTTTTTAACACATGCCTTTATTTAATGTTTAATGATTTCCTCCTTTTTGGACATTTAGGTTAATCTCCAAAATGTTCTATAATGTCAAAATAAACATTAGAAAAGCTTCTATGTGAATTGGTTCCAAAACTGAGTCTTCCTGTCCTTTTACACTGGGTCTATGTGGACCCCTGGAACCTGGGTGGTCTGTCTTGGAGACGCAGGCACCCAGAAGCTGAGGTTGCACTCTTGTCTGGCAGTCACAAACTCGATGGGCATGCTCTGTGTAGTGTATGGGTCCAGATGGGTAGGTGCCACATCACATTTATATTTGGTTACCAAACACAAAGTGCTTACTCAAATATTCTGTTTTTTAAAAATTGGAGACTGGATCAGGGAGATGTCTCAGTAGGTAAAACAACTAAGCGCACAAAATCAGCATACAGAATTTGATGCACAGAACCGTGTACAAATCTGGATGCCATGCTACTGCCCGCACCCAGAACTCCTACAGTAGGATGGAGATGCAAGTTCGTGTACCAGCTGGCTTAGAATAGGCAAGCTATCAGACACAAGAGAGCCCCTGGTGCAAAACAATGGAGAAGAGGCAACAACTCCTGACACTTGCCCTCTGACCTCCTTG
Source organism: Acomys percivali (assembly GCA_907169655.1). Classification (NCBI taxonomy): domain Eukaryota; kingdom Metazoa; phylum Chordata; class Mammalia; order Rodentia; family Muridae; genus Acomys; species Acomys percivali. Next base: position 135,106,297 of record OU015747.1, read on the forward strand.
GGAATGCCACAGTACCTGCCCCAATCCCATGCCATCTGTTTTCTACCTGTTTCTATCAAGCTACTTCCCATCCATAATCCCAAATACTTGCTAATGTCCTTCATCTGGGCCGAGTTCCCTGTCCACGCCAGCCATGTCCTTCTCCTCCATCTAACCCCTGACGGCCTCCTCCTCCTCCTCTTCATCCTCCTCCTCCTCCAGTCTTTCTCCTTCTTCCTCGTGGTGGTCTCTCTTCTTCTTCCCAGAATTCCCCTCTCTCCCCCTAAGCCCAGGAATCTTAGCCACACCTCTATCTCCGCTGCCCTGCCCAAGTGGGATGGCTCTTTTTATTAATCAAAAGGGGGGTCACAGAGATAGCAAGCAGTAATTAACATCAAAATACATCAGAACATGCCCCCCCAGCAACAGACCATTCACTACAGGCCAGGCAAAGTCGATCTTAACAATTTCTATTCACCAGTTCCGTGGCCTGCATCAAGTGGGTTGCATCTGTTGTCTTAATTACCTACAGCAAAGTTACACAGTGCAATCATTATCTTCATTTTGTTTGTGATTAATATAGTCTAAGGGGATGAGGGAGAGTTTAAGTTGTGAGTTTTTCTACAAGGCAGGTTTTTCCTTTGGTCGGGGCAAGGTTGCAAAAGACACATAGTAAAATTTCCCACCTTCTCCATTTTTGAGAACACAGTTGTGACATCAAACATATTTAGAAGGTGTCATATATGTTAGCATCATGCATCTCTACAACCTGTCTTATAAACCCAAACCTCTACACCATTAAACAGTAACTACCCTTTCTCATCTCATCCTAGCCCCCTACACGACCATTTTCATCCTCTCTCTATGATTTTGATGGCTTTATTGTCATGTAACCATGCACAAGCTGTTATTTTGTCATTCTCACTTAACAGAACATCCTCAATGTTCACTCATGCCATAGTAAGTTACAAATTTGCCTTCCTTTTGAAGGCTTAATAATACTCCATTTTAAAAATCTACTTATCCACGGGCAGAGTACTGGAGTTATTTCTGTGGTTTTAGCTGTGGGAAGTGTTGATATGTAAATGTCGCTCTGAGAGTCTGTTTCATATCGTTTGGAATATGAACTTTGGATGCTTCCACTACTTGGACCCTACAGGCCTCTCCTCAGCTTTTTGCCTCTCTGCTGTCAAGGTCTTCTCTTCACATTCTAGCTTTCCTTTCTCATCCTATTTCATTCAGTTCCCCGCCAGATAAAAATCTGTCTATCCCATAAGGCTCTATTACTGTCAGTTCTTAGCTCAATCACTTGCACACAGTAGGCACTCAATAGCTAATGACTAGCTAGGTAAGTGCTCTCTGTGTTTCTGATGCAAAGTCTCAGACTGGTAGGAGACACGCATGACATCGAGTCTGTATAAGGTGGGGCCTTGAGGAGAAGCTTGCTACGTAAAAGAAGTCCCCGTGTTTTCTAGGGCAGAAAGCATACAGGGCTCTTCACTTCATGGCCTTCCAAGACCTCATGGCACCTGGAGCAAGAGGCGAGGCTGTGTATGCTGGAGAGCTGTTGGAGTTGGGTCAACTCCAATTTGGCAATCATAGGCCTACTGCTTTTTCTCCAGGGTTCGTCAGGGATAGATGCTAATCATTCAGGGTGTGTGGTGATGCAGAACACTTGTGGCCTGGAAAAATGAGAGGGAGATGCTGTCATTTCTGACAGGACCTCTGAGGGACAGCAGGAGTAAGCGAAGGAGAAGGAGAGGAGAGGACCAGCTCAGGCCCGTTGTGAAGCAACTGGAGCCACAGGCCCAATATTCTCACAGCTGGGTGTTTTTGCTTAAAATACTCAGCTCTTACCTCAAGAAAGTCCCTTCAGAACAGGACTGAGCTGAGCGAGGTGCAATCACAGAGGCTCACCCCTGCAACTTTGACTTTGACTTTGATTTTTGCCCAAATGGGCATAAAGGTGGCTTCTAAGGGACTGTCTTGATTGTCACACCAGGTTACAGTGAATGGCCTCTGTCTCACAGATGGGGAAACTGAGGTGGGCCTTATGGCAGCGAGATGCATTCGTAACATTCTCAGTATTTATATCCAGAGCCAGACTCTGGATTTAGACTACTCTCCCTGGGAAAATACGAGCGTGGTCTCCATGGTGCTGTAAACACACTCCTTGAAAGCCTGTCTGGTGGCTTTTCATGGCAGATGAGTGGTCTTCTTCCAGATCTGCCTCGGCATTCGCGGCATTTCCTGTAGATAGCATCAAGAGGACACATGCCATAGGCTTTAGTTTCAAAGACCAATGCCATAGGACGTGACTCACCACCATGACTCACTTTTAGGGACTTTCTCCTGAGAGGTGCCACTCAAACAGCATGGGGACAGACTCTCTTCATGTTGGTGAAAGTGCACACCCTGCTTCCAAATGAGTAGGGCAGCAGCTGCAGGGATGAACACGTGGTGGAAACTAACACAAGGCAGTGCCGTGAAGGCCTGTGATGCTCAGAGGGTGCTGATGTCATCTGCCATTCATCTGCCGCTTCATGAGGGATGCACCAGAATGCTATGTATGTTAGAGGAATTATACACGGATCGTACTCCAAAATGCCTACAGTCTAGCAAACCCCATCATCTGACTGAAAGTACTGCTTGTTTTGGTCCAAAGTAAAGCAATACAGTTGAAAAGAAGCAACAGAAAGCACAGTGGTTCTTGCTTGGTCGGGCTGGCTTTGTGCTCACAGGCCCTGTCGACTGTGCTGCTTTCTGATCCGAAGTCCTGGCTGTCAGTCACATTAGCCTCCTCTCCTGTCTGTCTCACAGTCCTGGCCAGTGTCAGGACCTCTTCCCCAGTCCTCTTCACACCCGAAGGGCTGACACATCCCTCACAGCTACTCCTCATGCATGCTGTGCTAGCGATGGGGTGTCATCCCTCTAACAAGGAAGCTGGTGGCAGCTGTGGATGTGAAAGTCCATGAGAGCACATCAGCTTCTTGAATTTTTCTTTTCCATGACGTGCGGTCCTGCAGAGTTCAACATCTCTAGTTGCTTGTGACATGATCATGGCTAGGGCACCTCATGGCACCAGGACCCCCAAACCTCTTCGGTGTTGTCCTTCACAGTCAATATGTCCCCTCTACCACAGTCCCCAGCCGCCACTGTTCTCACAGCACTTTGCCATGTGAGATTGGCTTTTTTCACTAAGCATTTTGTCTGTAGTGCAGGCTGCCTTTTTTTTTTCTGCTGAAAGGCGTTTGAATTGTTCCCAGTGTGGGACAGTTTGAGTACGGCTACCTTGGCTTTAATGCAAACATACATTTTTATTCTCACAGGACTAAGAACCCTAGTGAATATATGGTTAATTTTATAAAGCCATTGCCACACTGTTTTTCAGAGTGGCTGTGCCATATTCTAACCCCAGCAGTGATGGGAGTGAGTTCCTACAGTTCACACCCTTCCTAATATTGTTGCTGGAATTTTATTTTTTGAGGTGGGGTGGTGCTGATGGGCCTCACACATGTGAACAAGCACTCTGTCACTGAGCTACACTTCAAGCCCTGCCTGTATTTATGTGGTTTTGGACTTTTTTTTTTTTTTTTAATTACTTTTATTTATGTGTAAGTATCTGTGCCGGCATGATGATGCAGTACCTATGGAGGCCAGAAGAGGGCATTAGATCCCCTGACGTGCGAGGTACAGGCAGTTGTGAGCTGCTGTCATGGGAGCTAGAAACCAAAACTGGGCTCCCTGGAAGAGCAGGAAGTGCATTTTGATAGGTTTTAGTTATATCTCATTATGACTGTGTGGTGCCCAAATGGTTTGTGATGCCAAGGATCTTTTCTTTTGCTTTATACCTACCATGTCTGATAAAGTGAGCAGTCAAATCTTCTATCTGTTTTTAATTGGTTCACTTCGGTTTTTTTTTTTTTTTTTTTAGACTGTCAATTTCTGAGAGCTCACTGTCGATTCTAGACACACAGTCCTCAGCTGAGTATCAGATTTGAAAGCATTTTCTCCTAGCCTGTGGCTTGTCCTTTAATTCTTACCCTAGTTTCCTTTCTGTTACTGTAATAAAACATTCTGACAAAAAGCAATTTATGGGAGAACATCTTTATTTCGGCTCACAGTCCCACAACAGCAGGGAAGTCAAAGCACAGGAACTTAAAACAGCTACCATGGCCATCCACAGTCAAGAGCCGAGCGCAGGGAGCACTTAATGCTTCTTACACAGTTCGGGGTCATCTGCCTAGGGAATGTTGCTGCCCATAGCAGGCTGCGCCACCCCCATCAACTGAGGAAACCATGACAAAGCAACACAGCCCAGCAGCACCCAGGCAGTTTCTCATCCGAGTATCTCTCCCAGGTGAGTGCCAGGTTGTGGCAAGTTCACAGTTGTAACCAACCAGCTCAATTCATTTGACAGAGAATTAGCAGAACAATATTTCCCACTTAAAAATGCCGCTTGTATTTTGTGGACCACAGTCTAGGAATCACTTCTCACTTTTTGCCTGAACTCAAATCATGAAGATTTTCTGACATTTCCCTCTAAAAGCTGCAGCATTTTATGCAGAGCGAAGAAAGCGAGTGAGAGGCTGAGTAGAGTTCCTTGTTGTCTGACCTGTGGGTTCTAGAAAAATTTTAAATCCTCCTGAACTTCATGTATGTGAGTGGCTCTTTGATTATGTATAAATAAGACCATGGTTTGTTACCCATCACTTAGAACACACATACACACACACACACACACACACATACACACACACACACACAAAAAAAAAGCATGCACACATTCACGCATGCACGCATGCACCGAATGTTAAGTAGCACTCCTGTAGGCTCAATTTTCTTAACAAATATATTTTATTACAAACTTATTAACCAAGCATATGTCACTTATAACTGGACTAACCTAAACGATAGGAAAAGGAGATTAAAGAATAAAATAACAAAACCGTAAGGATATCAGTTCCAAGGAGTGACTCTCCTGGAGTAATCAGCAGGATTTCTTCTGCTGGAACCTGGAGTAACCAGAACCTGGAACCTCAGCAGGAGCCCAGAGCCCTGAAGCCTTCCCTCGAGCGGTTCTCTCTAGGAGCGTCTCGAAGTGGAGCAATGAGAACAGCCAAAACTACCGAAAGTCTCCAAAGGTGCCGCCTCTTGTTTCTGGCTCACTTATATATCTCCTCTGAGAGTCTGTTCATGGATCTTTTCAGCTGGCAACAATCAAGCTCCTGCATGAGGTGGTTTGCCTTCTAGTGGATTAACATCACCTGTTCTCTCACAAGACCATTCCCCATCCCACACTTGGGATCATAGCAAAAACAGGCTTATGTTTCCTTCACACTCCCATCAGCGAGTGGAGCAGAACTCCACTTTTCAGTGCCTGAATGGTTTTATGATGGTTGTCACATGACAAGGGGTCAAAACTACCAACGGTTTCACAGTGCCTCTGATCAAATACTGTCAGCAAAGGAACATAATGCACATCAGTAAAAGGTGCTTCCCCGAGTATGCCTTGTGTGTGTGTCCACACACACGCACATGTGAACGTGCGCACATGCACATGTGAACATGTGCGTGTATGTATTCTGTTCTGAAATTCTGTGATAAAATGTTTCTTAATGGTGTATCTGATATCTAAATGGTAAACTAGTTCTCAGAATTGTGGCCTTCTTTCTGGAGGAAAAGAAAATCATTGACCAGTAATTGTTTTCCAAGTGTTTCAGACCCTTATCACTAATGCACGTGAGGGGATGGAGAGATGGTACGTCCTGTGGTGACCAGTTTTCATTATCTTTACTGGAGTTAGAATTACCTAGGAGGCACAGTCCTGAGCAGGTCTGTGAGACTGTAGAGAGATTTAACTGATGAGGGGACTCTTCCTATGAATACAACATCACCATCCTACAGTCTGGGGTATAGGTTGACTATGAAGGAACAAAAGAAAACAGGAGCTGAGCACAGGAAGTAGTCACCTCTGTCTGCTTCCTACCTGAGGACACAATGTGAGCAGCTACCTCATGCCCACAGTGCCTATCACTTCACTGCCGTGACGGGCTGTAGTCCCTCAAACCGTGAGCCACACAACAAACCCCCTTTTACGTTGCTTTTGTCGTAGCAACAAGAAAACTAACACAATCCATTACTTCATTGAACTCCTTAATGTGTTTTTCTTGTAACAAAGGAGGGCTTTTAAGTATATTTTCTGGAGGAAAACAAAATCATTAGCCAGTTAGACCCTGATTATACATTACCATGTGTGTGTGTGTGTGTGTGTGTGTGTGTGTGTGTGTGGTGTTACATGAAGAGAGGAGGCCTGAGTTAGACTTAAGCATGGGTACTGGCCTTCCTCTCGCTACAACAGGGGTGCTGTGTGCCCATCAGGCACAGCCTGAACCACAAGCAGGAAGATGAGGCTGTGTGACCTGACATGACAGGCACAGTAGCTAGGATATGACCAAGGCACAGAGAGACCTACAATAGTACCACAAGAGACCCAACCATGTTGAACACACTGTACCTTCTGGGACAGCAGAAGAGACTAGTGAGTCTTCAGCCACAGGGTATCACTTCAGTGGACGCTTTGGCCTGGCAGACTGGTGACGGTGAGGATCTATGTGTTCCATTGATGCCCCAAACCAAGTGCATCCAGAGGACATTCAGGGACTCTTTTCAGCAGGCTTCCAGAAGCTTTGCAGAACTAAGGAGAACGGGTGAGGAGCCAGCAGGATTGAAAGGAAGTCTTTCCGGTTTCTTTCAGGTAAACATGCACTTCCTTGTGGCATTCAACTTTCAGAACCACACTTAGCCGCCATACAGGGTCAGATCTGGGCTGGGGCCACACTTAGAAACTCTGATGTGATGGCATCTGTCGTGTCAAGGGAGTTCACACTTCGCACAGTTCTCTTTTAATGCCCGCGCCCCACCCATCCAAGAAAACAGAAGCCTATTGTCGCGACAGAGGAAGAGCAGGCGTTTTTAGGTGGAGAAGAAGTTTTCCCCCAAGCATTGAGACTGCTGATTAGCTTCTCAGGACATTTTAGTAATGTAAGTAAAAACTGTTAGCGTGTTGCGCTGTCCAACTTCAGAGAATTCGCGACTCGGAACTTTCACAGAGATGATGCAACTGTTCTGGAAATCTCTTGAGTTAAACTTAAGAGTCACTTCCACGCAGCTGCGTTATGTCCACCTTCAACAGCAATCTAGACCCAGGAAGCAGGGAACGAATAGGGGTGGGGAAAGCCCAAACTAAATCCTAAGGGTTAGAAATCACAATCCTGGGTTGCAGTTCCTGGCATTGGCCACGAGGGGTCTGTCTTCACACAAGGAGCTGTGCGCAGAGGGCGTGCTTCTAGGACTTTTCAAACCCCAAAGCATTTTCTGGATGTTGTCGGTACATCCAGATGTTGGTTCTAAAGGTGCAAATGCAAAGAGAGTTCTCAAAGCCAAGGAAAATAATGTGAAGCTTCTCACTTAATTATTTAAATGAAGAAGAGGATGAAACTTGTGCCGATCCTTGGGGAAACGCCGGGCAGTAGGCAGCCATTCAGGGATCACCTCATTTTCACTCTGGACCCTGCACCTTGCTGCAGCTGAGAAATACCCAAAACTGCAGGGATAGTTTTTTGTTTTGTTTTGGTTTGTTTTGTTTTTGTTTGGTTTGGTTTTTTGTTGTTGTTGTTTTGTTTTGTTTTTTGTCTCTCCTCGCCCCCAGAATTGGGAGCGGCCCTGAAACAGAATTAGGTCACTCAAGCACGATTTGACAGTTACAACTTAACGTATTTGAGGCCACGCCCTCAGGAACAAGAGTTCTCTCTTGCTGTCTGTTAAGGAACTCTTCAAATTAGAAAGTTTCGAGGGCGGAGGTCTCTTTAGTACTTTCAGTTGCCCAAAATTACCCAAAAGGTTTTCATCACTTAAGGGATTCTCTCTTCATTCCTCGCTATTCTGAAAGTGAACGCGCCTGAACGTCCTAGCTATACTTCGACCACTTTTAATTAAATTCTGAAAAGATGCGGCTGTACATTCAACTAATACAGGAGGAGCTGTTTACTAGAAATGACTGCTGATCCATCTAAATGTCATGGTGGGCTTTGGGGCAGGACGCCTTCTTGGGCCTGAAGAGCTCTTTCCCTCCTGGTTCTTACGTTAGTTTCATTTGGTTTTATTCGTTGATGCTGATGCCTTCGGGACGTTGAACTCGGTTTATCTGGAGGGTGTGTCCATCAGGCTGGCTATACCAGGAGCAAACTCTTAGAGCAGGCCTCTCTCTGATTCTGCCTTCCTCCAAAGGCATAGAGACGTATTCACTACAGTGCCGACTCCTCCCAAGTACCACACTCCTTATCATGGATGGGGTCTTACAATGCATTCAGTTCTTTGGTAATGTATTACACACTGAGAAGTTCATACTGTCGCTAAAATTAAAACAGGGACAGCAGTCTGTTCTCTCAAAAAGCTATCAAATGAGTGAAAAGAATTCCAAACATTATTTTTAATATAATAATAAAAAAAAAAGATTTTAAGATTTATGTATTGGCCAGGTGTGGTGGCACAGGCCTTTAACCCCAGCACTCCAGGAGGCAGAGGCAGGCGGACCACTGTGAGTTCGAGGCCAGCCTGGTCTACAAAGGGAGCTCAGGACAGCCAGGGCTACACAGATAAACCCTGTCTCAACAAGAAAACAAACAAAACAAAAAACAAACAAAAAAAAAAAGATTTATATATTGTTGTGGGTATATGCAAGGGTGTGGCATGCACTTGTGTGCAAGTGCCCTCAAAGGTCAAAAGAGGGCATTAGATGCCCTAAGATTTGGAGGCAGCTGTGAACCTTCTGATTTGGATGCCAGGAAACGAACTCAGATCCTCTGGAAGAGCAGCTAGCTCTCTTAACCACGGAGCCACCTCTCCAGTCCTAGAATTTTCTTAAATATACTTCTGGATCGAATTGAATATTGTGGACATGATGTGCTCCAAGTATTCATTATGTTCTGTTTCACCAGTCAGTACGTGACACACCTTCAATTTACAACTGTTCTTTTCAGAGGTCACTGTCACTGAAATCCTTGTCAGCTACCTCAGCAGAGGGCTGATCACACGTTTAGATAAGAAGTGAGGGTTCTCGCTCCGATAGCATTTCACTGAGCCGAGATTGTTGCACACAGTCTATAAAAAGGAAAACAGAAATTCTCTCTGAAAAGTCATTCTCACTTGGTTGGAGTTAGTGGATATAATTTTTTTTTTTTTTACTTTATTATTGTATTTAAGCCATGACATCTGTTTCCAAACTGTTCTGGAGTGGAAGAATTAACAGGAAGCAGGTTCTGCAACTGAAACCCTGTTCTCTCCAAGCAGAGCATCTGCGGGGGAGCAATGAACACAGCGAAAGAAAAGCGGCAAGGACCCAAAGAACCTCCAAGTGCTGAGGACACTGCAGAGGGTTCAGATGGAGGAGATGCATCTCCCTCTGTGTGACGGATGGAAGCCATTCCTGACGTGCACAGGACAGGAGGCCCAAGAGCCAGGCGAATGGGCCTTTCTTAGGAGGGATGAGCTGGGAAAGGAGATCTTCGTGCTGCTGAGGATGTCAAATCCCGTCCAGTCACTGTGACTTCAAAAGCACTAAGCTGGGCCAAGGAGCCTTGTGCAGCAAGTTTGTAGAAGGCAATCCCAGCCCCCAAATCACCCTCTGTGTGCTACCATGTTACTGCTGAGGTCTGACTAAGCTGCTGGGTCTAAACTCTGCCTTCTTCTTGCTGTTTTCCACTTAAGGAAGTTATTGATGTGTTTATTCCATTAAAGTTTATTAAATGTCAGCCAACACCCAAAATAGGCACATAAATAAACGGACATGGCTCTCACCAGCAAAGAGTTCCCTGAGTAATAGGACAGCCAATGCTTTCATCAGTTCTCCAAAGGGTTGACTTGGATGCTGTGGACATGATGGCATCAAGGGCTCATAGAACTGATGATGTCAGCCTCGACGTCTTTCCTTTTTAATTTTGTGTTTTATTTATTTCAGGCATGGAAGAGGGCATGTGCTGTGGGATGCCCGGGGATATCAGGGGGCAGCTTGCTAGACTCAGTTCTCTCCTTCCACTATGTGGGGCCCAGGGGTCAGATTCAGGCTCTCAAGCTCAGCAAGAGGAGCCTTTACCTGCTCAACCATTTTGATGCTCATTGATCTCTGCCTTAAAGTCATATTTTCCAGGCTTCTCCCTGGTAAAGTCCTTGCTTTTACCTCACGCACACTGTTAAAGTCACCGTGCATAGTTCACATTTCCAACATATGTTACACATGTACATTATTTGGAATTTCTCTGCACAATAGGTTGTTTTTTCTTCATGTGTTTACACAATCCTTTAGCATGTGAGCGTGACATGGTGGATATTGTTTTGTATATTGGGTTATAATCTAATACCGTGCTATTGGTTATGTTGCTCAAATGACTCTAGCTTTGGCTTTTTTTTTAAACAGATTTTAATAAGCCAAAAATAAAAACTTTACATTTCAAAGTTATATGTTCACTTCTTTCTATTTAATCACATGGTGGTTAGAGAACACAATCTACAGAATTCCAAATTTTAAAAAAGTTAGTGTCTTAGTATTCTATTGCTGAGGAAGAGACATCATGGCTGTGGTGTGGTGACTCTTATAAAGGAAAGCACTCAGTTGGAGTCTTGCTTACAGTTTCAAAATCTAGTCCATTACCTGTCATAGGAGGGAGCATGACAGCAGGTGCGCAGTCATGTGCTGTCACAGGAGGGAGCGTGGCAGCAGGTGTGCAGGTATGTGTTGTCACAGGAGGGAGCATGGTAGCAGGTGTACAGGCATGTGCTGTCACAGGAGGGAGCGTGGTAGCAGGTGTGCAAGTATGTGCTGTCACAGGAGGGAGCGTGGTAGCAGGTGTGCAAGCATGTGTTGTCACAGGAGAGAGCATGGTAGCAGGTGTGCAAGCATGTGCTACCATAGGAGGGAGCGTGGCAGCAGATGTGCAGGCATGTGATGAGTAGTTACATCCCGAGAGAAAGCCTGGGCCAGGAATGAACTTTGGAAACCTCAAAGCCTACCTCTAGTGACACATTTTCTCCAACAAGGTGACAACTCCTAATCTTTCCCCGGTGACTAAGCATTCAAATATATGAGCCTATAGGGGCCATTTTTATTAAAACCATTACAGTTATTATGATTTCATTATTACCTACAAGGTGTTGGATGCTGAAAATAATCTAAATGCTTAAAAATGATTCTTAATTTCTAATACTGAGAGAAATTTCTTAAGCATCAATTTGTGCTTGCACATCAAACATTTTACTGTCGGAGCTATCTTCCCAGGCCCATAGAATTATGTTTGTTTGTTTGCTTGCTTGTTTATTCACCTTACATCCTGGTCATAGCCCCAGCCCTCCTCAACTCCCAGTCTTATCCTCCCTCCCTCTCTCTCCCAGCCCACAGAAAATTAAAAATATCATGTGTAACCATAGTGCATTTTGTTAGTCTGTTTTGTTATCAACTGATTCCATCTTGAGAATTTGTTTTTGTAGCCAGAAAAAAAAATCCAAGCTAACCCCCATTCTATTTTTTTCTTTTTCTTTTCTTTGTATTAATTTATTCATATTACATCTCAGTTGTTAGCCCATTCCTTGTATCCTCCCATTCCTCCCTTCCTCCTGCTTCCCCCCCCCTACTCCCCTCCCCTATGTCTGTGACTGAGGGGGACCTCCTCCCCCTGTATATGCTCATAGGGTATCAAGTCTCTCCTTTGTGACCTATTATCCTTCCTCTGAGTGCCACCAGGCGTCTCCATCCAAGGGACATCGTCAAATATGGGGCACCAGAGTTTGTGTGGAAGTCAGATCTCCTTCTCCACTCAATGGTGCTATAGTAAGAGTCAGATGTCTGAGTATTAACTCTAGCAAACACATCTGGAACCTGAAAATGGGTGAAGAATGCATTGCAAATGCACCTGCCCTCGTTACAGGGACTATACAAAAGAATGGAGCATGGTGAGCTGATGGAGCAGCCTTGGGGAGGAGACACTGCTTGTGAAATGAGCAACTTATTCCTGGCTCGTTAGTTACTAACAATTGCACCAAAGGGTCTGATTCAACTGTGGAAGAGAAGATTCGTTCTTGGCTGAACATCCTCTGACAACATGCCGACTCTGAATCTAAAGTCATCAACATCCAGCCTGTTTGCCAGATTTCTCTGGGGCTGTCAGACTCAGAAAGCCTCACTTGAACATCTTCGTTACAAGTATGACTGTAACCAAGAGTGACAGACCCTTGATAACTGCAAAGTGTGGGGGAACAATAGTACTATTGCCCAAGGGCGGGGAGAAATCCATTGTCAACCCATGTCTGGGGGAGGCTGCCTACCGGCTTTGGTTGCAGCAGCCAACTCTGGAAATCTGGGTCAAGTTCCTCTCCCACCTATAGGAAGCATGCCTTCTGCTGCTTGTCAAACCATGGGTATCGTGGGCACCAGCACCATGAATCTCAGAGATTGTTCAGGTGCTTTTGGCTTGTTCGGTTTTGTTCCTATGTATTGGGTCCTATGGTTAGCTCATGCTCTGTTCAGACCTTGTTGAAATGCTCAGCTCCCTTCAGATCACCTTGGCAGGATGTGCACTGGCCAGCAGTGACTGTAGACATATGAGGAAACTGAGTAAGCCCTCTCTTCTTTCTTCAGTTTTGTAATTTGTGCTACAACCATACAGGGAGGACAGGTGCTGGCATGTGGACCTGGGAGTAGAAGTGTGATTGTCATATCCTGTTACTGGGGCCATGTTAGCTTTCCATAACTATAAAGATATGTTTGAGTTAATATACTTACAAGAGATCTGTTTTGGTCTATGATGTTGGGAGTTCCACTTTGATATGGAGATGACCTGTGACTTTGCCTCAGGAACAAATTTATCGTGGTGAGGTATATGGCAGGGAAAACACTAACTTCATCACCTTCGAGCAAGTAAATAAAGGAGCCAGAGTCCTGTATTCCCTTCAACGGGTGCATCCCCAATGACCTTCTGCTATGTCTTGTTCTTTAAAGGCTGCACGACTTCCTTTAGCGATTACCTTTCACTTTCACTTTTATACAACCTAGAATCCTTGAGGAAGAAAACCTCAAGGAGGGGTTGTTTATATTCAGATATCATGTGGGCATCCCAGGGGGGGGGGGGGGGGGGGTCGTCTTAATTAAGTTAATTGGTGTGGAAGACCCAAACCACTGTGGGCAAAACCATCCCTTAGACAGGAAGTCCTGATCTGTGTAAGAGGAATCAAGCTGAGCTCGAGCAAGCAGACAAGCAGGCATAACTCATTGGGTCTCTTTCTGCTCTTGACTGAGGATGTGACCAACTCCCTCAAGTTCCTGCCACCTTGATTTCCCCACATCATGGACTGCAACTTAAAAATTGTGAACTAAAATATCCTCCCTTGAAACTGCTTTGGTCTGTGTACTTTTTATCTCAGCAACAGGACTGAAACAAGGGCACCCCCTCTCCCTGAGCTCCACCTGTCTGCCTCGAGTCAGCCTCTGTAGATTTGGGCTTTCCCCCCCTGTATTAGAATTCTCTGCCAGTTGACAACAGAACGAAGTGTTTACTGACAGGTCTTGTTTTAAAGGCCTTGACCCTAGGGTGATGCAACTTGGATATGGTGAGACCTCTGGGAAGCAGAACCTGGTAAGAGATCTTAGTCCTTTGGGGCATGCTCCCAAGGAACACTGTGGGACCTTGGGGTCTCCTCCCTGTTTTCTGTACTTCCTGGTTGATGATGGAAAGTCTGTTATACCATTCATCCTTTCTTGACTTGGTGAGTTGCCTTGCCAGAGGCACAAAGCTACTTGGTCATGGACTAGAACCACCAAAGCTATGAATCAATAGCAGGCTTCTTCCTTCCCCTCCTCCTCCTTCTCCTCCTTCTCCTCCTCTTCCTCTTCCTCTTCTTCTTCTTCTTTCACTATTTAAGTTAGGGAACTGGATGCCAGCCTTCATTACATAATGATGCCCTGTCTCAGATAAACACAACAACAGCAACAACAACAAAGCCTTTAAGCCACATCTCTGCCAGCAGTAGGTGTTATGTTCCTTTGTGACTTGCTTTGTAGTAGATTTGTGCGACATGACACCTAGTAGAAGCTGCACTGTAGAAATTTACCCTCTTCCTGCTTTCAGAGCTGCCTGCATAGTTTCTCTGCCTAGTTCTCTATTAATTTAAGTCAGTAATTATAGAGTATTTTGGATATTATAGTATTTATTTGTTGCAAAAATTTATTTTATTTCTAATTCTGTATATGCAGTGGGGTGGGGGGGGAATGTGTGCATGATTAGGTGCAGGTGGCAGTAGAGCCCAGAAGAGGTCCCCAGATCCCCCACAGCTGGAGTTACAGAAGATATGAGCTGCCTGATGTGGGTGTTCACACTTATCCTGCTTAGCCATCTCTCCAGGCCAGGGTTACCTACCCCATTAAACCCTTTTGTTCCCATCTACTGTACCTTTATAAGGATTTTCCCAAAGTAACAATTTGCTGATAATTTTATTCATTCCCATAACATTTGAAATAATTTAATTTAATTTTTTAAAATATTGGAACATTGATCTCCTCTTCTGTAGAGTTTTGATTTCCTAGTTTTACCTGCTATGCGGGCTTAGTTTTATGTCAACTTGACACAAGCTAGAGTTATCTGAGAGGAGGGAGCCTCAATTAAGAAAATGTCTCCATAAGATCAGGTTGTAAGCAAGTCTGTAAGGCATTTTCTTAATTAGTAATTAATGGGGAGGGTCCAGCCTATGGCAGATGGTGCCACGCCTGAGCTGAGGGTCCCGGGTGCTATAAGAAAGCAGCCTGAGCAAGCCAGGAGCAGTAAGTCAGTGAGCAGCCCCTCCCCACCCCCATGGCCTCTGCAGCCCCTCCCCCACAACCTCTGCAGCACCTCCCCTCCCCCATGGCCTCTGCAGCACCTCCTGCCTCCAGGTTCCTGGCCTGCTTGAGTTCCTGCCCTGACTTCCTTCAGTGAGGAAAGGTGATATGGAAGTGTAAGCTGAATAAACTCTTTCCTCCCCAACTTGCTTTTTGGTCGTGGTGTTTCATCACAGCAATGTGACCCTGACTAAGACAACAGGAGAAGCCTGTTTTAGCGCTGGATTTACCTAAACTCCCCCAGAGTCTCAAGTACAAACTCCCATGGACTAAAACCCAGTCCTGTTAAAACAAAAACATCACACCATAACGCTCTTTGCAAAGCATCATTGCTTTAGTGTTTCAGCATGCAAAAAATTATATGGGGAAATAAATGGCCATCAGTAGAGAAATAGTTGAACAAATTGTGGTAATAACACTACTGAGAGGCTATCTTGGAGTGATATCTTGTGAGGTATTTGTGAATGAGGAAAGAAAGCTGTAGAAAATTGCGAATAAAATAAAAATCTCAAAATGTAAATCAATATCTCTGTATGTGCAGAGCACTACATATTTATTCTGTATTTGAACACAGAAAGCCAGGGAAAGTCATGCAGTGGTTGAGATTGGAAGCCTAATGGGAGGGAAAAGGAAGAGGATGGGGAGGAAAGAATGTAGTAATAGTAGCAATCAGTTAGGAAGTGCTGAGCACAGGCTCAAAGCCTAAACATTATGAGCCGCTTTCAATGTTTTCTTTCATCACTATAAGGTTTGTCTTTCATTTACTTTCACATTGTGTCACCGAGAGACAAAACAACATTATGCGTTGAACCACGAAAGCAGGCTGGAGCAGGGAGAACTTTGTTCTGGGCCCCCAGCTGCCTGGTGTTGTGTCCATCGTGTGCATTGTGATTGCTGGACATCCTTCCTTGTCCATGTCCTAAGCCAGAGAGTCTCAAGAGCATCTCTCTTGACATATGGAAATGTGGTCCATGCTGAGGGGAGGGCGCAGTCCTGCTCTGTGGCACCACATGCTGGCCTCCATGCGCTTTATATAGCCGGTAGCAATCCACCCAGTGGTGACAACCATAATGTCCAGAGACATTATCAAGCGTCTCTCAAGAGGACATATTATCCCCTAGCCTTGAAGCACTAATCTAATCTGAGTGGTTATTATGAATTCTCCCTGAAGTGTGTTTGTCCGGTGTCCTTTGGGACACTTCAGTCATTCCACTGGAAACTGACCCCTGAGTTATGCCAGTGGCCTTATTCTTGATGAAGTGTGTGTCACTTTATCACTCGTGTGAGGGGGAGATATGAGCTTGTTTTCCGATCCTTATTGTACAAACAAGTTCTAATGACTCACTCATTGTGGGCTCGGGGAGCCTCGGCCTCAGGTGCTTGGGAGTGTTCACAATAAATCACAGTTATCTGGATTGTTTTGAGCCACTATTATGCAGCGAGGGAACAATGACTTTGGATTTTTTGAAAATGAGGGCAGTTCCGATTAGTTTGCTTCATCCCTCAGCGAGCACGTATACACAGGAAAGGCTTTGCTATTTATTGCTCTTTTTAATCTCAGCGATCAGAACACTGGCAAAATTGAGAAGCCAGGATGGATCGAGATGGGACCAGAAGAATTCATAGGTTTCCGATGTTCTGCTGAAAGAAACCCCCTGTACCTGGACTCTAGAATTCTCGGTAGCCTGGTTATACAACCCCAAGGAAGTTCTCCCCAATTGAAACACCTGGCTTAACACCGGGGTTCAGGGCACCCTCGCACCTGTCTTGGTCCTGCTCTGAAGTAGTTGTCTGGGATGATAAGTGAGGAAGAACAGACAGCTTTGAGACTTTGTGTGGCATCCACAGAATAAGTTGTCTGGGATTTTCGTTGTGAAGTTTAAATCTGTAGGTGAAGGTGTAGACACCACTGACCATCTCACCTCCCTCAAGCTAGTGGCTACTGAGATTTTTTTTTTTTGTAAAGAACATAATTTACAAAAGATACACAAATAAATACATAAGCAACTAAAATGAACTTAACGGCTGTGTGGCGCTGAATGGCTTAGGCTAGGTCATAATGCAAACTATGCCTACAACTAAACACACAAACAAACATTTGTTCCCGCGTTTTTAATAAATGTTTTTCTAAGTACCGGCTGCCAGGCATTCTGCTGGGAGTGCCACGGTGAACAAAATCAACTTTCTTCCTGTGCTCAGAGTTCAAGGGCTTATGGAGCAAGGGGACTGTTAGTCTACATGGTCATAAATGAGCCTTACAGGCTGTGACACAAAGGTGCTTCTGACGTGGGCGCTGCCTGCAGGTAAGGGTGGGCTGCCCTGAAGCTTATGCTTGCAGTGAGAGCTAAAGATCATTAGAAGTTACTTCTGTGGGGGGAAAAAAAAAAGGTGAAGGAGCTGCTGTGGTTTCAACGTCAACAGTCCCTCAGATGCTCCTGTGTTTGGAGGCGTAGTCTCCAGGTGGGAGTCCAAATTCTAGCTTAGTGAGTGACTGGGGGTGGGTCTTGAGGTTTCTTAACCCAGCCCACTTCCTGTGTTCCCTGTGTTTCTGGTAGGCAAACTCTCAATGTGATCAACCAACTGCTTCCCACTCCGGCCAATCAACGAGCCTTCCTTTCCTTGGTGGGCTGCTTGATCTTGGCCCGTAAGCCTTCAGTTGGCAAGCATTGGGTCATAACCATGAGGAAAGTAACTGTTTGGAAGGGAAAGGCATTTGGAAAGAAGAGACACTGTGGGTAAAGTCTTTGAAATGAGAGCAGAGGGCCTCAGACAGAAGAGGACTGCCAACGATGTATGTTAAGCTTGAAAGGCAGGTGGGAGCCAGGCCTTCCCACCTAAAATCAGTTTATTTAGCTAAATTCTATGAGCTAATTCTATGAGCTACAAGAGGACCAGGAAGAGTATGAAGAGGGGGAGGTGACACAGTGTTACTGGCACAGAAGGCTGACGTTGTTCTGTTTTGAAATTACCCCGGACAAAGTAAAAGGATGGGCTTGGGAAGGGTCAGAGGAGATGCTGGGAAGAGATGAGAGATGTTCAATTGATCCGGGTGTCACATTGCCAGGGTGGGTGTGGCATAGGTGATGGAAAGGAAGGCAAAGGTGCAGGCGCCAGAGATCCTAGACATCTGAGTTGTGAGAACTTGGGCGGGTGTGGGGGTGGGGGCATTGGGGGTGGAGGGTGAGGGTTGGGGGGTGGAGGATGGTATCTGCAAGAGGTACTGCTCACTACACACAAGACCCAGGATCAATGTGAATTGTTCTGAGGGCTTAGATAGTTTAATTGCATTCCCCAAGGTCATAGTTCATGTTTTTATTGTTGTTGGGATTTTGTTTTGTTTTATTAAGATGAAGTCCTTACCTATATCCCTGACTAGGCTAAAACTGATGGCAATCCTCCTGCCTTAGCATCTGGAATGCATCACCACACTCAGCTCCCAAGTTTGTGAAGTTGCTATTGTTTAGTTTTGGCTTTTGAGACAGTGTCTTGCATAGCCCAGGCTGGCCTTGAACTCACTACTTAGTCAGGGATGACCTTGAACTTCTGGTCCTTTGGTCACATCCCCTGAGTGCTGGAATCATAGGTACCCACATCTGGCTTATGTAGTGCTGTGGTTAGCACCTATGGCTTTGTTCACGCTGGGCGAGCACTGTATCAACTGAGCTACATGTCCAGGCTGAGAGTTCTTAGCATACTTTATCAGAAAGAAAATCTGATTTGTGAAATCAGACAGGGAGAAAGAACCCACTTCTTTTTTGGTCAAGCCTAGAGTTGGGCTGCTTTAGTTAAAAATGTACTTCTCACCTCAGAACTCTTCTCACAGACTTACCACTTCTAACATTGTTGGCATGTGATGGAGCCCAGCCCCCACTAGTCCAGGTTAGCCTGGCATTCTGTAGGGAAGGAAGAGCCCAACAAGACAAAGGACAAAGGACCCACACAACAAAATGAACACACAGGAGGGACATTTAAGAGTGAAATGAAGTCGAGGTTGTTTCAGAGGCTTTCAAAGTACAAGGGGACCAGAATAGTCCACCAGGAGCTGAGGCACTACAGGCTTGAAACCTCAGAGACCAGGAGAAGTCCAGGGTGGTTAGCACAGTGAAGAGTGCTGTGGGATAATTTCCAACCTAAGAAGGAGCCTGTGGCAGCACATTTGCCTAGTATACACAAGACTTTGGGGTCAATACTAAGACACACAAACACACACACACACACACAGAGATATACACAGGGACATACAGAATCACACACATGTACACAGACACATTCAGGCATACACACAGATAATATATACACACACACATACACACAAGCACAAAGACATATACACAGATACATATACATGCACAGACATAGACACAGATATACAGACACATACACATCCGCGCACACACACGCACACACTCATGCACAGTCATACACAGAGATACACATACATGCACACACAGACACGCACACACAAACACACACACATGCACACACATATACATACACGATGAAGGGGAAAATGCATAAACAAACCCTCGCAACAGATGAGCACAGGCGACGTGTGCCTCAAGGTAACGGTGTGCTAAAGGGAACAATTTATGTGTGTACCAAAACTTCCAGCCGAAAACACCCTCAGTGAGTTCTCCAAACAGACTCGGAGTCCCTGCTAGCTAGATCAATACCTGAAAAGATAGAGACGAGAAGGTAGAAGAAGAAGCTTAAAAGATGTGTCAAATTTCTTCAAGTGAGCCAGAGTGAATGGAAGTTCTAGGACATGGTCAATCAGGTGACAAGGTGCAAAGGTCGCTAAGTAGGTATGAGTCCCTCTCAGCAAGAGGAAAACCATGCCTAGTCCTGGGAACAGGCACCTCAGGGCTGGTGAAGTCATGGGTCTTGGAGGAGAACCCACAACCATCACTGTTCTAAACCAGCATACTCCCCAACTACCTTCTAAATATCTGTCTTTACACCCACAGACAATTGCAGTCCTCATCCCTCATCAGGGACACTTCTCAAGAGCTGGGTGTTGGGAGCAAGGCTTCCTGCCTTACAAGGGCTCTGCAGATGCTTCACGTCTGCTTCACCTTTGGTGTTGCCTTCACTCATGTGTTTGTTTAATTGATTTATTTGGTTTTATTTTTTTTTGCGGTAGTGGGGATTGAAAGCAGAGCTTCATACATGTCAGGCAAGAACTAACCCCTGAGCTAAACCCCAAACCTCTTTTATTTTGTCTGCAGACACAGTCTAAGTTGCCTAGGCTGGAACCAATCTCGAGATTCTGTCTCAGCCTTCTGAGTAGTTGCTTCGTGTGCTGCCACCTCTGAGTTCTGCTTTGTTGTAATGCTGCAGGGGACCAGAGAGAGGGAGATGCATAAAATAAGTGGCCAGAGAATTGTATTCAAAGCCTGGTTCCATTTTCTCATTTTCCAAAAATTAATTCTGGAAATTAATTTTCACAGCCTCTACCCTGAAGGTTCAGGGAAAAATAGTACAAGAGGACGTCAACCGGGATGTCTGTTGTAAGGTAGTGTCTTCTAAACATGACACGGAAGCTTGTGCCCTTGACATCTCAACAATACAGTTACCTAAACAAGACTTGCATAGTGACACCACCAGTTGATAAGCCAACTATTCAGTCCTCAGCCTATGGTTTTACTTGGTGTTCATTCATGTGACTCGAGTGCGTAGTATCATATCTAAAATGATTCTGTATAAAGAGCATGTCCCCGGGGGGGCCTTCTTGTTGTGATCAAATCTGTACACTTCAACTGTTGTCTGGGACCAAATAGTCAGCTCAGACTGATCAATAGTGGCTGACCTGGACCAGGAAGGTTCTAAAAAGGGACTGGCCGGCCGCGCCTGGTGCCAGGGGCAGGGAGCGGCCATGAGAATCACTTGTTGATTGTCTAGATCAAATCAGTCGGAAATTCCCCAGAGCACCAGTAAAAGGATAGTGGCTGTTTAGGAGAGTCCCAGAGCACCAGAAGATGTTTGCTTCATTACTGTGATGTTTCTACAGCTGTCTGCTTGTCGAAAGAGCTGCCGGAAACCTGTCATCCGTCTTCAAAACAAGCAAGGGTCACTAAAGCTCCATTATTGGCCCAGCACAGGAAATACAACAAAGCCCGGCATAAATACAACTCCGCTGAAAGGAATCTGACTTGGGAAAGGGTTGATGGGGTTTCTTCAGTCTTGCTCATGTAAATGGTTCCCAGGACAGTCATGATGACAGTGCTCTCTAACAACACGGGGGTTTATGACATCAAACTGGCTACCAGTAGGAGAGGAAGCCTGTGCATCAAGATGCTATTCCTTCCTGATGTGCCAGGAAATAGTAACCCCTGATGACAAAGCACGATAAAACAAAAGTGGCTATTGACATGCCATGTGCTGTTTCTGCCCACAGGAGTCACAGGAGGCGAGGCAGAGCCACCAGAATAGGCCACCGGCTGCCCCAACAAGCTACCTATGTATAACCTCAGGTATGTCATTAAACCACAAAAGAGAGGTTTCTTTATTCTAGTAAAAAGTGAAAAACATCAGTTTGATCATTGCCTGTGACCTTTAGTAGCAAGATTTATTAGTGAAAATATGTCATCTCTTGATAAACACCAGGCCTTAAACACCCTGTGAGTTTGTATAGAATCTCAGTCATGATGCTGATAAAGAAAACTGTGCAACTATTTATGCGCTGCTAGCAACTAGAAGTGTACAATATCTCAACTTTCATCTAAAAATAGGTACTTAGAGTTCACCAGTAGATTTTTTGGAAGAAGTTAAAAATTATTTATGCACTGGTTTTTCCTTCTGCTCAAACACATACTTTGTAAAACTGATGGTTACCATGTGTCTCTCAAACTTAGTGGCTCTAGTTTCACCCAGCTTTGAGTATTAACAACTTTCCATGATCGGGTTTGCCCTTGGTAAAGCCTGGTGTCTCTGAGACACAGGCATATTGATGTATCCGGGAGTTCTTCCTCACTGGAGAGGGTATCAGGGAGGCAGAAGTGATGTTGTGAAGCTTATATTCACTGGGTTAGAGTAATAGAGATCATGTGTCTGCTGTGGGCGTTGAGACACAGCCTAGAAAACCCCAGCCTCCCTTCCACTAGATGTCCATCTGCCTCTGGTCCTTTTCCTAGGCAACGCCCCCCTCTGGCTTCTCATCTAAATGTTTCCTTTTGCACTTTCTTTTCTTGCTTCCATCATGCCTTCTTTTCGTCCCTTCCTCCCTTCTTCCTTCTTTCTTTCCTTTCTTTCCTTCCTCTTTCCTACTTCCTTTCTACTATCCACTCCCTCCCCCCATCCTTACTGCCTAATTAAATGGAATAGACTGATCTTTTCACTGGATGGGTGCATGGGGGGGGGGGGTAACTGCAGTTCAGCAAGGCTTATGACTAGACATCTTAGAGAACATAGCTAGCTGTCTCTTGTCCTCCAGTCTGTCTTAACAGTGAATAAAACATTCAGATTATGTAGCACCAGCCTCATACTTACCAAGTCCAAGCTATACTCTTGCCAGCTCTCAAAGGAAAACTTTTACTCTTAGGATCCAAAACTGTATACATGCCAATAGCCCCTCATCAGCATTTCCAAAATTCAGAAAGCATTTGGTGGCAAATATTTGCCTCAATCGAAGTTTGTTGAGTTATAGTTTTCTCATGCCAAGCATGGATGTGTATACATCCTTCCCTACAAAAGTCCGAGTGTTTGGCCATGGGGTACTTCTAAAGATGCTGCTAGGGATTTCTCTCATGTCTCAGAGACCGTAGCCCTGAATCAAGAAACACACATAGCCATGGGAACTCTGAATAACGAACTGTAGACCCCTAGTGCCAAAGGGCAATGCAAATCTGATTGAATTAAGATACGTAGGGATTTAATTTCCTCAGCTGTATGAACACCTGATTGAGGCTGTCAGAATTCATACACGGAGAAGCCGAAGCCAATTTTTACAAATCATCTAGTAAAGATTAATGTTGGCACAGCACAGTTATGGAATCCCAGGGGAGAATCTGTGTGTATACTCTGTCTTTTCTTTCCAAATGCCACTAACAGCATTACTGTACCCTTGCAAATGAGACACACATGAGGTGCCTTCCCTTCCTGTGGTGTTTAAGTGGCTCCCAAGTCCAGCAAGAGAGAACTGGCCCTATGGGAAACTGTGTTGTAAGCTTCTGTTTGAATATCATTTGCTGACATCTCCTTGACCAAGGCAAGTGTGACAATAGGGCCAGGTCAGGGTGACAGACAGCCAAGAGTATGATTCCAGGGCTGTAGCTACAGTGAGGGGCCAAATCTGTGTCTGCTTGTGTAGCCTGTGACAAATTTCCTTTACATGTTCATATCTACTCAATACCCACTGTCATGAAACCAGACAGGGGTGGGGAGAGGGTTTCATCGGATTCTAGAACTTGCTCTCAACTTGTGCCTTCCCCTTGTTTTCCCCTCTATGCATTGACTGTTTGACTTCCATTTCCTCCCAAGGAGAAATGAAGTCTGCCTGGCAGGATGGAGTTATCCAACACTATAAATCTAAGAGCAAACAGAGGCTGACACACAGCTGCCTCAGCACCAGGGAGAAGTGGGTGCCAGGGCTATCTGTTTGAGAATGCTAAGGAAAATTCCAGAATCAGCACATCCCACAGCTCTGCATTTGGCCTGAATGGGAGTTCCCTCTCCTCCTCTCCTTTCCCTGTCTAGGTTGCTAGGTGGAAACACAACACAGGTATAACCCTACTCACTACATGAAGCAAAAAGATTCTGATCTGGGGATTGCCTTATTATCAGAATGTGCCAAAAATATCCACTTTAGGGCAATTTTCAAATTATTTGTGTCTTGGGAGCTCAAAATAGGAGATACATAGGAATTTAAAACTATTTTGATAGAATATAAATGCAAGTGACATTATACAGACTAAGCACATTGAATATATATATATATGTATATATATATATACTATTTATCTATCTACACACAAACATGTATGTAACTACAGTTAATGAAAAGGAGGGCATAAATTTGAAAGAGAGCAAGGAGAGGAATTTGGGAGGGTTTGGAGGGAGGAAAGGGAAGGAAGATACGATGCAATTATAATACCAAAAATAAAAGAAATAATAAAAATATTAAATAGAAATCCTTACCTTAATAAAATTAAGTTATCTGTACTCAAATAAAACCAATTTTACTTTCAAAGAGGAAAAACAGAAACACCCTTCTGCCTCTTAGTTATCTTTTCTCCTCTATCCTGTGACTCAAACTTAAAATCTAAGATGATTGTCTTAGCTGTCCTTGGATGCTGCTGATTGTGCCCCTGATGGCCTGATGGTCTGATGGTCTCCTTTAGCTGGCAAGAGTCAGTTTTAATGTGATTGCATACTACTTAATCTTCATTGATTTCACATATTTCAAACTCTAAGGAATTTAGAAATGTGTAGTCCAAAAGTTTCAAGAGTAGTGGTATTTGTACACAGGGGGAGAACAGGTAATGCCAGAAGCTATCTGGGAGGTCCATGTGAGGATGTGAGCTCAGACCGCAGGGCTAAAGATCTCAAACAGGCCGCAGCTCCCTGAGTCAGGCCCCAAGCCTAGCATACAGTGAATGCTGTGTTATGAAGGCGAGGAGGGAGTGAGAGCAACTCCACAGATACAACTATGTGGGAGCAAGAAGCTGCAGGTACCAGGAGAAGCAGAAATTCTGGTGTCAGTCTCCCTGCTCCTCCTCCAAATCCCTTTGTCTCACTCGTGCATCTTTTTTTGTTTTTTTTGGTTTTTTTTTTTTTGTTTCAGAAGTGAACAGGGGTGGGAGGTAACTAGAATGCATTTTATTCATGTGTGAAAATGTCACATAACAAGTTTGATTAGATAAAAAAATGTATACTGAGATACAAAGGAAAATGAATAAG
Organism: Acomys percivali; assembly: GCA_907169655.1. Lineage (NCBI taxonomy): Eukaryota > Metazoa > Chordata > Mammalia > Rodentia > Muridae > Acomys > Acomys percivali. The sequence continues at coordinate 135,131,093 of OU015747.1, forward strand.
TATTTTATAGGAGGGAAATGAGAACTGTATTTGGAAGGCCCAAAGTCTTTTCTGACTTTTAATTTTATGTGGAATGTTATATTTGTATATGTCTATACATGTATATACATACATAAACATGTGTGTGTGTGTGTGTGTGTGTGTGTGTATGAGGGAGAGGGAGAGAGAGAGAGAGAGAGAGAGAGAGAGAGAGAGAGAGAGAGAGAGCTGTTCTTGACATGCCATCATCCCAGGAGCCATCTCCATCATTTCTTCCACACTGGAGCTTCCTGCAAGCATGTGACAGGCTCATAATGCTCTTTATACTGCTGTGAAATTGAAGCACCCTTCACTAAAGACATTCACAGCCACCTTGTAAAATATCTTTCTCTTAATCCAGCAGCCACCCAGCAGGACACACGTCTGTGGAGAAAGAAATCCTAGACCATACAACTCTCCAAAGAGGGCTGGATTCTGCTCCTCTGTGCCTGGGTCAGCTCAGCTTTCAGGATTTTGGATGTTTCTGCCAGGCATACAACTAGCCGGCAGAGCATAGACAACATTAAATAAGTGTTTGTGTAGAAAACTGCCTTTCTGCCATTAGCTCATTGAATTTACTTTATTTATAAAATTTGAAAGGCACTACAATTATTAACTCTGTGGAGAATTGGGATGTTCCAAAGATGTCATCCCCAGATCGAATGAGCAGAATTAATGGTACAAGATTTCTGAGACAAGCCAGGGAGAAACAGTGTGACTCTGAAAGAAGAAAGGAAAGCAAAAATAAATTATGTGTTTTAGAGCATGCTTGACTTAAATCCATACCCCGTGTGAGCCACAAATACCAAATTGTTATTCGCATGCAGTTTTATAGATTTCTGGTACTGACCAAGAAAAAAAATAAGAAGAATTTGATTATCCTTTTAGCTTATACAATCAAATGCATGCGCATGTATGCACTTACATGCACAGGGTACGAGAGGTGTGATGAGCTAAAGTAATTAACAGCCTCCGGGGACCATACATTAGGCAGAAAAGAGCAGTGATTCCTAAGGAATGGTACTTCAAAGAGGTAAGCCCTGTGGTCATCCACCGCTTACTGCCGAGAGGGAAATTTCCAGATTGTGGGCCCAAAAGGGAAAACTCAGGCAGGCCCCAGTGGTCATGGTGAGTTGCTGAAGGAAAAACCAACCAGAGTCCAGAGAAGGAAGGCTCCTGGCATTCACAGGAGGAGTGCTAAAGAGCAGGAGGTTTGGAGGGAAAGAGAGGCGGCCTGGATTTCCAGCTAAGAACTGCTAAACATGAATGCTCTAGAAAACCACCTGAGGGATGGAGGGGAAAAGACATGTCATGTCAGAGGAACAAAGATAACTTTGACAGGCATGGTGGCCAAGCCTTTAATTTCAGGACTCAGGAAGCAAAGGCAGGTAAATCTAAGTTCAAGGCTAGCCTGGTTTCCATAGGGAATTCCAGGTCAGCGTAGGCTGCACAGTGAGAGACTGTGTCTAAAAAATAAATAAATAAACATTTAAAAATTTAAGGAAGATAAAAATGTTATCAGAAGCAATGGCAGCAAGAAGGCTTATAGCAATGTAGAAGATGTGAGCAAAGGCTAGGTAGTTGTCAGCATGCTGCTCTTTCAGAGGATCTGGAGTCCCAGTACCCACAGTAGGCAGCTCACACCACCCTGTAACTATAGCTCCAAGGGAACCAACTCCTTTTTTTCTTTTTCCTTTTTTTTTTTTCCTCTCAAGACACAGTTTATCTGTGTAGCCTTGACTGTCTTGGACTCCCTTTGTAGACCAAGTTGGTCTCCAACTCACAGAGATCTGCCTGCCTCTGCCTCCCTGAGTGCTGGGATTAAAGGTGTGCAGCACCACACCCAGCTCCAACTCCTTTTTTCTGACCTCCACAGGTACTGACAGGCATATGATATATATATGATTAGATATAGATATAGATATATAAATATTCAGGCTCATACATATACATAAAACTAAAAAAGTAAAGCAAATATTTCCTTTAAAAATGTTGAAGAAAATTCTTACCAGACTTGAATTCTATAACTAAAAAAAAAGAAATCAGTTAAAACACAAAGCAAAATAAAGATACTAAAATATTCTGTCATCAATAGAGTATGAGAAGTGATAATGAAAACCTTTTTATGAAAAGGAGAATTATGCAATATGAGAATGTGTCTGAACATACAACAGAAGGATGAATTATGGAAACCAGTAATTGCTTTCTTACATGAAATTTAAAATGTAATTTTAAAGATAATTGATAATTTGGAGAAATTTCAATAAAAGACATAAGCATGCTGTATATTGTAAGTAAGGAGACAGGTATTTAGAGCAATTAAAATGCACTATCAAGATTAAAAGAGGCAAAATGTGATTCATAGAACATACTCCATAAACCCCAAAGATGGCAGAAAACAGAAAATCATAAGAATTCTGTGAGAAAAATAGAAAATAACAATCAAGATAGTAGGCTTTGCTCACACCCTGTCATCAGTCTTACTAAGTTTAAATGTTTTAATTAAACTTCAGATGTTGCAAGGTTACATAACATTATGGAAAACCTCTGAAGTTCTTAGGAATTAGATAGCAATCAACATAAGTCCACAAGAAAAGAGGAAACCAAGAGGAGAGATAGAAACATTCAAATGAATAAAATGAAAATATTTCACATCAAATTGTGTCCTGTGCCAGTACAGTAGGATTCAGGGGCTTCCTGCATACAGTGTGTTCACTAGAAAGGAAGTGTCTCCAGATAATGACTCTGTCTCCACTTCAAACAAGAAACTAAATCCAAGGCCAACAGAAGAAAAGAAATGTGAAAGATGTGAGCAGAGATCAATAGAACAACCTTGGATGTCCCCAAACCAGAGATCAAATCAATTTAGCGCTATGGGGATAGTTCTTGAAACCTGTTCTCTTAGTAAAACATATTCTGGTTATCATTTTCAGTGGAGTGTTGGGGTAGGGGATGGAAGAACGGGAAGGGACTTTGTAGGTTGGGTAATACCCACTCTGACTCTCCGCTGGTAGGTTCAGAGAATGCATTGTTTTTTTCCAAACTCAACTGTCCGCCAACCATCCTCCACCAAGTAGGACGGGTATGCCTCCATTGGGCCAATAGTCAACAGGGATGCTGGTCTTCCTATTTCCTGCTGCTGTACTTCCTCTCCTCTGTGAAGTGGTCCATGCTTCCTTTTCCATCCCCTTGACTTGACAGCAATAATACAATGAGAACCCTGGGCATTCTTACATTCAATAACCCTTCATTGCTTCAGGGTTTCTTGCAGGAATTGACAGATGGGATCACATAAAGTCAAAGTGCCTCTGCCCAGCAAAAGCAACAGTCTCCCAAGGGAACAGACAGCATACAGAGCAGGAGAAATATTTTTGTTAGCTACTCATCTGGCAGAGGATTAATATATAAAGTATAAGTACTCAAAAACAAAAAGCAAACAAAACAACAAAAAACACAAAACAAAAACCAAAAAAAACCCAAACAACTAAATACCAAGAACCTAATCAATACAGCCAAGATAATACACGGGCAAACAAAGTAAACTGTTCTCAAAGGGTGAAGCACAAACACTAGACATATGAAAAGCCAACATCATTAGCCAGCAGAGACATTAAAGTCAAATCTAGAAGGAGGGCCTGGGAAGTGTACATAACAACTCGAGTGAAGGTCCATGGAGACCACAGGAGAAGGGCATAGCCAACTCCCAGCAGTGGTTCTCTGAGCTGCACATATGCACATACACTAATAATCAACAAAATTATCTTTAAAATCTATAATGAGATGATTTCTCACCCTAATCAGAATAGTAACCATTAAGAAAACATATAATGTGCAAGGTACAGTGCTGTATGCCTTTATACCAGCACTTGGAAGGTAGTGGCAGGTAGATCTCTGTGAGTTCTGGACCAGTCAGGACTACATAGCAAGACGCTGTCTCAATAATGGAGAGAGAGAGAGAGAGAGAGAGAGAGAGAGAGAGAGAGAGAGAGAGAAAGAGAGAAAGAGAGAGAGAGACCTTAAATACACTGTTGGTGAAAATGAAAATTAGTGCAAATACTGCTATGAAAATCAGTGGGGAGCCCCCTATCCCCACACACACACCATAGACCTACAATATTACCCAACTATAGGTATCACATAGCTGGTCTCTACAGTGGGAGCCACCCTCCCCTACAAAACCTAGGACCCTGAACAAACACCATAAAGCTCTGAACTCCATGCTGCTGCTTTTGGGCCACGGTGAAAAGAGACATAGCTTTGACTTGTAGAGCCACAGCTTTGTTAGGGAGGCATCGCTATTAACCACACTCTACTTAGGAACTAATGAGGAGACCAAGTGCCTGATGAGAGTAAGTCCTTGGACTTCAGACCTCTGTCCTGTTACCCAACACAGGGTTAAAATGAGTTCTACCTACTTTATCCTACACATTGCCCTTTTATTACATCTTTATTCCCTTTATCCAATCACTTCTTTAAAGATGCTTATTATGATCCATAATGTCTCATTTTCATAAAGTACTGAATGAAATTATCCACAAAGTTCCTTTAGGAGTTTCCGTGGTCTTTTCCCAGCAGCCACCTCAGTTTACATTCCTACCAGCAGAGGCCAGAGGTTCTGAATTCTCATCTTTGATTATAGTTGTTACTTTCTGCTTATTTTTATTCTGTTCTTTTTTTTTTTTTTTTTATAATTACCATCTTTCCTAGTTTCCTTCTTGTTGCTATGATAAAACCATCACTACAATAAGAGATTTAGGGGAGAAAGGGCTTATTTTAGCTTTCAGCTCTAGGATCTAGCTTACCGTTGCCAGGAAGTCACAACGGCAGAAACTGGAAGCAGCTGGTCATATCACACCCACAATTCAAGAGCAGAGAGCAAGGATAAACACACACACACACTTGCTCACTTGTATTCGGCTTTAAGATCCTTGGTCAGGGACAAACAAACTAAAATTCATTAAGGAGCCACTCTGCCTCCGTCAGAGCGGCTATCACTAAGAAAACAAATAACAACAAATGCTCGTGAAGATGTTGGAAAGGGGGAATACTTGTATATCGCTGGTGAGAATGTAGGGTCTTGCGCCCACTATGAAAATAAGTACGAAGGATCTTCAGGACACTGGAAACTGACCCACCATGTGACCCAGGTATATCGTTCCTGGGTGTAAGTATATTCAAGGGGCCCTGAGTCGCTACCCAGAGAGACACCTGCACTGATTCCATGTCTTGGCTGTTGCGTGAATAGTACTGCAGTGAACACGGATGTGCAGGTGTCTGTGAGGAGATGAATCTATACACACAATGCGGTCTATTACCCACAACAGACCGTTATCCAGCCAAGAACGGCAATGAAATGCTATCATTCACAGGGAAAGGGGTGCAACTGTGGATCACTTTAATCAAAATAAGTCAGGTCGCAGAAAAACAAGCATTGTGTGTTTTCCCTCACTTGTAAGTTCCAGAATTTTTTTTAGAGACACATAAAGCTCTTTTGTGACATGAAAGCAGAGGGGACACTAGCAAGAGGGGAAGGATAAGGTGACTAAAGAGAGAAAATGGGTGTTGGTGACTATGGCCAAAGCACATGAGATACTCAAAGGGACATAACAGTATGTAAATGAATACACATCAAACAATTTTGAAAAATAGACCCCCAATTTTCACTTTTTTTTTTCTTTTGTTTTTTCGAGACAGGGTTTCTCTATGTAGTCTTGGCTGTCCTGGACTCCCACTTGTAGACCAGACTGGCCTTGAACTCACAGTGATCTGCCTGCCTCTGCCTCCCAAGTGCTGGGATTAAAGGCAGGCGCCACCACACCCAGCTCAATTTTCACATTTTTAATGGAGATAAAATTTGAACAAGAACAACCTTAGAAAGGTGGAGCATGCCTTTAATCCCAGTACTCAGGAGGCAGCAGAGGCAGGTAGATCACTGTGAGTTTAAGGCCAGCCTGGTCTACAAAGCAAGCCCAGGGCAGCCAAGGCTAACATAGAGAAACCCTGTCTCAAAAAAAAAAAAAAAAAAAAAAAAAAAGAAAGAAAGAAAGAAAGAGAAAGAAAGAAAGAAAGAAAGAAAGAAAGAAAGAAAGAAAGAAAGAAAGAAAGAAAGAAAGAAAAGAACTCTTTGTTTAGAAACCACAGCAGAACAGTGTGTGTTGGAAGCCACAAAGACACTAAGGGGATTATGGGAAATGCATCTGCCTATAGAGTGATATTGTTACCTATCCTGAAAGGCCTCACCAGGGCATGTGCTCTCCACTGACTAGGCAGCAGGATGGCTTGCCCAGCTGGCTGGGACAATTTTCAGAGACAATTTTGCATGGCTGAACCCAAGTCCTGAGTATTGTCTGCTCCTTGGTTGTCCATGTGACTGCTATTCAAGTAGCATGTGCACCCTCACAATATGGCTATGTCCGCGGAGCTTAGTGCCAGCGCACACTGGCTTTTTGAGAGAGAGTTTGAAGGCTTCCAGTCGTTTCCAGATCTAGGCTCAGAATTCTCAGAAAATCACTTCTGCTTCATAGAGTCACACAGAAAGGTAGCAAACGGAGTCTACTTTCCTCAAGAATGAGTGCATTCAGCCTTAGAGGGTAGCAACTCAGAAAACAACAAGTTGAACACCGACTGTGAAGGAGGAATGCCCCAGAACAAGAACCAGGAAGATGTCTTCCTTACAAGTTGCCTTCTAATGGTTTCCAGACCCGAATATGTAAGATCCCCAGCCCTTTTAGATATGAGGCACACTCTGTTCTCTCTTACTGAAGGCTGATTGGGGAGGGGGCGAGGCGGCCTTTCCCTGGGGTATCATGGTTACGTTTTGCTTTGTTTGTTTTTGGATACGGATTTCCCTCTGCAGCCACCTGCCCTCCATCCCCTTGCCTCAGCCTCTGAGTTCTAGGATTGCAGGCGTGCATCCCCACATCCAAGCTCCTGTTATGTTTTACTGGACAGAACAAAGGCTTTGCCCAGCTGACATATGGCGGGGACTGTCAGAGAGCCCGTTCTCATGGTCCATTATGTGATTCTGAGAAAGGAAATTCAGACAAGTTCAGTACATCCTCTGTGTGGACGTCAAATGTCTTGTGACGTTGGTCCTTCAGGGCTGTTTTTAGTGAGGACACTCCAGTCTTATGAATTTGACAGGAATTTGGCTCTGCGCCCTGACAGAATGCAATGTAGGCATAATTTGATCTTCCTGTAATTGTCTTTTAACTTGGCAATCCAGACTAATTTTTTCCTGTGAGGCGAGCCCAGAACGTCACTGCAACAGTGGTTGGGTTAATTAATGAGGCGTAATAATGCGCATAATAAAAGCATATGATCTGAGTTTTCTCCCCTTCTTTTTCTCTTTCCTTCCCGTGGAGAATAGCTGGCCTCTCTGGAATCTGTGAGTCACATTTCGTTAAAGGAATCTCTTTTTGTAAACAACAGCAAGGAGAGAATAATAACTGGTGAAACATCTGTTTGATTGAATCCTTGACTTTTGTTTTCCATTTCCCCCCCCCCATTGCATGTTAAAGGAAGTAAATAGGAAAAAAAATTCTAATTATATTACTGTTTACTGATTACAGGATAAGTTTTTATTGTGTTTATTTTAAAGACAATTCTAAGACACACCCAAAGCTTTAATCCTCTTTTTTCTTATTGCTACTTACAGACCACTCTTCTTTTTCTCTGTTGTTTGTGGCTAATGACCTTTAAGGCCACCAAAAGCTTGTCCAAACCTTTGAATCCCAGTGTCACCAGAGATGATTGGAATCCATAGTTACGAGGGACATTTTCACAGGTGTCAATGACAAACAAAGCCAGTGGAAATAAAGGCTAGGACGTGGCTTTAACTCCCAACAGTTCACCTGGTGTGTCCGAGTTTGAAGAAACCATGAAACAATTCTTTCCTCACCTGAAAAATGATCCATCAACTTTAACTCTAGACAGCATCATTGAGGACCAGTTATGCAGCAAGCAGTGTCGAGCCTGGATGGGGTAAGAAGAGGATCATCTCTCGCACCACACGGAATCTCTGTTAGGCTCAAGTGAGAGAGAAGTGTCCTGTGGATTTTAACACAGCAGCGTCTGAGCTTGCCCCAGTGTTGGAACTGCACACAGGATCTTCACAGCTGAATAGGTTACCACACAGCTTAAGCAAGGAGTAACCACTCACCAGGCAAAGCTTCACTTGAATTTTCATGTTTAATCCCTGGAAAGGGAAATGAGAAAGAGGAGTAGAGAGAGTGTGAGAGAGCCAAACTCTGTCTCTATATTAAGGTGCCTAGCTGATGTTATTTTGCCAAATATCTATCATTTAGCTCAACTTTGGTTGAAAAGTCCTTGATTCGATGATTCCAATTTTCCTTTCTAAAAATGAGTGCTATTCTTGATCAAAGGCAACATTCATCTAAAACAACGTTTGTTAAAAAGAGATCATTAGCACAGCAGTGCCTGGCACACAATGGTACGTGCCGTGCCTGAAGTTGGCTCTTCGTGCCGCCAAGAGCTGGAAGTTACATAGGCCAGAACAAAAGGCTCCACTCATTCCTTGCGAGTCACAGGTAATGAAGTCATAATGTAGCCGCTAGCCTGACCAGCTTCATGAAAACAAGGCACATAGGAAACAAGGGTACTCCAAAGGGAAGATGTGCCCAGCCCGCTCCAGGGACTCATGGCCTCCAGCAGTGAACTAACACTTATCAGCCCTGTTGCCCTGTTGCTAAACCCTGCCCAACCTTGATTACTGTGACAAATGTATCTACTGCTTTCTACCTCTCAAAAATCTCTTAGAAATACTCTCTGACACACAGTTTTAAAATAAAGTTAATTTAAATTTTTTTCTGAGACAGGTCTCACTATATAGCCCAAGCCTTCTGGGATCACAGTAATGCACTACCATGCCCAGCTAATTTTTTTTAATTTTGATAATTAGTTATGAACATATAATTTCCAGGGAAAGAAAAGTGGCTGTAACTACAAACTTACCAGAATACTGCAAAATTGGGGCTTTGTGTCACTGTTCTCAGGACTGTCAGACAAATACACTAATTAATGTCTTACGACTGAGAGAGAATAATTTTGGCTAATATCAATCTGCCTAAAAATACAAAAGAATTCAAGATTAAAATAAACATGGTTTATAAATTCAGGACAAAATGACAACAGTATATGAGAGTAAAAAGAGAAGGTAGACTTGTGAACTATTTACTTACAGAAACTATAGTTTTGAGTTTAAAAGAAGTAAAAAATGTGAGTCTCAGGATTAATCTGTTTGACACGTTCTTTAGGTACCATTAAGGCATCATTCAGCAGACTTGCCATTTCTTTCGTGGGTTGATGCCCTAGTTTCATTTCGGCTGCTGTGATAATGTACTCTGACAAAAAGCAACTTTGGGGACAAAAGTGTTTAAGTCATTTTATAATTCCAGATTATTAAAGCCCATCATTGTGGGGCTGTCAAGGCAGGACCAGAGGGAAATGCATGCATGTGTGCTTGCTTGTGTTCAGCTCAAGTCCCAACACAGTTCAGAACGCCCTGCCTAGGGAACAGTGCTACCACCAGTGGGCTAGGTAGGTCTTCCTACATCAATTAACTTTATCAAGATAATCCCTCACAGACATGGCCACAGGCCAACCCAACATGGCCAGTCCTTCAGAGACTCTCTTCCTAGGTGATTCTAAGTTTGTGAAGTTGGCAATTACAGTTAAGCATCAGGGTTGGTTTCATAGAATTAGGCTATGCCATCTTATTAAGGGAAGGCACTATTTATAATATAATAATCTAAGTAAACACAGCATAAACTACTCAAAATACAAGGTCGTACAAGCCAAATGTCACAGGAATGGCCAGCTAGAATGGTCAAGGAAAGCTTAAAATGGAAAAAGCAATTGAAAAAGACCTTGGAATCATTTTCCACTGGCTATTTCCTCTCTCTGGTCTTTCCAATTTTGCTCTTCCTCAGTCAATCAGTTTTTATAATGAGTATCCTAGCAGTGATTTCTGGCAAGAGCTCAGTGCTCAACACAGAGCTGTTCCATTCAGTTGTTTTTTGTTTGTTTGTTTTCTTTTTTAAAACATTTTCTTTTTTTTTTTTACACATATATACAATAAGCTACCTATAGCAAGAAGAACCCTGACACAATCCGTTGTAACCATGCTTGAAGGGGTCTTTATAGCCTGTTCCCACACCAAGCTCATACATGTTCCCTTCCTCTGTGCTGGAGCCACACTCCTGTCTTCTCTCTCTGGCCTTTTAATTTCCCGTCCCCTCACAATAGCAATGGCTTCAGTTTCAAGCCTACTTCTTTGTTGATCCTTAGCCCTTCCCTCCATCAACTCTCACTACACTCTTACTGCTGCACGGCCCTTCTGTGGTCGCTCTCTTTGACTAAGAGATGGTTCAAGCATTTTCATCTTCTCAAGGGATCCATATCAGACGGACTAGCTGCAAGCACATCCTTATAGCTAGAGAAGAAGGTGATTGATCTTAGCCCATATGATAGCTCTGTCATCAAATACTTATCTTCTGAATACTCTGTACACCAGGGATCTCTCTGTTTTGGTTATTGCACTAGACATGACTTCTACCTTCTTGTAAAGATCATGCACAACTGAGGGAAAGATCATGGAACAAGTCCGTGATACATAAGAGCAATACAGGTACTTATAACTAGTATAAAAACAACTTGCCACAAAACCCAGCTAATGGTAATAGCTTATATCTGTATAAATTGTCCTATGTACTTTATATGGATTATCACATAGAAGCCTAGGAAACAAGGGTATTTACTACCCCTCATTGCAAGTCATGGCACGAAAGCTTAGAGAGGTTAAGAAATGTCCCTGACATCTTTTACCCACTAAGGGTCAAGAGCAAGATGTGAAGGCAGGCAGCTTGATGCTGGATCCTGTTTCCTCTACCCACCTGATGAGGAAAGTCTGGTGCATCACGAGTTATTTGAACTACAGTGTCAGTGAAATGCAGCAGATAGCAGGAACACTCGGCTTTCCCGTGTCCAGTGGTGTTGTCCTTGGAGAATGCATCCCTAAAGGAACTTTGCAAGGTATGACATCGAAGGCCTCTTCTCTCCTACAAATTTCATCAAAGGGGATTAATTCAAACCTGAGCAAGCCTCAGGATCTCAGATCATCTTCAGTCAGATACAGGCACGTTGGGTCCAAGGGGGAGAGATTGTGTTTTCAAGGAAAGCCCAAGAGCATCACGAAGAAGAACAACATCAGCCAGGCATGGCGGCACATGCCTGTCCTCCCAGCACTTGAGAGGGGTCAACAGAAGGATGCAAAGTTCAAGGTCAGCCTGGGATTTACATCAAGATCTTGGTTCAAAAACCAAGGAAGGAATGGAAGGAAGGATGGAAAGGAAAAGAATCTATTTCCTCTGTCTTGTGTTCCTTGCCTTCCCAGAGGGCTCATAAGCAACTATTCCTTTTCTAGAAGAATGGTGATGATCCAATGGCCCCTCTGTTTCTTTTCTTTTTTGAAAGGTTGTGTATTCTTGTAATACTATCTTTAGACCTTTGCTTGGTGTCAGTCACCCCAAAGCTTCTCTCTTCCTCTTACTTTGTATTTCAGTCATCTTTTTCTATATACATTTTAGCATGTGTTAAGTTCAAACTGCAGATTTTGTTGACTATTATGTGTCCTTCTAAAACACACCTTACCATGTTGTAGAACATTTAAAGGCAACATAATATTCTAGCATGCATGTGAACTGTGCAGTGATAGATAATTCTGTTTGTGAACTGTTAGATTATTTCTAATTTTGTGTTAATATAAGTAATAATCAAGTTGACATCTTGATGAGTACACAAGATGTGCTTTCTTATATTTCAGATTAATCCTTAAGATAAATTCTCAGAGTAAGAATAATTGGAATAAAGAATATGAATGCAGCCAGGTGTGGTGGCACATGCCTTTGATCCCAGCACTGGGGGAGGCAGAGGCAGGCAGATCACTGTGAGTCCGAGGCCAGCCTGGTCTACAAAGTAAGTCCAGCACAGCCAATCTACAATGGAGAAACCCTCTCACCAAAAAAAAAAAACAAAAAAACAAACAAACAAAAAAAAACCCAAAACAGCATGGGATGAGTCTCAGGTTGGGCCAGGCGTTGGTTGACATTCTATCAATCTCTGCTCAGGCCCCATGCGGGTCCCCCAGTAGGGGCAGCAGGGCCTGTCTCTGACATGGATTCTGTTGCCTACTTTTTGATCACTTCCTACTGGTGGGGCTGCTTCACCAGGCCATAGAGGAAGAGGATGAGCTGGGATGGGTTGAGGAGGGGCTTCCCCTCTCAGGGGTTGGGGGGATGGGGAAAGAGAGAGGAAGGGTGGTACCTGTAGGAGAGGAGGGAGGGAGCTACAATAAGGATAGAAAGTGAATAAATAAATTAATTAATTAAAAAAATTAAAAATAGATGAACACTAATAGACTCTTGATGCTTTTTGGAAGAGTGTGTGAACCCACCAGACTAACACTACTATAGCTTATAGTTAGATTGTCATTACCAGTATTGGATATTTTAAAAAGAAACTGAAGATTCTCCAGTGCACTTTTCTAAGCCCAATCTTAAACACCTCTCATAGGGGTTCCATCTAGAGCATAGCTCCTGAAACTATGGGTCATGACCCCAACATAGGACTGCGTTCTGAATGAGTGTGTGTGTGTGTGTGTGTGTGTGTGTGTGTGTGTGTGTGACGCTCCTGGAAAGTCAGACAGCAGTAAACAGTTTCTGAATGTACAGCAAACAAAAATTAGCTCAAAATCAAATGCTTAATGCATTTGAGATGTTTCTGGAAGTCCTGGGTGGTGTTGTGTCTCATGACTTCACCCTAGCCTTGATTCTGAATGTACGCCACCATGCTGCCTGAACCCTACCTGGAACACAGCAGCTCAGATGCATAATATGTTATGAACTGCAGTGTTTAATTGTACAGTCTTCTGTTCTTGTCAAAACACAGTGGTTTAATTTTAGAAAACAAAGAAGTCTTCTCTCTCCTCCTCTCTTCACTTAGTGCCTGGGCGCTAGTTGGCAGATCACTGGGCTCCTCTGCGTTAGATTAGTGTGATCCTCAGAACTACTATTTGTGTTTCTGACTTGAGTTTCATCAACGTTTCAGTGAGTTTTGGTTTGGGATGTAGTTTCCAACAATTTCTCAAATACTGTTTGTACCAGATATTTACATCAAGTGGTGTTCTCAACATCGACAGTTATAAAGTCAAAGTACTGATCTGCTCTTAAACTCATTGTACGTCTTCCATGTTGCACAGTATCAAACACTAGAGAAGATTTAATTCTTTATGCAAAATTAAACAAGAATACCCATTTATTAGTATTCAGATTTGTTTTCATCCTTAATAAATGATAAAATTGTTTGTGCTGTTTTACATGCTCTAAAACCAAATTTCTTCATGAATATTCCTCAATATTTGACACATGTAGCTACTTTACAAACATGATACCTGGGAGATGATAAAAATAACTCAGGCAAAAGGGGGTCTGGGACGAGAAAGCTTAAAAAGACATGTGTAGGCTCAATTTTCTTAACAAATATATCTTATTATGAACTTATTAACCGAGAGTACCTCACTTATAACCCGACTAACCTAAACAATAGGAAAAGAGGATTAAAGAACACAATAACAAAACCATAAGGATATCAGTTCTGAGGAACAATTCTCCTGGAATAATCAGCAGAATTTCTTCTGCTGGAACCTGGGGTAACCAGAACCCGGAACCTTGGCAGAAGCCCGGAGCCCCGAAGTCTTCCCTCGGGAGCTTCTCTCTAGGAGCGGCTTGAAGTGAAGCAATGAACAACCAAAACTATCCCGTCTCCAAAAGCTCCGCCTCTTGTTTTTTCCGCTCACATTTATACCTCCTCTCAGAATTTGTTCAAGGATGTTTTTCAGCTGGTTAATAACCAATCTCCCCCACATGGTGGTTCGACTTCTAAGGGGATGCTCTCTCACAGGTCTTTTATCATCCTCCACTTGTGATCTAAACAAAAAAATATGTTTATCTCTCCTTCAGATGTGTTTTAGAGAAGAAATCTTAGAAGTGAAAAAAAAAAAAAAAAAAGAGGTCTCAAAAGATAAAGGGCATGGACTCCTGGGATTTGCAGAAATAAGCATGTACCTCCAAAAGCTAGGTAGAAAGCAAAATTATGTAGCCTAAATCCAATATAATCAGTAAAATAAACTCTTGGACTTATTTGGCTTTTGGTCTCCAAATAGTTGTTTGTGCCTCCGGATGGCTTGACTCAGAGCATCGTTAGGTCATCTTCATCTCTTCCTGTCTCTGAGCTGCCCAGAGGACCAGTGAGAGGGCTGTAGGGTGAGAAGGGTCTTTCACTCAAGGCAATGCTGCTGAAGCGTTTCTTTAATGGGCTAGTGCCCTGCAGAGTTAGGCAAGATGCAGAAAAAGGCTAGGAACACAGAACTGTCTTTGCTGACGCAAACATCTTTATTTATTTTACTCTTGGCAGTAAGACAAGTTTATTTAATAACCACATAATTTATTATCAACTTTGAGATTAAGGGTACCTAAAAACATCCCTTTTGCTTGTTCTTTGAATTAGCCAAAGGCAAATTAGGAATTCTGCCAAACAAGGCAATGGGGAAAAAAATCATCTACTGGGAAATAATAAGGTTTGGATGAGTCAAATTAAAACCATCTACTCCCCTCATAAATAGTTTAAGAAAAATGAAATAAAATAGTTACCACTGCTCTGATCCGTGACAAGCCCTCAGAAACTTCACATGGCAAAATGCCAGAACCTCAATCAGTCACCAGGGAAGCAGAGAATGCTGGAGAAAAGGGGGAAAAAAACCAAACCAAAACAAAACAAAACAAAAAACAGCCAACCTTGAAGGGAAGCAAAAAGTATCCACCAGAAGAAGGGGAAAAAAAAAAAAAGAAACCCAAGGTCTTTTCACCAAGTCCTTGCCTCTAGAAATAACCAATTCAATATGAGAAAGGAGGGGGAGGGGCTCTAATTAGTGATGTGGGGAAGGGGTATGCTGCCCTCACACTGGTACTTTCTGGAAGAACTCTTGTCCCAGAGCAGAGTTAGCAAAGAGATTTGTCTGTTTTGGCACTACCAGCCAGTTATCATCACTAGGGTAGCATTCTGGCTTGACTTGAACTGGGCAGATTAGTATTTTAACTTTCAGCCTAATGCGAATAAGAAAAACTAATCATGTAATTTAAAAAAGCTAAATTTAAAATGTCCCTATCTCATGGCTAGACTGTAAGTGTAAACCTCAATATTTACAAAAATCCTGATGAACGGAGACAAAGACAAACTAAACACTCAGGAATTGCCACAGGGAAAATGCCACCATGCCTTCCTCCTCACCACAGATGCTGAAGGTAGGAACAAGAACACTTTCTGTGCAGCCTCTTTGGTCATTCTTTGGAGTTTTAATGGGCAGTTAAGTTCTCAGTGTCCTTGCTAATGGCTCTGGGGTTCAGTAAAGTCTTCCAGATGCAAATCTTTCCCACAATGGAGCTGCTTTCTTTAAGAGGGTGTTGCTAAGGGAGGAGGTGGAGGGCTTCTCCAGAATGCTCAGTGCATAATGCTAGCTGGAGAAAAGGTGTTTTGGTCCGCCATGTTTAAAAGGGAAACCTAGAACCCACATGGTAGGAAGCCAATGCTAGTAGACAACTGAGCTAAGAGATAATGTTGACGGAAGGATGGAAAAGACACATTGGCATGAACAAGCCGAGAGAACTAACAGGGATAATCTGACAGTTGAGGATGTTTCTATCCTGTTTTGTTTTGTTTTTTTCCTACACTTTATCATTCTTAATTGCATTAAATTTTCATCTACAATAATTTATGGGAAAATGATAACTCCTCCCAATGCAGATGTCTTTGGGTCAGGATGAATTAAAACTAAAGACCAGTATTGGTGGCTAAAGATGGTGCTCTGCAAATACATAGGCTCTTCCTTCATTTCTCTTTTCCCTCCCTTTTCCCCGCCCCCTCAGGCAGGGTCCCAAGAAGCCCAGACTGGTCTTAGAATTTGCGGCTACATAATCTAGGATGACCTTGAACTCCTCATCGTCCTGCCTCCTCCTAAGGAGTGCAAGATCTGCAGACACAGACCACCACTCCCAGGTTTTATGGTACTGATGATGAGACTCTGGACTTGGCGAATGCTAGACAGGCACTGTACCAACTGAGCCGTGTTCCCAGGCCCGGCATCATCGTTCTATTCAATGGAAAGCAATTGGTGCTTTTAAGTAGATTATCAAGAATCTAGGGCTAGGGTTTTGGGGCTCTGGGATAGAACATTTGCCTAGTAAGTCCTGGGTTCAATCCCCAACACTGGAAAAAAAGAAACAGTAAAAAATAAGTAAAACTTCTTTCTATTGGGCCTCACACGTTGTATGTGATGTTAGCTTATTGTGAGTAGCAATACTTTCATGCTTTTGCTTTATTAGTGTTCATATTGGTTTCTACTCACTGTTCACCTAATGGCTGCTGAACTGAGTTACTCTATTTCAGCTCTAAGTATATTATAGACTTCCCACTAAATCAATCCATGACCTCATTGACCGTCATTTTCAGCTACACACAACTACTGCAGTAACAATTGCAGAACCCTTTGAGCATTTTTGGAAGGCTGTGAATGACATCTTTCTTTCAGCCTTCAATTCTACACTTACTTTACTGAAACTATTACTATCATAAATTTTCGGTTAACTATTGGCTGTATTCCCAAAGACGCTTTCCCTACCCTGATCTGAAAAACCCTAATAATAGACAATTGTACAGTGGTGCAAACACAGACCAGAATGGTAACTAGTGAAGGGCTCTGAACTTTCAAGTGTGTCCGCTAGGCTCAGATCTAACACCTGAGAGGCACAAAACAGAAAGACATCTCTCGGTGCCTTATCTCCATGGGAAAGATGAAGATAACGACATTCAGGCGGGTGTGGTGTCACACCTTTAATCCCAGAACTCAGGAGGCAGAGGCAGGCAGATCCATTGTGAGTTCAAGGCCAGCCTGGTCTACAAAGCAAGTCCAGGACAGCCAAGGCTACACAGAGAAACCCTGTCTAAAACAAATTATTAATGATACTATCCCCTCCTGAAGGATCAAGCCAGTGTAGCCTCCACACCAATGCCTTGTACCTAGTCAGTCTCCCAACAAGCTTGTTATTACTTCTTCATTCACCTCTCTGGTGGGAAGAGCCTTCCAGTTTTTAGTAAACGGAATTTTAGCAACAAGGACACTCAGGATCTTTCCCTCCACTTTCTGGTCTCTAAAGATCATACAGGTAGCCCTTGTAGACTCTGCTGCTCAGGTAGCCGGTGTTGACTCTGCTGCCACGTTTTGTTTGCTTGTGCCTGTCTTGGGCTGCACAGAGAATCCTACCTGAGATCTAGCCAGAACAGCGTAGCAGGATTGTCCAAGACACAGTGTGCTTGATTAAATTAAGAAGAACTCAGCTGAGGGCTCTGCTGTCTATTCAAACACTGGGCTTCAGTCTGTCCACTTTAACACATGCACCTAGGCTTTTAAAGTGAGAGAATCCATGGGAAGTGCAGAACGCTACAGGGTGCAGGTGTTCACTGTCACCCACATGCGCTTTCCTTATTTACGACCCATGGCAGCTTTTTGATGGTTTTGTTCTATAATGAAAATGTAATTATGTAATAATACATTCCATATTTTGCTTATTATATGTCAGACTCACAATCTGCTTGTCACATGTGCCCACAGTCAATTATTCCCCTTTGCAAATTAAGTCCCCTTGATTCTCTTCCCGCTCACCATGTGTGGACCAATTGCTCTCACTACAGAATGGACAGGGATCTCTCCCCAAACTCCCTGCATAGAGCCTGATGCGGAACATAAGATGCTGTGGCTCTCTACTTTGTATTACATGTTCTTCTTTCCCCAGACCACATCTTCTAGTTCTTGTTCTCCATTTTTACAGCCTCGTATAGTATTTCAAGTATCCTTCGCTTTTTCTACAAGACATTTGTTCTTTCTGTGTATGGGTGGCTTCTTGTGGTTAGAAACCATGTAAACACCAATTATACTTATTGTAAGTTTCACTAGATCATCTTACACTTAAATTTGTTTGTTTCCATAAATCTGCACAGTTTACTCTTTTTTGTTGATGCCACTGAAGTAGAGAAGAGAGTAAGATGTCAGAAAAAAAACTGGGAATGGTTTCTGAATGCACCTGAAAAACAATAATAGTTTTTTTTCCAGAAGAAATTTGGGTGTTTTGTGTGGGTTTCCAGATCACTGAAGTCTATCAGGTTGCCATATTTCTTTGTACTTGAGCTCTTGGTCAACTTTGTTAATTTTAGAGAGATGATTTTGTAAATTATTCTAGATCACAAAAATGTATGTGGATTTCATCCTGTGGAAATGTCAGAGATGTAAGTAACTTTCTGTCTACATGGTAAGCCACTCTTGCATCCATAAAATTCATCTCAGCAGCCTGCTTGTTTCCAGAGTCTTCTTGGGACACATTTTACTCATTTTTTCATTAACTAATCCATTAAAGACAGCCTTTGACACACAGTCATGTATGTCTGAATGTCAGGGCTCATCCTTTACTTTGCAAAAACAAATTATCATTAAAAACTGTATTTAGCCTTTTCCTGTGAGGGTCATGGGTCAGAGGACATACTCTGGACACAGTGAGGTCACTGTGTGCTACCCTAAGTTTTCTACTCAATCGCCAGGTTAACTCGGGCCTACCAGTTCACCAAAGGTGAGGCTTCAACCTCTTTCCGTCAACTCACTTAAACATAACTGAATTCCAAAGCTGCTGTCTTTAAATTTCCAGCTTTATATACCCAGATAAGCATATCCCCTGCTTCTCCTTTTATATTATAATCATTTATAATTCATATAAACTGGTGATATGTCAAAGAGGAGTCAAACATTTACTTCTAAAGGAGAGAACTAGAAATGAAGCAAAGGACAGCGAGGGAGCTTCTGGGTTAGAGGAAAATGAGGAAAGACAGTTGGCCTGAGGTGTGTGCCCTGGGTGGCTGCCTCTGGTGTCCATGGGCAGCAGTGGCACACTTTTTCTCATTAAATCATTTTCTTATTTATCTTTTCAAGTGGCCTGTAATCCCATCAAGGCTAGACAAATGGGACATATTCAGTGCTCAGTAAACGACACTGAATCAGAGAATACAGGTGGTGAGATCACTTTGAATATTCACTTCCTGTGTAGTCTGAGGGCTCAGTGTTGGGTTCTGGCCTAAGTATTTCTGGTATGTGGCACTTTCTAGCTTTGCAAGCTGGGAGAGTCACTCTTATGAACACCCTGCTTTGGGCCAGAGATCAGGGAAGTGGATATGCACTTACCTGTAGCTTACTAACAGCTTCCTGTGACAATGCGATTGCCAGAGAAGACTCATAAACAAACAAGGTTCAGGGAAGAAGGGACACAGCCACCCTCAGCTGGGAGAGATATATATAATTTTTCAGAAGCTGGTCCCTCCTAGGGGTTGCACTAACAGAGTAAACTAGGCCTAGGGAGTAGCAGAATGAAGTTTCCCGTGTATGAGAAACTCGATTTGATACAGCAATCTACCACCTACCTATTCGTATACAGTTGCAGACCTGAAGATACACCAGGCTGAAGTCTGGTGTTTGCTAGAATATGAAGACCTCACTTTCCACTTCCTGCATGTGGTGTGCAGCTGAAATGGAGGTTATTGTCCTCATACCTGCACTGCCCCTCTCACATCCATCCTTTCATTTGGGTTGAGGCTCTTCCTGGAATTATCCTCCCACCACCCCTGGCCTATTCATCTACAGCCCCTCAGCACATCCTTCAGCTGTAATACAAAAACATCTCGCCGCACGTGCCATCTTTTTGTTTCTGAATCTCTTACAGCATGTGGCGGTACCACACGTTACCATTGTGTGATAACGACCTTCTCTTCCCAAATGAAGTACAGGGTTTACAATGTCAAGGACTGACACATGCATAGCTCCACCCCTTGAACTGTTGAGATCACTTTGCCGTTTATAAAGGACTTGTGGTGAAATTCTCTTGGGATGGTGGTGGCTGCAGAGATAGCTCAGCGAGTCAAGCACTCATTGAGCAAGTGTGAAGGCCTGAGTTCAGAAGGACAGAACCCATGTAAAGTCAGGCTGCCTGCAGCCCCAGTGTCCCCGAGGCAAGATGGGGAGGCAGAGGCAGGAGAATCCACATAAGCTCATGGCCCAGCTAGCCTGGTATACACAGTGGTGAGCAATTACAGGTACTGCTTGGGATAAGGTGGAAATAAGGATGGACACCCAAGACTGTCTTTTGCCTATCACACACATGCTGTGAAACACATGCCTCTATCCACATACATCATATGTGCA
Organism: Acomys percivali; assembly: GCA_907169655.1. Lineage (NCBI taxonomy): Eukaryota > Metazoa > Chordata > Mammalia > Rodentia > Muridae > Acomys > Acomys percivali. The sequence continues at coordinate 135,151,479 of OU015747.1, forward strand.
CACACACATCCTATATACCAATCTCTCTCTCTCTCTCTCTCTCTCTCTCTCTCTCTCTCTCTCTGTCTCTCTCTCTCTCTCTCTCTCTCTCTCTCTCTCTCTCTCTCTCTCACACACACACACACACACACACACACACACACACAGAAATCATGAATTATTGAAGGAAGAAATACACAAGTGGATGGACCATACCAGTTGTTACAATTATCCCCGCCAGATGTTGAGGAGCAAATTTAGACCGTTACGAGAATTTCACAGATTGAAACAAACTTCAAAGCCCTTTTCTGGGGAAATTTATGCTCAGGATCCAGACTTACTCAGCACGGGCAGTTCAGCCATCTAGAGCCTCTGCAGTGTTTCCACTCTTCTGTCTCACTGATGCTAGCCAACGTGCAAATCTTCAAAGACCTTGCATAGGGTCTCGCAGAGACGTGCTGTTGAAAGGCGCATGCTTCCTTCCTTGACCTTTACAGACAAGGCTGCTGTGCAGAGAATGCTCCAGATGTGTGGCATGCTGGGGCAACACCAGCCCCACATGTTCCCCGTTTATGGATGCTGGAATATAGAGCAAGCATTGTAAAGGATTCTGGAGGGGATAATATTAGAACACTAAGTATGGGGTTGTTTGTCAGGGCCGCATGATGAATGAATGGGCCCTCCCCATTTTTGCCAGCAAGATTATTTTGGAGAATTAAAATATTTAGCATAAGCCAGTCACTTCTCAAAATAAAATGTTCTCAGTTGCACGTTAGATCTCTTTTAATCACAGTTGTGATTAGAAGACAGAGATGGAGCGCCTGCACACATGGAGGCCCCAGAACCAGAAAATGGAGGCTGTTCCCTAATGGTTGCCACACTTTGGGTTTCCCACTTGTCAGGGAACATTCTACATTATATATTTGCATCTTCCCTTTCCCGTTCACAAACTGTCTGGGCCGCACTGGAATGGCTCGGAGTTTATCCCATCTACTTTTAGCCATCTCTAGAGCACATTATTTCATTAGTTGTTACACTTGTCACATCCAATACCTAAGCAAGGCAGAAGCAACGGAAAAGTTGGGAAACACAGGTGACACAAATGACTGCAAAGCCTCACTTGGACAAAGCCATCTGTACCTTCTTTTGCAGGAGTTTGCCCTCCAGGCCAGCCCCTCCTCTCCCCTCCTCATTTCAGCCCTGCCTAGGCCAATGTGCTGGCCCCTGATTTTCCTCCGAGCCAGGCTATGCAAGCTATACCTGACACGTGGGCTGCCACAGGCTGTCTTCCTCGTTAAGGATACCCAAGGGGGAAACAAAGCCATCTAACATAAGCTTCTGCTTGGGTCGTAAAGTGTATCTTATTGGTCATCTCAGGTCTGAAGTCCAGTCCCTAAACTCATCAGTGCGAAACTCCAGCAGCTGCAAGGTCTGGGCACCTGCAGGGCACCCCAGAGAGGCTCTCGGCTAACAGGCAGCTTTATAGGCAGTGGGCCTAATGGCCAAATTTCAAGATTTGTTTTTCAAATAAGTGAATGTTAAGTGAAAAAAAAAAAAGTTTACGATGTCAACGAGCCAGGGAATGTTCCGTTGGTTAAGAGAGTCTTATGAGAAATCTATCTCCCCAGCCTCTGATTTAGAAACGTAAATCAAAACAGATTGTCCTAGCCTCAAATAAAGGGAAGAAAGTTGAAAATCTTTAATGAGTGTCATGCCCGTGTTCAAATCAAGTACTCTTTCCAGCTGTAATGATTATGTCTAATGAAGGGGTGTTTCCTAAGTCAGAGGCTAATCCTCAGAAACGGCTGTGGAGGCCACAGTGTTCCTTGGGTTTAGGTGGGGTGTCTGTTCCCTTTGCTTAAATCCCCCAGGGCTGTAAAAATCAGTGAAACAGACTGGATTAGAAATCAGGGGAGCCATGCTCTGGTCTGCCTTTCATGGGTTCTTTGCTCCCACCCGAGGTCTCCAGTTCCTGCTCTTCATATTGCGTTGGTCCTGTGGGAGGTGATACATTGACACTTCCCAGACCACATATGGAGACTGAGATCTGGGCTCTGGGGAGATAAATGGACAGTCAAACGCCAACTCTGGCTGTAGGTGTAGAGGAGGAAGGGGCTTTGTAAGCCTGAGACTAGCTGTGTAAGTGCCTGTTCAACAGGGCCATTGAGTTCCTAAGGGTTAGGGACTATGCTCTTCCCCCTCTGCCCAGCCAAATGTGCATCTCCACTTATTTCTCTCTCCAAGAATGAGAGTAATAAAAAGATAGGACACAACTATCATTTCCCCATTTTGAAGCATTTTCTATTACATTAAGGAATCAAGTGGAAAACGTAGCTGTTACTTAGCAATGCGAGGGGTTTCAGAGACGTCTAGAATTTACTTGGGCCTTAAGGCAAAATGAAAATCCAGGCTTCAAAACTGGTTAAGCTTTGCACATCAAGTGAAAACTGCAGAGTAAGTGGCTGTCGGTGTGCCCACCTTCCACTGCAACCTCACTACAGAGTCCGAGTTGAGGCCATAGTAATCCAGGGATGGACGGAGGCACACAACATACAAGGGCATTTTCATCTTTTGGTTGGTGGCACAAAGAGCATGGAGCACATGGGAGCTGAGGTGATGGTGTCCGCCTTGGCAAGTCCATCAGCTGGGTGGCCTTGGACATCGATGTGAGTCGTCTATTAATTACTTATATGACATCATCTCTGACGTGACTTACTGCCCCACTGACCTCTCAGGTGAGAGAATGAAACCTCAGGAGCATTTACAGTATATGTGCTATTCGAGCCTCATTCATATTCATATCATTCATATTCAGAACTAAAGGAGAGCCTACACAAAGGGAGTCATGACCAGGAAGCACAAACAAGATGAGAATATTATTGAAGACAAAGAAGTCATTAAGAAGAACCAAATGAAAAGTATGGAGCTGAAAGTGTAGTAACCAAGTGGGAAATCTTACTGGAAATGGCTTAGCAGTAGATATGAAAGGCAAAAGAAAGAGTCCCTGAATATGACAAGACATCACTGGGAGTTAGTGAGGGAAGTGGGCAAAAAGAAAAAGATAGAAAAGTGAACAGCACCTGACAAACTCATGGATGCCATCAAATAAATCCATACAGTTATAAAGTTCCTGGAGGAAAAGAGAGACAAGCTGAGAACTTAAAGAAATAATGGCCTGAAAGTCCTCAAATTCAATGAAAGACAGAAGTCTACAAATATAAGTTGCACAGCAAACTCGAGGTTAAATCAATCTAAATAAAAACACATTGACATATAAACTATAGAAAGTCAAAGGTGACTTTAAGGCAGTAAGAGGAAAAGGCTTACAATAGATAATCTTGTGTGTGTGTGTGTGTGTGTGTGTGTGTGTGTGTGTGTGTGTGTATGTGTGTTATATGAACATGCATGTGTATATATACTCACCCATGCACACATGTACGGAAGACAGAAGTCAGTTGAATACCTTCTTCAGTTGCTCTTCACATTACTTTGTAAGAGAGCTTCTCACTGAGCCTGGAGTTTGCGGTTTTTGCTGGGCCAGCTGGGCGGCGAGCCTCCTGAGCCAGCTCTCCCTTCTGTTTCTAGTCTGCAGCGACAGGCTTGCGCTGCCATGCTCGGCTTTTATGTGGGTGCTAGAGAGCCAGCTCAGGTCCTCTTGCCTGCACAGCAACAACTTGACCAATACTCATCTTTCTAGGGCCACTTGTGGTTTTTCTTTTCATTTTTTTCTTTTTGGCTAAGGAAGCATTGTTAGCTCTAAATTTATTGTTGAACTTCAAGTTCCTCCAAAAAAATGTATCAACTGGGGGATAAATTCTTTCTTTCTTTCTTTCTTTCTTTCTTTCTTTCTTTCTTTCTTTCTTTCTTTCTTTCTCTGTCTCTCTCTGTCTCTGTCTCTCTCTCTCTCTCTTTCTTTCTTCCTCCCAAGACAGGGTTTCTCTGTGTAGCCTTGGCTGTCCCGGAGTTGCTTTGTAGACCAGGCTGGCCTCAAACTCACAGAGATACACCTGCCTCTGCCTCCCAAGTGCTGGGATTTCAGGCATGTGCCACTGCACTCAGCTCGGTGATAAATTGGTTTTTAAAAATTATGTTATAGGGGAGTTTATTAAGTGAGCATGGGGGGGATAAAGAAAGGGAAGAGGGTACCCCAGAAAGAGAGAGAGATAGAGAGAGACAGACACACAGACAGAGACAGACAGAGGCAGGCAGACAGACAGACAGACAGACAGACACACACACACACACACACACACACAGAGAGACAGAGACAGAGAAAGAGACAGAGAGAAAGAGAGACAGACAGACAGAGACAGACAGACAGAGGCAGGCAGACAGACAGACAGACAGACAGACAGACAGACACACACACACACAGAGACAGAGAGAGACAGAGAGAAAGAGAGACAGAGACGGAGCCAGAGAGGAGTAAAAGAAGCAGGGGATAAATTCTTCAGACTATCTTAAGTTATGAAAGCATCTTTGAGGTTGTGCACAAGGTGAGTAGAGCATAAATATGACTGATTACACATTTTATGATTATTATTTTATTTATATTTTATTATTTTATGATTATTAATTAAATTCTATATGTTTCAGAAACAAGAATCTCTTATGGGAACGTAGCATGCATTCCAGGCATGACGTAGGAAGTTGTAAGGACTCTAGTCTTGACTTGTAGCCATTGCCTGTGTCCAGTGGGTACCAGTCTATACCTTGTCATGGGATTTCTGAGACCCTGTCTCAATTAAGGAAGACATTCCGATGTCACTCTTTGACCTCCACACATGCATGCACAGGTAAGTACAACTGCACTCACATGGGTATACATACATATAACACACATACACATACACACACACACACACACAATTTCTCATGTGCACACTTTCTGACTCTCTGAGTTAGATCCTTGGAGGTTCCCCTACCCCCACAGCCTTGGCCCAGCCACCCTCTGGAAAAAGACATGTAAGCAGCCTTCAGTTCCCCACTGGCTACACAGGGCTGTATGACCCATCATTCAAAAGTGGCTTTTCCTGACAGACAAGATTCTAAGTTGGCCCTTGTCACAGGTGGGGTTCTTATGTGAAACTCTAGCTATGTACAATGAGTTCCTCCACGTCTCAGGTAGGAAGTGTGCATGCATTCCGTACCCAGTTGGTTGAAAAGAGATTAGAATGGAAAGTGCTGAGGACTCAGCCTGGTGTCTAACTTCCTGTAGCCACCTGGCATCCCATACGTACCGCGTGTGCCACATGAAGTCAAGCCTCCTCCGTCTCCCACTGAGGCACTGCAGACAGCGTCTGCCTGCACAATCCATCTCCCGGGCATGTGCATGAGAGGCAGGGCAGAAGGGCAATGACAAACATAAAAAACACAGCCGAGGCAAAGACGCACAATTGCAAATGGCCCTTAACCAGCACCAGGCCTCATCTGCTGGTGGTGTTTGAAGTCTGCAGACAGAGGCTTGTGCCAGTCCTCTCTAATTCCTCACACTGGAGCTCATCAGAGGTGGAATGCAGAAAGACTGAGCCTCCCGCAGTGGGATGCTGTCAGGAGCCAAAACCAGGTCTGTGGCACGGGTGTGGTGGGTGCCTTGAGTGACCCAGCTGACTTGGGACCAGCAGTTCATGAAGTGACCAGCAATGGTGTCCAGTCTGGGAGGGCTGGGGCTGCTCTTTCTGTCTAATAGAGGAAGTGCAGGAGAGGGGCTATGAAGGGGTTGGCGTAGGAAAGCTATCTCGTGGAGAAGGAGCAGCAGAGAGCCACAGCGGGAGTTTCAGGGTTTTCATCAGAGCTTGAGACCTCCAAAGGGAAGGAAAGCTATTCAGATTAGCAAAGAGGAGTGAGGCATGATAGTACAGAGTAGTTTGTTCTTGTATTCCTGAGTATCTCATGCTTTAAAAGGAAGGGACACGCTCCTGGAAAGGGGTCAGTCAGTCTGGACTCTGATGGGTGACCTGAGGTCATAAGTAGTGAGCATTCCAGATTGGCTCAGTCTCAAATAGGACCAATCTGCCAAAGTATGACCCAGTCCTTCGCATCTAAAGATTCTGGAACCTACCTTATCCCATTCATTTTTTAAAGAACTTTCTTGCTTAGTGTGGCCATAATATATTCAAGTTCTATTCTTGCTATGTCGGTTACAGATTTTGCAAGGGATCCTTCCATGTGAGCAAAAACCACTTGGTGTATTAGCAAGGGTTCTCTAGGGAGACTGTTACCACAGAAGGCTCAGAGAATGTAAATGGTGATGGATTGGCTGGGCTTACGTGGCAGGGGCTTGGAACACATTGGTGGCCATTTGCATGCTGGAAAAACAGAGGACACCTCTGGAAGGAAGATGCCTCAACAAGTGGCGATCCAGTGCTGTTGAAGTTCACACTGAAAGGCTGAAACAGCTGGAGGCTGATGTCTGTGGCAGGCAGTGTTCACACACAGTCACACTCAGGAAGAAAAGGAGTTTGCACACAGATGCTAGTTTCCTCTCTGTCAATTTTTCCTCAGTCTGGTTGCCCCCAGCTTATTGGGGATGCTGCCCACACCCAAGATGGCTTTTTCCATTTCTGCTACTGTTGCGCAGGTCAATGCTCTATGGAAAGCTCACAGCTACTGTGCATTTCTCAGTCAGGTCAACTTGAAAATAAACACCAACTACCCCACTTTACAAATCAGGGGGAAAATGTTTGTGATATGCTTTCTAAATTATACGACATCTACTGAGACACTCTGAATGACCAAAAGAAATTATGGGAGAGGCCCTTTAATTTTTACACGTTGCTTCATTTATTCAACCAGTATTGAGTACACTGTATAGGACTTCTGTTCTACTGTAGACCAACAGCTGGTTATATAGACTCACAGAGTGAGGTAAGCTCTCCACAAACAGAACTGTGGCTCCTTGTCATGTGTGTCCCAACAAACTCATCATCTCCTGAAGATAACCCAGTTACTTTTAAGAATTCAGTGAGCCGAGTGCGGTGGCGCATGGCTTTAATCCTAGAGCTTGGTGAGGCAGAGACAGGTAGGTCTCTGTGAGTTCGAGGCCAGCCTGGTTTACAATGAAAGCTCAGGAAAGACAAGGCTACACATAGAAGCCCTGTCTCCAGAAACAAAACAAAACTAAAAATAAATAAAAATAAAAGAATTCAGCCTACTACTTTAGGTAGGAGCTTCTGATCCACATAAGATCACAGACTTGTTCCTGTCTATTCCCCTTCACTAAAGATCATGCTAAACTTTGGAAACAATTCAGGAAGCAACCCAGACAGAACCCTAAAGACAGAAGCTTAGTGACCCCAGCACTAGAGGAGCAACAATATCAGTATCTCTTATAAACCATTGCTTCCCGTAGGAGAATAGGACAGGGCTGTGTTTGAGGAACCCTGATCCCAACATAGAAACACAGATCACATCAGGGTCTTTAATCCTCTCCTATTCTCCTTCATCAAAGAGAATTTGTCCAATATCACCAAGAAGGCCTGGAAGCAGTAGCAAGGAGTAGATTGGGAGCTCAACAGACAATTCATAGGGGGAGAAGCATGCTCCACTCCCTTTGGAACCTAGATGTGGTGAGAATTTTGTAATTTTGGTTTCTTCAAACACACACACACACACACAGAAATATTATGGGAATAGGTTCTTGTTTTAATCCCAGGCATGCAATATGGGGTTGCTTTGTAACAGCTGACTAGGATTTGCCTCGTGCCCTAGCAGAGGCATGATTTTGGCAGTTGCAGATAGTTTTTTCAATTGTGTGACATTTGGAATTCTGAGGAGTTTTCAGAGGTGTATAAATGATGCTAGGGCCCTAAGAGGTGTGGGCTGCTGATTGGTGGTTGGATGCAGTTGGTTGTTGGTCACAGTTTGTTAAGTAGTGGTGTACAAAGGAGAAAAAGAAGGAGGAGGAGGAGGAGGAAGAGGAGGAGGAGGAAGAGGAGAAGGAGGAGGAAGAAGAAGAAAAGAAGAAGAAGAAGAAGAAGAAGAAGAAGAAGAAGAAGAAGAAGAA
>OU015747.1:135159472-135180459 GCA_907169655.1 Acomys percivali
AAGAAGAAGAAGAAGAAGAAGAAGAAGAAGAAGAAGAAGAAGAAGAAGAAGAAGAAGATGTCAATGCCCCTAATCATCAGAAGTAGTCTAACAATAACATTGTCCCCTTTCCTCTCTATCCTTTTTCCTCTCATATCTATTATTAAGGGGTTGAAAGGATGGAAAAACTGTGGGGAAGGATGGGAGAAAAAAAAGGAATCCACAAAGTAACAAAAGACCAGCTACAGCTAGATATTTTTCATCCAGGAACACGAGGTAGCAGGCATGACACAGAAAAAGAGGACCACAGACCACGCAGTAGGTAGCTTGGCCCAGAGAGCTTCTTTGTTCCCTCCTCCACTAAGTGACAACAGTAAGCCAGATGCCCCTAGAAGGAAATACTGAGCTGACCAACACCTTGGCTGGGAAGTGATCTGTCTCTCTTCTGGACAGCAGACAGACCTGCAAGGGGGCACCAGGCAAAGGTAGACAGCCCAGGAAACAACTCTGCTCCATGTAGCTATACCCAGGATAACAAGCAACTGGACCAACAGGCCTATTCTTCAAGCTGGACCAGGCACTCTGCCTAATAGAGGAGCTGGGAAATTATCCTACAAGTTCTGAGCAGGGACCACTCGGAGCCTCCTCTGCTCCATATCCCAAGTGAATGAAGCAACAAGCAAAGATTTGAAAATAAATTTGGTACTGGAACCATAACCTTCCATAGTATTTGCTGACCTGATAAAAAATCTATTAAACTAAAATATTTAACAGAACACAGAATTAATTGCCCAAATGTCCAGAAAAGAACTGAAAATTATTTATAATTTTTATATTTATAATTTATAAGTTAGAAAAATGATAAATATAGGCAAATAATTATGTCCTGGTTAGCATTAACTACCAATTTGACACAGCCTACAATCACCTGGGAAAAAAAAGGAATCTGAGTTTAGTAACTGTCATTATTGGGTTGGCCTATGAGCAAGTCTGTGAGGGATTTGTTTTTGGTTGATTGATTGATTGATTATTAATTGATAGAAGAAGACTCAGTCTACCATGGGCAGTACCTTTCCTTTGGCAAAGGCTCTATAAGGCAGCTAGTTGAATATGAGTGTGAGTGAACCAGACAGAAAGCTAGCAAGAAACATTCTTCTTTGATTCCTGCCTCTGTGTACCTATCTTGAGTCCCTTTCCTGGTTTTTTTACAGTGATAAATTTTGACCCAAAATGTTAAACAAATATAAATAGTCTCTTTCCTTCCTAAGTTGATTTTGGTTAGAATGTTTCATCCCAACATTAGAATGAAACTAGAACAGATGACAAAACCACAATGGTAGAAATGTAAATGTTTAAATTATACCATAACAATGCTTTAATATATCATTACAGATTCTGTTGAAAATAAAAAGTCAGGAGACACCATGGAAGAAATAGAACTAACAGTGGTGTGCCCTTAATCCTAGCACTCAGAAGGTTAGAGACAAGTAGATCTCTGTGAGTTCCAGGCCATGCTGGTCAACATGGTGATTTCCAGGCCAGCCTAACTGGGAATTTCAATAGTTACCTCGTAGCATCTGATGCCACTACAGGACAGAGAACCAAAAAGGTCATTGACTTTACTCAGCCAAGCAACAAGATACAATGCAGATATACAGATCCTAACAACATTACAATATGCCTCTCCAATCCCCGTCAAGACACCAATCCATCACTAAGCTAAAAAGAAAAGGTAAATAAAAATATCAAATAACTAAAAAAAAAAAAAAAAAAAAAAGACATTACATGAAACCTGGCATCCATCACAACAAAAGATTAGCAAGAATAAAAAGAAATAACTCAATTTGACTAAAACAAAAAGTCACAAAAATCTTATAGTTTTAATGGTCAAAGATTCAACATGTCCCTCCTGAGACAAAAATGCCAACCCTTGCTACATTTGTTCAGCTCTATCCTGAAAGGCCAAGCCACATTATTGGGATGGAATGTGAAATGTGGTCCCCAATGCTGGTGCTGTTTGAAGAAATTGTGGAACCTACAGGAGGTTCAGCCTTACTGGAGAAGTGAATCACTGGGGGCTGGGGTGGGCCTTGAGACAAATGCAGTGTGGCCAGCCAGCCTCCTGCTTCTGTCATCAGGTCTCTCCTGGCTGCTGGCATGTCTTTCCCACCATGATGGACTATGCCTCTCTAGAACTGTAAGCAAAATCAACCCTTTCTCCCTTAAGTTGCTTTTGTCAGTGTAAGTTATCCCAGCAACAAGAAAGCAACTACAATGTACATCAATATGGCAAACAGATGAAATAGAAGGCAAGTGTTTAGAAAGAAAAAGGCAAAACAGACCTTGTGTTTGCTGATTACATTGTTGGCATAGAAAAAGAAGTTTTAAAATAAGTGATATTCGAGCAGTGAAATGGCTCAGTGTATAAAGGCACTTAGTGTTTAATCCTGGAGACTTAAGTTCTATCCTTACTGATTTACAAGATGAATGTAATTCTTACCAACTTCCCATCGAGTGTTTGATGTCATAGGCAAAATTATATGGGAAACCACAGGCTTCAGAATAACTAAAACAGCCTGAATGATACAGTGTGAGAAATTAGTTCATGGTATTGAGAGCCACATGATAGCCACAGCAGTTAAGATAATATGGTATTGAGGACATCAAGATGCTTTGTGGGTAAAGACACTTCTGGGAAACCCAACAGCCAGAGTTTGACCCCAGCATCCGCATGGTAAAAGGAGAGATATCATGCCTGCAAGTTGTCCTCTGAACTCCACAGATGCACTTTTACATGCCTACTAAATAATGTTTAATAAAAGTTTTTTTAATGATAGTTTGACACTGGGCAGAAGACTGAAAATAGAAATAGACACAAGAGGGAAACCAGAGACAAACCTGCATAAACGCACCCAGTTGATCATTGCTGTGAAAGAAGCATAAAATTTATAGCACATTATGTAAGTGGTGGTAGAATAATTGATAGTCATATTTTTTAAACTCAGAATAGATCAGTGAAAAACTTTAAAACTTTAAAAAATAATCCATTTTCTTGAATACAAAGACTTAGAAACTACTCAACTTAAAAATATTATTAGATTATTACTAGTTTTCATAAAAGTAGACACAAAAGCATTTATTAAATCTTATAAAGATTTATCATATGTATCACTCTTTTACATAAAGTATATTATTTGTTGATGTACAGTTATATACAGCTAAGAAAAACTCATATATTTGAAGTTTCTAGTATATTTAATGTTACCATCTTACAAAAATTGAAATTTCTAGGTAGGTGCAAAGAAGGGACATTAGGTATCAGGATGGAGTTCTAGGGAGAAGGACATGTGAGAGGAAATATGAAGACAAATCAGTGACTACCAGGTCATAAAAATTGTATTTACATATGTGCGTTTGACAGGGCAAGAATGGAGTGTTGTCTTGAGAGGAAGAAAAAATCCCCCCCCTCCACCCGATAAAATGAAGCTGTCTCTAGATATACCGAGAGAGAAGGGCAGGAAGCCTTAGGAGTGCAGTTTGATTTACTCTGTTGAGTTAAGATTCAAAAGCAAAGAAGATATCGAATCACCAGTAATTTGGAAGAGATATTGTGATGAACTATCATACTTGAAGTTAAATTCACTTTATAGCTAGATTAATATTACTCTAAAAACTGCTGAGTAAGAATGAATAAATGAGCTGAGAACGAGTAAGAAAAGAGAGAAGAGCACATGTCCCCAGGACACAACAGTAACTATGAATTCTTAACAAGTAATTATTTTACTACATGAGTAATCATTAAAAACTATTTTAAAAGTAATTTAAGAGGGAATAGGAACTTACTGTAGAGATCTCCTGAAAGACTCCACCCATCAGGGGATGGACAGCCAGACTTTGGACAGAGGGCAGGGAGTCTTCTAGAAGACTGGGGTGGGGGTGGGGGAGAAGGAGATGGAAGACCTGGAGGACAGGCGCTCCACAAGACCAACAGAGCCAGCAAATCTGAGCCCAGAGGCGCCTACAGAGACTGATTCACCAAACAAGGACCACACATTGAAAGGACCTAGGCCCCTGCTCAGGTGTAGCCAATAGGCAGCTCAGTCCCCAGGTCCCCTAGGAAGGGGAGCAGGGTCTGTCTCTGCCATGGACTGTTGCCTGCTCTTTGAGCACTTCTCTCTGGCTGGGTGCTTTACTCAGCCACAGAGGAAGAGGATGCAGGCATCCCTGATGAGACTTGGTAGGCTGGGGTCAGTTGACAGGGGAGAAGGGCTCCCCTCTCTGAAGACAAGGGAGGGGCATACAGGGAGGGGGAGAGGGAGGGAGGGAGGGTGTGATCTGGAGGAGACAAGGGAGGGAGCTACGATTGGGATGTAAAGTGAATAAAATTTAAAAGACTAATTTAAATTTTAAAAAGAAAGAAAAAAAATTAAAGTAATTTAAGAGTTAATTACACAACAAGATATCACTTTATACCTATCAAGACAGAAAAGACAAATTTAAATAAAAATAATAATATTTTAAAAGTAATTTAAGAGTTAATTACACAACAAGAAATCACTTTATACCTATCAAGACAGAAATTACAAAGTAATAAATAGGGCAATATGGTGAAGATGTGGGGGAATTTTAGATTTATAATTGCTTCAAACTTAAAAAAATAAAAGTCCATATGCCTATCAATGGATGAGTGGGCACATCCCATTCCACGAAACAGTCCAAGTAATGAATGAATAAAATATGGATATATAGCACAATGTGGAGGAATTTAAAGCAGTTGTACTGACTACAATAATTTGGTCAAAAAATAATGTAGACTGTGTGTAAGTTCAATGTAAGGAAACTCAAAGGACAGACTGCAGATCTACAGCTCTTGGAGAAAGCTGAGAGAGCCTGGAGGGGTCACTGACCAGCCTGCTTTATGTCTTGATTATGGTATGAGTAAAAAGCACTCTAAAACTACTAGAATTCAGACCAAGAAGATGAAAAATAAAGTGTTTGTCATATAAGCACAAGAACAGGAGTTCAGGTGCCCAGAACCCACATAAAACCTGGTCAGATGCGGTGTCCTGCCAGCAGTCCCATTGCTTTGGAGCTAGAGATAAGGGATGCCTGGGGCAAGCTGGCCAGCTAGAACAGCTGAAATTGGTGAACTGTGGGTTCATCAAGATATGTTATTTCAAAAAATAACACCTAAAGGGACCAGGGAAGACATCTCTTACACCCATGCACAAGTACCACATTCAAACACACACACACACACGCACATGCACAAGCACAAGCACGCGTGTGCGCTAAAACAGTTCCCATCTATGAGGCAAAGCCTAGGTGTTGGATTTATCCAGCTCTCAAAATGAGTTTCTACACCTACCGAGCCAATCCTTTAGAACCACTTGGTTTCATGATAACAGCCTGAGTGGAGACTAAGAACGGGGTCCTCCATTTTGAACCCCTATCCCTTTGCACTGTCATCAGGCAGAGTGTTTTAACCAAGCTGCAAGAACATTCCTCTGCTGTGCTCAACAGCAAATGGAAAACAGCCTTTAATTTCTTTGTCCTAGATGTATCTTGCAAAGTGTAAGCTCGAGAGCAAAGCAGAAGGAGAAAGGCCAGAGAAATAAATAAAGGGCGGGTTATAAAGCCAAGTTGTGTGTGAAGCGAGCAGTTATTCCGCTGGCGCATGCGCCCTAATGTTTCTTCAGAGGACAGCCGCAATAAACAACACCCTCCCCTGGGAGCTGCAGCACCTGCTACTGATTTTTCCCCTTTTCTCAAGTTGGAAATCACGGGTAGAATTCCCCACACAGCAAGGACATTTGCTGCTTGCTGCCTCCAGACAGCTGGCCAATGTGTTTCCAAGATGTCTGCGAGCACCCAGATGGCAGTCTTGGAACCCAGGGATGGATGGGAAAGAAAAGTAGGAGAGACGGACAGACAAAAGCAGCCACAGAGGCGGGTAGAGGCAGAGAAACCTGGAAAGATGCAGAGAGAAGGAGGGGGAGATACAGGCTCGATCGCTTGAGGTTCCCTGTGCCTCTTACGTCACTTGGCAATTCTCTGGACTAAGGACTGTTTCCATACTTCACAAAGCCTCAGTAAGCCCATCGCCCCAAGTACCTTTTTGTACTTAATTGTTAGACCCATATGCAAGTCGAAGGGAATATAACCCATATGTTTCTGTTCATTTACACTTAAATCATCCAAAGATGGTATTTTAATCCCAATTTGTCATTCGCAGAAACATTGGAGATTTCAGCAAATCTCCAGAGGCCCGCTCAATTTCTCCCACTCTTGTCTGTGGTCTTTGAGTAAGTACATAAGATTTGAAATCAAAAGTTTGAGGTCTGCACCGGGATTTACAGGAGGTTGTGAAACAAAGACTCCCTCCCTTGGCTGGTTCCACTCCAACCTCAACACACGGGCGTTCTCGGATTTCCTTGTTAGCTCTCATTTGTCGTCCTGTTGGGGTTGCATGGCTCCAGGAGCCAGTGATCATGGGACCCTTGTCCTCTTCATCCCCCGGTCTCCACGGGAATCTTTAGTCTCTGTGGCTACGTAAATGAGAATAACCCCCATAGCTTAATATAGTTGAATACTTGGTCCCTAGCTAGCGAACTGTTTACAAAGGATAAGCAAGGACAGCCTCGTTGGAGGACGTGTGTCATTGGGAGGGAGTGGCCTGTAGGTTTCAAAAGCCCACGTGAGGCCCAGTCTCCAGTCTCACCCTCTCTGCCTGCAACTTACTGATCAGCGTGAGCTCCTAGCTGCTGCTCCTGCACCGTGCCTGCGTCACTGCCCTTGTGCTCCCGCCTGCCTTGATGCTCATCGACTGACCCGCTAAAGCTGTAAACAGGCCTCCAATTAAATGCTTCCTTCATAACTTGCCGTGATCATGTTGTCTCTTCACAGCAATAGAACCAAGACGTTTTCCTTGCTCTGGAAACCCCACCTCCACTCCATCCTCCTTAGTATGACATTTATATCTCCAGGTTCTCCTTCTATCTAAGCGCTCCCTTTTTTGTGTGTCCTGACTGCCATTTGCCATTTGTACTCAATTGAAAGTACCTCCAATTTAGCTCTCCATTGTACTGATGGATACTTATAAGACGAAAGGCCACTGCATTATCCTATCTCAAAGAAGCCGCTGTGAAACAGAAATGGTTATGTTTGTATCACTATGCTTTTTTTTTAAAAAAAAGAAAAAAATTTGAAGTTTCTAAGGAAGATCACTACATTCTCTATAGTATATGGCATTTTGTGCATTAAATGCTGAAATGATTGCTAGTCAATTCGTGAGAGCAAAATCACAGTGATATACACATGTTCTTTGCCTCTGAAACTTCCATAAATACTGTTGTCTGTCAATCTTAAACTCACGTCTGCTTCTCAGCTCAGCCATTTTGTTCTCTTTGTGACACCACCATACCCTGTGCTTAACACTATGGAATTCTTTATTTGATGGGGCCCTAACTATTATCAACCACTTATTTACACCTTTGTCCTGTAGCATACTTCCAATTCCTCAAGCACAGACAGTGTGTTATTTGCCCACTTAGCCTCAGTTCCCATCAGTGCTCCTGGTCAATACTGACTGGAGCTCAAACATTTGTTAAATTTGCAAACTGGTCTTATAGACTTTATCACACTTCATGCCCATAGCAATCTTGACAGGCCAGTACCATTATCCCTATTTAAGAGTTGAGGAGATTAAAGTTTAGGGAGATTAAACTATTGTGGCATAGGTGCACAGTTAACAAATGCCACAAATTTAACTTCAGCCAATATCTTCTGAGTTAGAAATCTCGTATTCATTATGTCATGCCATGGTTGCCTTTCAATGACGTTTGTCTTCAGGCTGAGGAAATGACCATTATCACTGTTTTCCAAGTCAAGAGCAGCAGGACTCAAGACGCTCACAGGTAATTCCATTCTCATCTCTGCAGCAACAGGAATCGAGAATAGGAAATCAGCGCGATGGTTCTGTTCCTCAGCCAATTCATGTGCACATAATGAACACCATGTGTTCCTTGATCAAGTAATCCCACCAATAAGATGAGCCCAGGCCAACACACCCAGTGTAAACCCTTCTCACAGTTGGTGGTAACAGAACTGAGCAACATGTTGGAGGAAGAAGCACTTAGAAAAAGTGTCACTTCCTTTGACTTCCCAACCACCACACTGAGGAAATTACCAGCTGTGTGCTTATGATGACAGTTTGATCGTGTGCTATGCATGCTATCTTCTCCATATCCTGCTCACTCTACGGTCGTACTCATTTCATAGTGACAGAGTCTGGCCACGGGGACCCCACACTACATTTCTCAACCTCGGAAGCAAGCGTGTGAACTGCCCCTAGTTCGAGTCTGGAACCAGAGTTTGCAGTGAAGCACAGGCCATGATCATTGCATTCAGCTGCTTATCTGGGCAGACTCTCAAGTCAATACTCAGGGCATAGGGAGCACTGATTTTGTCTCAACCACATGTCTGAGTAGTTCAGACATCAACCCTGGGATCCTTCAGAGGAGAGGGCCCTGCTAGATCTGCTGTTTCCATGGCATTCATAGGAAAATGAATGGGGCTTGAAACAATCATTCTAAGTGAGCTAATGCAGATCCAGAAAACAAGTGTCACACGTTTTTTCTTGTGGTGGGTGTTAGCTTGGAATCTTCAAATACGTGTGTTTCATTTGGAATGCCAAGTCCATGGGGGATGATTTTAAGGGAAGGAGGATAGAACAATTTTATAAAGGAGTAAAGGGGAATACATGGAACAGGAAGGGTTAAATGGAATGAGGAAAATGAAAGGGAGGGCAGAGGAGGGAATAAGGGGGGGAATCAGGAACCCCGAAGGCCCCTTGAGAAAGTTGTGGAAATGTACCACTATAGAGGCTAACATACACGTGTATAAAAAGTTTAAATGAAGTTACCCTGTGACTGGGTTGCCAGCCACCTACTAGAAACCACAGGCTAGCAAGTAAAAAGCCTGCTTCCCAGGATATGTTACCTCTTTTGGAGTTGTTGACCAGTGAGGTCCCATAGACCCTAGACATACAACTCATCGATAATGTCCTTGGGTGCTTGATAGTAAGACCTTATTGCTAAAGACACTACATACTCGACTCATGGAACGTGAAGAACTGAAGATGGTGCTGATCTGGAAGCTCCATCCCTACTGGACAGCCTTCATACTGAAGGACGGCTATGGCTGTGCACTGCCAGGGAAAATAAACAAAGGGCAGCCTCAACCTGTTGTGAAACCCGTGAACAGAAATAATGATACACCCACTGCTGCAATAGTGGCACCAATGACAAGAGAGTAACTATCCATTTTGTTGGCTGTAAGTCCTGCCCCACAGGAAGAAACTCATACCCCCACCTCTAGCTGAGGAGCTGCTGTCAGTTGACAGCTGTTGGGAGAGGAAGAGAAGAAGGTATGACTTATAGTAGGTCAGCCATGCTTCAGTGGATGGCTACACAGTCATGAGTACATGAGCAGCACAGATTGGATGGGGAAAAAATAAATAGGAAAGGAGGGCAGGTTTGGGAAGAGTTGAGGGAGGGGTTTGAATATGATCAAAGTACACTGTAGGAAATTCTTGAAGAACTAATAAGAGAAACTTAAAAATGAATGAATTGAATAAATAAATAAATAGCTTTAAATGGCCCCTGGGCTGGCTGTGGTAGCGCACATCTTTAATTTTAGAACTCAGGAGACAGAGACAGGTAGATCTCTGTGGGTTTGAATCCAATCTGGTCTACATAGTGAGTTCTAAGACAGCTAGGACTGCAAAGTAGTACCCTGTCTAAAAATGGGGGGGTGGGGTGAGGAGAGCTATATAAGGCAGAAAAACAGCAGATACATGTATATACTTATAAAGAATACTCACTTATTTGGATATTTGATCAACTTGAAATGGAATTTATGAGTACCAAAGTCCCCACGTCTGCTTTTGGTGGGGAAGAGTGAATGGGAGCAGAGCCAGATTCAAACAGATAAGCTGGGCAGGAGGACAACACCCACACTGAGATGCAACTTCTGTGGAATGAACTAGAAGAAACTATTGTTACAAAGAGTAAGAAGCAAGAAAAGCAAAGTTTGAGTCTCCCATACACCTTGACGGGGTAGTAGGGCTAGAGGCCATGGCTGAAATCCTTGCACTGTGCCCTCTGGAGACACATCCACACACAGGTACCAACATGGAGAGACCACAGGGCAAAAGATCTGTGTGGTATTGAGACATCACATACTACCATCAAGAGGAATCTGTGTGGATACGCCAGCACCTGCACTCATCACGTCTGGCTGCAGCCAGCCCCATCAGTCATCCATAGCAAGAGGCCTAGATTCACCACCAACTGGGAAAAAGAATTAACGTGACGAGAACACTCTGGCGGGTTTGAGGGATTTCTTCTCAATTTGACTCCATTAAGTTCACATGTGCTGCCAAGCAGTCAGAGCCTCCTATCAGTTACAACATATGGATTTCACTGAGTGAGAGCATGGCCCCCCAAACAGGGGAGGGGCTGATTGGAAATATGTTTTATAAGCTGCCGTAAAGCAGCAAGGGTGATTATTTATCAATGGGAATGCGCATGCACACAAACTCTTTCTTGCTCCCATGCCCCGACACACATATTAAAAAAAAATAGGAGAGGAAAAAAAAAAAAAAAAAAAGGCTTTCGTCTTTGAGCGTTCTACTCAGAAAGAACGTATAAAAGCAGTATTTGTTGTTCCTTATTGCCCACCCACTAGGTTCAAAGTTTCCACATAGTACCCTTGTGAGGGGAGAGGACTGTTCTTGTCATAGTTATAGATTCTATTTTTATCAGGGTTGCATACCATTCTATACCAAGGCTTATATCCTGACATAGCCAGGATATTTTCTGGAAAGTTTGAAGCATCTACTTGTCTCACAGTAAGTGAAAGAACTAAATCTGATATTGCATAATAGGAATATCTGTATCCCCAAAACCAAATGACCTCTGTGCTTCCAGGCCTCTCAGGTAAACTTGTGACGGAGAGTTTTGAGGACTTGGGTGAAACTACATAATTGAAAGTGAGACCAAAATGTCTCTGCATTTGGTCACTGCTGTCATTATTTAGGTCCCCAGATGCAGACAGACAAGGAAAGTACATTATCATATGGGCTGGGACAATCTGCCCCACACATTGACCTCAAAATGCAGTAGTTTTACATAAGTACAAAATATCAGTATTGTTAATAACAACGCTGTGGATGTTCAGAATGCCAGACATCATCCTTTGTTTTATTTACACTCAGTATCCCTGAATCTTCACATTAGTACCATAGAGTTGGTCTAGTTATATAACATCTTACAGATGAGGGAAGTGGGACTCCATTAAGGGGCTCCATGGCTTCTCCTGGCCACATAGCTAGGAAGCAGCAAATGCTAAAATGGGAGTGTACACATTTTGACCTTGAAGCCTATGCTTTAAATCTTCACTAAGCATGCTCACAGATGGTGTCTTACCAAGAGCCCACAGCATATACAGAACCATCAGGCAGTGTAGAGTGAAGGTAGTTGTTAAAACATAACACATGTTACACTCATGTCGAAAATACCATGACTCATTTGTCACCATGATTTCAAGATGGCGGCCGACCATCACTTGTTAGAAGGGGTTCCTTACTTTCTGTTGTGTGCACCTGAAGATCCAGGAAAGAGTGTGGCCTAGAGGACCCAAAACCCAACTCCCACAGGATTTGGATAGTTTGGACCCATGTTTATGGAGTTATAACTCCTGGCTAGGGTTTACTTCTGTTGACTGCTCACAGTGAGCTCATGATCTGGTGAGGCTTGTCCCGGGAGCACTATAGTCACATGAGCTCCCAAAAGTTGTCCTAGTAATCTTTTTACTCCAACAATAGATGCTTTGACTCAAAGCAAACATTCCTCCTAGGGGGCTACATGGATGCTTAGATATTGATGAAGTCACCTCTGTCATAATTGGGGAGAGCAGAAGAGTGATGGGTGGAGATTAAAGTCAAACACATATTTAAATATGCTGAGCATACCACAGCAACAACACTATCAGACCATGGTTTCTATGTTTATAGTTGAGCAAAGTGGGCAGGGAAGCAGGGCATTACTTAGCAGGGTAGGGGTGAAATGCTCCTATTGGTATACTTCTACCAAAGTTATCTCTTGTTCATTGGACAAATATAAAGGCCCAGCTATGGAGGGAGGCCAGGGAGTGAAATGGATACAGCCAGTGTGTGCCAATCCCCAGCTTGTTGATGGAAAAATCAGCCAAGTGACTCTCTGTTGACCTAGCATTTGAGAGGGAGGTATTAGGTGGCCGTTATTCCTAAAAAGAGGTCGCTAAGGAAGGGGATGAAAGGCAGCTGGTGGAATCATTAGCCATGGCCTTTCTAAAACCTTCATATTGGTATAAGCCTGGTGCTGTTTAAAATGCAACTAGAGTTTGAGAATGGATGATACAGCCTCTAGATGTAAGGAAGTTTAGTTCAAGGAGACACAGAATTCCAAATAGGACCATTCCTACCTCCTACAATCATCAGCCAAGATGCTCACAGAAAGCCATTTGGAGCAGATGAGTCCTACCATTGCCCTCCAACAGATAGAAACTGAAGCTGGGCTCTCTGGATGACAAAGATTGCTTCCAGAATGTATGCTCTGGAAATGTACAGTCTACTCATAGAAAACAGATGACCTTCATTTGGAAAATGAAGAGATTGTCACAAATAACTGCATTGGTTTGCAAAGCTCGAAATAGTTTTTGAACTCATGCTAACTAACATGGGGAGCTACAATCCTGTCACTTGGATAATGGTCCCCAGGACTTCAGCATTTACCATGTCACATGACTAGATTTAGCTTACTCCTGGATTCTGCCATGAGAAAACAGAAGAGTGTTGGTGAATAAAAGTCAAGACAAGGAATGAGAAAGAAAATAACTGATGGGGATTGGGACTGGAAAGGACACCCAACAATTTTCTGATCAAAGCAACAGAGCAGTCTATCCCTGTGATTAATTAACAGCAGGAGAGGGTGTGGCCTGCTGAGCTCAGTGACCTCCACTGTCCCAGGCCCAGAGCTTCTTACTTCCACCTGCCAGGCTCGCAACTTCTGTTTTAGGGAGGACAGTTCATAACATGGCCCAGATGATAGAGTAATCAGTCCTCACATATCCTTCTAGGTTTCAGCCTGGGACAGACTCTCCAAGACCATTTCTCTTATCAGTCTTGTTTTAAACAATCCACTTGGATTTGGTCAATGTGAGGCCCAGCCTGACCCCAAGAGCCACTGGCTTCCCAGAGATCCCCTTTGGTCCTCAGCAGACAGAGGGAGTGCAGAAGGCAGGTCTCTTGGGGACACTTGTGGACTTAGGGTTTATAGCTTGTTGGTTTTTATTGTTGTTGTTTTTCAAAGTCCTAACCCTTGGGCTTCTGGCTGATTTATCTTTCCCAGGAGGTGATTGCTGGGGAAGAGAGGCTCTGGCCAGCATGGGGAAAAGCTGTGTCTGACTTGAAATGTTGAAAGCTTTGTATCATTTTCTGTGTCTCTGTCTACTGTCACCTCCGTTAACCATGAGCACAAAGCAGTTGATCAGATGATTCTGATGATTGTCACCATCCCCCATAGCCTTTCTGGGAGGAAAAGCAACTATGATAAAAGTTCACTGGTGCCTCCGTCTAAGCCCAGATTCAACACGCCATTCATTCACCTTCTTCCTGCCTTACAGGGCAGGAGCCTCACCCCAGGGGCAAAACAAAATGAAAACTACTCTTGTGGCACTTACTCCCTACTATGTCACTAGCTTCCCTCTTATAGCCATGAGCTAGCTGGCATCCCTGCTGTCAGCTGTTGGCTGGGTGATGCCACTCTCTCAGAGACTCCTTTGGAGGGGTACAGGGCTTTAGAGGAAATGTCTTTGTTCTGTCCCCTTCCTATGTGGGGTTGTGGCCTTAAGAATTTAGATTAGAGGGCTGGAGAAACTAACCAGATGTTAAGAACGCTTGTTCCTCTTGCACAGGACCTGAGTTGAGTTCCCAGCACCCACATGGTGACTCACAACTATCCAAAAATACGATTCCAGGGCCTCTTGATCTCGTTCTGGCCTCTAGAGGCACTAGACATGCACACAGTACATACATTCAGGCAAAACACTCATATACATAAAATAAAAATGAATCTTTTGAGAAACAATTATGAAGAGGCTGAAGAGTATTATGTGAGCAGTTGTGAGTGTGGATAATGTACAGCATTTGAAAGGTGTTGGGGTCCTGTTAGGTGATGAGGAAGGATGGTGTGCAAGCAAAGGGACACAGGAGTCCCGAAAGACGATATAAAGCTAGTTGTTTGCCTAGTTTTGACTCTGACATGGCTTCCTTTTCCTGTAGTGGATAAGGTACAAAAATGCAATTGACAGTGAAAAATGCAAAAGCCTAAGTAAGCACTGGGGCTCTTGAATGGCCATTCCATGGTTCCCTGAGACGGATAACAGATAGCGTTGGGGGACGGGGCAAGTGTTCCCTTCAGTGGCTGCCGTGATCTGGCTGTGTGATGTTTTTATTTGTGCGTTTGTTCAAAAGGCTTATCTTTATCAAGCAAACAGGAATTTAGATGGATGAGGGCTTACCAGTCTGAGAAGATGGCCCAACAAGATACATGGGTAGCTTCCAAGGGCAGAGGGATGTCTGAAAAGCAAGTTTCAATGATGACAAAAGACTCTCAGTCCCCATCTGCCCAGTTAGTCCACAAGAGGTCTTTTCTTTTTTTAAAATAATTGCTAAAAAACTGCTCACCAGCCTGGAAACCCTCCCCCATCCCTGGAGATAACCCTCCCCCATCCCCAGAGAACTGGCCCTCAGATCTCAGCCCTGCATGCATCCAAACACTTGGTATCAACTTCCTCCCAGAAAGCACTCAATCTCAACAAGAAGGAAAAAATAAACCCTAGAGCTTGTTACTTGTAAGTGGATAGGAAAAGGCTTTCACATGATAAGCCTGGACTTCTATTTTAAGGCTTTATTTTTCCAAATAAATCTATGTAAACAAGGATTAGGGAAGTCTAAATAAGCACTGAGAAGCAACTACTATTCCCCTGGCTGAAGCCAGCTTGTGGTGGAGTGTGGGGAGTGGTAATAACAATAATATATATATTTTTTAAAAAGAACAAAAATCGCTGCATAGAGAGGGTAACTTCTACCACCAGTACTGGCAGAAGAGGCTGTGAAAGCCAGATATGAAGATCCCATATCTTCTTTCCTTTGTGGATATGCAAGAAAGAGAGAGAGAGAGAGAGAGAGAGAGAGAGAGAGAGAGAGAGAGAGAACGTGTGCGTGGAGTGCTATCTGCTAGGAAAACTGAACCGATGATGGGAAAACAACGCAGTGTGGCCACAGAGTTATCTGGGACAGTCTATTCCATAAACTGATCATGGAACAGGAACATACCTGTGCTCATACATTCCCTTCTTGTTACTTCCACTCCCCGCCTCCCTTCTCAACACAATTTTATAGACTTGGTTTGGGGACGGTATTTTGGTTGTGTTTTAAAACTTACAAATAACAACACTTCTGAAAAGCAAATCCTTTGTTCACTTGTTCACCCCAGAAGGGTTTCCATCTTCGATTGCAAGAAGATTTGCACAAAGATGGAATAAAATGACTCCTTCTTACAGCTGCCTGTGCAGTTTGGACTCTCAGCAGACTGGAGGCCTGCCTGAGAGCAGCACGCCATCGACAATGTCCCCCTTCTTTGCCACATCCCTCAAGTGACTCAGGTGCCTGGCCCGTTGATCATACTGAGACCTACAGTACTTTATTTCCGTTTAATTCTGGAAAGAAAACAAGGCTCAAAGTATTATTCGCTTGTGATTACTCAGAACCAATTTAGAAGGTTGTAGTGGAAGCTCAGGGCATCTGGTTCTAAAGCCTATATTGAAAGGATTTTTTTTTTAACTAATGAAAGTTGCTCTTTGACAATTCCATTCATGTGTATATCACGTTCTGGCTACTCGCACAACGTCTTATCTCCTTCCCACCCACGTGCCCCTTCTTCCTTATAAGTCCCTTTCCCACAACAGTTACTTTTAAATAGTGGTAAAATACATATGTATAAAATTTCATATCTTAACCATTTATGTAGCCTTTTTAGTGCTGTCAGATACATTCACATTGCTGTACACCCAGTCTCCAGAATGCTTTCAGCTCTGTGCTCCCTCAGAGCAGCACCCCTCCCCCCAGTCCTGGATGCTCCCTCCTACCCTCCACCTTTATATAGCTGACAATTCTGAAAAGTTCATATAAGTGGAAGCATGCAATATTTGTCTTTTGTGAGGATAGATAAGTCCACCTAGCACAACGTTCTCAACATCCATGTCTTTAAATGTGTCATAAATTTCATTTGTCATGTCACGTATGATTGTTATATCCTTCCATGTTATGTATAATCATTTAATGCATGCATCTTCTAAGTCCTATGAAATGCAAAAATTTTAGAAGACAAAGTTACAGTAACTTATCAGTTACTCACCTTTGCTAGAAGAATGTTATACATTTGCCTGGATTAGAAGGTGCTCAGTGTCCTTTCATTTCAACCTGAAGTTTTCACTTTCACATTTCTTACACAGTCACAATAGTGGTAATGACCTCCTTCATATGGTCTAATGTCCGATAGAAGAACAGTTTGCTGGGTATAAAATAATCAATAGCATTTTCTTTTAACTCTCTAATTATCTCACTTGTTGGCTCCATAAACGTTTTTTGCTGTGAAATCTGGTTATGCTGTTGCTCTCATCTGTGTTTGATAAGCCTTTTCCTCTTACTGCCTTAAAGTCACCTTTGACTTTCTATAGTTTATATGTCAATGTGTTTTTATTTAGATTGATTTAACCTCGAGTTTGCTGTGCAACTTATATTGGTAGACTTCTGTCTTTCATTGAATTTGAGGACTTTCAGGCCATTATTTCTTTAAGTTCTCGGCTTGTCGCTCCTTTCCTCCAGGAACTTTATAACTCTATGAATTTATTTGATGGCATCCATGAGTTTGTCAGGTGCTGTTCACTTTTCTATCATTTTCTTTTTGCCCACTTCCCTCACTAACTCCCAGTGATGTCTTGTCAAATTCAGGGACTCCTTCTTTTTTGCCTTTCATATCTACTGCTAAGCCATTTCCAGTAAGATTTCCCACTTGGTTACTACATTTTCAGCTCCATACTTTTCATTTGGTTCTTCTTAATGACTTCTTTGTCTTCAATAATATTCTCATCTTGTTTGTGCTTCCTGGTCATGATTCCCTTTGTGTAGGCTCTCCTTTAGTTCTGTGAGCATGTGTTGTCTTGGTATCTTTGTCAGGCAAATCGAAGAGCTGTATTTCCTTAAGGCTGGTATTTGGAAGTTTAGTTTGAATGAGCCACTCTCTTCTGTTTCTTCGCATGCCTTGCAAGTTTGTGTCAGATTCTGAGCACTTGAAAAGAGACTCGCCTTTCCTAGTCTTTATGGACTAGCTCTATACAAGATTCACTCTCCAGTTATGCCTGAAGGTTTACTGACAGTTCTGTTCTATTCTGAAGCAGAGTCTTCACTGAGTCACCACCACCACCACCACCACCACCACCACCATCATTTCTCTCAGTAGCTCCCTTTAAACACCTTAACTTGTCTGGGAGACTCACACTTCATCTCAGCATGATACTCTTGTTCCTCAGGAATCCTCACAGCTCAGTCCTCCTTCTGCCCCCCCCCCGCACCTCAGCACTCACCCCCACCTTTAGCAGCCTCCAACCAGATGTTCAAAAGATGCCACCATTTATTTCCCCAACACTTACAACCAGGTGGGACAGAAATTAGTGCCCTGGGAAGTCCAGAACATTATATAAGTTCCACTAATTTCCCTCTGTAAGCATGCAGGAACTAGGAACTGGGAAACATTCTCTCGTCTGTATTGCCCTGCACAAAAGGAACACTGGGTCACATGGGAGGGGGGCTCTTCCTTGATTGGGCACTTGCTTGCTTACTGTAGAGTCTCCATTTCTAGCATTCCCACAAAGTCACTCCGGTCCACTCATTGCTGTCTTCTTGGTTTTTACATGGGGGAGTGAGAACCTGGACTTTTCTAGCACATTGTTTTAGAGACATCGGCCTCAAGTCACTATCTCTAGCACATTGCTTTCCACGTGAAGATAGACCAGAACACAAACACACTGAAAGCCAGTGTCCAACTAAATAGACACTGAGCGGAAATGAAGGGGCCGTGGTGAAGCTGGAATAACAGTAAACTTCAAGGAAGAGTAGAGAGTGAGAGGCATGTACACTCCGGTATATAGCATGAAATGGTTCCGCTGCTGAATTCTTCCATGAAGGAAGAAAACTCCACCAGACGTGGTGGCACAGCCCTAGCCAGCCTGGTCTATGAAGTGAGTCCAGGATAGCCAAGTCTACACAGAGAAACCTTGTCTTGAAAAACCAAAAAAAAAAAAAAAAAAAAAAAAGAAAGAAAGAAAGAAAGAAAGCCTCAAGTTCCAGATCCTTTTAAAGTTATTCTGAAATACTTTTATCAAGTCCAAACATGAGAATAAAAACAAATTTCTTTATGGTCCTGGCATCAAAATCAGGGCCTTATGCAGGCCAGGCAGGCAGTGGGCCACACATAGCCACACCTCTCACCATTCCCCTCACAGTAATGGTGGGAGGACTTGTTTGCTTTGCCCCCATGCGCCTTTCCAACTGACATCTGGAAGTGAGCTCTGGTCAGCTAGTCTTTCACACCTGTAGAAGATATGAACGTTATACAAACCCACCTCTCGCCAGGCGAAAAGCACTGCCATTAGGGAAACGTGAGCGGCTGGAATATTTTAGGGACCTGGCCTAACTCTCTTGCTTGAACAAACTGACTAGATCAGGGTCAAGCTGCCATTTGGCTGCTGCAGGGCCCTGTGGCTGGCGATTAACAGCTGCCTGGGAAGGCTTGTGTGTGACTCCGTATTGTCTTTAATTATTCCGCTTTTCAGACCTATCTTCCCAGAGAATTTCCCACCAAAGTGGAGAAACTTAGTTTGAAAATTCAGATGACTCAGACCTGGTTCGCCATAAGTCTTAGACTAAACTAAATAAACTTGGATGAAAAAAGTTGCTGGAAATGTGTTTGAAGATTCTAAAGAAATCCTCTGAGCAAAAACAACAAAGGCGGGACCAGGAAACAAAGTATTGATTTCATGTCCCCCCCCATTAGCTTTCCACCTGTTCTGTCTGATCCTCATGCAGCACAGAGAGGGGAAAAGGCTAATGTGAAGCACATTTATATCAACAAACCTTCAGGAAAACAGGCCTAATTCCCCCACTGAGCCTGTGTCCTCCCCTAGTGAACGCAGTTTCTCAGCCTGGCTGGGAGCCAACTGTGGCAAGCTGGTGTCCATAACTGTGGCTAATGACAGCCCACTTTCACTCCAGGGGTGCCATAATTGCCCAGAGCAGTTTACAGATCCATTATTTTATGGCCATATTTCAGAAGGAGGGGTCAGAGGTTGGCAGAGCAAGCCAGAGTCCTCGCAGAGCAATGGACAGAACCAGCCTCACTTGGGGCCCCAGTTCCTGCCCTCATTTAAAACTTCAGTAGGTTTCCATACTTCCTTTCTTTGGTTTATATTGCTCTTTTCTCTTCTTAAAAAAATATGTAGGCTTATGTAGGTATGGACACATGGGTATGGACGTGGGAGAGAGAGAGAGAGAGAGAGAGAGAGAGAGAGAGAGAGAGAGAGAGGAGAGAGACTGTGCACAGGTATGTGAGCACATGTGTTTACATAGACACGCAGGCCTGAAGTCAACTTTGGGTACCACTCCTCTGGAGTAACCCTTTTTACCTTTTGAGACAGGGTCTCTCATTAGCCCAGATCTCACTAAGTAGTCAAGAAGTGACTCCCTGCTTGCCCCCTCCCCCACGTCCCTCAACCTAGAATTAGAAGCATGCATCACAGCAAGGGACTTTTTTTACATGGACCCTGAGGATACATGTCTTTGGGCTTGCACCAAGAGCACATCACTGTCTGAACTCTGAGCCCAAAGTAGCTATGCTTCTGACAAACATCTTTCCATGAATCATGGGGCAGTGTGCAGGAAGGACTGGGGCACTGCGTGTGTGTGTGTGTGTGTGTGTGTGTGTGTGTGTGTGTGTGTGTACTGGAGAGTGAGTAGGAAACCCACCCTCAACTACTCATCAGTCCAAAGAAATCTAGAAAGCCAAAGACTACAGAGGCCAGAGGTGCTCTCCTTCCAGACCAGCCATGTGGTGGGCTGCTGTCCATGTGGGTCAGGATTTACTGACACTGCCCTGAGGTATGCTTTGTACAGGCCCAGAGAGAATATCTCAAAACACACCTGTGTTATATAGCTTAACCTGTTGCTCGTAGCATACAGACTGATATAGCCCATTTCTGCGCTGAGCGCTGTAGGCAATTCTAACACAATGGCAAGAGTCTATGAACCTAAGCACTTTTAAACAGAAAACAGATGCAGTGAAATGTGATATAAAGGACTGCTCATGGCTGTTTGAGAGGTGACTGTGGCGGCCAGGGATGTTACTCTACAGTCCACTCTTGAATTATAGTATGTTCATAAGAATTATCTCATTAACGATAAGTTGGGTTGTTGCGATTTTCCAAGTAGCCTATTACACCAGAGGATCATCACAAGCATAAAGTGACAGGTGTGCATGGTGTGACAATAGCTATGACCTCCCAGGTATTGGAACTTCTCATTCTGTCATAATGTCATAGGACAGGTCATATATGTAGACTGCCATTGAGCAAAATGTTGTGGTGTGGTATAAGACCACACATGTATAGTGGAAGGAACTTATGGCAACTTGTACAGAAAGAGCCAATCTGCCTGGCTGTGATGGGCATTTCCCAGAGGAGAGCAGAGGCTCGCTGAAGCACAGGAGGACTGTGTGTGTACATGCATGTGTGCATGTGTGTGACTGTGTGTGTGTGTGTGTGTGTGTGTGTGTGTGTGTGTGTGTGTGTGT
>OU015747.1:135187170-135200344 GCA_907169655.1 Acomys percivali
TCTCTCTCTCTCTCTCTCTCTCTCTCTCTCTCTCTCTCTCTCTCTCCAGGGAAGTTAAATATAGAGCTGACTGAGATGAGGGCAGGAAAGGGCTGGAAGTCATTCCTCTTGTTAGTGGTTGCCCAAATAAACATTCCATCACTTTGTGCTGCCCAAGGACTTTGCTCCTGACCTTTCTGAAGCCCGATTGTCTAATGTTCTCACTGGTTCTGTACAAAAAGCCGTGATTCGCTAATGAATTGCTTTTGTCTCTTAACCTAAGTGATGTGAGTGTGTGGTATTCAGCCAAGACACTGACTTCTCTAAGGATGAGGCTACTTTCTAACTGGTTTTGTCTCTAAGGTGACAGATGATCTTGGCCCTTCTCTTAGGAAGGTTTTAGAAATTGATGAAGCCGAGGCCCAAACATTCAGGACATGCCCACTAAGCTTTAAAAGAAGGTATGCCATCACCATAACAAAATTATATTTCAAATAACTCAGGGGTTTATAATTCTTTCTGCAGAGTTCCCTCTTTACACATATAAAAATTCTATAGAATAATTGATACCAAGTTTCAGTTCCAGCCTTACCCTGTGACAGTGATGGAGGACAGAATTCGTATCTAAAAATGTTCTTCTGGGATAGCTGGTTAACTGAAGAGCTAGGGTTCTCCTGCTAGAAGGTGCCATCTTTCCCAGAGCATCAGTCATTTATATCTTATTATGGGTTGTTTAGGAGGTATTAAGGTGCACACTATCTCAGACTAGGAAGAATGTGAAGACAAGTTCCAATAAGAAGCATGTATGAGTTACTGTTGTGCTGCTGTGACAAAACACCACAACCAAGGCGCTCTATGGAAGGGAGGTTTATTTGGGCTTATGGCTTCAGAGGACTAAGAGTCAATCATGGCAGCAAGCAGTAGGCATGGCTGAAAGAACAAAAGCTGGGAGCTCACATCTTGAATTACAAGCATGAAGCAGAGAGAGGGAGAAAACACAGTGGGACCGGCACAGGCTTTGGAATCTTAAAGCCCACCCCCAGTGACATACTTCCTCCAGCAAGGGCACACCTTCTAGATCTTCTCAAACAACTCTGCCAGCTGGAGGCCTAGCGTTCAAATGAATGAGCCCACAGGGGACTCTGCTTATTCAAACCACCACAAAGTCCTTTGCAGACTCTTAACCTGGACGAAATCAGCTCAGCAGGAACAGTCCTGCCAGGACACTTACTATGTGCGCTTTGCTATGCTAGCTCCTCCGAGTGCTCTCAAAGTGAACAAGATGAAGGCCTTTAAAGACCGTGTAGAGTCCAGATTGTTAGATGAGACAGGTTAAAACATAAAAGTAGGGACTGAAAGACGGATGCAAGACTGGAGCTGGGATTCTGACTGAAAGGTAAGACTTCCTCAGCTGAAGTAAAAGAACTGGAGGCACGAGAATGCAGAGAAACCACCCATCCTGCTGGACAAGGATGGTGCTGAAAGCACAGTTCCACAGTGCCGTGGCTGATCCTGGGCACAGGAGGATGCGCTATAAGGGTAGATCTCCCCAAGCCTAAAAAGGGTCTTAAAGGGTCCTTCAAGGCCCCTGGCTGCACTACTTCCTTCAGTGAGGCAACGGTGTCCTCAGTGTTGCACTAAGACAACTGACTCCAGTTCTGCATGGAAGTTGGGCCATGGGAAAGAGGCCAACCTTTTTGCTGTTACAACACAAAGTTAACTTGAGACACCTCATGGCCTAAATATAAAAGATAAACTTATAAGCTTCTACTGAAAAAAAAAAATAAGTATTTCTTCACGAGCTTGGGCTATTTTTAATATATCAGTCAAAAAACATTAGCCATTAAAAACAACAATGATGACCTTGAATCATTAAATCTCTAGTAGTCAGAAGGAACCCCTAAAACAAAAAGCAAATTATAGAACTGAGAGAATATTTGCCAAGTATAGTTACGGTGTTTAAAAATATAAGTAACAAATATGAAAAACAGTCTTCTAGTGAAATGTCATGGAAGATACACAATGGCCAGTTGGTGCCTGAGAAGTCACTAGTTGCTTTTAGTTAATGGGGACATAAGAATTGCATACTGCATAGCTATCAGCATAGATGAAATGAACGATGGATAACATAAAAAAATAAGGAAGGGTATAGTGGAATTCTAAGGGCATCAAGCACTTGGAGAAAGTCTAAACAACCTCCTGTTGGAGAGTTAAAAACACCCTGGGGTGTAGCAACCACACTTCTAAATATTTACCCAACACAGAAGAAAATATGCATTCATATACTGGGATGTTCATGGCACCTTTACAAATAGCAGAAATAGATCTATTAAGACAACAAATCAATAAACTGTGCCATAGGAAGCAAAGGCTACTCTACAATAATAAGGAGTGAATGGCTGCCTACCTGACGCTCTGATCTCAGGACCACTTTCCATGCTTAGAAGCTACTAAGGACCACAAAGAGCCTTTGTTACATAACCCATAGCTATCAGTGTCTGTCATGTCAGAAATTAAAATGGAGTAGCTGAAAATAGTTATTTGCTTTAAAATAACAGTAGCAATGCCACCACATGTTAAATGAAGGTGAGTTAACTGTTTAAAGGAAAATAATCAACCTTGTCTAAACAATTACATTTAGTGATGAAAGTGATCCTGTGGGCTTGCATGTGCTATAGTGGTAGAATACTCAACTAGCATTTTGACAGGCTCTTGCTGTGATCTTCAGCACTCAGGCAAGCATACACACATGCACTCACACACACACACACACACACACACTCATGCATATGCACATACACATGCAGACAACACACATGCACTCATACACACACATACATGCACATGCAAATATATATACACACATGCATACATACACACATGCAAATATATATGCATACATACATATATGCACACACAAAAATACACGAAGACATCTTACTTTAGGGAAAGGATGTCTTCAATGTCTAGCTTAATAAAAAGACATTTGGATTTTCAAATTTGCTTCTGAATCAAAGTTACAATGTTATATTTCCTGTAGCCTTGGAGAAAAAATAAGAGTGTAAAATTATTGAATAGTCCTCAAGAGCACAGAAAATGTTGCAGTACATTTGTGAATTATGAACCCACTTGACCTCATGGACATTCTGAAAAGCATCTTGGGGACTTCCAGGGTTACACTTCAGGAGCCTTTAAAGGGCGTGTTATATTTACAGGCAGCCTTAAGGGAGGCAGTGCTAACGTAGTAACAGCAATCAGCAGGATCACAGCTTTGGCCTAACAGGGGGAGGGGTGGATGTGAAAGGAAAGAAGGGGCTTTGATGAAAATGGCTCAGATTTTGATTTGTGCAGTAAAATCTGAAGTGAAATGCATAGCTTTTAACTGTAGGATTCTATGTTTTAGTCACATGCACAGACTCAACCAATACATTCAAACTAAGTAGAAAGCAATGGGGTTGGCACATTTGGTGCAATGGCAAAGATTTACCCTTAAGCCCTTTTATTCTTTCAGTGACCCTAAGGCTTCAGGCACACTACGCATGTGTCCCAGCGCTAAGATATGTCTCATGAGGTTCTTTTATCTTTGTGTGACAGAAGTTCTTGTAGCCCAGGTTACCTTTGAATTGGTACCTTCCTGCCCCCACCTTTGGAGTGCTCAGATTATGGGCATGAGAGTTTCCTCAGCACTATTGTTGTTATCATCATAGTTAGTTAGTTAATTAACTGATTAATTTTGAGATGTAGTTTCACTAAATTGTTGCAGATGGCACATTTCTTATACCCATATGCCTCCGCTTCTCAATCAGTGCGAATTCCATGCATGCACTAGAAAGTCCGGGTCACTTTAAACCTTAAATTTGTTTGTATAAACTTATTCTTTTTTCTTTATCTTTTTCTTTTTTATTTTTACTTATTTATTGGTTTTTGTTTTGGTTTTTCAAGACAGGTTTTCTTTGTGGAAGCTTGGCTGTCCGGGACTTGCTTTGTAGACCAGGCTGGCCTCGAACTCACAGAGATCCCCCTGCCTCTGCCTCCCTGAGTGCTGGGATTACAGCACCTGGCTTAAATTTATCTTAACTATTCTCATGAAGTAAAAATTTTTGACAAATGATGCTCTAAGATTTCCCCCCAGTTGGTTTGTGGCTCTATCTGTGATATTTAGACAAAGTTACAGAATATACAAACATCATCATAATGCATATGAAAGTATGAGTAAGAAATAGAAACCGACTCCTTTTCCTTCCGAATAGAAAGCTCTGAAGGCCTGAGTCTCTCTGAGATTCCACGAGGAGGAAGTGTCAGGTTGCCATCAGCAGCCAGGAAATAGAGCCCACCTTAAAGCTCAGCCTGACAGCCGCCTCACCCTCCATCTCCCCCACCCCCTATGCACCCCCACCACATCCCCTTCTCTCCCCCCATCTCCCCCACCCCCAACACAGTTGCCTCATTAACAGCCTCCCCTGATCCTTCCCCTGGGAATCTGCCATCTTTCTTGGGTGACTTGGAGCAAACAACTCCTGGAAGGCCCTGGTCTCCAGGTGCCCCTGATGGCGCCCGCATGCTAACTTCAGACCCTGTTAGTTCCTTAAGTGGGGAGTTATCAGAAAGGCTGTATGCCTCTGGATAGCATGGAGTGTTAAGAGCACACTCACTGTTCATCTGTCAAAGATGACCTGGAAGAGAGAAATGGATCCCTGAGGGCAACTCAAAGGAGAAAACTTACAAGTGTTTGCAGAGGATATTATGAATTTTATTGCATCCCCCCCCCCCCCCCCCCAGTTTGGTTATTTTTTTCATTATTTCAAAGGAAACGTGCGCACACACACACACACACACACACACACACACACACACACACACACACACACGGGGAATCACGATGTGGTGCTACATGAAACCATCTCCCCGTCCTTTATTTGTCTTCCCAGGACAGTGTGGCTTGGTCCCCGAGGTATGTTTTGCTACAAAATAAATTTACAAGCCAAGCTGTTGAGAGATTCCGTAGGGACTATGGGAAGTACCAGAGACAGTCTTTGCCTCTGGGTGGTCACTAGCTCTGCTTCCAGAAGGGGTAATGCTCATGGGTTCTAGAACATTCCATATAATTGGACACTAACACAGCCTACTCAGTGGGAGGTGGGAGTCTTTGCTAGTGACCCATCAGAGGTGCGTAGCTGGAAAAGGTCTTTGTCCTAAGCAGTGCACTATCTAGCCCAAAAGTGAGTAATTACCTGCATTTTTAAAAAATCTACATGATAGCTTGCTTTAAACTAACAGATGAGTAAAGTATAAAATCTTAACAGGTAGGTGCTTGGCACTACAATTTCATATCTAACTTCTTTTAAGCAACACAATGTTTTCAAATGTTAAAAAGTCAAATTATATTCCAAACTTCAAAATAAAAGTGTTCAGCTTCAGGGACTCACTCAGTTCGGTATCCAGAAAATTAATTTGAAGGAAATATAGGAATCATTAAAGAATTGGATGCCATCTAGAGCAGGGATGCCTCTGACGTCTTCAGACTGAGAAATAAAAGGAGTGATGACTGTTGTCTTCTTCTTATTTCCCAACACTGGGCCAGCTTATCAAAAGGCAGTAGTCACATGGGGCATCAGTGGAGTGTGCCTGGGGCATCAGTGTGCCTGGGGCATGAAGGGAGTGTCAGGATCCACACCACAGTAAACCTCTCAGCAGGCCGGGCCTGGCTGCTGAACCCTCAGCTTCACCTCCATGTGGAGAGAGCACATTGCTAGACTAAAAAAGAAATGTTCAGGCTAAGCTCAGCTCATCCTCAAATATACATAACTGGCACCTGAATGCATGCAGAAGACTTGGGTCTTTCTGTAGTTCTAAGCAGGGTTTCATTTCTCCTTGGGAATGACCTCATCTAACAAATGTGCTTCCATGAGGGGAGGGCAGTCACAAAGATTGCCAAACACATTCTCACGGGAGTGGGTTTGTGTCAGTAGCAAAGCCTGTGTCTTCTCTTGGAGGTCTTTGCCACCCGTTCCAACATGCTCTTGCATGTTCCAACATTTTCTAGGTGGATAGAGCAGGTAAGGTAAGGTGATGAATAGATCTCCATCCGTACGTGTTCTGTTTTACATACATCTC
Source organism: Acomys percivali (assembly GCA_907169655.1). NCBI lineage: Eukaryota > Metazoa > Chordata > Mammalia > Rodentia > Muridae > Acomys > Acomys percivali. The sequence continues at coordinate 135,193,264 of OU015747.1, forward strand.
TGATCTACTCACCTCTGTAGGGGTGTCTTCCTAGAAGCTAATTAATTTAGCGATCTTCAGCACTGGGGTGCAAACTGATGCACTGTCTACTTTCAGACTCATGCTGACCAGCTATTGTTTTTTCCTGACCACATTTGTCGAGGCAAAGGGGAAATCTTGGCATGACAGTATTTCCCAGAATCTGCATGTAATAGCCGATTCCAAGACCTATAGGAATCATTCTAATAGCTCATGCAAAATTATTGGGATAAGTATTGCACATGCGTTCTGTTCCCTATAAAACAGACCTGGCCAATTCTACCTCAAGGGTGATAGTCCACGGCTATATCAAGTCTCTGTTGTCTTGGTCAGGAAAACTAAAGAAGAACAGGACTTTCTTTTCCTTGCCAGGTACCTTGACTCCAACTAGGGCTTTTGGTTTCTGAATCACGCAATCCGGTTTATAGCTTTGACTACACAGAGCTGTGTTCAGTGGGAGGAAGAACCCTCTGTCCTGAAGTCACAGTACTCAGAATCTCTGCCTCTTCACAGTGTCTCTTTCTCTAGTGGCTTTGGACGAGAGTTGCCAGAAGGCCAGTATCACACATGTTTAATTTCTGAGTGGCAAGGAATCGATGGATGTCTGAGTGAGTCACCGTATGCTGTATACCCTCGGATGCACAGCTCGGACTTCCAGCCAAGGACCTATACACCTTTCAATCGCACCAATACTTCTATCAAGATTTATAAAGCACTGGGGGTTCGGGAGTGGGTTGCCAGCACCCTACTGGGCATCTTCAGTAGCACAGTGCTCAGAGTTTTGAAACCCAGTAGCTTCCTGCCTACAGCAAAGGAGTGCTTGCTGTTATGATGTAGTTCATGCTATACTCAGAGTGGTTTTCATAGATCTCTCCAGAGACCCCTGTGGCTCTGGCCTCCTTGTTTTTCCTCATAATCACCCACCCAATCTTACTTACTTTCATGTCTTCACCTACTGCCTAACAGGACAGGTATGCTAACATGAAAGGCCCCAACACACACAGTGCTAGCCTAGAGGCATGAAAAGGCACCATGGGAACATAAAGAGGAAACTAAGTCAGCCTAGGCATTGGCCGCGATAAGGCTTAGTGAGGAAGATGACATTTGCTCCAGGCCATGGCTGATGAGCAGGAGTTCATGAACTCCATAGGAGAAGCCAGACACCTTAGCAGGGCCCTGCAGAATGTGGCCCTGTCTCACCTGAATGAGAAGCTTAAGAGAGTGGCTAGAAGAGCAGAGCCTAAATAGAAGGCCTAGAGCATCACAGCACAAAGAATCATTAATCAAGTAATCTATGGGTGAATCTAATTAACTAAAATAATATAAATTCTTTTCATTGTATTCACTATAATTAAGCAATCAAGGTCAGAAAAAAAAACCTGTCTCAAACTCATTTGTTATTATTTTTTAAGTTGATTTACTTTAAGCCCCATCGCGGCAGCTTCCCTTCCCTTCTCTCCTCCCAGTTCCTCCCTCTCGCCTCCGCTCTTTCCCTTTCTCCACGGAAAAGGAGAAGCCTTCCAAGGACATCAACACACTTTGTCCTACCAAGTTGCTATAGGACTGGGCACATCTGTTGTCATTGTGGCTGGACAAGGCAGCCCAGTTAGGGGACAGGGCGCCAAAAGCAGGTAAGACAGTTAGAGACAGCCCCGGCTCCTGCCGTTAGGAGTTTCGAGCTGCACAACTGCTGCACAGGTTCGGGGGGGGGGGGGGAGCCTAGATCTGTCCCATGTGTGCTTTCTGTTTGGCCCTTCAGTCTCTGTGCCCTTATGGGCCAAGATTAGATGATTTTGTGGTTTTTCTTATAGTATCTTTGATCTCTCTGGCTCCTTCAATCCTTTCTCCCCCTCTTCCACAGGACTTCCCAAGCTCTGCCTAATGTTTGGCTTTGGGTCTCAACATCTGCTTCCATTAATTGCTGGGCGAAGCCCCTCAGACGACAGTTATGCTAGCTGCCTGTCTTGTCAGGGGTGGGCTCTTCCTCAAGGCATGGGTCTTAAATCTGGGCCAGTCACTGGTTGGCCATTCTCTCAATTTCTCCTCCATTTTTACCCAGCAGGACAAACTGTGGGCCGGAGGTTTTGTGGCTGGGATGGTGTCCCAGTCCCTCCAGTGGAAGTCTTTGCTGGTTAAAGGAGATGGCTAGTTCAGGCTACATATTTCCCATCACTAGGAGTCTTGGCTGGGGTCACCCTCATAGATTCCTGGGAATTTCCATTGCCCTAGGTTTCTAGCTTGTCTCAGCCATCCCCCTCCCCCTGCCCCCACCACAGATAACAGTTCTTTCACTCAGTATTCTCTCCTTCTGTCCTCCCCTGACTTGATCCCTCCTGCTCCCCTCCCCAACCCTCCCCCACCCACCCCAATGTCTGTTCTACTTCCCTTTCTCAGTGAGATTCAAGTGTCCTCTTGTCTCCAACTCTTAACTCCAAACAACACCATGCAAGCAAGGCAATTTATAAGAACAAAGTCCCTACTCTTTAAGGGTGAAAGTGCTGGAACACAGCAGAAAGTATGGGCAAAGTCTCCTCTGGTCCCCAGCTCCTGGGCTGCCAAGACCTTGCAGGAGCTGGCCCCACCCCCCCCAGGGGCCACCTGCTGGCCTCTCACACCTGGTGTGCATTCCTGGAGCAGCCTGCAGCCACACTTCTAGGGCAGGCAGGCCTCTGAGGTGTGGTACCTTTAGGGATCCCCAAGGCCTCCTCAATCAATAATCCCCGGGGCTTTTTATGAGAGTTAGATTATGAGGATTTGGTAAGGGGACGATTAAGCGGCACTTCAAAGAGTCAGTGTAGCCGCACCTGCGCCGTTTATGAAGGTCTATTAATAGTAGGCACGCAGTCCAGTACTAATCCCAGACTCATAGAAAATCCGTGATGTATGCCTCAGGACCCAAAAGGCACTGAGGATTTCAGTCCACCCGCTGCCCTAGAAGCAGGGTGTGATGACCCCTACATCTGGTCAAGGGTGACCTCAGTCACAGGGATGTGTGGAACCATTCTGGCCATAACAGTAAATGGGAAATGATTCTTCTGGCCTTTCCACCATTTAGTCTTTTCTGTCCTAGGATGACCACGATCATGCAACAGGTCCTAGGCAAACAGAAGAAGCTGCTAAGAGTAGGGGGAACCAGGATCTTCACTGGCAGGCCAGGCGACTGACCATAGTCTGTCTTCTCATTCCCCTTCTGCATCTGTACTTCTCTCATCCTTTGAGGCATGGCAGCAGTCACACCAACAAGCTGGAATGTCATTATTTCATATGAAATATGAACAGTCGTAAGTTCTGGAATCTGTCTGGCTCTGGTTTTTTCCTGTTTGTGGATTTGAATCTCTCACTAAGAATCAAGAAGCAAACCTCATTAATCTGGTTGTGCATGTTCACCTTGGAAAGTCTGAGGTCCACCCGCTGCCTTGTGTTTTGCTTAGTACACACAAAAAAGACAAACGTGTTTGAATCATAGAAGACCCAGATGCCATAAAACTAAAAAGGTAAAAACTCCCAAACAACAAAGTCAAATCAACTTCTGCTCAACTCCCTTCTCCGCCTCCTCTTCTTCCTTTTCCTCCTCTTCTTCCTCCTTCTCCTGGTCTCTCTCCCTCCTTTCACTGTTGGTCAATGGAACCTATAGTCTTGCATTCTAGGTAAGTGCACTGAACCATGCTCCAGCTCTTGCCAAAAACAAATTCAGCAGAGAGGGAGAGCTGGAGTCCAGTGGGTGTTGCCCTGGTCAGCAAGCTGGGTTGTCTATTTACTGTTGTACAAGGATCAAGGTGCAAAAGACTATGAGAGATTAACACACACACACACACACACACACACACACACACACACTCCACTTGTTCTTTTATGAATAAATGGAGAGTTCTACTATTAAATGGCTTCATATTGCCTTTTCCTCACTAGGATGAATACAAACACATACTGTCTACCTATTGCCAGTTGCATCAAATCCTTAAACCAAGTCTTCCTACACAAAGCCAAAGCTTCAAACTGTGGTGCTTTAGGGAGTGATTAGCCTCTTGTAAGGAAGTCTACATCTCCAAAATGCACCTGGGAGAAAAAAGAAGTATTATTTCATAGATAACTGTTTCCAGAAGGAAGGAGAGGACTGGGGGTCCTGAGGTGATGAGAGCAGAGTCACTCCATTCCAGGAGGAAGCACCAACATTAGTAGTGCCTCAGGGTGGAACACTCTTAATGAGAAGAAGGAATGAGACTTCACCCCGCTGAGTCCCCACACGGTGATGTCATAAACATTATATGTATATTGTTTCATAAAACCTTGTCGATGCCGCCCCTGACCAGCAGGAAAGACACCAACACCGGGAACTCTTCTTGCAGCAGTTTATTCAGGAACCCTGATTACCGAAGTGACCACCGGGGAAAGCGCCCACAGAACCTTTATAGTGTGCCTGGTCCTATCAGAGACTACCACGTTGTCACTCTTGGCTGGTGCAAGTGGATCACACCACCTCACGCTATGCCTTCAGGCATGCGCATAAGGGGCTCACTCAAGGGCGCATTGCTCCGGGGAAGAAGCAGGAAGTGGATTTTGTCCAAGTCATTGTACTTGGCAAGCTTCCAGGCGCCATCTTCATTGAGCGCTGGCCAGGCGTGCCTTCATGGGCACTATCTGTGGCTCTCCACAAAACCTGAGGACTATGTGGGTACCAAGGAGAAATAAATCCACCTATAATTCTGGTCATTGTTAATATTCTGGTGTATTTCTTTCCAGTGCTGAAAGAGATGATACAGATGTGGGTACAAATGTTTCCACAGCTAAACAATGGAAGTTTATACTGTCTTATTCTGCAGTGATCCCATCTCATGAAGATTTTCTTACCCAATTAAATATTTTAAAATATGAATTTCCATTCATTTAAAACTTTAGTTATGAGTCAAGTTTTCTAACCATTTTCTTCTTTGACTGAATATTATTCATATTTGTATGAGTGTGTGTGTTTGTGTACACATGTGTACATGAGTGCATGTATTACAAAAGGTGCACTGGTCTATGTGTAGAGACATTTTAATCCTGCAACATGGCTTTTCTTGCAATGGATCATATCCAAAGACCTTCTAGGGTCTGTGTGATCTGGCTGGAATGCAGACACACTCTTAGTACACACTTTTCCTCCTAAGAAATGAAAGTAAAGTTAGTTTATAGAAAGAAGGAGCCATGTTTGAAGTGATGTCTAATTGAAGGGCAGACAAAGTGGTGAATCAGAGAAAGATTTGACAGAATGAGTCAAAGATAGGATACACCCAACTCTCAAGAGAATAGCAGAGGAAAGAAAGGTGATTTAAGAGAGCACAGGGGGAGGTAGTTGAATTGAGTTGAGTTGAATTGAGGTCAGTCAGTTGGCAGGGAATGAGGAGTCAGTTGACAGGCAATGCAGTGGCAGTTCAATCCATGCCAATTCAGATCAGTTCAGTCAGTTCAGCTGAGTGGAGCTGAATTTGGTGCAATTCAGTTGTGTGAATGTAGAGCTCATTTGTGAGCTCATGCAGAGGTAGTTGAAGTCAGAGAATAAGAAAGAACTAGAAGAGTAGAACATGTTGCCAGGGCAATTTAGTGAGGATTCCAGAGAAGCCAGGTTGAATCTGTCAGATTGGAGAGGAGTTTGAGCTGGAAGAGTTGAGTTGAACCAGCCAGCCAGAGTTCAGAAAGAATTAGAAAGGATGAGCTCATTCAGCAGTAAACCTCTGAGACAACAATTACTTCTGGTGAATAAAAGATACTTTTAAAGTATGGATGCCAGGGTTTGACTTTGGTGTTTTAATAGATATTCCTCTATTGCTCTCCACATTATTTCTTAGACGTTGTCTCTTCACTGAGCCTGAACCATTTTAGCTAAGGTGGCTGGCCAGTGTGCACCAGGATCAATCTATTGCTGCCTTCTCCAGTGTAGCAGTTATAGGCACATGATGCCACACTTGGCTTTTAATTGGATGTTGAGTATCAATATTTAGGTCCTTATGTTTTCTCAGAAAGCTCTTTACCACAGAGCTGTCTCTCTAGCCCTTCACTGGAGAGAAACAGAAGCACTCCTTTACCCTGAGAGGTAGCATATCTTAGGATCACCTGCACACACACCCAGAGTTAGAGTGCTTGGTCTTGGATCATACCAAAGCTCTGTGCCTTTGAGCAAATCATTTCTCCTCAGTTTTCTTTCTCAGTTCTAAAATAGATCAGTAAAATAGTAGCCATCATAAAAGTCATCACTGGGAATTAATGAGTTACATCATTTTTACATGTGTTTAGAATCTTTTGTTTGTTTTCTTAATTTTAAAAAAATTATAATTTACTCAAACTACATCCCAATTGCTATCCCCTCACTTGTATCTTCTCATTCCCACCCTAAGTGTTTAGAATCTTAAGAGAACACATGATATATCGTATCAAGTGCATTAAGTGTCAAACCATGGCTGTTACAAGGAGCCATTTACTAACTTTCTCTCGTCTGTCCAGGAGCCATCCTGCCAGTACAGCCACAGACATCCCATCTATGTATTGATCATGAATCATCTTCCATGTTGGGTGTAGCTGGGGGGGACTGCACATGTGACCCTGGTGAGGGTCTAGATGCTCTTCAATATAGCTATCCCTTGCACTCTTAATGTTCAATGACTCCATAATCCAAAATCCCTCTTCTGAAGTCAGAAACCTAGATTCTTCCTTCCTCCCTTCCTGCTGCCCATCACATCCCTCTCAAGCCTGGGACCTTAAGACTTATCTTTGGAGAAATTAGTTGTAAAATAACAAGAGCACTTTTCCTTCTCTTTTTTCATGTCTTTTTCTCTCTTCTGCACTATGACTTCTGCCTTGCCTACATTCTGTTTAGAGGGCATTGGGTCTCCTTTTATTTTGAATGGGTTAGAAGGACAAGAAGAAGCATATATAGGCACGTATCCAGGAAACAAGGCATGCTCTCTTCACTTTTATATAGCTCCCTCCCCTCCTCCTCCTCTTCTTCTTCTTCTTCTTCTTCTTCTTCTTCTTCTTCTTCTTCTCTCTCTCTCTCTCTCTCTCTCTCTCTCTCTCTCTCTCTCTCTCT
>OU015747.1:135202830-135215674 GCA_907169655.1 Acomys percivali
TCTCTCTCTCTCTCTCTCTCTCTCTCTCTCTCTCTCTCTCTCTCTCTGGAATATACTATCCAATTTGCTTTGCAAAATAGTTTTCAACTGTGTCTTTTGGCTGAATTCTCCAAGATGACAAGAACTGAGGAGAAAATTTTACCAAAGGCAGATGCTGATAGACTGGTAGTTAAAGACTTAAAACTAGAGAAATGGGGTGAAGGATAAGTGATTCTAAAGACCTTTCAGCATTACTGAACAACGAGTGAAACCTCAGATGGACAAGGCTTTTTGTATGCCTAAGTATGCTACAGCGAAGTCTAATACTATCAGAGATAAAGATACCATTCAAAATGTTTCCAAGAAGAGGAAAAAAATATCCCACAGCGGAAAAATAATAAAATTTATGTCATATAACTTGCCAGAAATGTGGACTCAAGAAGTGGAATTTTCAAGGAAAATAACCCACATTCTTAAATTTTATATTCAGGGGAACTGTCCTTTAAATATGAGGATTAGTAAAAATATTGCAAAGCATATGGACTTTGGGATATATCACTTTGAAAATTTTCTGGAGAAAATATGAAATAAAGATTAAAGGATGTCTTAAAAGAATGTGATGAGGAATATAGGAATTAAGCAAATAGTTCACTTAAGTGCCAAAATTAACCAAGAGATAAAGAAAAATATATTATAACCATGCAACCCAAAGTAGCATGGTGTTAGCTGCAGGTTTGCTGTGTGTGTGTGTGTGTGTGTGTGTGTGTGCGCGCGCGTGCGCGCGTGCATTCTGATTCTTCAGTATTTCATCGTGAAGGTTGTTACACTTTATCAAAGGCCTTTTCTGTATTGAATTGGTCATTTTGTTTTCTATCCTTGAGTCTATTTGTGTAATTGATTAGGGGAAAAATTCTTATCTTTTTTATTAATTTGTTCAAGAAAAGCATCAAATATACTTTAATACTCTGTGATTTAGCTACTTGAGAAGTTAAATGTAGAATTGTAATGTGAATGTAGCTGAAATGCAACAAATGTATTATTTTATATAGAGTTCTTAGGAACATTTGTTCAAAACTGTAGAATGACAAATGTTATAATCTAAATACTAACCAAATATGCTATCATGAGCAAAGTCTGCAATGTAATATAAGAAGAAGTAAAGCTATCAAGACTGAAAGAGTGCAGCTCATTTGCTCAAATCATTGCCAAAGTCAACTTTCTGGCATGCCAACATTGCAGCCACACAGCGCCCTCAGCTCAGTGGGGCCTCAGGCTTGATTTAATGCTGTATTTGCCATGTTTGAATTCCGTTTTTGTTTGTTTGTTTTTGGTTTTTGAGACAGGGTTTCTCTGTGTAGCCTTGGTTGTCCTGGACTCCCTTTGTAGACCAGGATGGCCTCGAACTCACAGAGATCCCCCTGCCTCTGCCTCCCTGAGTGCTGGGATTATAGATGTGCACCACTGTGCCTGGCATGCTGGAATTCTTGACAATTTCACTTTTAAGCGTTATTTGTAAACGAGCTCTAATGGATCCCAGGAACATGCACACAAGCGGAGGAGGAATGTGACAGTTACAGCTCATTCTTGCATTCTGTCAACACACTGAAGGTCACAGTGCCGAGCTGCACTCAAAATGTGTCACATTTGTGGTGAAGCGGTCCTGACAGCCTGGAACAAGCATGCTTCAAGCCAGAGCTTCCTTTGAGTGCACAAAGAAGGTGATGTTGTTTCTCCAAACACAAACCACCAAGGAACCCTCTTAATCCATTTAACTCCTGTTCCTTCTCTGCGTCAGCCTCTCCTGGTGAGTGAGGACCCAGGACTCCCTAACCTGTCAGTCCTTCCTTACTCATCACAATGCAGTGTAACAAGAACTTTTATTCTCCTGAGGTAATTGTTGTCTGGAAGACTTACCGCCACCATTTGCTACCCTAGACCTTGGCCTGGAAGCTTCTAGCCTCCATGCACTCTAACATAGGCTTAGCATGTTTTCAGCCTCTGAGACTTAACTGCTTAAAAAGTTCACCCTTTCTTGTTCTTACTGAGCTCTGGGCTGGCTGGTTCAACTCAGCTGTTCTGGCTCAAACTCCTCCCAGCTGATTGATTCCATCTGGTTTCTATCTTGGTACCTGAATTGTTCTGCTTGGCCTCAAACTAACTCCAGCAATCTGCTCGAATCTTCTGGTTCCTTCTCATTCTCTGGCTCGTTCAGTCTTTATCTGAGCTCTCTCTCTCTCTACAACCTGTCTCTGTTACTGTCCTAGTAAAACTGCCTCTTGTTTCCTCTCTGCATTGCCCCCTAAGTAGCTTCCTTTCCCTCTCTCTTCTCCTGACAGCTGGGCATATCCTAGTCTGTCAAATAGTCTCGGATTCATCACTTTTTCTGCCACTCAATTAGACATTGCTTTCAAAGATAGGTGCTTCCTTCTACACACTAACTTTACCTTCATTGTTTGGGATTAAAGGCGTGTATCACCACACCTGGACCTAAATTTTTCTTTACCTGATATGTGCTCTATACAAGCTGACCTTGAACTCAGATCTGCTTGCCTCTATCTCCTGGATTAAAGGTGTGTTTGTATTCCAGCTGGATCACACAGACCTAGAAGGTCTTTGGATGTGATCTCTTGCCAGAATAGCTATGTTCTGAATTCAAATTCCTCTACAATGCAGAAGACAGAGTGTGGGGAAATGTTCAGTATAAATGAGGACTGAAATGAGGTTTCCCCTGCAACAGCATCCCCATGCTCTTTTGTTATGCATTATTATAAGGAGCCCAACTCTGACCACACATTCAGTGCTCTTACTATTGTATTTAAAACCTGCTTGTAGCCAGAAAAATGGCTCAGTAGTTAAAAGCATGTGCTGCTCTTGCAGAGGACCCAGGCTCAGATCCCAGCATTGACGTGGTAGCTCACAACCACCCTGATTCCAGTTCCCAGGGATTTGACACACTTTCTGGCCTCCATGAACATCACACACATGCACACGTTTGAAGTCAGTATAGGGTACATAGCAAGGCTATTGCTCAAAGCTTAAACAAAAATTAGCAGTAAAGAATATAAAGAATAGCTCAGTTCTCAGACCTGGGAAGATAATCTAGAATGTAAAACTAACTTTTAAAATCAACATCTTTCTCCAAGCTATAAATAGCCACTTAGGAAACATATTTAAATAATATGAGACACTATACACAAAACTAACAAAATGCCCAAGATCTAACTTGAGAACACCCAAGGACTCTAGAGTGAGTATCAGCAGAAGGTCAAGTCCAAGGAGACCAAGCAACTTACAAAGGGAAGGGTTTGTTTTGGCTTTTGCTTCCAGAGGATCAGAGTCCACCACAGCGAACAAGCATGGTGGAAACAGAGGCTGAGAGCTCACATTTTGAACCACAAGCAGGAAGAGAGAACCAAAAGTAGCAAGAGAATTGGATTTCAGAGCCTGTCCTCTGTGATGTGTGTCCTCTGGTGTGGCAGTGTGGCTGCACTATGTAAACCTTCCCAAACAGAGCCATGAACTGAGGACCAAGTGTTCAAATGCCTGAGACTATGGGACACATCTCTCATTTAAACTATGACACCCATGTATACACTGAGCTGTAACGCACACACATACACACACACACACACACACACACACACACACACACACAGCAAATGAGCAAACAAACAAACAAACAAAACCCAGAAATATAAATGAAAGAGAATATAATCTCCTTTGAGGTCATGACCCCAATGACCTAAAGACTTCCAACCTTCCAATCAAGTTGCACCTCTTCAAGGTTCAATCATATCTCAGTACCACCTTGGGATCAGCCCTTAGTACATGAGCATTGAAAAGACTGTTGAGATTCAAACATATTGTTTCTTTCAGTAAAACATACACTTTAAGCCAACAATTAATTTTCATTCAGTAGCATTCCAACTATATGAGCTATGTTCCAATAAGAATGCATCTAAAACTGAGTTATGTAAAAATAATTAGGCACTGTCTAAGAATAGTTTTCTTTCCTTAGAAGAAAGCACTTTTTAACAATGTCACAAAAACAGGTAATTACTTTGGTTAAAAAGTATGTATGAGTCTCACTTCAAAGTTATGCTTGGAATAGGCATATTATGTGGATATAGTTAACCACTTTCTCTTTGTCAAGATGACTTAACAAATGCCATTTTAGTGGCTTATCGGGCATTGTGCTTTTTGTAATGCCAATGGAAAGCCAATTTTTCTAAATGATGCAGCTAATTTTTTTTACTGGTTAATTTGATGTTTCAGTAGGTTGAGTAGGGGAGTACCCTTTATCAAAGCAACAGCCTCTTTCATCTTTACCAGGGGTGGCTGTTAGGCACATCTGGAAGTCTGTAATAAGATTCTCATGTAATCTTTTCTTTTATTCTACAAATGTAAAATATTTGTTTTTCTGTGTTGACTGACTCTTCCATGATGCATTGGTTTTTATACATGCTGGTTGTATGTTTCTTCAGTTTTTGTGACAAAATTAAGCTACCCTCTTTTTAAAAGTGGCTTGAGGGGCTAGGAAGACAACTCAGTTTTAAAATGCATGCCTCTCAAGTATAAGGACCATAAATTAGATCTGCAGAACCCATATCAATGCCTGAGGGCACGGCAGCCTATCTGTAATCTCAGCAGTAGAAGGTGCAGACAGGGACACTGCCCTGCCCTCACAGCTAGTATCATGCTAAAGGGAGAGAAGCTCAAAGCTGGCATGAGATACAAGCACTATCCAGGAACACTGGGTTTGATGGACAGACTCTGCCTCATCGAATAGGAGGAAGAGTGATGGAGAATGATTCTTAACATCAACTTCAAGCTTCGACATATACAGTCTCACATATGCACTCTGTTAACACACACACACATGCACAAAGATGGAAAAAGAAAAAAAAAATGAGCAGGGTGGTGCATGCTTGCAATTGTTGCAGCAAAGTCAGGGACATTGTGAATTTGAGGCTGGCTTATGTTCCAGGCCAACCTGGAACAGGCAGTGAGACCCTGCCTCAAAAACAAAGGAAATAAACTGAAGTTTTCTCTGTACTTCTCTATGCTTTGAAGAAAGTTTAAATAACAAAAGCAAGCAAGCAAATAAACAAACAAAAAACATATGCTAGAACTTTTCAAGCAAATGACCTTGAACGCCCCCACAGAGGTAGGTGGATCTCTCCGAATTGTTTCACCTTCTTTGCATATTGATCTCTTCCAATTGGACACATCTTCTGGAGTCAGTGTCACCTCCCTGTATTTTTATGGAAAGTTATCAGCCTCATCTGCAGTACCACTCTACCATATAAAAGTAGGACACTCTCCTCCAAGCTTGAACTCTCTAGTTCTTTCTTCTTTGCTCCTTCACAATGTGATTTGGGAAGTAAGTTTATCTTTCTATTTCTGTATCATTACCTGGACACTTGTCCAAGCTCATACTTGTTTTCTTAAGATGTGAATAAATAACACATAACCATTGGAAATACTGGTATTTATATTTGTATACCACCACACATTTTAAATGTGGTAATTTCATTTGTATATCTATACATATGTATTATAAGTAATTCTAATATAATTTCTTCTTTTAGTTTTAGTCAGAAAAGTATCTTACATATTTAATACTTGGCTTTTTAAGAAAACATTATCTTATTGAATTATAGTCAGACTGTCCACTTATTTTTCTTTTTTATAAGACTGATTTTTATTTATGTGTATATGTGTGTATGTATGCCACATGTGCATGCAGGTGCCTACAGAGGCCAGAAAAGGGCATCAGAGCCCATGAAGCTGTAATTATAGGTACTTATGACCTCCCCAACAAGGGTGCTGTGACTAAAATCTGGGTCCTATAGAAAAGCAGCAAAAACTCTTAACTGATAAGCCAAAACTGTAGGCTCTAATAATTGATTTTCATTCATGAATTTATTTGTCTCATTTGTAGCTAATGTAGGGCTCATTCTTAAGACATACTCCAAATCTGCTAGAAAGGGATATTTTTCCTGTTTCCTGGTTAACTAGTTATATACAAATACTTAACCAACATCTTTAATTCATAACCAAATTTCTGGGTTTCTCCTAAAATCTACAGCAGTTTTTGTCTTGTCTATTTGGTGCTGTTTGGGTAGCTTGCTATTGACTCAGAGACTTCATGTTTAGAGAGGACACATCATATTCTTGTCTGCTTAGGAACTCTTCCCTGCCCATCCTTACCCTGAGTCACTTGACATACTTACTTTATTCTGGAAACTTTGTAAGAAAAGGCATACTCTTCCACCCTGTCAAAAGAGAAGCCACCATTTTCTCTAACTACTGACAACTGTGCTTACAGAGTTTTCTTCTCTCATTATACTTAAGTTCCTGAAAGACAGGAAATGTGTCTGCCTAGAGCCATAATCTCAGCACTCTTACAATGCCTGATACATCATAGGTGTTCAGTAAACAAATGCAAATGTTAATGTAGTAGTTTTCATTTGAGTCATATTATTCTTTCTGTTGATCATTGCCTTTGTCCAGTAGATTCATTTCTAATGTTTTGGAAACATTTATTTTTAAGTAGTTCTCTAGGAATCAGCGTGCTACCCACATCCAACTTAGGACCCTGTGTTTTAACATGGAAATTTAACTCATTAATATTTATTGTGATGTTGATCTGTCTGGACTCATTTATGTTATTTGAAGTTGTTTATTACGTCCCGGAACAATGGCTTATGTAAATAATCCTAGCACTATGGAGCCTGAGTCAGAAGCATCATTTGGGCAGCCGGAAACACATTAAGACCCTGCCTCAAAAATAAATAAGTACGGCTGCAGAGGTGACTCAGCAGTTAAGAGGACTGATTGCCCTTGTAGAGGATCTTAGCATGATTCTCAGCAGTCAGCACTCATACAGTACCTCACAACACTCTGTAACACCATGTCCAGTGGACTCAATACCCTCTTCGTGCCACCACTGCATGCTTATGATACAGAGAAACACATCCAGGCAAAATACTCATACACGTAAAAAAAATTTTTTTTTTAATTTTAAAATAAATAAATAGCTGCTCGTTACTATCTTGTGTATTGGTAATAGTCTTGATTAATAGCTGACATATATGAATACTTTACAGTGCACCAAGCCTTTCTCTGTACTTTAGGTTTTTAAAACTCAGTGTTCACAACAACTTTATGATTGATACAGCAAGTGAAGAAAATGAGACTTTAAGAGGTTTAGTCTCCTGTCTAAAGCCCTGTGAGCGCTAAGCTGTCAACACAGGAATCAGATTCAGAAGACTTCTTAGCATTTAGTTTTCTCTTCCTCTTCTGGTCTGAGGTTCTGGTCTTTCCCCTCAAATGACTTAAACCAATGGTTCTCAACCTGTGGGTCGTGGACCCCTCTGAGAATTGAACCTTCCATGGGGGGTCACCCAAGACCATTGGAAAACACAGACATTTACACTATGATTCATAACAGTGGCAAAGTTACAGTCGTGAAGTAGCAATGAAAATAATCTTGTAGCTGGGGATCACCACAATATGAGGAGCTGTATTAAAGGGTCCCAGCATTAGGAAGGTTGAAAACTGTGGCCTTAAGTTTTCCACTTTCTACTTTTTATACCTCTAAAAGTCAACATCTTAATCATTAATATTTCAAATTTTAAAAATTTTGACATCTTATTCCTACCTTTGCAGAAACTGCAGTTCCAAGCTATACCTACCACTACACCTCTTCTTGAACTTTAGTTGAAATGACCTAGAATTGTTGTTCTGGCTTGCCATATTGTCACTAATTTCATGTTGCTTATTTCTTTTCAGGTGACTTGCCAATTTTTGTTTTTTGCTTTATATTCTAGAAACTTTCCCCCATTACTTTATGTGTCACTAAAATACTCTCTTTTGTGGCCACATGACCCCCTCCATTTCACTTCAGGAACTGTCAATCAGACAACCATTGTATTAACTGCCTAAATTTCTCCTTTATTCTTTGATCCTTCATCATTGCAATCTGTCTTTATTTTGGTTGAAACTCCCTTCTAACTATTCCCAAAGCTACTTAGATATTTTTCCTATTTTTTCTTCTTTCTTTAATCTAATGTCAGCTGTCTTTGTTGTATCCTCGTGTATTATTGATTACCCCTCAAATAATTTTTTCACTATGCAGTCTGATTTATCATTAAGTATCATAGTTAGCTTTGGTTATCAACTTGCCACAGTCTGGAATTATCTGAGAAGGGCATCTCAACTGGGAAACTACCCAGATCAGATTGACTAGTATGCATGCCTATGAAGGATTGTCTTGACTGTGAGTTGATACAGTGTGGGCAGCACCATCCCCTGGAGAGATAGGCTTGGCCTGTTGTATGGAAGCTAGCACACATGAGTCTGCAGACAAGTCATCAAGCAGTGCTGTGTCATACTTTCTGCTTCAAGTCCTTGCTTCAGTTCCTATCCTGACTTCCTTCAGTGATGGACTGTGACCTTCCGTGATGGTAGTGCAAGCTAAATAGTCTCCTCCCCTGTGCTGCTTTTGGTCAGTGTTTTATCACAGCAACAGAAAGCAAACTAGAACACAGCATCAATTCATTTTCTCTGCCCCTGAAGGAGCCTGTCTGTTTTGTCATCCTCAGCAGTGGAAGGCATGGCAGCATGCAGGCAGATGGGTTGACATCCTGCCTGCATGTTAGGTGATGAACAAGTGCAGGAAAGGAGAGAGACCAGATGCAGAGGCTTTCCTCTGGGGCCTTGATGTTCTCAGGTATATCCTTGGCAGGACCGAGTTTCCCTTGTCACCCCCTGCAACATTGACGATTTCTAAAATTAACTTGGGCCCTGAACCACTTCTCTGCCAAGTTCCTCCCTCAGGGGTACACTAGTCTCTCCATGGCCAACACATGACATTAATCACTCTCACGACAAAAATAACCTTCACAAAGAACTTTGTCCAAAAACATGCGAAGAGCTGTGTTTGCATCGTTTTCGCCTCAAAATCATTTCATGAGGTTGTCTCCTTCATTGCCCATGTTTTACTGATATCAAGACTAAGGCTGAGAGTGATAATGAAGCTGTGGAAATTTCAGGCTTTGTCTAGGGTTACATAGGCAAGGGTGTATAAAGAGGTTGCAATAGTTGCAGACCCCAGATTCTCATACTGGGGTGTGGGTTATGGAATCCTCTTTAACCCTTAATCTTGGAGGAAAATTATTCTTTAAAAAAAAGTCTGAAAGAAGCAGAGCATGGTGGCACATGCATATAATCCCAGAACTTGGAGAGGCAGAGGCAGGCGGATCTCTGTGAGTTTGAGGCCAGCATGAACTGCAAAGTGAGTCCAGGACAGCCAATGCTATATATACAATGAAAGTCTGTCTCAGAAAAAAAAAAAGTCTGAAAGAGTCAAAGGTATGGATTATAAGGAACTGTGCCTTAAGCGCCAAGGCATAGAATGCTGCTCTCTGAGATGGAGATCCATAATGGCTTCTCCAGGCCACACTTTGGAGACTTAAGAACCTGTGATAGCTCAGCTTCAGGCTATTGGTACCATGATTTATAACCAGGATTCAGCCCCTCATATACTGCCATGTGCCATTCTAGTTAAACTCTACTGTTGAAAAGATTGCTCCTGCTTGCGTCAGCATGTTTAATAGGAAACACAAGCCACTCTCGAGACCCCAGACCTATCTCTAGCTACTTGGATTGTTTCAGGACTTGACTCTCTTATTTTTAATGTTTGGAGACACAGGAGACTTGCTGGGTGAGCTTTATCTAAGGCTCCCACCAGATGCTGTCTGCCACACAAACCGGCCATGCAGTGGACCAATTAGACAGCAGCTGTCAACTGAATAAACAGAGGGGAGGGGCAGGGGCAGCAAGGGCCTTTCCTCACCATAGACAGTTAACAGGACACAAGATTAACCCTCATGGGTAACTCGCTATTTGCTCTATCAAATCTTTGGTTTTTGTTAGAAGATCTTGACCAGGCTGTCTTTGGCAAAACACTGGGACCACACCTTAGTTGCTCATGGGGAAAAACATATCCATTTTCCAGATCTATCAATAGATCATGCTGAAATCTGCTCTCAAATATGCGGCTGTGAAGAAGGTTTTCAGAGTTGCCTCAAAGATGAAAGATCATATAGAACAGGACAGTTTATACACAGATCCTCTGCACTCATGAGCTAACGGCTCACTTCCTCTCTCTCTTGATCTTCACGTTAGGCAAATTATCTAAGCTCTCTGAGCTCAGCATTTAGTTTGGAAATGAGAATAACAGCAGTGTGGAACAGCGTTGCAGAGACTAAGTTAGAGCATTCGTGTAAGGCACTCAGAACACTGCCTGGAGTGGCGTGAGGCTCGGATGGATGTTGTATTATCATACTGGCCGTCCTGGGTTTTAGCTGAGAGATCCACATGGTGAATGCTACCATCACAGTCATTTCAGATGACCCAGCTCAGGAAGCAGAAGTGGAACAAATTTACGCATCTGACATCTGACAGACAAGGACTGCATCCTCTGAGGTTTGCTTGCGAAAGTCGCGGGTTCTTTTGTGCTTATGGATCGGCTTTTAGTGACCAGCTTGTTCTCTGTGCTCAGCACCCCTGTCTCTCTCCCACACACAAAAGATGCTATGAGACAGGCTTGATTACAGCTATTGGGAGGATCATGGTGAGAGCACTGTCCACTGCATCTCATAGCAGTACCTATACAAATGAGAAGAATTTATTGGGAATCGGTTTTTAACAAACAGTGCTCCTTTCTGAACAATGGATTTGCTGTACTTTTCTTATGCAGAACTTTGAGTAATCCAGATCCTTTTTCGTTTGGGCCTATAAGAAGCATAGGATAATATTTATGTTCTTTTTTCTAGAACTTCCATGTACTAATCTTAACCCTGAATTATGAGATTCCTTTTCTTATTTTTCTCTACTTTCATTCCCTAATAATGTATTTTCTTTTGCCACATTGAATGGTATGCATCTATATAAACTTCCACAGTGACTTCACGGAACAGAGCAAGCATGGATTTTTTCAAAAAAATCTAAAAACACAGCTCAGTACATGTTCATCTTTTTTTCTTCGGTTTGGCCTTGCTAGTCCTATTGGGTCTGGGGTGATTATTTCACAGGGTTGGGCAAACCCCACTGACTACATGAACTCTGTTAGGCAGTGTCCCATTGTCTCCTTGTCAGTAACAGGCAGGTTGTTAGATTGCTTTAAACTACAGAAATTCATCAACCCAGACAATTTTACTGTTAATCTAATGGTAATTTATTTCATGTAGAAATGGCTGGCTGATGGGAGCATAGAAAACAAGGAGGCAACCAGAAGAGGGAGCAGTTACATTGACTCACACACTCTCCTCAGACAGCCCATGGCTCAGACAGGGCTAGTGGCTCATATAGGGTTCTTGGCTGTCCTTGCGTTTCTTACACTGCAATTAAAAAAGACTTGTTTCCTGGTGCCAAATAACATGTCAAAGTACATACTAAATAACT
The DNA here is from genome assembly GCA_907169655.1 of Acomys percivali. Classification (NCBI taxonomy): domain Eukaryota; kingdom Metazoa; phylum Chordata; class Mammalia; order Rodentia; family Muridae; genus Acomys; species Acomys percivali. The sequence goes on from OU015747.1 coordinate 135,214,282, forward strand.
CAACACCATAGATTCAATATCATAGGTAGATGGATAGCTGACAGACAGACAGATAAAAAAAGATTATAATGATAGATGGGTAATAGATGATTGATTGATATATAGACAGATAGTTTAGGTCAGATTAAAATGAAAGGTAGATAGATTATAGGTAGATTATGTAATATTAAAATGACAGATGATAAATGGATATAGATAATAATAATAATAATAATAATAATAATAATAATAATAATAGATGGTGGTAGATAGATAAGTGACTGATGATGATGATGATAGATAGATGATAAAATAATGATGTAATGGTAGATAGATAAGTTACTGATCATGATAATAGATAGATAGATAGATAGATAGATAGATAGATAGACAGACAGACAGATACTAGATAGATAGACTGGATAAAGTTATGATAGATGACAGACAGATGTTAGCTATTCATAGATATGCAGATTATACATAAATAAATAGATTACAGATAGATATTCATAGATAAGTAAATAATAGGTGAGTCATAGGTAGATAAATGATTTATAGGTAGCTAAATAGATAGGTATAACAGATTCAACTAATCTTTCTCAATGAATGAATCAGGGCCACAGAAAAAAGATATTCAATGGAATAAGTTAGGTGGGCAACTTAAAGCATTCCTGGAAGAGTGCATTGTCTCTAGGAAATGAGGATCAGTGCTCAGACACTGGAGATGAGCACCAAGAGCCTACACAAAGCAGAGAGCGTGCACAGAGTCACAAAGCTGAGAGAAAGCACAGCATATTTGGGGAAGTGAAGACATTTCTATTTGGCTGGGAAAAGGAGAACAGACTGATATAACTTAGAATGTGAATTTTAACTCAAGGACTACAGGGATTAGTGGATTGTAGGTAGGAGATAGGGGCAGACTGATTAAATGAGTGCATGTGTGCTTTGAAAGGATTAATGTGACTCAAATGAGGATTGTAAATTACTGGCAAGCATTGAGAAGTGAATTCCATCAATCCAAGAGAGAAGTGATAAGGTTTTCAATGAATTAGGCAATGGGAATTGTGACAATGAGAAACACACGGCGATAGTATCAACAGACTTAGCAACCAACTGTATGAGGAGAACGTGGGGGCGGGGAAAGGGTAGGCTAACAACACTTCTCATGTTTCTGTGTTGTTTAACAAGATGGATGTGGGTGTCATTCTCCACACCAAAAGTAAAAGAAAGCAGAATGAGGGGGAGTAAGTCAATGCTGGACATTAGAGGCCACAAAACAGCCCAGGGAATACAACCTCCAGACACACTGCAGCACCAAAGACTGACTTGTGCAGCCAGGAGCTAAGCTGGGGCTCCATACATTGTGTGTAGCCACAGGCACAGTCAACCTGGGGCACCATACACAGTGTGTAGC